>CM046853.1:1669809-2869809 GCA_025617745.1 Heliocidaris erythrogramma
TTTATTGTTAACTTCAGGCGTCAAGACATTTAAACAATACTCATTATTTTCAAATCTAAAAATTACATGCCTCGTAGTTGTACTGGCATTACAACAAAATATAATAAAATGATAATAATAATGAAAATAATAGTAATAATGATATTAATAATAATGATTATGATAATAATAATAATAATAATGATGATATTATGATAATAATTGTATTATATTGGATGGCTCTGAATGGGATACCAGAGAATATTCCAGGAGTTAGGGCCAATATTGCACTTATCTTTGATTCGTGCAATATTGGCCTAACTCCTGGAATATTCTCTGGTATTCCATGAAATAAAGCCATCCAATATAATTATTATTATCTATACCCTACAGGAAAATGATTTAGAACCTAATAAAAATCATTTAACCAACCACATTCAGTTATACTTCATTTTCATCACACAAGTTTAACTTAACCTCTTTATGATGTCATGTGCGTATGTGTATTGTGTTGCACATGGAGTTACATACGTGTTCGGGGTATGTAACTCTATGGCGTTGCATTATTGCGCGCACGCAAACAGACAATACGGCATATTATCACCTATACAGGGCATTTTTAGCTGCAAAATAAAAAGCCGTATTTTACACGCAACTCCGAATCCGTCACCGGAGCGGGCAATATTTGCCATATTGCCCTCTTCCGGGTTTTCCCCATAGACCAATGTACTAAAAAAGAGGGCAACTTTTTTTGCCATATTCCACCCTTCTTGTCATCGCGCTTTTAATCAAAGTGCATACGCGCAGTATTGTGTACGCGTTAAAGTGTACAAAGGTTTAAACAATGGATACGCGCGAAACAATTTACGTCACAATTGCTTGGCCCAGATTACATATCTGTATGAATAACCTGAAATCAGAAGGACAGACAGGCAAACAGACGTGTTTGTAATTGCTACAAAATAGGCATATAGATGATTATAGAGTCTAGGTAATAATAATAATATTGACTGGCTTTACTTTCGGTGGATATCGAAAATATTGCCCTTAAAAAGAACCATATTGCCCTCGTCTTCGACTCGGGACAATATGATTCTGTTGCGGGCAATATATTCTGATATCCCCCTCAAGCCAGTCAATATTATATAAATGTTGCACGGCAAGTTTAGTACTTTCGCCTATGGCGAATTCAGCGTTCCGTGCAATATCCTCTCATATTGCATTCGCAAATCAAGCGGACAAAAATGCGTTTTTAATGCGCCGCTAAAATGCCTTATATAGGTGATAATTATATAATGTTGACTGGCTCTAGGGGGATATCAGAATATATTGCCTGCAACAGAATCATATTGCCCCGAGTCGAAGATGAGGGCAATATTTTCGATATTCACCGAAAGTAGAGCCAGTCAATATAATTAATATTACTTATAGACTCTATAATCATCTATATGCCTATTTTGTAGCAATTACAAACACGTCTTTTTTACTTGCACTATCATGTATATAGTCTGCACAGCCACTCGTCAGCTTCACACACACAAGTTGTTTTCCTTAGCCTTATATCCAAAAGTGGACGTTGCTGAGTATCAGAGTAGATGTCTGTTTGCCTGTTTGGAATCCTTCAGATTTCAGGTTATTCATACAGATACGTAATCTGGGCCAAGCAATTGTGACGTAAATTGTTTTCGCGCGTATCCATTGTTTAAACCTTTGTAAAGAAATGCTTGGTTTAAACAAAAGGACTCCCAACTTCATGGTTTACAGTGAACTTGGTAGCTACCAATGCCGTACGCAGGGGGGGGGGGGGGGGGGGGCAGTTGCCCCCCCCCCCCCAGAAATTTCAAAATCATACTTTTTTTTAATCGGGTTTTAGACTTTTAAATGATCCAATAATAAAAAGCGATCATCTTGCCCCCCCCCCCCCAGGAAAAAAATTCTGCGTACGGCCTTGGTAGCTACAAACTAGAAATAATAATTGCCAGTAGAATGCTAATGTTCTGGTATCGTCTCCTAAATGGAAAATCATCTAAGCTATCAAACATTATGTATAATTTTGAATTTTCCATGTGTTCGAAAGGAAATAATCAAATTATGTCTTGGATTCTCAAAGTGAAGAATATTCTTGATAAATTAGGTCTTTCTGACTTGTGGAAAAATCAAGCCATCAAATTTTAAAAGCATTGTAAACAAAAAACTTCAAGATGTAAGTGAGCAGGAGTGGCACAATGATGTTGAGTTAAACCAGCAATGTACTATTTACAGAATTTATAGATTATGTTTTGAAAAGTACTTGATTCACCTTAACGAAAATAATAGAAGAATTTTCTGCACATTTCGATGTCTCAGTCACAAACTCCCAATAGTGACTGGGCGTTACAGCCAGATTCCGAGAGCTGAACGTTTATGTACTCATTGTTCTGCAAAATAATGATATCGGCGATGAATTTCACTATTTGTTTATAAATAATGTCCTTTCTTTGAGATCCAACGTAAACAATTTCTCAAGAGATATTATTGGAAATACCCCATCACATTTTTTAATGAATAATTTAATTCCAGAAAAAAAGGACTCTGTCTAATGTTTCGAGGTTTTGTCTAGAAATAATGTCCTTTTTTCGTTAGATATCCAACATTACTGTACTCTGTCATTATATCGTGATTATTTCTTTTTTAAAGGAGAATTAACATTAGAATATAAATGTACTTATTTTCAAAGGTGTAATATATTCTTAATCATTGGGATAATGTCAAGCAGGGAAACTGCAACTTTGGAGACATTGTTCTTCTTAAATAATCTAATAGGAGTAATTTCAAGATATTTGTAATAGACTGGCAATTGTCTACGTGATTGTAGGCTAATGTTTGTTGCCTTTTATTTCCTTTCTTTCTCCTCTTTCCTTTTCTTAAGCGCTTAGAGACATTTTTATGTGATAAGCGCTACATAAATATTGTAAATTATTATTATTACTATTAGTAGTAGTAGTAGTAGTAGTAGTAGTAGTAGTAGTAGTAGTAGTAGTAGTATTATTATTGACCTGTATCACTTTAGAAATAAAATATCAGAAAAGGGTTTAAATCAAGACATTCTAGCACACACGGTATCATCTGCTAACACTTCATGGGGGATGCCATTTTCTTGATGACATGGAGTTGTACATGAACCATTGGAGACCGTTCCGGGCAGGAATATATTTTTAATCCACGAGCTAAATTGTTTCTATTCATTATAAAAAAGTCCCATATATGATGGAAAATTCATAACAGGTGTATACATTTATTTTAAAATTTGAAATTTATAGATTTCTTTTTAAAATTTTCCGGTTTTGCTAACTAGAAATCGATTTCTTGGTCTTGCCTGGCAGAGCAGAACATAATTTATACAACGCGCATTCTGTCTTTTGAAGTCCATTATCTCAAAGCAGGTGAATGTATAGTTTGTCACTATTGACGCTCGGGAAAGTCATCATCCATAAATTTGAATTAATTCGCTCCGTCACGTACGTCATACTATCAAGAAAATAGATTTATATTTAGTAAAATCGTAATTTTCAAAGGAATATAAAACACATTTTCGTTTCTAGAATATATGTATATATCTGTTAAATACTTTTAATCTCTGATGGAATTTTGTATCAGGAAGAAAGACAATTTTGCATTCGGATTAAAATGTACACATCTTTATGTACACATCAATAAAATGACAGCCCCCTGGTATCGCTAGCAGACGATAAATCTTGCAATACATGTATATTTTGAATGAACGCATTACTTTGTTCATCGAATCTTATGATCTATTAGGTGAAGTACAGGCTGGTTTCCGATCAGGTTATCCTACGATGGATCATATTTTCTCATTGCATGCAATCATTGATTGGCATTTAAAGAAGAAGAAAAAAATATATTGTGCTTTTGTTCGCTTTGGATTAAGTTACTTAACCATGGGATTAATGGTAAATTGTTGCGTGTAATAATTCAAATGTATGAGAATGCTATATCCTGTATATATCATATGATGGTCAGAAATCTGATTTTTTTTTTTCGTAGTAATGTTGGAGTGAGACAAGGTGAAAATTTGTCTCCCATTTTATTTGCACTATTAGTACAATGTAAAAAATAGTATTTTTACAGGGGAAAAAATACAGATTAGTTTTGCATTTACTCATAACAGCTAATCTGATGTTATTTGTACATCAATGTCATAGGAAAAAGTTACAACTAATCTGTAATTTTACATCAGAAGTTATGGCGACTCTGCTGACACCAGATTTGCTGTAAAATTAGAGTTTTTTTTTACAGTGTACCTAAATGACTTCGAATCTTTTTACGAGGGAGATATAATGGCTTGAGCTCTCTTTCTTTGTCAATCCATGATTGTTTGTATGAGAATGAAATTGAATTATATTTGAAATTATTTACTCTTCTGTATGCTGATGACACTAGTTTACTTGCTGAAAGTGCGAATGAGCTCCAAATTGGACTTAATGCTCTTTCTGATTATTGCCAAATGTGGCATCTTACTGTAAATACTTCCAAGACGAAAGTTGTTATTTTTTCTCTAGGAAAAGTCAGGAACATTCCTAATTTTCATTTTGATAATGAACCAATAAATGTTTGATGAGTATAGAGTACCGAAGCGCTGACGTCATATTCGCTCGTCGTCCTAGTCTAGTTCTGGACTCTTTTTATTGATTTTTTTATTCGCCGACTATACGCGATAAGCCGAGGGATGGCACGATCCCGAGAACCTGTTGGCCCCGAAAAAAAGAGTCTAGTGCAGCTGCTCCACGCTGACGACTTTCCCTGAGATTTTTCAGGGAGAGCAATTAAAGACCTCAGCCTGACCCAAAACAACCATATATTGACGTAAAGCTTAGTAAACAAAAAATATAATTACCCTGGGTATTCATAAATTTTCGTCTCCGTTTATCCATAAAAAATAAAAAAGATAATTTTTTTGGTCCGCCCCCTCCCTATTGCGTAACAAGAGAGGAAACTGCAGGGGGTCGCTAGACGTGTGACGACATGTCATGTATACAGCTCCGAGTGCGTCTAACGATATGTCGTCATCAAATTTTCACCCCCCGCAAAGTAGCGTTCCTCAGAGACGGGGCCCTCGTCAGAAAAACCACCGGGGCTCAACATTCGGGACGCTGTTACTCATTCCACAGGAAACGGAATCTCATGAAGTTGGTTTCAATTTGTTCAGAAAATATATAGCTCCCCGTGGATGAATAAAGTGTATATTTCAAAATTCGGACAGGCTGAGGTCTTTAAAATTGGCCGCACCTCCCCAGCTAAAGCGCTTGTGAACTTTGGACCCCTGACGTCAGCGTGGAGCAATTGCACTGGACTCTTTTTTTCGGGGCCAACAGGTTCTTGAGATCGCGTCATCACTCGGCTTATCGCGTATAGTCGGCGAATAAAAAAAATCAATAAAAAGAGTCCAGAACTAGACTATCGTCGTCCAGGATACTGGTTCCAAACAACAGAGCCCGCGCACGAGGTTCACCGCTAAGTCATTCGAGCAACGGGCTGGAGCGGGCAATTTCAGTGTTTGGCGCTGGTGTGATCACCACGCCATTGTTTAGCACAAAATGGAGTACCGAAGTGTGACGTCATACCGGCCAAGTTGTCAAGGTTGCTGGTTCTAAACCCGGCCCCCACTCAGTATTATTTAGGGTACGCGTATGCTTGTTCCCTCCCTTTGAAAGCACCCCCCTATCTCAGGGCTGCCAAAATTTCTGAACCCCCCTATCGCGGGCTTTGCGCGGGCTTTTCCTGCCTTGGAGACCCCCATAAATTCAGAACACTGCTCAATGTACCCCCCCCCCCCTATTTCAGGTGAGCTCTCATTCCAACCCCATATCTCGGAAAGTCCGTACTATATCGAGTCGAGGGAGGACTGGGTGGGACTGGGGGCCAGTGTTTCTACTTTTCAAAATGAAATAATCCTGGCTGAATGAGCTATCAAGACTAGCAGGAATTTCAGGAATTTGACCCTGGGATTTGATCAATTTTTCAAGATATTTCATAACCCCCCCCCCCTTTTTTTTTTAATTTCTGAGGTGTCGAAGAGAGAGAGAGAAAAAGAAAAACACCCCCTTTTTTAATGAAATCTCCGGGTGAAAGATAAAAAACACCCCCTTTTTTTACAATTCACGGGCCGGATTGTGTCGCCCAAAAAGTACCCCTTTACCGGAGATTTTGGGAACACGCATGCGGTCCCTTCGACCTCCGAGTGGGGGGGGGGGGGGGGGGGGCGGGGTTCTAAACAATTTTGTGCTAAACAATGGCGTGTTGATCACACCAGCGCCAAACACTGAAATTGCCCGCTCCAGCCCGTTGCTCGAATGACTTCGCGGTGAACCTCATGCGCGAGCTCTGTTGTTTGGAACCAGCATCCTGGACGACGAGCGAATATGACGTCAGCACTTCGGTACTCTGTTGTTAAGAACCATCAACCTTGACAACTTGGCCGGTATGACGTCACACTTCGGTACTCTATGTCTATCTAGGAACAACTTTTAACTATAATAAAGCTTCAAAAAGCTATTAACAACAAGTAACCCAAGCACGAAGAGCTATGTATTCTATGAAGAGAAAAAAATGAATCTCTTTGTCTACCAATAGACAGCCAGCTCGAGCTATTTGATCAGTTGATTTTACCTATATTGTTATATGGAAGTGAGATTTGGGGTTTTGAAAATTTAATCCAACTTGAAACGTGGAGTTCCGTAAAGAAATCTTGGTTTAAACAAGAGGACTCCCAACTGTATGGTTTACGGTGAACTTGGTCGCTACAAACTAGAAAAAAATTATTGCCAGTCGAATGCTAATGTTCTGGTATCGTCTCCTAAATGGAAAGTCATCTAAGCTATCAAACATTATGTATAATTTTGAATTTTCCATGTTTTCGAAAGGAAGTAATCATTTCCGTGGATCAAATCAAAGTGACAAAATTAGGTTGATCTCGGGTTTAACGAGGTAAAATACTGGAATAATTATAATTTATCAATGTCATATATTTTGAAGACATACTGCTGAAGATATTTATATTTATTTTATTATGCTACTAAATTCAGTTGTAACCAGATTGATGGTGGCTGTTAGAGACATGGAAGAGATATCATTGAGACATGATCGCACCAGCAGTTCTCAAATCACCAGGGATACACCAAGATCAGGTGGTGTTAAGAGATCACGAGATGATCAGATTGGACCCGGAGCAAAAGGTAATATTTCCATCCCCTAAAAATATAATTAGAACAACGTCGATCAATGTGACATTACTGTACTATTTTATCAAGACTTGAAATATTATGTCTTCTATCGATGGGAATTCATGATATCAAGATAAATGTCTATACATTATAACGTCAATACAATAGCACTATTATATTAAATTATCAGAATATTGTAATTTTGTTTTATCGATCTATAAAACAGTAATAACTTTATCATTACTTTGAGCAGTAGTTCACTCTATTCTTCCTTTGTAAGTATTTCAAACTGTAAATTCAATCTGTGATTCTCTCCACAGAAAGACGAACTCGTACAATTTTCAACTTGGCTCAGATTAACGCTTTAGAGCGCATCTTCATGGACGTAGAGTACCCGGATGGAGATCTGAAGGCCAAGTTAGCTCACCGTCTTGAGGTTGATGAGAATACTGTTCAGGTGAAAACAAAAAAATAACCCTGTACTCACAAAGGGGGTCCCAAAGTTCCCTGTTAACTTATTATTTAAGAGAAAATCAATTCATATCAAGTTTCTAGATGTAAGTAATTTGGATATAAAAGTAAATAAATAGTAAAGCCTGGACATAGATAAAATAAACTAATGGGGTGTTGCAAGAAATTTGCGATTGATTGCAAGTTGCAACTGATCGGTACTGACCAATCAAAATCATTGTTGCAAGCGCATCTTCTTGAATGGACAGACCCAGAACCATTCAGAATGGTTGTTTTAATTTGCTTTACAATTTGCAATTGATTGCAACTTTCTTGCAACACCCCATTAGTATTGTAACTATTCAGTGTTAGTGACTTCAACCTCCATTTGAAGACTTTAAGAGAAGGACTACATTTGATATGTGAAGGTAAATTATTCCAGATTATGGGCCCCTTGTAGAAGTATTTTGCAACATTAATTCTCGGCAACGGTAAATGAAAGTGAGACGAACTAGGTGTATTGTATGAGTGAAATTGGGCATCGATAGAGAGACAAGTGGGATAGTTTGTTTAAAGGGAAATCCATCCTTAATGAAAGTTGCTCTGAAAGAAAGAAGACAAATCAGAGAAGCACATTGGTGAAAGTTTGAACGAAATCGGACAAGCAATAAGAAAGTTATGAATTTTTGAAAGTTGCAATCACTATACATAATTATGGGAATTTCAAATTGGCTGAATAGGTAATGGCCCTGTGATGAAGTTGTGGTCAACTCCTCCAACACACAAAATGAATAAAATGTCATTTTTCAAAATGTATTAATCAGTAAGACCATTTTCTTTCATGAAGACCTATAACAATATGCTATCTGCAATATATTTTGAGTACTGCCCCGAGGGTAAAGGCGCTTCGGAGAAAACCGCAAATTAATGATATTTTTGTGTACGACAAACAGGAGAGTTGTCCACAAGACTGTCACAATCGACTCACCAAATTGCCAATAGATGTAGTAAATTCACTTTCCAAACATCCATAACTTTCTTATTCCTTGTCCGATTTCTTTCAAACTTTCACCATCCTGTTTTTCTTATTTTTGTGCTTTTAACACGATAAAAACTACTTTCGAAAAATAAACTCAAGACAGTTTCAATAGCCCTGTCTGTCATCTTTAGAAATGCGCGAACATTACAATCGCGTATTACGTAATCTGAACCTGATTTCTATACAATAGGCCTTTGAAATTGCCCTTGAGTTTATTTTTCGAAAGTAGTTTTTATCGTGTTTTTCATACAAATCAACTTATTACCAAGGTTGGATTGCCCTTTAAGCACAAGTACATGAAAATTGCTAAGTTAAAATCGGAGAGATCAAATGCAGTTAATGATTTTGAATGAGCAAATAATAGATAAGTATGAGCAAGGAAACTGGCATGAGAAACTATTATAATAGCCTTTTTGTAATCTGAGTAGTCTAGACATTGAATAATTAGTTGAAGAACCCCGGGCAACATTGCAGTACTGAATGTATGGGGAAATAAAGACTTGTAAATCATTAATAACATTTCTTTTTATCATATCCTTTAATTATTAATCACAGATTTGGTTTCAGAACCGGAGGGCGAAAAAGAAGCGATTACTTAGAGGACAACCCTTACCAAACACAGGAGAACAGTTTCATCATCATCAAGTCGTTTCTCACCCAGGTCACCTCCTGCCTATTTCTGATCGACAAAACTATCTACCTGTCACCGCAGAGGGAGGTATTCACTTCCAATCGGTCACTGGAGACATCCAGTGCTATTCTACTAGTAGTGTGATGATGGGGCATCCAGATCCTGCCATCTACTGGGCGGGAAAGACACATTTCAACAATATGGAACATTATGCAATGGATTCCAACAGGTACGGAGACGCCATGATTCCTATCCAATATATCAATGTAACAGTGTACAGTGCGTCCCAGAAAAAACACGAAATCCTAAAACAAAGGGTTATAATGACCATTATAATTATGTTTTAAATGATACCTCGATGGCATCCATCCGTACATGCTTTACCGAGCAGCAGCATTTTGAAAATGATATGTAAAAACTCAGTTGTGCGGGATTTGGAAAAACCATGAAAACGTTAGGATCACAAGCGATCATGACCCACATGTGCCAGGGGTTTAGCTCTCTTCAAAATTTTACCAAAATGTGATCATTGCTTACTTTTAAAATGTCTGCACTTCATTATCCAACTATTATTTCACAAAATATTGTGTACAAAACTTGTAGAAAATTCATTACCATTTCTTATGATACGAAACATTAATTTACCCAACTTTATGCATAAGAATTTTTGAGAATTACATTTGAGTTTCTTTTTTGTCCACTATTATGGTTTGTCATTTGTTTACTATTATTTCATGTTGAAATAAGGTAATATCTTTTTAAAGATCTGCAATTTTCTCTGAGGTTTTATATAATAGCATATAATTATAATCATATATTTAGAATGCTTGATTTATGCTATACCTTTCCTGTTGTCAAGCAATTGGTGAATGAAAATGACAAGTCAGGGGCCTGGGAGCCGGGGGTGCGGGGACACTAAAATGCTGAGGCCCTTTTTTTTTTTTAAATTTATTTATTTATTATTTTTTTTGCTTGTCAGAGATTTTTGGACTTAAAAAGAGACACTAAAATGGTGAAGACCTTTGCTCACAGCACCCCCAGTAACAAAATCGTTCCCAGGTGCCTGTGACAAGTCTATCTGTCACATATACGTGTCATTGGCACTGAAAGAGGGAGAAGACTGTTTTCAACTATTTCTTTCAGTAATGAGGCTAAGATAAATATGACCTCATCATAAAATAAAGGATGGTCAATGGATGGTCAATATATCGTCAATGTTGGGGGTAGAGAAAGGGGATATTTTGTATTATATCCCTCATTGTAAGATTGTTGCATTAGGAGTGTATACAACAAGAAAATAAATAGTTTTACCAGAAAAGCCGTTTCTTGCCGTCTACTTCATTTTTCCTGCTGACGTCATCGTGCGTACGGCAGTGCGCTGTTCCATCGGCAGAATTATTACTCCCTCTGGAAATTCAATTTTAAGAAATGAATTTATGAAATATGGACGGCACGTCAGCCCTTAAAAAGTGCCTCCCAACCCTCTAAGAACCATTCCCCGCCCGTGGGTACCAAAAGGTGGGGACCGAAAGAGCCAGGGGAGGCTCCTATTCGAACAAAAAAAAAAAGGCCCCAAATCCTTAGCGTAATACTGATTGGTACAAATTCAAGAAATTGTATTTTCAAAAATAATTATGTTGACTGTATTTTTAATTCAGTATTTTCGCAATGCAATTTGTTTGCGAAGATTCGATTTTATCAAAGAAAACTTAACAGCTGGAAAACTTTCTTGGATAAGATTATCTGGTGTTCAGGAAAACAGAGTTTCATCTTTGCTCTTGTCAAGATGATCAAATCAACGTCTTACATTAAAATCTTACCTTCAGTGTCAAAAGTTTTGTGATTGGCGACTTCCACTTAAAATATATCTTTTCTATATATTCCTATTCCGCAGAATTCCTTCTCTCCAAACGCACAACTCACCAATCGCTCTCCCAAAAGAGAACATTTCTGCGATAGACCTAAGCAAGGCCCCATCAAACACCAGTGCAGCCCCTAGTCCTACTCGATCAGTCCAATCACCTACCGTCTCTGAAGAAGGAGTCATCGATCAAATCAGAATATGGCCCGTTAAAGAACCACCAACATCACGAAGTGCGTTCGGAAAATTAGACTTCCCTAAACTTCCCCGTGTCTGCATCCGACATGATTCAGCTCAAATGAGAAGTGTACCAACTGGTGTTCTTGGTGCTTCATCACCAGTCTCCAAAGGAGGCCACAGAGACATCGCGACGTTGCGTATGAACGTATTGAAGAAGGATCCCCCCAAATCACCACCTCCAAACCAGACGTGCGCTGCTATACCTCGATCTCAACGGAATGAACTTGAGTTGGCTCTCATGAAACATGGCTTGACAGAGGAAACGAGTGATGTTGAAACTAACATATTTGGTTCTGGCCACCGATCAGGCTATATATCCGACGAATGGTCATCTAGCTCTGAAGAATCTTCTGACTCTGAAGGATTAGCACCCCCTCGCCGAAAAAGAAAAGTACTTCGAGATAGACAGAAACCACCACCAAATATAAGCTGTGCATCCGTCCCTCTTCACGATCGCACGCTTCCTCATCTCAGCAACATACCTCTGTACAGTTCTGAAAAGGTTCCAATTAGTCAGAGTGTTGCAACTCCACATCCGACTACTAGTTCGAAACCATCGCAATCATTTGAACTATCACTCGAGAATGACAACCTCTCGGATTGGGACACGGATAGTGACGATTCAACATGGGCTTACTTTGATCAAGGACCAACGAAAGAAACAGGAAACAAAGACAGTCCGCAACCACTTCTTGATCTACAAGCTGGTAAATATGGACCACAGAGTGCACCTCCAGCGCTAGTACCAGTAGAACATTCCGATCCCAACAACTTAACCAAAGGAAAGGACAATGATCGTGCTGGTAATCTGGGCGATTGTATTGATGATGAATTTTCAGAGATCACACTAGCACGAGAATTCGCAGAAATGTTGCCTTCCCCATTTGGGAGTTACTTGCCAGTCTACCATAAAGAACCCTCTTCAAGCAATCAGTTGTATGAGCCACACAGACGTCCTCGTATTCACAGCGACTCAGCTTTGATAACAACACGGACTGAGAGTCGGACACAGCCGCATACAGACATCACACTCAGGAACTCTCCAGCTTTAACTCAATCTTCAGACTCCTCTCTCAGTGGGCTTTCATCTCTCTTCAATATTCCAGTCTCTCCAAGTGAATTAGTGAAACACTTGTCAGATGACATTAGCGGGATCAACCAGAGCCCAACCTTCGAAACTCAAGGTAATCCCCGTTTAACTGAGTCAAATAGACAACATCCAGATGGATTGATAGGGGATGTTGGGCAACAGGGTATGCTGCAGAACTGTCAGCCGCTATTCATGGAAAACAATCGTGGCCCATATGGACAGCAAAAACAGACTGGGTCGACCTTCGTGAATGAACCCCTGGGTTGTCATGAAGCGAACAGTTTTCACACGTCAGATACCAAAAGAATGGACTACAGACACATTGAACAATCGAACGTTAGAAGCAACGCATCACACCAGGTTATCATAAGACCGATTCCGACCCGTCCACTTCAGGCAACCTCATCACCACCCAGTCAGTCGAATATACATGCCCCTTCAGAAACTACACTTGTAAACAACACAATGGCATTTCCCGACCGCTCATCAGCTGTTCCAGTTGCAACCCTTCAACAGAGCGCCACCTATGATCAGCATCAGATGCAAGGTGATTATTCTGGTCCATGCTTCCAGGAGACAAGTCCATCCAATCCCTTACATCCTCGGGTAGATGATCATCCTAACACCGTAGTTCATCATCAGCCATCATCCATGTTTGCTTCACAGCACCCACCACGATGGCCAGGTAATGCTTACGGAGCAGACTTTCCTAGACACACTACAAGTGCCCCTCCTCAGAATGTATCTCTCTCTATGACACCTCCTCAACAGGCTGTCGTAGGTTTGTCTTCTACGTCTGATGATAAGTTACCTCCAAACCAAGTCTGCACTGTGGTCCCTGATGCCGTATCATCACAGGGACTTATGGCACGTTACCTAGCATGGACACATGGCAGGACTCTAGAACGATAAAGTTATCATTAGTATGTTCCTCACGTAAACATACTTTCGTCTCTATGTTGGTGTAATTAATATCAGAAAACAGGAGAGCTTAAAAGCACACCATTTATGGGCAACGTCGGTCATGTGGAATATTGAACCGTTTTTCAAGGTTTCATTCGAAAACATGAACTATATACGATTAAAAAATATAACATCAATATGTTCATTTAGAGTATATCACAAATAGTATCTTACGAGTTATTTCGGTAGATTGTGATTGGCACATCATGCAGGCGAAGTTGTGGTCTGAATTATAATTCTATTTTGCATATTCATGGTCAATGAATAATCATTGGTCCATTCTCTAAAAGGCTAGTCTCTAACGAATCGTCAAGATTTCTTGTTAGTGCAATCACTTTATGATCTGGGTTTTTTTTCCGCAGAGTTAGTTGCATACACAGATCACAGTTTATAAAAAAACAAACAAAGCCTTCTCAGACAGTGTTGGGTGTGTGGGGGGGTTAGTTTCTTTTTTTTTTTGACCAAAAGGAGTACCAGGGTACAAATTGCTCATATTTTCGTATCTATGGTAGTCAAATTAGTTTCTATCAAGTAACTTTGTTTGTTTCATTGAAAATGAAAGTTTAGATATTAGGGACAACTCAAGATAAACCTTATTTATTCTGTCACAAGATGCTGTCATACATGGTACATGGACAGACCATCTTTATTATCGTTCGATGACTTTTATTGGACGCTTTTAATGTTGACACTAGTTTTAATATCCCAATGACATCATGATAACCTTAACGTCTCATTGTAGTATTCTGTTAAAATGAAGTACTATTGCAATCGTTTTCATCTCCAACTTTTCACATATCTGTATTATCACTCCTGTAAATAGCAGTGCTTGTACTAGTTATAATAGTCGTACTATTCCGTATTCTTTGGAGAAACTGACGGACATATCTATTATCTATATGATATAGTATATCGTTTGATAAAATGTTTCCAGATGTCTAAAATTATTGGTATCTTGGTGTTATTTATATTAATGATTTCGCGTGTTTAGGCGTTCCGTATAGTTTTTAGTGGAAGTGAATTTGTGAAGGATAGTGATTCATCTAAAAAAAATGATACAAACCAATGATTTAGACTCCTTGTGCGCGTGTTGGATGCGTGTGGGTTTTGTTCATGATGATGTCTACTTGATGCAACAGGGGCGTCGCAAGTGCACCTTGAATGGAGGAGCGGCGGTGTTGAACTAAATTTTCCGATAAGTTGCTGAACATTGTTCACCAAGAAAATATGAGGATCATCAAATAATATTTCGATTTTCGACAGGGGTATAAAGGTAATCGCATATATATTTCCCCACATCATTTAGGGATTTTCCGAGAAAAACTTGCTCCCGCCCCCCCCCCCCCCCCCCTCCCTTGCGACACCCCTGAATCTGTATATATATTACGCTGAGGATTTGGGGCCCTTTTTTTGTTCGAACAGGCGCCTCCCCTGGCTCTTTCGGTCCCCACTTCCTTCTAAATATTTCCACTATGATATTAATACATATAGCATATTACTCCCGTCTGCCCTCGCACTGGGGTTACGGGAGGGTAATATGGGAAAAGTCAATCCGTCGGTCCTCCCAGGACCCATATAAGGGGCCATAATCCCCTGAAAAGAAAATGACAATAAAGTCATTTTTTGCTCATTTTTGTTTTCTTTACAAGGGACGCTAATTATGCATGTTATGTTTTCATGGACTTATTACCCCCACAGAAACATGACGAGATAAAAAATCGCTCCCTCTAGCTCTATGCATGGATATAGTACTACTCGAACATAATTATATTCATATCATGTAGTCTTCATCAAGATGAACATGTATTTTCTTCAGAACTCATGCAGGATTTGGATCAATAACACATACTCACATGTTGTAGTTCTTGGTTAAAAAAATATAACACTTTACCCGACTTTTTTTTTATTCACTTGATTATTGTGACAAATATACGGTACATATGTTTAATCATAAACAGAGCTAGCGCCCGTGGCTGTCCACGGGTTACTTCTGCTAGTTTAAAGATAACATTTAACAAATTCATAGTGACGAAGCTTTTCGACCTGCACTCATCGGGTCACAACGCAGGAATGAGAGAATACAAGAAAATACAAAAGTCAAGGAAGGGTGTGTATAGCGACCCGGGTATGATTGTAAATAATATGTGAAGGAGAAAAGTGTGAGTTTGAAATTCTTGCTACTGGCAAATCCCCTAAGTTTCCTACTTATGTTTGAAGGATTTCCAGTATATAGCAGGGGCTGCGGAGAGTCTTGAAAGAGGGGGTGGGGGCTGATTTGATTTCACTCATTAATGACAATTTTCAAACATTTTCCCCAAGATTCCCCCCCCCCCCCGGTTCCGCCGCCCATGCATAAACAATCTATTTTGGACAAGGAAAATATAGAAACAAGGAAAAATGGGAATGGAGAGGAAGGAAAGGAACGTGAATAGAGGATGAAAGGACCACCCCATCCTGCCCCTAATCGATGATCTTGTTAATATTTCATCCATATAGTAAGACCCCTCTTCCCCCTCCCCCTTCCTCGCTTGCCCCCATTGGATCCAGTACTCCCTCAACGGATGGACTCACCACACCACTCTCCTGGAATATGATCATAAAGCATTAAAGAAATATCAAATATATTAAGTGTTCCTTGATGCGTTTTCCAAGTAGTCTGGAAAATTATTACCTTAGGTTGAGCTTTTGACAGCCTTAATGAAATCTAATCTAGCGGTCTATTAAAGAGGCAGTTCCAGGATTCGGTAAAATGAGGGAAGCATAATTCAGGCAAAACATGTTATATCACTTTGGGGGTTGAGTTTAAAGGGATGCACGAGCCGGTGGGTGGGGCCACCTGGGGTCTAATGAAGAAATCAGTATTCCACCAAAATACTATAATTAGATACATCGGGGCATCTCGTTTTTCCGAAGGTTCGTTTTTCCGAAGGTTCGTATTTCCGAAGGTTCGTATTTCCGAAACACTAATTTCCCATGCCTGGGGGTTCATAATTCCGAAAATGAAAAAGGGTTCGTAATTCCGAACATTTGTTGCATTATTCCGAAGGTTCGTTATTCCGAAGGTTCGTTTATCCGAAGGTTCGTTTATCCGAAGGTTCATACTTCCGAAAATGAAATAGGGTTCATATTTCCGAAGGTTCGTATTTCCGAAAATGAAAAAGGGTTCATAATTCCGAAGGTTCGTATTTCCGAAAATGAAAAAGGGTTCGTATTTCCGAAAATAAAATAAGGTTCGTATTTCCGAAAATGAAAAAGGGTTCGTATTTCCGAAAATGAAATAGCGTTCGTATTTCCGAAAATGAAATAAGGTTCGTATTTCCGAAAATGAAATAGGGTTCGTATTTCCGAAAAATGAAATAGGGTTCATAATTCCTGGTAAAAAAAGGCGAATTCATCAGGAGCAGAGGTGTAGCAACGGGGGGGGGGGGGGTGAGGGCTCGCCCCCACCCCTCCGTCATCGGATGGCGAAAAAATAAGAAAAAAAGAAAGAAAATGGAATAGGAAAGAAGACGGGTGGACCCCTTCCGGCAACCCCCCCCCCCCCCAAAAAAAAAAAAAAAAAAAAAAAAAAACCCTCTTCCACCAGCGGTGTCTTAGATTAGCTTTAAGATTATTCCAAAAGACTTGTGCCTCCAATGGTGCCAGTGCTCCCACAATGGCTAGACTCTAGCTACGCCACTGTTAAAGGGAAAATTAGGGTAACGATAGGATATTATGGTTTTAATTGCCATCTTCAAAAAGCGGATCTCTTTTCGACGAAAAGCACCTCCCCCACCCCCGCAATGAATACAAAAATGAAATGGAGACATAAAACTGGGAAGGTTTATAAAAGAGGAGAGGAGAAGAGAAAAGGGACGAAAATAAGAGGACGAGATTAGAAAAATCGAATAAGTGTTTATGTGTGTGTGTGTGCGTTTGTTTAGCATTATGTCCGAGGACATTTTCGGACAGAGAACAAAAAAAAAATCATGACAACAATGGTCCTCGGAAGCCGGACAATAGTCCTCGAACGTCGAACAATGAATTTATGCCTTATTCCGTCGACTGTCCGAGGACGAGTAACAATAGAGGAACAATAGTTGTCCTCGGAAGTAAAGCCATGTAAACGTGTGTGTGTGTGTTGTGTGTTGTGTGTGTGTTGTGTGAGTGTGTGGAGGTGTCGTAGTCGAACGGTTTACAGCGCTTGACTGGAAACGCGAAGGTTGGGGGTTTGATCCCTGTTACGGCACCTATGGCCTTTTTGTTGTAAAAAATATGATAGCAACTTTCCTTTTTTTAATTTACGAGCGCGCGAAGCTAGCGACCAAAAATAATTGTGCCTTTCCGTTGTGAAAAATCATAAAAATAACATATTTCGGCATATAATGACTGGAATATGAGGATATTCGGGCACCTCACTCCCTGAATATGAGGTGTGAGTTGCCGGAATATCGGCACTTTCAAAATCCGGGGGAGGGGGGTTGGCTGCAGCAGAACCCCCCCCCCCCCCCCCCTTCTCGTACGCCTCTGCCTAGGCCTACGTTAACTACGCAGTTGCGATTGATTTTAACTTGCGATTGTTTCAAATAAATCGCTTCAACTCCTTATAAGGCGGGGCACTGGTTGATAAAAGCCATTAATTTAGGTCAGAATGTTTTCTTCTCCATGTGTAATTCCTTATTTCTATTTTTTACGATGAGGATTGTTTTACTCTTAATGTCTTTTAGTGTTTTGTAATTCGTTATGCTTGTAAAAGTTATTTCAAACTTCATGTCAGCGGTTGTAAAAAAGCAGACTGTGCAGTAAAATGAAGCAACTCATTAGAATCTGTACAAATTTATTATGCTGTAAGCAGCTGTATAAAATGAAACATTTTCATCCATGTTTAGAAATGATGGTATTTTGGCAAAGTTAAAGAACATGTTCAATGATTTTAATCTATTTATGCGGCATAGATAGTTAGGATTATTCCCTGTATGATAATTATTTTAGCCCGACTGAAAGAAAACTTAACATTTTAATCCACTATCCTTCAAATTTGGTTGTATGTTGCTTTTAATTTGCATTATAGTTTGGTTTTACTTTTGTTTCCTTTTATGATAATCATATCAGCCTGATGATAAGACTCCTTCTTTAACTTGTTACGATCCATCTTTCTTCGGCTTTGGTTGTTTATGGTATCTATTCATTTATTTATTATTATTACTAGTATTATTTGTATTATTATTATTGTTATTATTATAATTATCATTGTTATCATTATTAGTAGTAGTAGTATTTTTATTATTATTATTACTAATACTATCAGTATTATAATTTTTATAATTCATAATATTATTGTTGTTGTTGTTATTATTGTTATTATTATTAAAATTGTTATTATGAAGTGGACTACCAAAAATTACGATGACGATGTCATTTTGGATGGAGTTATGCGACCAGACTTAGATACTGCACCGGTTACTCTACTATTGCTTCTTTTATTTCCCTTGTCATGATCGTATAATTGGCCTATAGCCTATACGTATCAATAATATGTTGTGCTACTTGCCAGGCTATTTATTAAACATAGCAGTGACTCCTTTATGAACTCTCTGTAATATTATGTTGTTGTTTTTACTGCTGTTGTTGTTTTGGGGACCGGAGGGGAGGGCTTGTAGAGTCATCTACAGAGCCATATTACAGACTTCGGCCAACTCGGTTTATTTGGGCACAACATGGCGTATATTCCTTTGTTTAGTGCTTGCCTAACAAAGCAACAAGCGCCATATTGCTACCTACATGGAGCCGAGTTGGCCAAACACTGTAATAGATAGCTCTGATGGCTAGGGATGCAGGACGCCCCCACCTTATTTTTAGTATGCACTTTTCATAGTATACTTTTTTAATCACAATTTATGTTGAATGTTGACGAAGTAATTACATCTTAAAGATAATAAAGTGTCAATGTTTGGCTCGCTGGAATCCAGCAGCGTGGTGCCCGAACATCCTTTTATTTTGGGAAGCGAGATGGTTGGCTATCCTTATCTCAAAATGTTATCGTTGTTTGGATTATCTGGTAACAAAATCATTATTCTATAGACAATATCTCCTTTTTTTTACTTGCTCACTATAGCGCGTAAGATTTAGAAACGGAATAGTTTGGGACAGGGAACGCCCTTCATTAGGGCGAGTGAAGTGCCCAAATATCCCATATTCGGCAGCAGGGTTAATTAATATTATTCATGGCTCATTATTACATGTTCTATATTTGTCTTTTGATGGCGAAATTGCATTTCCATTACAATAAAAAAAAAGGGTTTTATGTTTTTTTCTAACTCGCTTCGCTCGCTTGCAAATTGTAGAAACGGGGAGTATGATATTCTGCCAAGAGGCATAAGCTCCCCCTTTCAAAAACATTACGTGGCCATTTTCTGCTTGTAAAGATCTACTTGGAACTTTGGTGTGTCTCATTTTCCAAAGCGGTATATACATTATATAAATAACTTCAAGCCAATTTCGTTGTAGCAAATTTAATCCCGAATCCGATCATTCACTTTCTTCAATACATCAGTATGTATTTTAATCACCGAAGTAATATCATTTTATGAGAAATGAAACATGTATTCCTGAGGCGCTCGCTCTCTACGCTCGCTCACAAATATTGGTTATTATTAGGAACAATGATAATAATGATAATAATATTAATAATAATAACAATAATGATGATAACAATAATAATAATTATAATAATAATAATAATCATAATATGAGCGCCCAATTGAGGCGGATACCGGCGCTATAGAAGAAGCCATCATCATCATCATAATATTGATAGGAATTACGATAATATAATGGCTATTTCTCTGGATTTTATTATAATTGTTATCATCATTGTTATGATTATTGAGTACGAAATGAATATCTTTACACTTGGCCGTCTTTCCCCTCCTCCCTATCCGAAATACGGATTGACGCCGTATTCTCTGAATTTACAACCTTTTTTCATTTTCGGAAATACGAACCTTTTTTCATTTTCGGAAATACGAACCCTTTTTCATTTTCGGAAATACGAACCCTATTTCATTTTCGGAAATACGAACCCTTTTTCATTTTCGGAAATACGAACCCTTTTTCATTTTCGGAAATACGAACCCTATTTCATTTTCGGAAATACGAACCCTTTTTCATTTTCGGAAATACGAACCCTTTTTCATTTTCGGAAATACGAACCTCATTTCATTTTCGGAAATACGAACCTTCGGAATTATGAACCCTATTTCATTTTCGGAAAAGAGAACCTTCGGAAAAACGAACCTTCGGAAAAACGAACCTTCGGAGTAACGAACCTTCGGAATAAGGAACCTTCGGAATTATGAACCTTCGGAAAAACGAACCTTCGGAAATACGAACCTTCGGAAAAACGACATGTAACCGATACATCAGTTTGTGCCAACTTAAGGCGAAGCCCCCCCCCCCCCCCCCCAATAAGATTAAAAGCGAATATTCAGGAGGGATTATTTTTGTCAACACGAGAAAGTTGAGGCTCTGAAAAACATTGGATGTCAAATGAAGACAAGATTTGCATATGCATAGTGACACCACTTTTGGCGCGAAGCAGACATTCTTCAGAACAAAAAACCTTGTGGCGTGTTTTCAATTATTTGCTTATTGTTTTAATCAAATATTAAGAATAATACTGCAGAAGATATTACTAGACAATAAAAAGTGAAGCTTGTTTGTCTTAAATGCCCGGTTTCAAACAAACTAGTCAAGGAATTATAGATTCCTACCATAGTAAATAATCTATTCCTAATGTCTTTGATATTGATAACCTTTGGCTGAGAAAGGAGAATTAACACTAGAATATAAATGTACTTATGTTCAAGGTGTAATATACTCTTAATCATTGACCTGTATCAATTTAGAAATAAAATATCAGAAAAGCGTTTAAATCAAGATATTCTAGCTCACGGTATCATCTGCTAACACTTTTTCTTGATGACATGGAGATGTACATGAACCATTGGAAACCGTTCCGGTCAGGAAGATATTTTTAATCCACGAGCTAAATTGCCTCTCTTCATTATAAAAAAAAATCCCCATATATGATGGAATATACACAACAGGTGTTTACATATATACTTTAAAATTTGAAATTTATAGATTTCTTTTTAAATTCTCTGGTTTTATAGTAATCGATTTCTTGGTCTTGCCTGGCAGAGCAGAACATAATTTATACAACGCGCATTCTGACTTTTGAAGTCCATTATCTCAAAGCAGGTGAATACATAGTTTGTCGCTATTGACGCTCGGGAAAGTCATCATCCATAAATTTGAATTAATTCGCTCCGTCGCGTACGTCATTATATCAAGAAAATAGATTTATATTTAGTAAAATCGTAATTTTCAAAGAAATATAAAACACATTTTCGTTTTTAGAATAATATTATGTATATATCTGTTAAATATTTTAAATCTCAAATGAAATTTTGTATCAGGAAGAAAGACAATTTTGCTTTCGGATTAAAAATATCTTTATGTACACATCAAGAAAATGGCAGCCTCGGGTATCGCTAGCAGACGATAAATCTTGCTGAGAAAATCTTGATTTATACCCATCTCGTATATTTTAATGCAAAATTACGTAGGACAAGAAGAAGGAATAGATTACATCTTTGAATATAAGGACATTAATATTTTGAGGTTAATTCCCCTACCTTGCCCTCCATCAACGCAGCAAACCCAAACAGCTCGCTTATTCATTCAGTGGGTTTCAAACATAAGATACAGGTGTTTCAAATAGCTTATCATAATTACCGCTTTTGTACGGTATGGTACACTCAAATATTTGAATACATCGATGACTCTTGTCATTCGAACATTTGCGTTTAATGTGTTCAGCTATTGGTATGCTAAGGAACCACATTTCGTAAAGAATTTAAGGCCATTCACAAGTACCTCTGACAGGCCTACGTGTTTCAAACGAGATACACCACACAGAGCAGCTGAGACAACAGGGGGTATTTGACACACTTCTTGTACTTGCACCATGGCGTCATCTAATGCAAGTCCAAAGTCGCCCCGTTCTAGAATGGAGGCAACGAAGACTGGCATCCACGGTCGTTTATACCGGATCAAGAAAACATGCGCCCGTGTGCGTCTTCTCGATCTCGACAACGAGGAAGCTCGGGTCGACATCGCCATCCTACGTCGGATCTTGGGAATAGGCGTCAACGATCTCCGAGATGTGCTTCGTCGTAGCGCTCGTGTCCACGTCGACCTGATGCCAATGCAAAATGCACCTCGTATATTCCAGCGGAGCAGCGCCCCATGGAACGTGGTCAACGTCCGACTCGCTAACGGGGAACCAGTCGATAAAGTCGCAACCGTTTTCGCCAACCCAGCCGCTTACTTCATGGGGAAACGGAATATGCAGATTCCATTCAAGCGATCGAGACCGTGCGTCAGACCAGAAATGACGGGCATTGTTGTCGAAGCGATTTGGAGTATCTTTGCGGAGATGGATGTCGCTAGTATTGAGGTGAAGGTGATGTTGGAGAAGCTAAAAGGTCGTTTTAGCAGGAGCGAGTTACCAGTGATTCATGGCGAGAGCAAATCTCTTGATCAGAGATTCCGCCGTTGGTTTATGACCATCCCGCTCTATTTCACACTGAGATGGGGCAAGGTGATTTTTTTTGGCGACCTAACCAATTAATTAATTGCATATTACTACTATTAACAGTAGATCAACTTGGGAAAATTAATGATGATTTATATATTTTATACATAAGATATATAAAACTATTAAATTGCAGAATCCTGTTCCCATTTTTAATGACGTGAAGGTTGATTTCGTTATGATCGTAAAGGTTTGCAATAATGTAAACTTTGAGAAACACGAGACCCACTTAATACATGTACAAGCTTTAAGCTTTAAGCTTGTCAACATAGCCTTACTATGTTTTGTGTATTAACGCGGATTGGTCCAGTGTCTAGGTCATTCATACATGAAAGCAAAATGATTATTTAAAATATTTCACGAAACCCCCCAAATTTGTAGCATAGTAAGAGTTGAAGAGAAATCTTGCTTTCTTACTACTGCACTATAGTGCAGTAGTAGTAAATTCGCAACATAGTCCATGGTTCCATGATTATACACCACCTATATTCAGTTATCACATGAATGTTTCAAAATGTTTTTCTTTTTATCCCTCCCACGCCATTATCAAAAATCTTTCTGCCTTACAGGAGGAAGGTGCTACTATGATATCACTTCATCCAGGATTCGTTGAAGCCGACATTCAGAAGGAAATTCGACGTCGTGCCCTTGTTCTTTTCAAGCGACGCAGCAGAAAACGTAATCGTAGTCGTAGCCAGAGCGTGGGAAGCGAACACAGTGAGGGAGACACGTCCATCGTCGAAGAGGATGTTACGACCCCGGCTAGTAGCGGCCGAGTTCCAGTCATTTGTGAATCGGCTAAGTGCTCGGTGGTCGTTGACACATTGTTAAAGGATGCTGCAAAGGCAGGCATGCTCGTCATCAGTCTCGATTGCAAGGGTCCAATTCTAGGTACAATTCAGTCATCTTTATCGATATACTGTGTTACATAATGAAAAAAATAAATCTCTCTCTCTCTCCCTCTCTCCCTCTTTTTAGTCTTTGTTTCAGCCCATCTGACCTTTTCTTCTTTCTAATACAACCTGTTAGACATATTACATGACTCAAAGTCAAGCCAAACAACATGATTAAACATTTGTTTTTGTAATAGTATACAGAAACCCCATGTTTTTGAAGTACCATTATATGTAATTTAGTATGTGATAAATTAATCTCACGAAATTCCGTGAAGAATATGTGATAACAGTACTAAAAAATTCACTAAAAATTGATTTGATACTTGTTACATACAGCCCTGGAAAAATTATTAGACCAGCTCCATTTTGGGGTATATGAGTAGTGTTAATTCCATTGTCTATAGAAGTAGGAAAATGATGATCAACAGCTAATGCATGATTAATGTACTACTACCAACTATAACAATTACCCCTATGACTTTTCACCCCAGGACAGTTACCACCAGGACGACTACAGCCAGGACTAATTGTCCCGGACAAATTTCCCCAGACAATTACAACACCCCCTTTTTCCCAGGAGATAGAGTTTTTGGACCACCTTATAGACTATAAATATCTGAGAGGATGAATTTCAAGTGTTACTACTCTTGGTCTGAGCACCATGGGCTTCTCATTCTACTGAGACGGGTGCGTGTGACATAAAAATTAAAGATATTAGAAAATTAATTTTATGAAATAAAAAAAAACATTCTTGCAGCATGAATAAACCGCTGTGAGGGGGAAAAGGCAACACCTTGTTGACAGAATGCCACAAGGCATGGCTGCTATCATCAAATGTAGCAATTTCCCACCAAGAACTGAACAAACTGCCCCCCCCCCTCCCTCCCCGAGGGGTGGACATGGCTTTACGAGAAAATGAGGCGAAGCCCCTGGCCAATTATCCTCAGACCACTTCTGTCAGGACATTTTTTCGAAAAAACCCTACCCCTGGAGAATATCCCTGAGGCAGTTATCATCTAGGATATTTACATTCTGTTAGTTCTAAAAGTTCTATCCGCTGGGGTGCCCTTAGAAGTAATTGTCCTTCAGCGAAACTTGTCCGGGGTTAATTGTCCTAGGGGCAACTACCCTAGCGGTAATTGTCCGAGGGATTATTTATTACACAAGCTAATTGTTTTGGGGAGTATTCATCCACTCATTGTGAGTTAGCTAGTAGAAATCATTCTGAATATTCAATTACTGAAATAGACAACACTTTCCACATTGGCCTTTATAAGGAGCTGGTCCAATATTTTTTCCAGGGCTGTATTTAGGGGCTCGTAATTCCAAAGTGGAGTAGTATACGAATTATTTCTTTTTTATCGTAGGTAGTGAATCGACTGATGTTTTACCTTCACTTATAGAGCCGATGTTTTACAGAATGACCATCAAGTAATTGGGTCATAGCATCTGCCAATATCCTAAACGAATTTGTTGAATTTCACTTGTATCATTGTGAGTAACCTTTGTACATAACCCTTTATTAGTTGCATAGCTACGGAGCTACGGAGGCACAGGGGCACGTGACCCATTCAAATGGCAAACCCGAAAGAAAGAAAAAAGTTAGTTAAGAGAAAAGTGAAAGAAGTGAATGGTAGAGGGAATGAAGAGTGAGAAGGAAATGATACGACCTCATCCCCCATCCTTCCCCCGCTTGGTCACTTTGATTTCTCCTCTTACACCAGTTCCCCGTCAATGACAGGACCAACGCTAAGACCACTATCCTCCAATCAGAATGGACCACCCCCTTTATGATTACTTCCCTCTCTTACATTTTAGAAGATGATAAGATGGAGGTGACCATTGTTCAGCTGTCTACTCTAGATGGTGAGGTGTGGATATTTGACGTCACTGAGACAGAGGGTAAGACGTCTTTGATGAAAGAAGGACGTCTCAAGGAACTCCTCGAGGCAGAATGGGTCATGAAAGTAAGACAAACTCTTTTTAAAAAATATGGCATCTGTCTTGGACAATGTGGACGATAATTCATGATTATGATGCTGTTACTAATGTAAAATAGTTTCAAAATAAAAGACCAAAACTGATTGCCACTATTTAAAAAAAAGCAACCTGAACTTTGATATTCTCCACAAGCTTGTACAACGCGGTCTGCCTGTCCTTGCTAATTGTAATTCATTGTTCGTACTTTCGTAACTTGTTTTTGTCTGTTTGAATCTGTTTCAAGGTGATGCATGATTGCCTGAACACTGCTACCAACCTATTCCGTCAGTTTGGTGTCAAGATGTGTAACGTGTTCGATACTACTGTAAGTATATTTATGATAAATATAGAAATAATTCCACTAACGTTCCCATGAAATATGAGAATACAGCTGAAAGTTTGCATCCCAAGCATAGAGGCTTTGCTAGAGGCAAGTTTGCAGGTTTTTGTTTTCTAAACCTGGGAACCTTGTCGGTAAATTTAAAATGTATGATTCCACAATTACGTGCGAAATCTGATTACTCTTTACATGACTGAGTAGAGTAACCACTAAATTTAGACTGTTTTCTTGTTATCTTGATTTATCTTATTTCAAGTACGACGGAGTGTATTTTCTTAACAATATATTTTGATGCCGAGTACGTCTTGTGGAGGAGATATTCGGAATTCAAAGGGAATTCAAAGAGAACCTTAAATATAATTTTGAAACCACAACCGTAACGTTAGAGTAAAATGCATACAAAACTGTTATCTGGTCATCATTATTTTATATTATTTTTTTAGCTGGCATACGAGACCCTGCTGAACCAATGTAACGTCTTCCCTGTGGAGCGTCAGATTGGACGTCATCGCATTCACGTAAGCGCTCTCTGTGAGATGGTAGGAGAGACATATGGATGCGAAGAGGATAAGATGTCCGAGATTCTCAAGAACAACCCACACATGTGGCAGGACCGTCCTCTGTCTCAAGATCTAGTCCAGTATGCTGCTGGTTCCGTCAGGGCTCTCGTTCCTAGAGTCTTCAACAAACTCGACCGGTAAGTCAATAGCATGAAATACTTTGGATGATAAGAAGCTTCAATGGAAAATCCGAAAGTTTATTATTGGGTCATTTCGTGTCAGATCACCCAATGGGTTAAACCCGTACCCTCTTCAAATTGGCCCAAATTTGGTACATGGGGTAATCGACTCTTCCCAAGCTAAAATTTTTAAGTTTTAGCCCCATCGGCCAAACGGTTTTTGCGAAAAGGGTATGCATTCCACGGGCATGTCGGCCAAAAACGGACACTTTTTCAATTTTAAAATGACCATATCTCTGCAACTACTGGGTCGAGTTTGTTGATTTTGACATATTTAGAAAGGTAATTAGACAAGCTATTTAAATCTGTCATTTCCCATGTCCGAACAACATAAAGTTCAATGACCTCTTGATCTTTGCTTTAACCTTGAATTTTACCTTTAGCGTCATGTGGTCTGGAGATGAAATTCCGTCAATTAATATTATTTTTTCTACATCATATAAAACAAATTGAAGGGGTAACATTTTTCTTTTTGTTTCCAGCTTCTTTTAAAGTTGTCAAAGAGTTGATTATTCACTGTTTGACCTAGTATCAGTAATTTATTCAGAACATATCAACACGCATTGTGTGTCACGCCTGTCATTTTAAAAATAGTTTTGCTGCCCGGTGTCTTTAATTATTCTTCAAGATGATGTTGTCTGCATAAGATGTTGTGGAATGGCACATGTTGTGCACAAAGGGTATTATACTGTTCTGAATGAATTATTGATACGAGGTCAAACTGTGAAAAATCAGCTTTTTGCCAACTTTAAAAGAAGCTGGAAAGAAAACAAAAATATTACTCCTCCAATTTTTGGATATATTGAAGAAAAAATGTTGATGTATAAACTGATCAAATTTAATTTCCAGATCACGTTATCCTCCAGGTAAAATTCATGGTTAAAGCAAATATCAAGAGGTCATTGAACTTTATGTTGTTCGGACATGAGAAGCAATGGCAGATTTAGAGAACTTGTGTAATTAACTTTCTAAATATGTCAATATTAACGGAATTGACCAAGTAGTTAGGGAGATATAGTCAATTAAAAATTGAAAAAAGTGTCCATTTTGGCGGACACCCCTGTGGAATGCGTGCCATAGCTAAATTTTAGCTTGGGAAAAGTCGATTACTCCATATACCAAATAAGGTTTAAAATTTTTTGTGATTTGACACAGAATGACCGTAGATATTTATTTCTAATTGAGAATTCGACTATATTTAACTCTTACTGTGCCAAGGGGTTTAACTCCCTTCAAAATTTCACCAAAATGTGATCAATGCTTACTAGTCAAATGTCTGCACTTCATTAATTCACAAAATATTGTGTACAAAAGTAGTAGAAAATTTATTACCATTTCTTATGATAACAAACATTACTTTACCAACTTTATACATATGAAATTTATGAAATATTGAAAATTATATTCAAGTTTCTTTCTGTCCATTATTTTTCATGTTTCCCATTTGTTTATTATGTTGAAATAAGGTAATATCTTTTTAAAAATCTGCATTTTTCTCTGAAAATTTCTACGGTAGCATATAATTATGATCATATATTTGGAATTCTTTATTTATTCTCAAAAGTTTGATATACATTGACCACCATATACCTACCCTGTGGTTGAGCAATTGGTGAATGAAAATGACAAGTCTGTCACATATACGTGCCATCGGCACTGATAGAGTTAACACCGTTGGTACAATAAGATATTGAATTACAAAAAGAGGATACTCTATCATTCTGCTATTCAGGATTTCCTTTCTTCTGTCAATCGTCTGTGGCGCCGTGTATAGCTCTGGCTACAGGCAAGCTGAAGGAGTCGGGACAGTGGCACAAGCGATTTCAATCATCGCATTTAGGAATTGCTTTATAAAATGACAAGTCATAGAATTTATTGTTTAATTATTTAGATATTTAATTGATTGTATATCTTTGTTTTATTGTTTCAAGTCTGATTCATCCTGCATGGCAGCAGTACTTTGACTGGATGTGTGAGGAGACCCTTCACCAAGCTCAAACCGCTAAGTAGAAGAGCATGATCATAATCACGCCATTCTCCCTGGCCATCATAACTCGAGGATCACTTTCATCGAGATGGAAGCATTAACAACGATTAGTTAGTGGAAGCAAGGAGTTAGCAGAAGCAAGGAGCTCTGTGATAACTCCGTTGTAGAAGTAATGGTAGACATAGATATAAACTCGTTATTGATAGAGTTGAAATACTTTTCAAATAAGTCGAGAGAACCATTAATGATGAGCTTCGATAATAGTCCAAGTAGCTGACTTTGATACTGAGAAGTGAGTATTGTTTGGGATATATTTAATATCCATTTGAGGTGAATCCCAGATCATTCACAACATGATGCTTTAAAAATGCATTTTTTTCCTCTTCTCGTAATTTTGTTGAATCTATGTGAAGCTTAACAACGAACCCTTGTATTTACAGTTGGTGGAAATGATTATATTGTCACAGTACATAATTGCATTGAAGGGCGTGAAGAGATTGTGAAAAGTAGCTTTAATAGTCGACAATTTGCGTTCTCCTTAGTAAATGAGTGGAATATTATGATTACTCTTGATTAATAAAATATCTGAAAACCCTTATGATTCTCATTTAGAGAAAAGATAAAAGCAAAACGATTGCACCATCTAAAAATTCAGTGTTTGAACAGATTAAATGTAAAATTCAGTCTCTATAATGGAGGCATAATACTAACGTTAGAGCTATTATTATTGAAAATAGGATAAATATGTAATGAAAATAGGTTGATGTCTCACGTGTGGGATGACATGCTGTACCTTCTCAGATTTTGTTCTTTATCTCGTTTTGTTAAACGTCTTGACACTTTCTCCCACAAGATGTTTCCAGACTTTGCGATCGATGGCATCATCATCAAAGATATTAACTAATGGATATGCTCTCTCTACGCTGTATGAAAGTATTATGCACGAACAAGAAATTGACAAACGTTTATCTAGGAGAGAAGATGCATGAATATTACAAATCAGTAGCCTAAAATTTGGTATAAATGGGTTATTTTACGATTTGATTTTGTCAATCCGACAATGGTTAAATGAATGTTTTGTTTTCAGAATGTTTTTATATTAGCTAATGATTCTTTCGAAGAAAATATGTTTATAAAAGTGTTCATCGTTATGAAGATTATTTTTCGTTCATAAAACTCTGAAATTCGAGTATAAAATAAACCCGTGAATTATGAAGAAAAAAACCCTTGTGTGATGTCATTCGTGTAATAAGTGGGTAATCTATTTCAGGTACAGTAAACGTGAAACAATGGTAATCAAAAAACAGAATCCTTGAATAAACATTGAACAAGAAACAGATTTTGTACAAATAATTACTCTGGGTTTTTATGTCCACTTGAAATACTCCATTAGAAAAAACACGATAGGAGTTAAAATAATCTTTACATAATGAATTGATAATGATATTTTTTCTTATAACTTCCAATGTATTTGCAAAAAGGAGGAAATATTCATTTTCAAGAGAAGACTTTAAGAATATTTACTTGTGCCTGTAATAATAATAATAATAATACGCTAATGATAATAATACAATGCTTTTATAGCGCATTATCACTGCCATTGCGTCTCTGTGGGGAAGAATAAGGACGGACATATGTTATGAAATGCACAGTATATCTCATTAAAATGCTTTTTTAACAGATACGTTTTCAAGATGGTTTTAAACTGCAAATAATTTTAATATTGTGGTCGTAAGCCCATGTTGCATTTGTGATGATGCATGTGGATTTTTAAAATACATAACACCTCTCCCTGTATTTCTGTTTTAAGCGCAAGTGTTACCCTTAATAAACATTGTTTTTATCTCTGCAATTATCCGCAGATAAAATTTTCGTTTTTCAGATATTGTTGACATACAGTATGCATACACTGGCGGATCCATGATTCTTTTTGGGGGGCAACGTCCAATCTAATACATAGAACAAGCAAATGTCAAATAATAAAATGATCACACAATACTTGCCTCTAAACAGATATTCTCATTTTTTTATCATTTCATTTATTTCACTCTCTTAAACATCAAAATATATAAAATACATATTTCATAACTGATTGCAGATAAATAGCGGGGGAATCATAAAAAGCCACGTAGGCTTGTCAAAGATGATTCCCTGAAAATATACATAATTGAAATTGAAACATTTTTTAACAAGAAAACATAGAACGAATATCTTATCACGGATAGGACAGATGGATTGAAGAAAGAAAGCGGAGAGGAGAGAAAATGAGATTTTGGGAGTAAACATTTTTTATACCTTTTACATAATTATTAGCATTTCATGTTATTTAAATTTAAATGACCCTTATACAAATATTTGAAATGTAATGATTTACATTTTTAATGGTTTAGGTAGATTGTTCCATACAAGTGGGCCGTGAAAAAATAGTGTTTTTAGTAGTACGAATTCGGTGCAAAGGAAGGTGAAAGTTTCGAGCAGATCTTGTATCATAATGATGTATTTTACAATTCTGAGTGAAATAGTCTTTAAATGGCTTTGGTAGAGATACATTATTATACACAGTGAACATGAAAGTAGCAATATTTAGTGATATCATGTCATGGATTGGCAAGATTCGCATCTGTTTAAACAGGGGATTACTGCGACACAGAAAATTTGAATGGGTTATTATTCGAATTACACGTTTTTGCAGCTTATGAATTCTATTAATGTTAGAATTTAAGGTCAACCCCCAAATTATATTACAGTAATTTAAGTGTGATGAGGAGTAATACAATACAATACCTTCTGAGGTAAAAGCTGTAGTTTATAAAGTATGCCAATGTTTTTGCCAGTTTAGTACATAAATCATTACTATGATAGTTCCATGACAGTTTATCATCTAAATAAATGCCAAAAAAATGTTGGTATGTTGAACCTTCATTATTTCTCTATTTCTATATTGTAATTTCAAATCAATATTACAGGTCTGACGAGTACCAAATATCATAATTTTGTTTTCAGTGTTTTTCAATTACATGATATGCCCACACTCGGATGGAAGTGGGAAAATGGATGTCGCAATATCCCTCGTCCATTGTGTAGTCATATCCTATCTGTGTAAGATATATCGTGAAACATGCATGATTGAACGATTTTAACAACAAAACACTTCTACAAGTGCCCCTCCCCCCCCCCCCCCCGTATCCGCCACTGAAAGAAATTTAAATCAGTTGTGGCTGCGCCTACACTACACAGGAAGTAATGATTAATATACGCTTCATTTAACTATTAATACAATTGGTTTATCTGTTTTGTTTGTAAAATCGTTCAATCATCCGATGTTTGCACGATATCTCTTACACAGATAGCATATGACTACACAATGGACGAGGGATATTGCGACATCCATTTTCCCACTTCCATCCGAGTGTGGGCACATCATGTAATTGACAAGCACATAAAGCACGTCGTAGGCAAATTTCAATTTTTGCAATTTTTTCATTTCCACCTTTCCACAGTTGAGATTAAATGTTTCAATTTTATACCAAAGTCATACCCGTTAGGTCCACATGTAACTATAAACTGATAAATACAACCATTTAATAAATATGAATTAGATAATCTAACAAAATAGCAAAAAATGCTAAACGACATTAGCCCCATCGGAACAGTACACGACGAACACATTTACAAAATCGAGGCAAATTTTTTATAACATTTAGAGAAGTGCACCAAAATCAAACATTGCAACAAAAAAAGGTTATATTAGAATGAATTGAAATAGTGCTAAGGTTATAATTCATTATAAAATGCCTTTGTTAATTATTTGTTAAATGATCTCCATAATCATCTAATACTTATTCAGCCATTTGTTTACTAGGCCCTTACTTCCTATTTCAAAATACATTGCTTTCTGACGGATTGTTTTCAATTTTATTAGATTTCATCTCCATCTCCATCATAATAAAATCAGAAATAATCCAGAAAAATTAACGAGGTAGGCCTAATTGGTCATTAATGTCATTGCACGTGAGAGTTACAGTCATGCTTGAAAACAGTTATTTGATTCATCTAATTTATTAATTCGCCAAGACCTCATTCAACGCGTATAAGCCACGAATTATAGCAAAAGCCTAGCTCGACCACTAGTGGCTAAATTTTTCCTGTAATTTGTACTAGGATAGTCTTAAAGATATAAGAAGTATGCTTTTCAACATTTTTGCCTTTTCACTTCACGAATCATCAAATGATAGGCCAATGCATATATATCTTGATTAAAGATAATTCAAACGGTAGCATGTTGACTCGAATGGTCATTGAATTGGACGATTGCAACGTAATTATTGAGGTTATTCATGCATTGAGCACTTCATGAACATGCCCACCTACCTCATGACGTCATGCGACCGGGTTATTAGCATTCATCACAGTCTTGTCGTGGACCTCGGACAGTGGGGAATCCCCAGCTGGGTTTTCCCTGCTTCAGGCTTAGTCTATGAATATAGACCCATCACTTCCCGTTCATTGTATTAATAGTATGATGTACTGATGTCGGATAGGTGGGGTGAATATGGTTGCTATCAAAGCCTGGAAAGTCAAACTAAACTTTCTTGGCAAGCATGGTGAGCGTCACTGGAGAAATGTTTAATACAACGTGCATCATAAAAAACAGCTTTTCTAAAGTACTGCTCGTTCTGTACACACGTCAATGATATCGTCATGAACCATTATGATGAAAAATAGACCTTAATATGTTTGTATTTTATTGTTATATGTTGTATTTACAGGTTTTAATGATAGGCTAGCATTTCATTGTGAAACATGATTTTTCATTTACCTGCAATAAATGGGCCTACATATTATACATCCTACTACTCCACAGCCCTATCAGGAAGGAATGAGTGGCCGCAAAGCCCCGCCCTCCCCTATCAATAATTGAGAAGAAATATGCTCCTATTCGATCGGCTGAAAGCTACAGCAAAATTACGGCATTGGACCACGCCTGGGGTAACAAAGTATCAGTTATTCCGAAATGACGTTCGTGCTCGCAAAACATTGCGAAACTAGAGGGGCCTTGAAAGTAGATTATTATTATTTAGACGCCATGTAGTAGTGTCAATATCACATCAGATAATAAGCTGCACGCGCGAATAGCGAATACGCGGGCGGTAGGCTCAACATGGATATAAGTCTGAAACATCAACATTATACGTATATTGTGCTGAATACACTGCCTGTCTTGTTTTAACAGTAAATGATCTACCATGGCATCACTATATGAAGACACCGATCCTGCCGATGTTCAATATCTTCTTAATATAAATGGCCGAGTAACAGATGTCGATGAAAATTCAGCTCTTATTACTGCAACTGCAAGGCAATCAAGCTGTGAAATATACAAAGCAAAGCTCACTGGTATTAGCATTCTTCGGAAATCTAGTTTCAAGAAGGTGGTCAATGAGGTGAGCGATTTCCTCTTCGTGGATGACAACGTCGTTGTCAACATCAAACAGAACAAGCCAACAGAGGATAAATGGAAGGTGACACGCGTGCGGTTGTGCCCTAGTCAACGACCACCGCACTACGATGTCGTAGGAGATTACTTCGTGGGGAAAAAACAAGTCCCGGCTCGATGGCCGAAGAAACAAACGTCATGTCACGTACCCCATGCTCGAGTCGGCGAGATTGTATCACTCATGAGCGAAGTCTTACAAAGATGGTGTAAGATCCCAATCAAGCTCTTTCACGATGTCGTCGATGACAACTGCGATGATCTTGGAGGGGTCTTCGAATCTTACATCAAGACTAAGAGGGCATTGATGAGTTTCATTCGTTTTGTTCCTCAGTATTTCTACCTGGATAATGATAACAGAGTCTGTATGTACGAGGGATTTGATGATGAACTCTTCAAGGCAGAGTTTACAGAAAGATGCATGGTAAGAATTCATAATAACATAATAACAGCAAGCTATGATTGTGAAGTTATGCTTTTATCACAAGAATAGTTTTAAAAAAAAAAAATCACTTACATTGAATGAAAGGTTAGTATAGGTCAACCCGATCTATGTCGGGTCGGGAGGGGGGGGGGGGGTTGATGTATGTGCGTCTATCTACAATATATATTTATAAATACGGTGGAATGATTAATAATTTGTCATCAATCATTCAATGTGGGTGAAGAGAAATTTCCTTCTTTTGTTATGATGTAACATTTTTTCCTATATTATTTGACTAATTGATAATATTTTTACTTTGTTCCCTGAGTTATTCTTTTGAATGGCGGGTCCAGAATTCTCTGGCTGGGGATGGGGATGGGAATGAGGCATGAGGCTATGAATTCTCTTAAAATCACACACAAAAACAGAAAGCTGTCAGATTTTTGTATTGCCTTTTGCCGAAATTCTCTTACAAGCAACACATTTTTAAAGAAAAGAAAATACTGCCGGGGAGCAAAAAAGGGATGCTTTTTTTCCCCTCAGTCTGTATAGTCGACCAACTCCTCCCGATTCGCCATTGTTGCCGTTTATTTACACTGTAAAAAATAACTGTAGATTAACAGGTTTTTTTTACTTGTAAAATTACAAGTTTTGGCCGTTTTTCTGTTAATACGGTATTTTTCTTGAGAAATGGCAGGAAAATTGCTAAATTTCCTGCCATTTCACAAGAAAAATACAGTATTAACAGAAAACTTGTAATTTTACAAGTCAAAAAATCTGTTAATCTACAGTTACAAGTCAAAAAAGCTGTTAATCTAGTTATTTTTACAGTGTAGATTAGTGAATTATGACATCTTTTCAATAACAAAAGCTAAACGAGTAGCCTACCAAATGAAACATATCATGCATATATAATTATTGCAAGTTTAATACATGTATTTTATAATTTCAGTGATTTCGAAATTACTTTCGCGGTTTTTTTTCTTCATATTTTATTGTCAATGGAAAATCTTGCAAATAGTGAATTTTAAAACAATGCTTCATTTCATTCTGCGATCAAGTACATTTTCCTAATTATTCCTATTCACATAATAGCCCTGGGAAGAACATTAGCTAACATACTCCGGAAGTTTGTCATGAATCACAGCAATTGCGAAATACATTCTCATGACAAAGTGAAATTCATGTCACTAAAGTAATCATGCACAACATACAACAATGCTTTTTGCACACATACATAAACCTCCGACAAGCTTTTGAGCTTCTTGAGAAATAGTTTTCGTCTTAAAAGCTGGCATAAAATTTTAAGAAATTACAAAATACCATCTGGCACTTCAAGAGAAATGTTCACCTCTAAAGAAAAATGATCCATACGCAGGTATTTATGTCGGCCTGAATAAAATGATTACTTCTTAATTATTTAAGTCTTCCAAACTTTAAGCTGAGTTTACTTGAATTGTTGTTCACAGTCCTGTTCTGTCAAACCACGTTTGAAAACGTTTAAGTGGGAGTTTGGACCCTAAGATTAATCTAAAATTGTGGATCATGCTCCAAGAACTTTAGTATCAATGTACTTGAGTATTTTAAAGTCTTTTTCCCTGGTGGAATACTTTCCGAATGGCATTGTGCTGTTCGTTACGTAAAGTCAGCTGACGATGTCTTTACATTTTATTGGAATCAACCGAAATTGTCTACCCAACTTCACTTTTCTCCATGTATTATGTGATCCGACATCCAACCATGCTGTTGCCACCCCCCTAAAAAAATATATTAGGAACATAACATATCAGAAAATGTTTCAACTGATGGATTTTTCAATGGCGATTCTACGTATATGTTACCGACAAATTTTGGCCTTCTTGCTTACTGCTAAATATTGTGTGGACGAAGGACGTACCACATACTTCTTCAAAATTATTATCTCTTTTACCATCGTAAACCATTATTGCAGCGATTATTCTAAAAATGTAAATTTGTTGGCTTCAGTAGAATTAATATGGAAAACAAAAAAACCCGAAAAAACTGCATTAGCAACGTCAGTTCTTTTTTTATCTTAAAGTACCTCCCTTCATACAAAGTTGACCTGAGTGAAAGCCTTAAATGAAGAAAACGAATTAGTGAAATTTGGATATATCGAACAAAGAACAAACCTCTGATATTGTTGGTGATATTTTAGACATGGTGTATACGTTGGACTACTTTTCCAAAAGTACAGAAAATCTCTTGCATTTTATTGGGGAAAACCTGTTTATTGTGGAATGGACATATTGATATGTAAAAATATATAACCTATAATAGAACAAAAATAATTAAATCTGTTCCATCGTGAATTTCAAGCAAATTTACTACGCAAAGTATAAAGAAGACGAAGTAGTCCAACTTTGATACCGCAAAATATGACTAAATTGCTAATGGGGGATTAGAAGACAGTAGAGTTACATCTACATACAGATATAGAAGTATATAAATGTATATAATTATTTATAAGTGAATGCTCAGTTCGCGTAATGTTTATACAAAGAAAACTCGATTCACTTTATTTTTCAATAAGTGGAAAGAAACGGAGATATACTGCATTTCCTGCTCACGTTTCTAAAAAAAGAATCACACCCTGATTAAGTTTCGCCTGCAGTAAGGGTAGTGTTGAATTAAGGCAAGTTTTCATTATATGCCAAATCATCAATCTCCGCCAAAAAACAAATAACAAGGAAAACAGAAGGAAAGAAATATAGGTTGTAAACACATGCTCCGGCGGCAACTGCTCTGCTGTCAGTTATCTATTCTTACCAAATATCTTACTTTTCTCTAGACCAAACAATATACCTAACCCTAACCGGGGGGGGGGGGTACTCGTTTTTCCGAAGGTTCGTTTTTTCTTAGTTTCATAAATTCCGAAACACAAATTTCACATAGCAGGGATTTCATAATTCCAAAAAATGAAATAGGGTTCATAATTCTGGACATTTGATGCATTACTAGTACTCCGAAGGTACGTCATTCCGAAGGTTCGTACAATTCCAAAAATGAAATAGGGTTCATAATTCCGAAGGTTCGTAATTCCGAAAATGCAATAGAGCCCTACATAACTTTTTCGGAATTACGAACCTTCGGAAATATGAACACTTTTTCATTTTCAGAATTAAGAACCCTATTTCATTTTAACTAACCCTAAATTTTAAACTCACGTAAAACTCAATCGAAACCATAACCCTGTATATAAATAATTAAGCATAATATGCCGGAGCCCCAAAATTTTGTTGAACCCTTCAGGAGAATATATTTTGTAAATTACGATATTTTTCTTTGGAAGACATTCAATCTAGTTTTCATGTAATCACTCACACTGGCGTACAAAACTTCCACGATCAAAAAAAAATAAAGGAAAAGGAAAAAAAAAAGAGAAAAGAAAGAAGGAAAGAAAGATGAAAAGAAAATACATCCATTTTATATACCCCGGCCCCTGGCTGGAATAAATACCCAGGTGTAGTAAATGGGTACCCGGTAGGAATTTATTCCTTGAATGCTTTCAGCGCCTTATAGGGCAGCTGGGCTAAAGCCGGGGTAATATTGGAGCACCTTGAGCACCATTGGTGGATATGAGCTCTATATAAATATCCAATATTATTATTATTATTATTATTATTACAGTTATCATGATAAATTATAGTACGTTTTTAGAACGTATAATTCGCTGAATTTTCTTAATTTATCCCCTTCCATGTACAATACATATATATGCATCTTGTTTTCTCACAGTTTTAAGAGGGGAACTTTCCTCTTATACCCAAATCATAGGATCACACACTATCATGAAATTTCTTTCGAAACCGAGGGAAGTAGGTAATAAATTAAGGCTATATCCCACTACTCAGGCTCCGAAGTGCTCTAGAATGCAAACTTTTACTATTCAAACTAGAAAAATCCTCTCAGTCGGTCTCTCCACTCCCTCTTTTAATAATCTTAAACTTTATTAAAAAGAAAATCTACAAACATGTATTACATAGCCTAGGCAGAGAGGAATCGTCCCCCGAAAATGAAAGTCGCTAAAAATTGACGATGATTTTAAGCTGCCTATCCCCAAAAGAGAAAAAAAAGATTTTGCTTATTATACTTCTGTGCATAAAAGTTTCAAACTACAAAACGTAAAAAAAGGACATCTTTATTTGTGGAAGGGACGGGGTGTACCCCCCTCAAAGGATTTATATACAAGTATAATAATGTATTTCGTTCCTGACGCTTTAGAAAATTCTTCAGTTCTTGCTGGCCCAGCCCCCTCAAAATTGTTGGTCCATTACGCCACTGATCACTCATACTCATTGAATAATGATGATAACACTGTTGTGAATGCCCCGTTTTATTTTATGTCTCAGTCGATTCCACAGTGGACTCGATCATACCTTCTGAGTGATGCACAAGTTATCCAGACAGTGCGGGATGGATATGCGGTTCTCCAACCCCTCCTGGAGAGAGCAGAGAGACTGTATGACACCGGTTCAAATCCCGGCCTAGTGGTCGCCTTGGATTGCGAAGGGTGTTCACTCAGTTAGTACCTTCTAATTCGGTTGTTGTTGTTGTGGATTGGTTTTAACGGCGCATGTCATTCAATTGTGAATATTTACAATGCAATAAGCCACTTCGGAGATGCAATCTGAGCATGAGCAGATAAAGGTCATCTGTACAAAATTCTAAAACCCACTGACACTAATATTCGATATGTGCTCATGAATGTCATGTAATCATTATTCAATTATGCACTAATGGTGCATTCCATGATATCCAGGTGGAAGTATTCTTTTTAAAGGGGGAAACAAAAGCTATTCATGAGGCACCTCTATCACTCCCAGAGTTATTTTTCTGAAGTGCACATAAAGGGACCCTCCATGTCTAAAATATCTGTGGATATTTGGGGTCTTTTGTACCATGCGCTAACCCCGAACTGGCTTATTCTATTGTAGGCTACTTCAGAGTCTTCACTTACATTATTTGGAATGTTTAAACTGTCAATCTGTATGAAATTACTTTTGTTTGTAAATACATGTACATCTATTCTATTATTTATTTCAATTCATTTCAATGTATTATTGTCCTTATATGGAAATTCTTCTTGTTTACATGCAATATACAAAAGGAATATACATAAATAATTTTGAAAACGGACAGCAGATACATAATGAATATTTCATTTCCCTTATACATGAATATATATATATATATATATATATATATATATATATATACCTGTATGTTTTGATATAGTTACACGTGTTGGAATAAATGAATAAAGAACAAAATCCGGACAAAATATCATGTTTAGTTCCAACAACAGATCTGTACTCCACTTCATAAAGGAAGAGGCTTCCGCAAAATTGTGGATCTGTAAATAAACTGGTGTTGGAACTAAGCATGATATTTGTCTGGATTTTGTTCTTTATATATATATATATATATATAGAAAGAACATTTCTTTGTACTAAAGTGTCATTACCTGAAGAAGCCTTATATTGAACCTTTTGTGTCTAACAGAGTCATTTAATGTCTCTCTAACTTTTTGAACTTTACATATATATATATATATTATAAAGGTGTTGTTTTGTCTGTTATCAGTAGGGAAGATGAATCTAAAAGTAGGCTTGGTGGTCTTTTACTTGTTAACAATACCATTTCAAGAGCTTTAATGTCATTGTAGGTAAACTCATAACTAATCTTTTTAATTGTTGTCTATATTTAGGTAAAACTGGTCGTCTCACTCTGGTACAGATATCAACAATGGAAGGCAAGGTATACCTGTTTGATGTAATGCGCTGTCCTTATCTCTTTCAAGATGGACTTCTAGCGGAATTCCTGGAAAGCGAAGCTGTCCTCAAGGTACTAGAGGCCTATTAGAAAGGTTCATTCTTCAAAGCATGGAGATAGTTTTTCCTATTTTTGTTTAAATGTAAACCAATACCAACCGATCCTTCTATATACTCTTATACACACCCTCTCATGAGTATTCATGGACTTGATTATAATGTAAGAATTGTAAGAGCTTATAAAACATAGCTTAGTATATTAAATTTAGAAAGTATAGTCCTTTGACAGCTGCCAAACCCTCATCCCACCCCATCAATGACCCAAAATAAAAATAACAATTAAATTAAATAATTCAATAATTGAATAATGAACTCAGTAAATAGGTGATATATTGCCACAAAGAAGAAATATATACCAGTATACAAAGTCTAATTAACTGGAGAATAAATGGATGTTCGACTGTTTGATAAATTCCCGTTATATTATTTTACTTCATTCCTAGGTGATTCATGACTGCAGAAAAGATGCTGCCGCCCTCTACCATCAATTTGGTATAACCCTCACCAATATATTTGACACCTCGGTGAGTTGCTAGCTTGACTTCCATTTAGCTTCATATTTCATTTATCATTACCGGTATTCATCCTCATTGAACTTTAATTTGTGTATCAGTATGATCTATAAACAGATATATATTCACATCGAAACTTTTTCGGATCTAACTTTATAAATGGCCTCAGAATTAATTAGTATCTAGTTGATAGATGTTGAATTTGAAATAAGCAGAAAGAATTATAAAACAGAGCTCCTCTCCCATTTGCCCTGTACCCCAGAAATCATTAATTTCCATTTTCTCTAAAAGAAAATATTCAAACATACATGCACCTTAGATATTATCACTGTTCATATGTTTTTATACAAAACCTGCATAAAACAAATTTATTCCTTCCACAGAAACTAATAAAATGGAAATTTATGACATTTTCTGTACTGAGCAAATTTTCAGGGTGAACTTTCCCTGTAAGGTTCTGGATCATACGGGACAGGTTCACATCCAATGCAAGCTGTAGACATTTCTATAGTATAAATTTTCTTATTTAAGAATTCATTTTTCATCACCCTGCAACTTGAAGACATTCTGTCAAGTGCACCAAGTGGCAGGTCAGAGAAAGTGGTATCAATAACAAATCCAATCTTGTTAGCAAACTTAAAGATTTGTTAAATGTGATTAGGTTAACAAGCTATCCATCTATTCATTTATTTCTAGATTGCCTATCTCGTCCTCCAGAACCAGTGCCAGATAGCAGGAACTAAGCCTAGGCCAAGGATCAGCTTCCAGAATCTATGTGACATGGTGGGAGAGGAAATTGACATCACAGTCAAGAAGAGTATTAAGAAGAAGATGGCGTATATCCCAAACTTCTGGGCAAGACGACCTCTGAAAGCTAACATGATAACATATGCAGCTGCCGATGTCTATATGCTTCTGCCTAATATCTACGAAGTGTTAGACAGGTATTATAAATTTAAAAAACTTCTAGACACTATAGAGAAGAAGAAGAAGAAGAAAGAAGAAGAAAGAAGAAAGAAGAAAGAAGAAAGAAGAAAGAAGAAAGAAGGAAGAAGAAGGAGGAGAAGAAGAAGAAGGAGAAGGAGAAGAAGGAGGAGAAGAAGAAGAAGGAGGAGGAGGAGGAGGAGGGGAGAAAAAGAAGAGGAGAAGATATGATATAACATTTCATAATTTGTGATATCTCTATCTCTATGTTATTGCTCTCTGCAGATTGATCCATCCCGATTGGAAGAGTGTGTATCAGCTCATGTGTCAACAAGCAATCAGAGAAGAGATTGAGGATATGTAGAATGGATACAGACAGACCTAGGAGAGCATTCCATCAAAGATCTTCCTAATGCCTCAACTTTTGTATTCAGTTATGGTTTAAAGAGAAGGTTGAGTTCTGGGAAAGTTACAAAATTTGTGAGCTTTTTAATTCCTTTTTCTGTTAGTTTGTAAAATTATCATAGTAGAAATGTCCCCTGAGAAGGATTGCACTTCAAATGCCCTCACATTCAAAATATGACAAGAAACAGGTGAATGTTTGGGCCAAACATTTGTGTGTAGTCCCATATACACATTTCTGTGTGTAGTGAATGTGACTGTCAGCAGGATTGAGTTGAGTTCTTATAATTTGGGTGATTCCAAAACCTTACACCATTTATAATGTACTATATAATCAACCTTTCCTGATGACTTTGAGACAGTTTATTTGACAATTCAATCTCATGACCAGAACTCAACTTTATCTTTAACTTTACACTGTCAAAGTCATCATCAGCTCATCCACTTAAATGATTGGCTTCTTCTAGTTTCCTTGTGATCCCTCTCTATCTCTCTTTCACTTTCTGTATACCTGTAATTGCTGTCTCTCTCTCCCCTGTCTATCTATATCTCTGTGCCCCTATTTCAATAATGGATTATAATCCAATGGAGAAATTTATTGTAAAAAACTATACTCTGTCATTCCTCAATCAACCCATGTCTCTCTCTATTTTCACCACCCCACCCCCTTTCTCTTCTACTCTTAATCTCAGGTTCTTCCTTTCTACCATATTTCCCCCACATGAGAAGATTTCCTGTTGACCCTTCATTTTACATTATATTTTCTACAATTTCTACATGAACATATCGTCTGAAGCCAGAAGGGCGTTAACTCATGTACTTCAACACAGATTAACGCCCTTCTGGCTCTCAACAGACGAATTATCAACAATAAATACAGTCAACTTACGCGTGTACATTGTATACATATAACACGGGGACGCCACAATGCAGACTGTGGCCGGTGTAGCGGCAGATACGGGGATCGGCAGATACCGTTCTAAAAACGGCCAAGAACACTATCTGCCGGCGGATCATGTTCCAACCCCGGCAGATACCGTACCTAGACATAGCAACAAATAATGTATGCAAACTGGATTCCAAGTATTGTAGTTCATTCATTAATAACAGGTTAATGGAATACCTCGTTACTAACAGAGGCGTATCCAGGATTTCCCAATGGGGGGGGGGCGCCAGGCATTATTGATCGCCGCCCTGGGGGAGGGGCCTCCCCTTTGGAAATTTTTGCTTCTGAAGAAGGGCTGAGATGCAAAATAATCCTATATGTGACCAATTTTGAAGCCTATTTAACGAACAACTTTTTTGCTAGTTTTTTGCACCACCCCCTGGATACGCCACTGACTAGGTCCCCAGGAAAGAAACATCCATAAATTTGAATCACTTAGTAAACAGGTCTATTAGGCACGAGAGTGTCTACTGTCTCGTACAAATCTGCCAATATACAATACACCTTATCTGCAGCGCCGGGGAACCAAATCTGCAAACGTCAAACCCGGCAGATATGGTTCCGAGGTAGAACGATATCTGCCGGCGGATACGGTATCTGCCGGAGAACCGTATGTGCCGCTACACCGGCCGTGCAAACATAACTCAACACATGACATTTTGTTCTTCACATGAGAGCGCGAGACTGCGCGAGACTGCGCGAGAGAGGACGCGGAGATCGCGCCAGCAAGTCGGGGAATTTTTGTAAACAAAATCAGCGTGTGGCAGTTTCAACAATGATTGATTTCACATCGCCGTCTAGTTCGACTTGCGCGGTGTAAATTTAATGCTTTTTCATGGTATTGTTCTGAGAATTTGATCGATATAGGCAAGTATTCAACCTACAAAAATCGACTTGTACAAAGGATTAACACACGTAAGTCTATGAGGATAAATTGGGACTTTTTATTTTCATCGGCCTGAGCGACTATTCGACACATGCGACGTCGACTTAAGCGAGGTTGACTGTATAATATATAATACATGACTGTATAAATGTGACCAGGCACCACAAAACCACCAAAAAGTCGCCAGATATGAATTTTTAGTTAAGGTCTATATGATGATATATAACTCATTTGCATTGGATGTTCCTAACCCACTGTACAAAGAGTAGAATGCACAGTCCCTCAGAATGTTACTTCTGAAAAATAAGGGTTTAAAATTTACAGTCTATTGAGCACTCTGACTTGTAAGGGGCTGTGCTAAGGTGACAAAAGGAGGATTAGAACTCACTGAAAATTTCTATGAAGGGTTTATCAGATTGTCCTAAAACTTGGCATACTAATTAGTCATATCCTGTTCATCATAGTGCACAAGTAGCAATACAAGAACTTACTCTGTTTAAAAGTTATGGGAGATCAAAATGAGACAAGTATTCAGGGTCGTAAAAAAGAAAAGTAATACAACAAAATCCAGAGAAAACACACATAAGTCTAATAAAAAACTGTAAAAAAATACCACTTTTGGAATTGTTTGGTGCCTCCAAATTTTTAGATAACTTAGAAAAAGGTATAGTCTTTCAGGAAATACCCGAAACTAAAATTTGACCATGCCAACCAAAAACACATTCATTGAGCTCTAACTGAAAATCACACAGTGCGACTTCTGGGTGGTTTTGTGGTGCCTGGTCACAAATTATGTTTGTTAGAATTTTTTTTTTCAAGAAGTAAATTTTAAAAAATAGTAGTACAGTAGTACAGGGCAAGTTGAATGGATTTAGAAATGACCAAGGAGAGTGCTTTCACGAAGTGAAGAGTGTAATTTGTAACAAAATTGCAGCTAAGAAATTGCTCTTCAAAAGAAAAATGCAAAGCCATTAAAAATTATTCATACATTAAAGCTTAAAGAAAGTCATCACAGAGTCATTCACATAGCTATGCATGCATGTAATCATATAATTAAAGAATTAAAAAACAAACTGAAACATAATAATGATACATTTTTCTAAGTGGGGAATGGAAACTGTAGCCCCTTCACTATTGGAGATATTTTTCATGAAGATATACTATGTACCTAATGAAAATGTGTAATGGTATAAAAATTGAAGTAAAATTTTGTTGTAATGCATGCAATGTTTGGAGTATTTCATTTTTTTCACAAAATCGTAGTTTACCATGTTTCATTAATCACTGTTAGATTCTTTCAACTGTTTGAGACTAATCTGTTTTCATTTTTTTTTCTTTTAATACAAAAATGAGAGGTGGACTGGTTCTAGATTAATGTTTGATGAATCACAGATGTCTCTAATGCATTAGGTTCTGTTGAGTTCATTTAGTTAGTTCACTTTTCATAAATCATATTAACAGTTCAAATTTTCATGTTTATATATGTAACATTGAGGAGTTCTTTATACTACTGAATACTCATTTCCTTTGGAAAATATTTATACTTTGCAGGGCCAATCAATCATTTATTAAATTATTGTGCTTGGTCTTGAACCATTTTCTCCCATTGTGGTAACAGATAGTAAGAACACAATGTAATTATTGGAAAGAGTAAGACCATGAAACAACTTTCTCTTTCAATCTTAATCTTTGTTTACCTCTCCTTGAATAGATTATTGAAGTTTCCAGAATGTAATGCCTGTCTGATTGTGAGGAGAATTTAGGAAATTGCATACAATGAAAATGTTTCTCAGTGCTGAGTTGCATGATATTTTAAAATGTATTTTGCATCCTTACACGGCTACAAAATGTTTGAACCTCCAAGAACACGGCAAAACATAGGTTACCAAACTTTGTACTCTATAAAATAGTTTTATTGACACATTCTATGATCATGTACACTACAATGTACTTCATGTATTAGTTTGACTAAAGCATAGATTTACATTAAAAACGTGTCTCTGGCACTACTTTTATGGTGGAGCTTGGAGGCACAAAAAAAGTTCAAAGATTATCTTTTTTGTTCACTGTGCATTTCACATGGATTCTTATAAATATGCATGAATAGGGATTCTTATGAATATGCATGAATGGGGATTCTTATGAACAGCATGAATAGTGATTCTTATGAACATGCATGAATAGGGATATTAACTCTTCATAGAAAGCTGGCTCAGATTAGCCTCTTGTCGAGGCCCTGGCGCTGTTGAAATCCTTGGCGATATGGAGGCAAAAACCGAGGCGCTTGCGTCGAGGGCCTCTTGACACCCGACCTGAATTATATATTCATGAGGCACGATTTCCTACTGAATTATGCATGAAAACGTGAATATATAACCGCGGCGATCGCCCAGCAAATTGGCCAATGAAATCTCAAGGATTTCTTACTTCAGTTCTGGACTAGTCTATTATTTCTTTGGGGGGATTACGTAAATCTCTTTCTCAAAATACATTCACAGACAAGCACATTATGACGAATTACAAACCATGGTAATTTGAAATAAGACAAATGTACATATTTCTCAAGAGATCATCGTATATTTACAAATAATGAAGAATGGGCAATAAAAGTCACCGTTCAACAATAGATGCATCTCCATCAATTCTGATGTAACCAAGGAGTTACCAGCAACTTCACTGCCCGGCAAGGCCCCGGGGGATCCGCCTGGCCCTCGCGAAGCCAGCAGTCTCACTCTCCATCCCTGGCCCACGGAGGTAATCAGCACAGAGCGGTAGCGCGTGAAAAATAACACTTTTTCCATAGCCAGTAGGCAGATTCACAAAAACATCTTGTCCTTTAAGTGCAGATTTGATTGCATCAACTTGCAAATCTTTGAATCTGTCAATCTTCAACATTCTAGCGGCATATTCTAAGCTCTTACAAATATCGTCATCACTTGTCGTGGAAGAAAAGTTGAACCCCATTTTGGGCTGCGATTAATTAATATGTAAGAAATAGCTGCAGTCGAGTCATGAATATTTAACATTACGTCATGGTAGCTTGTGCTTATTGGATGATTTTCACCTACCAAAATTTGGTCGGAATATTCGTCTGAACAATGAAATACAAAAGAAATTCAGATCGGGTGTCAAGAGGCCCTCGGCGCAAGCGCTTCGGTCTTTCTGGCTCGCAAAGCGAGCCAGAAATTTTGCCTCCATATCGCCAAGGATTTCAACAGCGCCAGGGCCTCGACAAGAGGCTAGCTCAGATGGAAGCAGAATAATCAGACCTAAAGAAAGGAAAGTTATTACTTTAAAAGTCGAGATCACTGAAATTATGGGAATCTTCATTTGGCCGTGCAATCATGTGTGTGTGTGTGTGTGTGTATCAACAGAGGTGTGACTAATTGGACAGTCAAACACAATAGATGCCTTTATTCCATCAGGCTTGTGTGGCTTTTTTTGCTGCTTGTGTGGCTATTTGAACAATAGAGAGAACAAAGGGAAAGACACACAGGTATACCTGCGCGCACTTGTGTGTGTGCTAAAATACATGGAAAACTCTCCATTTGTTTTGTACCAAATTAAGTACCTCTTTTTCACATTTCTAATGATTGGTAATCCTTTTGTGGGAGTACCAGTCAAAATAAATAACTACAAAGTATCATGGACAAAACTGTCCTTTCATTTCAATGGAAAATGGACATTTCAAATAATTTTACACACAACAAATGGGAGAGTTCTCCCTGTATGAGGTTACACACCATGATTGAGATGCCAATAGAGCATGCTCCATATGACGGATGACCTTAACATTAACAATTCCTCACATTTGTATTCTTTGTCTGATTTTTCTCAAATTTGGGAATACATTTAGAACTTGTTTTCTTAGTACCACATGGCATCCTTAACAAGCGTAAACAGTAACAACTCCAGAGCATTTCCAATCTAGTCAGATGAAGAAATTATTCAAGAATTCCCAATTTGATGAAAAAAACTATTCAGGGCCCCTTTGTAAATCAGTTTCAAAACTGAAAGGGCTACCATGTGTAAATAAAACGGAAATAAATACTTGGTGTTCAAGCTGTTAATATCCCAACTTAAATACGGGTAACTTTGATCTGACATATTACTTCCATATCATCTCGTCATCAGCAGCATAAACCTGGTTGATTCAACTTTGTTGATCCCATTTGTTGTTTCAAACCTCAAGATTGGTGGAGGTGATGTCTTAGAAATGTGTCTGATGAATTCTTTGCAGGAAGTCTAAGTAATGAGGTTCTGCAGGATGGAAGGGACCAGAGAAATTACTTACATTCACATGGCTAAACCTGATAAAAACATATACACATACTTGATGGAAACAATATCATAGATGATAACATACCTAGCATCGGATATGTTATGTAAATATCCGGATATGCATGTATATTCCAAAAAACATTTATAACATCAATCTAAATTTTATCATCTGACAAGACACTCAAGATGCATCAATTAAATAATCAGTCATTTTTACAGTCTCAAAGGGTCGTGGTAGTCATTCAATGATTTCAAGAGACTGCTAATAAAACCAGACCAGAAGGAAAAAAAAAAGTTAAATTGTAAAGCTGCAGATATATATCACCTGAAATTTTTCATCATAGGATGTGACAATATATTCACATCAAACTATTCAACCAATATCAATGAGTATAATTCTGATATAGAAAAATTTCTAATTGTTCTTATCATCATCAGGAGTGACATAGCCACTTCATACTAAAAGTCAAGAAATATGTTAGTTTGGTTTAAATCTGTCTGTTGCTATCTCCTCCTTTAACCCTTACTCTGACTGGGGGGGGGGGCCTTTGCCCCTTTTATCTTGGCCGCGACTTGACCAATCGCTGCAAAATTTTGCACGGACCTACAGCATAAAGAAAAACTTATAGGTGATAAATTGTAGGAACACGAGGACATGCAGTTTCCCATTTTTTTTTGTACACAAAACTCAGAAATTCTCTATTTTCGCGCTGACACGAGGTCACATAAGGTCATGTGACTCGGTATTTGTAAACTTTGTGTCAAGATGCGCAAGACTTGAAAGAAATATGTCAGAGAGTGGCAGGGCATGAAATGCAGCGGTTCAGAATGCACTGAAAAATTTGTCGGGGGGGGAGCCTCAGAGGTCCTCAGACCCCCCTCCCCCAGGATAGTAAGGGTTAAAAAAGATTTCCCTGTCCATCTCCCTCCCTGCCCCCCATCCCTGCTTACCATCATCAGGAGTGATATAACCATGACGTATAAGGAAATCAAGACATATAAGGCTGCAGTTTGGTTTAAATTGATCTGTTCCAATCTCTTCCTTCACCTAGTGGGAGGAAAGAAAAAACATTGAGATAAATTGAAAAATATATATGCATACAAGTTTTGTGTCAGGATTTTATATTTTATGTTAAATAGGCATGTCATCCTTCGAACGAGCAAACGAGCTGCTTCATATTTCAATTTAAAATATGCTTTCTGATTTTTCTTCATCATTCACTGCAGAGAGGGAGGTTCATGCAAGACAGATCAACATCTTCAATATTTATGCACATCAAAGACCAAGACTAAGTATTATCATTTGAAAATTCCCTTTCTTCTCTAACACATATCATTTTGTCATGGATCTACTTCATGTATATTATATCAAATTCTGTAACCTATAACACTCTAAACAGTAGAAAGAGAATCAAAGACATATTGAAATGCTTTTGTTAACATTATACATGTTCTGATGTTACAGAATACAACAAAATACATTCATGAAGCTGTGTGTGTACATGTATAAGTCTCACCTTGTTTAGGGGCCAAAGGTAGAATTCACTGACCTCCCCATCCTTCACTGTAGGCTTAAAGTCTGCTGGTAGTTCTAGATCAAAGATGAACTGTGTCTCAGGGAAAACACCTCGTTCATCTTCAAAGAAATAGCTGTAGGAGGAAAATAGTCAAGGAGAGACAAAGGAAGATTAGGTAAATCTAGAAATAGATAAGAAACAGCAAATGCAGAAAGCAGGGCTCGACACTAAAAGGGGTCCAGTATAAATCTGCCCAGAAATCGTAATATATCCTACAGTAATTTGCAAAATTTTAAGACTATCTGGAATTTGGTTGGTATACATCTGCAACTGGCCTGCAGTACATCTTTGACTGATTGGGTGCAGCATTTCTGACCATAAATGGAGAGGTCATTCAAGGAAAAACTAATACTCATGATAACCATACCATGTGGAAAATTGTTGTGAAGGATCCTCAAGTTCTTTTTGAAAGATCAAATGGTAGTGTGATCACTCTCTCCCAACATGTGAGCAATGAATTCAAGCCTAAGTCACATAAACCTGCTAGTAAACCCCTTCGGACCAAGGCTATGAGGGTGAAGAGGCTAAACTTTGCAAGGAAACATGAGGCCAGGATTCATGAAGACTGAATAATAAATGTGTTATTTTTAGAGTCAAAGGTGTAACAATTTGCATCATGCAAAGTCCACGGCTAAAGACCAAGCAGAAAAAGATTTGATGCAAGATGCACAGTTGAAACCATGTAACATCTCAAGCCCTCTGAATGAGAAGCCATGTCCCAGGCCGCAACATATGGTCTGTTCTTCCTACCACTGACCAAATACCACCATGAATGGTCCAAAATATGTCACACTCTTGCAGGACCAGCTAAAAAAAAACCCTGTATGGATGCAAAAAATGTGAAATATTTATGAAAGAAAGCATTCCATGTCACAGATGAAAGGTGCTGAGTGACTTCTTGACCAAAAACAATGTCAAAGATCTTGAGCAGCCTGGGAAGATTCTCATCTCAATCCCATGGGAAAGTGGTAGTAAGTTAGGACAGATAATGATGTGGATAAATGACCAGCAAGTGCTATGGCATTGGTTGAAGCCACTAAAGATGTCTGAAAAAAAGAAATCTTTGTGGACTACTACAGTACAAGTCTCTCATATCTAGCATGCCATATGGCATTCTGGAAGTTGTCAGAAAGAGACAAGGGCACATTGAATATTAGACTGAAATGTGGTCAAATAGCTGTTCAACCAAGACATGATGGTTACACATTGAAAATAAACATAATTTGCTATAACTAAATGATTTCCTTTTACTTCATGTTTATGCATTTTGTATGGATGGTGGTTTTAAAATTTTTGCAAATGACTGGAGCTTCCTTTTCACCCTCTGTCATCATACATTCCTTGATACTCATTATGAATCAATTCTTACCTTATAGCTCCTACAGAGACTGCATTGGAGCTGATGTTTCTGGGTATACTAGCCTCTTCTTCACCCTCTTTCATCACACATTCCTTGATACTCATACCAGCCGGCAAACCACCAGCAGCCTGTATGAGGAAAATATCATCAACTTTTTCCACTTTTCTCTTCTCCCACTCGTTCAGAGCAGCCTATCAACACAATATCACTGGCTGATTACAATAAGGCAAATAAAGTTTGGTAATGTCAATGACACTACTGCCTTTCAACAGGCAGCTAATAATACATCAACTGCTAACAAAGGCCTTCTTTTTTATCAAATGTCGTATTAAAAATAAAACTATCAACAATTGATAAGTTATGAGGAAAATGTGAGGTTTGGATAAACAAGCTAAAATTTCCATTCCCTTTCCATAACCATTAATGTGCACCTGCCTTTATCTTACAAGAATGGTGTGAGTAAGAAAAGTTGATCCTTTTCTTACTATTTGTTGATTGATCAATCATTTCATCTTGCCAAATCTTAATCTTAATACAATTAGTAATTAATGTAACAATACTTACAATTTGATCTAGTTTTCCTGGATATGTCTGTTTGGTTGGTGATCTCTTTCCAATCCACATACATAATCCATTTGTTGGATGTCTACAGTAACCATTTACATGAACTCCATATTGTTGAATTCCAAATAGACCTGCTTGGTAGACAAACAAGCATAATGATTAAAAGTAGGGTATTGCAATCTTTACTGTACAAGATTACAACAGATATTCTGTGAATGAGTTCTATCAAACACTGACAACTGTTACAATATTTTGTTGGTCACAAAATAAAAAAATGCTACATATATAAATTATAATCAGATTTTATGATAGGACACCTTAATAATAATAAATAATATTTCATTCTTGTATAGTGCATATCACATTATGATATAACATCTCTATGCACTTCCAAAGGATTTTGGATTTTATTACCCTGGCTTTATCTCTGGCAACCATAGCGCTCAGTGCATTCAAGGAATAAATCCTAACAGGTACCCACTTACTACACCTGGGTCGATTATCTGTTTATATAAATGTCTTGTAAATAGACATAACATGTGTTCACAGTACTCTCGGGAATAACGACATTGACTTACATGTAGCTGACCGTTCCATTTCAAATAAAGGGGTGTCATAGTACGACCTGCTAACTGCATAATTCTATGATAAAGAAAATGCATAATATATAGGTTATGATCCACATTTCTGCAAGACATTACCATGATGAATTGGGCCAAGTCCAAATGGACCAAATTCCCTCAAAGAGATTTTGTAAACATACTGCTTGTCTGCAAGAAAAGTAGCTCAAAATCATACACTATATTAATGCAACCTAATATCCACAGAAATCTTAAACTCTACACTAAACAAGATTGAAAAAGGAAAACATTTGAAATGAACTTTGAGTTCAGAAAAAACTAGATGTAGCTGATACTCATGAATACATACTCTGAATTGTATGTCCAGAGGAGCGTTTCATCAAGTGTTTTGTCAGTGATTTTTAATGACAAATTTACTCTCAGCCAATCAGATGCAAGGATTTCAGTAGCTTATATACAGTTGTCAGTAAAAAGCACTGACAAAACGCTTGATGAAACTCTCCCCTGAAGTAGATGGGTTGTTTGGACACTAACAAAACTTCAAGGAATTCACATTCACTGGAAGCACAACTCCCATTCATTTTTGGACAACATATGGTATGCATGTTAGTCAGGACTAAGGATTTATCTTTTATTGCTAATTATTCTGCTATCTTATCAAACTTGTTTGGCACGTATTATTTTGCAGTTTTGAATATTCAGGGTAAGTTTTTTTTATTCTACAAAAATGTCTGTCGTAACTAAGGCTGTTTAACTATTTGTTACCATTTGTTAAAGATTACCTTTAACCCTTTCGAGACAATTGACAACATTTTGTGGTTTGGCTCAATAACTTTTGATTCAGAGCCCTGAAACATAATTATACCAGATGCATGAGTAGAACGAGCAGAAATTTCTGCATACATGCACTGTGTCCAGTTTTGTTGCAAGACCATATTATGTTTGATGCCAGGAATTTTAAAAAGCAGAATAAGCTTTAGAATCCTTTAACTGGCAACACACTGAGAGGATCATTGTTTTTGTCAAAATTGGCAATTTTCCAACTTTTCAAGAAAGATTATAACCATGTATGTTGTTACCAAAGGCGCTACATTTTATGAGAACCATGTAGCATTAAAAGAAAAAATTTTTGTTGCCAATTTGAAGAACAAAATGTCATTAATATAACCCTTAAATAATTCCTGTTCTGAAAGGGTTTTTTTTGTTGTGAAATGCTATTTTATTTGGTCACTTTGAAAATACACAACATTTACACATTCAGAATAAGAAATACTTGTTGTATTCACAATAATATCAGTTTCTTTTACTCTACGTTGGTCATCCATCTGGCCATGCTCTGCTACCTGTTGTCATGAATTTTGTTATTGCGTTTAGCTATATACATGTAACTTTCCATTTTGTATGACTTCAAAAATAAACATATAAAATCATAAAATGTTGGTTTTGTCAATTCGAGTCTAGTAATATATATCGTTTTCTTGGCTACTAGATTGAACAAAATATAATCTTTCATCAGTAAACCGAGTCTTTTCATTGAGGAGAGAAAAATCAAACATCGTTAATTTTTATCTTAACTGGCCCCAAAATTCTTGTACTTCATTACATTTCCAGAAAAGGTGATTGATAGTTTCATTTTCTAAGTTACAGAAAGAACATAATGGCGAACTAATTTGTTTCATTTTATACAGCTTGTAATTCAGATTCAAAATATTATTTATTACCTTAAACTGAAATTCTCTGTACTTTACATCTATTGTAACTGTAATAATAAACAAAGGAGCAAGTATAAGTTTGTTGTCTGTTACATCATATCTGTTTTTCATTCTGAACGTACTGACTGGAGTTCATATTTTTCTGTAACAAGCAAATCATAAAATTGCTTACTTTTTATATGGTGAAACATGTGGCAAGATAATATCAGAAATAACATCATTCTTAAAGCTACATGTATTTGTATGAACTATTTTAGACATTTTTATCTTTGAAGAACAAGAATATACTCCTTGTAGTTGAAAGTAATCATTTGTATCAATGTTGAATAATCTTTTCATTTCATCTTGAAGCCTTAACTTGACAGTTCTCTGTGAGGATGTCATTAGAAAAGACAATTTTTTTTACAAAAAGTTTTCAGGAAAAAATCATATCTGCATGTACTTGCAACTGTCTATTGTTCCAAATAATCGGAAACTAATTACTATCCTCTTTAATCCTCACATTAAGAGAAGTCCATTTTACTAAAATAACTCGGAATCTTTAAATTTATCATTTTATAATCATAGTTACAATTAAACAAGAATAAACCACCATTTTTCCATAGGTAATACTGAAGTATTTGAAACCATCCTTGCTTATCGGCTTCTCTAATCCTCTGAATCCAAAACAATTGTTGGGCACTGGCAGTCGATTGGACATCTACCATCTTAATTCCTCCTTTTGGTAAATCTTGAAATTACATTTCTCCTAATTTTGTCAGGTCCAAATAAACTTAAAAAACATACTCTCAATCTTCTTTAGAAACCAGTTTGGTAATACCAAAGATGAAGAAATATACATGAATTTAGATTTAATGATTTGAATTTTTCCAAATAAAGTTAAATTTCTCATTTTCCACATGTTTAGGGTACACTGTAATGATGACAACAGTTCTTCTGCTTTCCTTATTTGTGCAGAATATGAATTAATACCTACGTAGGTTCCAAGAACATTAATAATATCGACAAACTTTAGGTTATGTCGAAGAGAAACAACTGGTACATGTCCAATTTTCAATATTTCTGTCTTATCTTTAAGTTAATCTTCAGACTTGAACATTTCTCAAATTGTTGAATAATGTCAAATAATGCGTTCAGCGATGTCACATCTGAACAAACAGAACAAAAGTCATCTGCATACATAGACAATTTCAATACATTATTACCTACTACTATTTCCCTTACGTCTCCAGAGTTTCGGATACGTAGTGCTCATGTTTCCAGACAGATGAGAAACAAATATTAAAGGAGAAAGGGGGTCTCCTTGCCTTACCCCTCTAGTAATTTGGAAGTACCCTGTAGATTTTCCGTTATTTGAAACACATCCTACATTTTTGTACATAGATTTTGCCCACTTAATAAATGATACTCCAAAACCGAATGAATGGAGGCAATTAAACTTGTAATCGTGATCTAACGAATCAAATGCTTTCCGAAAGTCGACTGAAGCAATGAAACCGTTTTCTTGTTCAGTAAAAAGAAAATGAAACGCATTATTATTTCGAATAGCTTCACCTATTGACCTTCCGCGTATTGGTCTGAGGGGATTATTTCCTCCAAGACGTGCTTTAATCTATTCACTAACACTTTTGAATATATTTTTGCATCTACATTAATCAATGATATCGGCCTATAGCTGTCTAAAAAACGTTTATCTTTATTCGGTTTCGCAAATAAATAGATAATACTTTGCTTTTGACTTGTTGATGGTTCATTCTCCTGATAAGAATAATTTAAAGACGCAAGTAAGCGTTCTTTCACAATATCCCAGAAACTCATATAAAATTCTTTAGAAAGTCCATCATTCCCAGGTGACTTTCTTGAATGCATTTCCATCATAGCTTTTTTGCATTTGTGTTCCGTTAAGATCACTTCGCATGAATCAGAAGATAATTCAGAAAGCTTTCTCTCTTCTGGTTTCAAAAAAAGGTTTGCATTTTCATCCGTCCTATTTATGCTTTGTTTAGTATAAAGATCACAATAAAATTCTTTAATACTATGTAAAATTTCTTGTTCACTTTCAATGATATTATCTTTTTTCAATAGTTTTTGAATAGTAGATTTTTCTTTCCGATGTTTTTCTAATGCAAGGAAATATTTATTACTTTTTTCCCCATATGTAATCCAATTTGCCTTTGACCGGACTATCAGACCTTCTGTAACGTGGTCATAATATTTTTTAAGAGCTTTCCTGGCCTGCTGATAATTTCTTACAATTCCCTTACAACGTCAGACTACCTACGTTTACGTTTGCACATCGTGAGACAACTGATTAACTCTCTTCTATTAATTTCTTATTTGTTCAGGATTCATATCTAACTGTGATTCCAAAGTTTGCACCATTTTTTCTAGTCTAATTCTCTGTGTTTTAAATTGTTTAGCCTTATGTTTACTATACTTCTGTGTATATCTACCTATTTGATATTTCAAATAGTCCCATCTCACTCTAGAGTCAACAATATCATTTGTTTGTTTCAACCCTAATAAATTTTCTTCCCGAAAAAAATTACAATATTCATCATTTTGGCATAATGGCGTGTTGAATTTCCAGTAACCTTTGCCTGGAATTACATCGGGAAATTTTAACTCTAGTAACAACGCTGAATGATCAGTTGCAATCAATGGAATATACAGTACATTTGATACATTATCTTGAGAATCGTAAGAAATAAACCAGTAATCTAGTCTAACTACTTTGAGATGAACAATCTTGTTTTCTCCAAGAATGTTGTTTCTTTTGAGGATTAAAAAACGCCATATGTCACATAAGTTGAAATCATTAAGTAAAGTTATTAGATTATCTCTACTTGCATGTGAGTAGGGAATATTACCTGAACTACTTATTCTATCTATTTGGGGATCCATAACCACATTGAAATCTCCTCAAGATATCAATGTACTCTCACTAAGACCCTCTACATTTTCCCAAATATCTTTTAAGTCAGACCAAAACATCACTTGTTGTTGGTAATTGTTTGGAGCATAGATATTTGTTAATAAAAACACATTTCCGATTATTTCTACCTTTAGTATAATATACCTCCCTTCTTTATCAACGATAGAATTCTGAATCCTATAATCCAACCTTTTTCTAAAACAAGTAATCACCCCACGTTTCGTTCCGTGGCAGACAAAAAAAATGGTACCTTTTATCTGGTACTTCCATAACACTAAAAGGGTTAACAAACAGATTTTTTCCTCAGGGGCAATATCCTTATGACCATCTTACCTCATGTCTCCAACCCTGAAGTGTAACAAAGCGGTCTGATTGTCGACATTTCTCTATGAACTCTCCAACCTTAGCAGTTCTCTCTGCGTATGTGGTCAAGGAAGAAGACAAGTGGATTTCATTGTCTTTACATTCAAAGAGGCCTGATTCAGAGACTAATGCTTCCATCATTATTGGTGGGATAATGCCGACTTGAGTTCCATTTACTATGAATGGCAGGTAGCTCAGCTTCTTCTCACCTGAAAAATATATACATATACTGTAAGTAGGGAAAATCATTTACTATATACAGTGGAACCTCGTTATAACAAACTCCTTGGGACCAAGGAAACTACCTCTTTATATCAAAACCTTGCTATATCAGGGCTAAAAAACAATAGAATACAAAGAAGTGGGACCGGCAAAATCACCTTGTTATAACAAGAGTTTGTTATAACACTATTTTTTATAACGAGGTTCCGCTGTAAAAGGCAGATATAGCTTAACTTCTCATCTGCCAAAAAATAAGGACAGGCACAAAGGAACTTGCAACCACTTTTGATAATATCAAAATTATTGTAAAACACTTTTGTTTTAAAGTGCCAAAATTTGGCAAAAGCCTTTGTCTTTCCTTAAAATTGATCAAAATATAATATTTGTAAAAGCGACAATGACATGTGTCAAAAGCTAAAATGATTGATGAATATGAAAAACATCAGTCTTCTAATTTCCTTCTTAAATTGTCAGAAACCAGGTGGGAAACAAAAAAACATATATCCCAAAGTGAAAATGTAATTTTTCTTCTCAAACAAATTCATATCATCACAGGCACTTTGGTTTGTGGTCTCTTGCTGAGTGAAGTGGATCAGAATATGTATTCATAATTTTCAACATGAAGTAATGTACTTACCCTCCCACATAAAAGATGAGGCTCTTTGTACAATGTTCCACATGCAACTTGACCATGTCTCAACTGGAGTAATAACTGATGACATCTTTTTGCAACTAGACAGGATAAGTTTTGATTATGTGCTTGTTATTTACTGAAAATCAATACAAAATTCTTCATTTCCTCCACTTAAGCCCAAGAATATTATGATTACAGCACCAAACCCCAAACATATTCCTTGTTGATTCTCAATTGGCAGCAAATAGATCCAAAACTAACGCAGACTACAAATCCGTGCTCACATTCAACACACAAATAAGATTACGTAATCAGAGAAGCATACAGGTGCTTTGATCTGGGCATAAAAAAATGCATAGTAATTTTCATTTACAGGATGTATTGGCCACCAAGGGTTAAAGGGATAGTTCACCCTGATTACAAGTTGGTTTTAAAAAGAAGCAGAAAAATTAAAGAAACAGATCAGTGAAGGTTTGACCAAAATCCGTGACGCATCTTGCGAGCTCCTTTCCCATTTGCCCTATATCCCCCAAATCATAAATTTTCATTTTCTCTAAAGGAAATATTCAATCATACAAGCACCTTAGATATAATCATTGCTCATATGTTTTTACACAAAACCTGTATGAAACAAATATATTTCTTCATCAAAAACTAAGAAAATAAAAACTTATGAAATTTTCTGTATCGAGCAAATGGGAGAGGAGCTATGTTTATTCCTTTTAAAGCCTAAAAAAAAAAAAAAAGAAATAAGAAAGTTATGAATTTTTGAAGTAATCAATCAGACACAAATCGGCAACTCCGTGACGTATCTTGCGAGCTCCTTTCCCATTTGCCCTATATCCCCCAAATCATAAATTTTCATTTTCTCTAAAGGAAATATTCAATCATACAAGCACCTTAGATATAATCATTGCTCATATGTTTTTACACAAAACCTGTATGAAACAAATATATTTCTTCATCAAAAACTAAGAAAATGAAAATATATGAAATTTTCTGTATCGAGCAAATGGGAGAGGAGCTATAGGTATGCTTATTCCTTTTTTATAACATGTCCATGTTAATTGTATAACTTGTATATGTGTTGAGTGATTGTACTCTCATAGAGTTAACTCTAGAGTAGAGTTAATAAATCTTACCAAATAAATGTCAGAAATATTAAAGATTTCCCACAACAGACGGTTATGTCTATACCACTAGGTATGGTGTTGCAAGAAAGTTGCGATTGATGGCAAGTTGCAACTGATCGGTACTGACCAATCAAAATCATTGTTGCAAGCGCATCTTCTTGAATGGGCAGACCCTGAACCATTCAGAATGGTTGTTCTAATTTGCTTTACAATTTGCAATTGATTGCAACTTTCTTGCAACACCCATAAGTTTATACACTATCGCGCCCCTGCAAAGCGCAAGGCAGCGGCGCAGCTCGCCCCAGCGCTCAGACCGGCAGTTAGGGGCAAATTAGTGGGCCCTGCTCGTATGCGAGTGCCTTGTTGTGCACAATATAAATCCACGCGGCTATTATTATACCTTTGCTTTTCATAATCAACATCTCACCAAAATCGAAAGTGATTTTCCGTAGTTCTTTTGCGTTGTTACAGACACGTATTTCGATGATGCATCATTCTGAAATTGTTTGACAGCCTTAATAGCCTTTTCATGAGACATGACTACATCGCGAATCTTCTTCGTGCAGAATATCAGCCGTCGACAAATACCTGGGAAGCGTTTCATCAAGTGTCTTGTCGGTGATTTTTACTGACAAATTTGCTCTCAGCCAATCAGATGCAAGGATTTCAGTAGCTTATAACAGTTGTCGGTAAAAATCACTGACAAAACGCTTGATGAAACGCTCCCATATACCACAAACTGGAAAAGGGGCGTGGCTTAAAACACTGGAATGACTATGTCTGCATTTTGTGAATCTAAACAAATCAAATGCAAATCCTGTCAATATCCGATGGTCTGAATGCATTAGCTTTTCGTCTTTAATGTAGACCTGGGGAGCGTTTCATGAAAGGAAGTTGTTGGATATTTCATCCGACAACTGTTATAAGCTACTGAAATTCTTGCATCTGATTGGCTGAGAGCAAATTTGTCAGATAAAATATCTGACAAGTCCTTTCATGAAACGCCCCCAAGCATATGCTTAAAACCTGGTTTGCCGGTATCACGCCATAAATTATGTGACAGTTGAAATCACACATTGCTCCACCACGAAAAATGTATATGGTTGTCAATTGATATCAATGTTTAGAGAATGGATCCAACATTGTCAATATATAAGAATTATTATATGATGCTATTGATTTTTTTAAATAGAAAATTGCAGAGTACCGTATGTATGTACAAAATTTTCTCTCACTTTGACATTAAAACATTGTAAACAAATGAGGAACAGGGGCGTATCCAGGATTTCCTAATAGGGGGGGCGCCAGGAATTATTGATCACCGTCATGGGGGAGGGGTCTTTGGAAAAAATTTGCTTCTGAAGAAGGGCTGAGATGAAGGGGGTCGAGGGGCAAATCCTCTTTTGAGGGTTCAGGGAGCGAAGCCCCCTGAAGCTGGTACGTTTTCTTGTTCTTTAGAGGGCTAAATTCATTAATCTACAGTACATTATAAAGAAATATTGACATGATTAACTTAATATTTTAGCCAATTGATCTGCTTTTTACCACACAACATGCAAATTCACCTTGCCCAGTTGCCTAGTAAGATCTAAACTCAAAACCAGGAACTACATTTTTTCGATGGAAAATTACTTTATCTTCATTCTATAACATTCCAGGAATTCCCTGATCGTATGTAGTTAACCACAGCTAAATTCAAACACTCCAACATAAAGTTAAAGAGTAGCCCGCCCCCCTCCCCCCCCCCCCCCCCCCCTCCACTCGGAGGTCGAAGGGACCGCATGCGTGTTCCCAAAATCTCCGGTAAAGGGGTATTTTTGGGGCGACACAATCCGGCCCGTGAATTATAAAAAAGGGGGTGTTTTTTATCTATCACTCGGAGATTTCATTAAAAAGGGGTGTTTTTCTTTATCTCTCTCTCTCTCTCTCTCTCTCTTCGACACCTGAGAAATTAAAAAAAAGGGGGTTATGAAATATCTTGAAAAATCGATCAAATCCCAGGATCAAATTCCTGCTAGTTTTGATAGCTCATTCAGCCAGGATTATTTCATTTTGAAAAGTAGAAACACTGGCCCCCATCTCTTCCAAGGTATTGTAATGACAGCTTACTTGGGAGGAGGTTGGTGTCTGTCCTGAGATATGGGGTTGGAATGAGAGCTCACCTGAGATAGGGGGGTACATTGAGCAGTGTTCTGAATTTAGGGGGGTCTCCAAAGCAGGAAAAGCCCGCGCAAAGCCCGCGATAGGGGGGTTCAGAAATTTTGGCAGCCCTGAGATAGGGGGTGCTTTCAAAGGGAGGGAACAAGCATACGCGTACCCTAAATAATACTGAGTGGGGGGGGGGGCGGGAAGAGTAGAAAACAAGCCACGAAAGCCTGGTCATGAAGAACGATTCACGATATGCACGCACTGTACCCACCAAACTACCAATTATCTAGGCCGCTGGTGCTGGAAGACTTGGCACCTGTATCCTTGTACCTTGATCATAGTCTCTTGAAAAAATCCCTGCTGGAATTCACTTTCCAGTAGGGATTTTTTCAAGAGAATATTTCAACAAATTAGACATTATCTCTCACTTGAATCATGAAAAATAGCGATGATATTCCATTTTGACTCATTTGCAAAATTTAGAATCTGTTCTCAGAGGACAAATGCCGGCTGTGATTTCCTTATCTCGCGATAGCACAATCGTGCACTGCCATCATGCATAACATGGATTCACTGCACAGTACGTTATCTTGTCAATGTACACTGTTTGTTCTCACACCCATGCTTCGTATACACTGTACATGTTAGCACAAACAGTACACATAGACAAGATAAGGTAGATGTACGGTATCTACGTAGTGTAAGTTCGAACAACCATATACTCGGAATTTTCAAAAAACGGATTTTCGCACAGAAAAACGTACGGACGTATTTTACTCCAAAAAATGTATTAATACGTTAAAAACTTACTACTTGGCAGTTCTATATAATTATGTGACCAATTTTGAAGCCTATTTAATGAACAATATTTTCAATTGGTATGAGGATTTTTTTTTTTTTGCTTTTTTTTTTTTTTTACGACGGCCAATAGGGGGGGGGGGGGCGCGCGCCTGTTGCGCCCCCCCCCCCCTGGATACGCCACTGGAGGAACAAAAATGCAAAGGATATGCCTATATTACTTTTACAAGTAATTTTTATACATAAAATGGTTTAAAGTTGGAATATGTGATATCATTAGAAAGGGTGGGAGATTTTGTACACCACATTTTGTCATATAAGGCATGGTTAGCCTAAAGAGTGCAGGCGTCGATAGGATTGGTCGCGTTCTGGAAAAATCTTGAAACTTACACTTGGTCAGCAAGAGTTAAAGGCCAAGTCCACCCTGACAAAAAGTTGATTTGAATAAATAGAGAAAAATCCAACAAGCATAACACTGAAAATTTCATAAAAATAGGATGTAAAATAAGAAAGTTATGGTATTTTAAAGTTTCGCTTAATTTCGCAAAACAGTTATATGCACATCCTGCTCAGTATGCAAATAAGGGAACCAGTGACGTCACCCACTCACTATTTCTTTTGTATTATATTACATGAAATACGAAATATTTTAATTTTTTCTTGTTATAATGTGAAACAAGGTTTGATTCCTCGCTGAACATGTGTAATTGCCATTGTTGAAACCTATACACAATTCAATGAAAGCTTCCTAATTGTGAAATCTGCAGAAATTAAAATATTCTATATTTCACATAATAAAATACAAAAGAAATAGTGAGTGGGTGACATCACTGGTTCCCTCATTTGCATACTGAGCATGATGTACATAATTATAACTGTTTTGCGAAATTGAGCGAAACTTTAAAATACCATAACTTTCTTATTTTACATCCTATTTTGATGAAATTTTCATTGTTATGCTTGTTGGATTTTTCTCTATTTATTCAAATCAACCTTTTGTTAGGGTGGACTTGGCCTTTAAAGCATCATCATCTTCCTAGTACAGCGACCTATTACTAATAGTATTAGTGTGAGTCTCTAACTGAAGAACTATGTCACCTGCCCGACTAGCTATGTATTTTTTACGCGACTTGCCCCCGGACAACTACCCCAAAATCCGCGGGGTAGTTGTCCGTCCGGGAGTAGTTGTCCTGAGGGTACTTGTCCTGGGGTAATTGTCCTGGGGGTAACTGTCCTAGGGGGTAGTTGTCCAGGGGGTTGTTGTCCGGGGGTAAATTGTCTAGGGGGTAGTTGTCCGAATACGGAATAATGTATTACTTTCCAAAAGTAGCCAAAAGATATTGTCAGGATTATGTAAACGCACCATCTGACAAGACAATTTAGCAGCTTGCTTGGTATTTGTGCAATTAACACATGAATATTGTAGTACATTTCAGCCTGGCAGTCTATAGGATCTCTATGTGTCTTTTGTCAAATAGGTGAAGATCGAGAGACAATGGGTGTGTTTACATCATCCTGACAATATTTTGAGTGGGGTCCGCTCGCCGCTTCATAAGGACCGCTATTCATAGAAAACCGCTATTCATTTAACACGCGTTATGAATAGCGGTCCTTATGAATAGTTTTGAATAGTGCAGGTCCTTATGAATAGTTATGAATAGCAGTCCTTATGAATAGTTATATGAATAGTGGTCCTTATGAATAGCAGTCCTTATGAATAATTATGAATAGCGGTCCTTATGAATAGCGAGGCTACCCCTTTTTGGCTGCATTTGAGAAAGTATACATTTTTCACAATTACATAACTTATTAATCAAAAGACCAATTAACACCGAATTGCATCTCAAGAAGATTATACTCAAAATTATGGTGTGAAAATTTGAATTGAATTAAATATAACACTTTTGAATTATCATAATCAGGGTATGATATTTTTTTTCTTTACATAGAGCGCATTTGGGGGGCAAAGCTTTGTCAAAGGGTACTTTGGGGTGGTGCCAGGTAAAAATGCCAGAGGAAAAAATGCCAGAGGTAAAATTGCCAGAGGTAAAATTGCCAGAGGTAAAAATGCCAGAGGTAAAAATGCCAGTGGTAAAAATGCCAGTGGTAAAAATGCCAGAGGTAAAAATGCCAGAGGAAAAATGCCAGAGGTAAAGATGCCAGAGGTAAAAATAATGACAGAGATAAACGCGCGATGGGTGATGTCAGGAACAAAAAGTAAAGAGGCAAAATATGCCACCTGCATACTAGGAGAATATAGGTGAAAAATCAAGAGGTGAAATATAAAGAAGGTCAAGAAGCAGACCTGACATCTGCTTGTATTTTACATTTTAGCCTATTTGGTTTGACCGCGTTTTTCTTGTCGAACTGTTGGACTCTGGACTCCAGATCGTAGACCCGGCTTTTTTTTAACTGACGTACGATTTCATTATCCCGAATGGAATTTGGAACGAGAAGGAAGTCTGCAACTGAATTTTAGGTTTAGAGAAGGGAAAGGAGGTATGCAAAATGACATCACCCTAATGTGGGACAGTCCTTTTGTGGGTATATGAACCTTTTCGGAATTATGAACCGTTGGATAAACGAACCTTCGGAATAATGCAACAAATGTTCGGAATTTTGAACCCCCAGGCATGGGAAATTAGTGTTTCGGAAATACGAACCTTCGGAAAAACGAGATGCCCCCGCATCATAATAGTAACTGTATAACTGAATAGTTTGCTTTTCGTTATCTGTACTTGTACCTGCACTTTTTTTTCTTCAGTTCTCCCTTCTTCAGCAAATGTACAGGCCGTCACACAAACATCGAGCATTACAGCCTCGTCAGGGGGGGGGGGGGGGCTCATGCACATTAGGTTATAAAGAAGATGCCGATATATTCAAACTGAATTAAAAGTGAAAAAAGAATATAATATTGAAGTGTTTAACAAAACAAGAGCCCCAGGGGGCACGACGCTCACCTGAGGTGGATCAATTCACATCTGGTGCATGTTCTCTCTAGCACATGAACAACTTTCATTCTTCATCTATAGAGGTATCTCTATACACAATACCAAGTCTGAGCTTTCTACCAAGTTCGGTTAAATTCCAATCATGGGTTTTGGAGAAGAATCTGAAAATGTAAACATTTTATGGATGGCGGACAACTTGCCCCACCCCCCCCCCCCTCCAGTATGTTACCCCCACAGACCCCCTATAGGGCCACCCAGAAAAAATTCATGAACAACTTTCATTTTTCGGCTATAGAGGTATCTCCATACACAATACCAAGTGTGAGCTATTCCTGGTTCTGGAGAAGAAGATGTTTGAAATTTACATAGCTTTTATAATTGGGGGCCCTCCCCCTGGGCCCCCCTGGGGGCCACATGTACCATTTTAGCAACTTTGGATCCCCTACCCCTAAGGATGATTCCTACCAAGTTTGGTTGAATTTCGATCATGTGTTTTGGAGAAGATCAGAATGTACATTTTGCCTGGCAGCGCCCCCCCCCCCCCCCTCCAGTATGTTACCCCCACAGGGCCCCTATAGTTTGGTTGAATTCCGATCATGGGTTTTGGAGAAGAAGATGAAAATGTAAAAAGTTAACGGACGACGGACGACGGACGACGGACAAATTTCCATCGCAATAGCTCACTCGAGCCTTAGGCTCAGGTGAGCTAAAAAGGGTCGTCAACTGAAGCGAGTGGCAAACAATACATGCATGTTATATCCGGGCCGGGGGGGGGGGGGGTACTAGCATTTTTTACCTCTGGCATTTTTACCTCTGGCATATTTACCTCTGGCATTTTTTCCTCTGGCATTTTTACCTCTGGCATTTTTTCCTCTGGCATTTTTACCTCTGGCATTTATTCCTCTGGCATTTTTACCACTGGCATTTTTACTTCTGGCATTTTTACCTCTGGCATTTTTACACCGAACCTTTGGGGTTTCATTTCAGGGGTCTGACACCCCCTTCCTGATGGACAATTTTGTCAGTTTTTATATTTTTTGGAATGTAAAAGTGAGTGAAGTACAATTACAGAAAGTATCTAAGTATAGCTTATCAAAGTATTTGTTTTAGTTCCAGATTTCTGTTCGATTTCCATGAACAGAGAGTCACAGATGACTTCCTCAATGGCAAAATATTTATGTATATAGTAAAAGACAACACGTCGTAAAATTACAAAGCAACACCTGTTCAGGGGCGGCGTTCCGGGGGGCAGGGGGCACAGTGTTCCCTCTCCCACTTTTTCAATTACCTCAAAAGTGCCCTTTTTATTTCTGAAAAATGCAACCTTTCTCCCTGATAAGTGCCCTTTGTTTTTACTACTCTGACAGTATAATGAAAGCAAGCAGATTGCATAAAGTATGTTATAAAAATTATATCGGTGTAATCCTAAAGAGAACGACAGGGTTATGTACAAATTAAAAGATCATTCGGCATTCCCCAAAATGAATTTGCTGCTGTCATTTTCATTATATCGCTGTAAATAATGTACGTCTCAAGGACTTCAGCATTAGCAAAAGGTCCGAATTTTTTTACTCGCTCGCTTCGCTCTTTCGCACATGAATCGTTAGACCATTACACACTAAACAGGGAAGCTGAAATAGTGACCAGGGGTGGTATTCTGAAAACTATCAGGGGCGGATGCAGGATTTTTAGAAAGGGGGGGCGCACACTGAGGATCATCCGTTTCACGAAGCCAAACGGCCATCTAGGGGATCCGGGGGTATACTTTGTCAGACAAAACGGGGGCGGGGGCGCACGCGCCTTGCGCCCCCCTCTGGATCCGTGCCTGACTATGTTATCTTTTAAAAACTATGTTAATTGTCATAACAAATTGAAATTGCGTGCAATAAACACTAATCATTGGTGCTTGCGCCGGCTTGCGCAGATGTCTCGTTAACTTTATACGCAAGCACATGCCATCTTTGCGCAATCATTAACCAATGACTTGTCCTGATTTTGATTTGTTATGACAATTAACATCGTTTTACTTACATAAAAGATAACATCGTTTTCAGAATACGACCCCAGGGCCCCGTTGCATAAAACTTACCATTAATTTTTCACGTTCACTTATTGTACAAAGTCATTTTGAGAGGACATTGCCCTTTATACCATGCATGCAGCAGTCACAACCACCCCTATGTTATCACATTTATCTATCAACAAGTGGTCAGCTGCATGGCCATATCGCCATGCCCATCGCACATTAGTGACTCACCCTCAATTCAAGGATTTTCAACAATACTCCCTTTCTTCTTCATCCTGCTACACTAGCAAGGGATAAGAAAAAACAACTTTTCATCTCCATCTCTGCTAGACACTTCTCAAAGTTTTCTCATCGAGTTAACACGATAATTTGAGGATGTCATCTCTCATTGTCTCTTCACTTCTGAATTTGTTTCCTGCACTTCAATTGGAGCAATTTCTACAATTCTCTACCTCACATTCTATACTCCATCATCTCACCTGCAGAAATTTCTATTTCATCATATTATTCTCTGCAATTCACTCAGAGAACAGTCCAAATCTCGCTTGTGATAGCCAAGTAGTTTTGGGATCATTCTGCTATCAGTGGTAACTACCATGGTAACATCACTCAACATCCAATCAAAATCAAGGTTTCCATGGGAGTTACCATTGATGGCAAAGTTACCATTAATGGTAAGTTTTATGCAACGGGGCCCTGCAGAAGAAACACATGATAATGTATGGAATGTACTAAGTAAGAAGATTGGAATATTGTATAGATTAAGACACTTCGTGTCAAGAAAAATAATGCTCATGTTATATAATTCTTTTATTTTACCCAATATAACGCATGGATTAGAAGTTTGGGGTGCTACATGTAAGACAACTCTGAATCCTGTCCTAATGCTTCAGGAACAAATGGCCAGAAAATTTCTTTCAAAGGTTCGAGATATCACTCTGCTCCTTTATTTTATGATCTTAACAGTGTCTTAAAGTGCTAGATATTTTCAAAGAATATTGTTATATGATTGGTATTTTTATGCATGATAATGTATAACCGTCTGCCTCATACTTTAACTGATTATTTTTCAGTACTAGATCACCATTATCATACAAGAAACATAGAGAAATCTAATTTGATTTTTTCAATCAGTAATACGAATCTGGGGGAAACAATCAATTTCATATTCAGGACCTGTTAGCCAGTTAGCTGGAATAATTTGCCAAACAGGTATATAACTGGTCGCAGAAGTTTTGGATGCAGTGGCTTATCCAGGGGGTGGCGCAACAGGTGTATCCCCCCCCCTTATTGGCCGTCGTAAAAATTAAAAAAACTAGCAAAAAAAAAAAAAGTTGTTCATTAAATAGGCTTCAAAATTGGTTACATAATTATAGGATTATTTTGCATCTCAGCCCTTTTCCAAAGGGAGGGGGCACCCCCTCACCTTAGACCCCTCCCCCAGGACGGCGATCAATAATGCCTGGCGCCCCCCCCCCTATTGGGGAATCCTGGATACGCCCCTGGGACGGGCATTACAAGAATACTTAAATCTTAATCAATTGGAGAATATCAACTTGAAAATCAATTTTAGAATGTTCATGAAGATCATGATCAATCATTTTATTTATTGTAAGCTCACTTGATATTCGTTATTATTGTTGTTATTATACAGTTATATCGTTGTTATTACTACTTTTATTGATTGTAAATAATGTATGTGTTGTTAGAAGAAAAAAAAAGATATGAGATGTACATTGCAATTAATTTGATTTATGTAATCAATTTTACGGGGCTAACCTCGATTAGCATATGCTGTTTGTTAGATCCCTTTACCAAGACGTTATTGTGATTTTTACCAAGATGTATTGTGATTTGGTAATAAACTAATTCATTCATTCATTCATTCATTCATAAAAATTATATGAAACTTACATTTCCCCCCCTGGTGTGGTTTCTCAAAGATACCCTACTTTATGCCAAGATTCAACCTCGTGCGATCCAGCTCATCCCTTCCGGCCGTAGCTTGCTTCTTTAGCCAGCTCCAGCGGCCTGGGTAACTGCTGGGCGCAGAGTTGTTTGTTGCGTTTATGTTTTTGTGTACTGTGCATGTATACCCAGCACGTTGCATTCATTCGGGGCAGCAACAACAACATAACACTAACACAGTTCAAAGCATCATCTCTCCTGTAACCAGTTTAATCCCGGCAACAAGCCAACAGAGACGAGATCGTACCCAGAGGGAAAGGTGAGAATTACTTCGGATTTTGACTTTGGTTTGACATGTTACTTTGAAGTTTGACTACTTTGTTTGAGTTTGAGTCAGTTAAGTTAGGCATTATCTTACTGCGGCAGCCCGAACACGTAGTGTCAGCGTCCCGGGGCTAGCTAGGCATTATCATGATTATCGTGAAATCTGTCACCGGAGACAAAAAGTCACTACAGATTTCTTCTGACAAGCGATTAGTCTCAACACTGGGTCTGAACAAGGAGACTTGTACTTGTGCCAAGCGATCTTTTCTCGCTTATCAGTATCACATTGTCTTATTTTGTCAGTCGAATGAAAATTGAATTATTCTTGTTTTTAAATTTACAGTACCAGTCAGCATTCATTGACTACACTTTAACACTATTCAGCCCAGAACAATAGATTTTGTCCAATAATCCCATTGTTCTGGCTTGAATAGTGTTAAAGTGTAGTCAATGAATGCTGACTGGTACTGTAGGTTCCCTCCTCTTCAAAACCACTCTGCCACTTTAGTTTTAGACAGTTACCTATTCACGCAATAGACATGTATTTCATATCGAGATCACATCTCTATAATCACTGTAATACTTATCGTCTTTTCTGTCACCAGCGTGTGTTAAAGCATTGCAAAAACCCATAGGCATGATAGGCGGAGACAGAAAAGATGATAAGTATATTATAGTACATGTATTATGGATTATGATATTAATTGGAGAGTGAACATGATGTCAAAGCATTTATTGTCCCATGTCCGAGAGACTTGTAACGGTGAGTGAGAGAGTAGCTGATAGCTAGCTGGGCAATACGCTCGTTTCGCATCGAACAAACATGACAAAGAGATCCATTGAAAATCAGTGAACCGCAGTGTGTGTGTGGAAATTCAGGTACGGAATACTTTGTCTCTAGAGACAGATTTCACGATATGGCCGTCAGTTACTTTGAATTTTATTGAAGTTTGATGGGCGAGGTACAAATACCAAAGTCGACCTCGCCCATTAGTATGGCTAATCGCATCGCTTAATTTCGGCAGGTAAGATAGAAATTTGTACTTACATTTCAAGAGAATTACTGTAACTATCTAGACGGCCCTTTGATTTTACGATTTAACGATTATTTCAATGAAAAAAAATGGAATCTTTCCCCGTACTGTACCGTCGATTCAAATGACTCGATCGCACTGTGTGATTGAGTCAGTGACGGTATATACGGTACACATTACGCACATTACGCACGCTGCGCGTTGGAGCTCCCTGGAGTTAGGTAATAAGATGATTTGTCAGAGCAACTTGCCATTAAATTTGGGTTTCCCTGTAACATGATTATGTTGACTTTTTCAGTGGTAGAAAATTAATGAGAAGATTGAGTTCTGGTCCATGTAGTGGTGCATTTTGAAAAAAAAAAAAAGTCTAGCATTGGGTTAGAAATTATTGGGAATTGTTGATTATCACTAGACAATTACTGGTACATATTCTGAATCTGAAGAGATACAGCTCGACACTCCTGCAGAGTAAAAGAGTCGGGGGGGGGGGGGGTTAGTGAGCACCAAAAATAATAGTCTACTATTATTATAAAGTAAGGCGAGGCATCATAAATCAGGCTATCAGCTGGCTGCAGCCAGCTGCACTTATGCGTCCGGCTGCATTTTTAAAATTAGCTCAGCTGGCATGCCGAAAGTATGCGCAGGCCACGGCCTCCCAGATGGAAGCCAAGCCTCAGAAAAAGCGAGAAAACATTAGCTCAGCCGGCTGCAGCCGGCCGCAGATCAGCAAGTATGCGCCGGCCGCAGCCTCCCGAATGGAAGTTGAGCGTCATAAAGCTTTGTCTCAATTAGGTCGTCCAGCCGCGGCCGGCCTAAACGAAACAGCCACCCTGCGGCCTGCTGCATCGCTAAACCCGGCCAGACGATACATTATACATCATACATTATTCTTTCCAGACTAGACATAATGGGCTTCTCTCCTCTATACCAAAATCTCATGTAAACCATCTACAGCGCCTGCAGAATTGGGCTGCACGTCTTGTTTTTGAGGTTGGCAGAAGTCATTCTTCCCAACCTTTACTTCGCTCCTTTCACTAGCTGCCCATTCACGTATCATCTTCAAATTAGTTCTTTATGTTTATACATCTCTCAATAACCAGGCTCCAGGGTACATATCTGAATGCTTAATCCAAGGGATTCATAGCGGCATTTATTGACAAAAAGGGTTCAAGAAATGTTTTGGAACTATCCATCCTTTTTCTCGCGCAAAAATCAGACTTGAAAAAGATATGAAATATCAAGAAAAAAGGAGACATCTTTTCACGTGTTATACCTATGGCGAAGGTATTTTTCCGAGTCTGTTTTTAACACAGCAATTTACGCCTCCAAAATGTACTACGGAAGTAGGTGAGAGTAATCTGTCATCTGTTGATACTATAATAGTCTTTGGCTCAGTACGCTGCAGCCAGCTGCAACTTCAAGAATCTCCGTCCGGCTGCAGCCAGCTGCAACTTCTAGCATCTCCGTCTGGCTGCAGCTGGCTGAGCAAATTTAGGAGTACATCACATGGGCAGGCTGGGGGAGGACGGGCCAATTAAGATTCTGGGTTCAAGCGCAGAGCCCAAGCTGGCCTCAGCTGGCTGGGCTAATTAATGCAAAGTAAATGCCCCGTCCGGCTTCAGCTGGCTTTGCAGCCCCAGTCAGCCTTCGTGTGAGGCTGCAGCCAGCTGATAGGCTGATTTATGATGCCTCGACTAACTGCTGTTGCAGTTTAGCTTGAACAGTTAGCGGTTTTGAATGTTTACTATGGTTATATTAGCTAATATGCCTAGTAATCCTCAAATTGGCAAAAATCCTACGTAGGATATCGAAAAAACAGTGAGCAGAACAGAGGTACTGAATTTCTATAGAGTGGAGGTATAAAGCCTTAAGATGAGCAACGAGCTGTACCGGTACCGTCAACTGCTCGTGGTCTAGTGGTAAAGAAAACTGCATGGTCGAAGTAACCTTATACTGCACGTTCTACAATGTTGCTGGTTCGAATCCTGCTCTTCTTGACTGATATTTTTTCAGTTATGAATTAACAATAGCGTTTATTCCGTTGAAAATGATCAGAATTTTAATAATAAAAACACAAGAAACTTGACTAAATATTCACTTGGTCAGGCGGATTTAATGGTGGCTGGGCATAATAACGAATTTGGCCTTTACTTTTGAATGTTAGACTGGATCCTAGTAATTAGTATGGATTTTGGGATCATCAAACTGATAATCTGACTTGGTCTTCTAAATATCACAGTGAAAGTGCTGACAATTAGCTGACTTTGTTGTGCTGAAAGAGGAAACTTTTTTGAATTGTGTGTACTATTAAGAGTGTAGAGGGCAGCAAGTTATAGTTTTCACCATGCAGGTAAATTATATATTGGCTTAGGTCAGGGGTAAGAGATTAAAATTAAATATACAGTTAACTTTGCATTGAATTAAATCTGTTGGGACCACAAAAAATAGTTCAACTTTAGCAAAATTCGACTTAAGAAATGCAAATAACATATGTTTTGCCTGGTTTGGTCAAAAAAATTAAATCGACTTAGGGAAATATTGACTTATATGACTTTGAGTTATGCAGGGTTAACTGTGTTATACATTGGATGAGTGGATGAGTGTATGAGGCTAGAGCAATGCGTCTTTCTGCGACATTGCTAGGCCGTCCTGTAGATTCTGAAGTAAATGGGAGAGAGTGCTCTATAGCCAACTGTAACTCTAGGACACTGGAGTATGAACGTAGGACATTGGTGTAGCATATATCGTGTGCTGAGAGCCAGAAGGGCGTTAACTCATATGTTTTTACACAGAGTTAACAACCTTCTGGCTCTCAACACACGATATGCTCTTTTGTTTATGTCAGAATCCGCAGGATGAGGCATCGATAGTCATCCCCATGGGAATAAAGAGATTGAGAAAGCTTTCAAATTATTACCAGAACTCAACCAGAGTGTTTCATCAAGTGTTTTGTCAGTGATTTTTACCGACAACTGTTATAAGTTACTGAAATCCTTGCATCTGATTGGCTGAGAGCATATTTGTCGGTAAAAATCTCTGACAAAGCACTTGATGAAACGCTCCCCAGGTTTCTCTTTGGTAGGCATTGTACAGTGCACTAATTGTGTGGCTTTAAGGTAAAGACACACACCACCTCTTATGCCTCTACACTCTACTAATGTATACAACAACGAGCAAACACAATCCTGTAAGCATTTTTTTTTCAAGAGGAGCAGTTTAGAATGTGAGCTCCTATCAGCTTTTCATGTCATGTTTACAAGTAGAGTGACCCCCAGCCATGAGCCCATGAATATAAGTCAAATGTTAGAAGGGACACAATACAGCAGTGCTGTCAATTTGCAGATTATAAATTTGTCTTTATGTAACATTCTTATTGTTAATATCTTTAGTAAACGGTCAATTATTATTCTTTAATTTTCCCTTTCTTCTTCTGCACACAGTAGACTGTTGTGATGGTAGAAGACATGCCCATACCAGATAGTCATCATGTCATCATCAAGGAAAAAACACATTGTGGCAGAGATGAAGAAGATTCTGGAGCAGAGAAAAGCAGAACTGGAATTCAATGAAAGAGAAATAATACAGCATGTGAAATATATTTCTGAAGAGGTAAGATTATATGATCTATGTATTGTGTTTGCAAAGTAAATGTATCAAGTCCCTAAATGATGTATATTGTTCATATTTGTATTGACAGCATATTCTGGTCTCTGTATATGACACTCCATTATGAGAATCCATTAAACTTGACCCAAAGGTCATGTGTCACTAGTATGACCTACGTGATGATGATGACCAGCCGATTGTTAGGCTGTGTCTATATAAAGTGAGAGCTTTGAATAAATGGAACTTGTATGCCCAAAACCCATACAGTCGACATCTTACTCTTTAGAGCACTAACACTAATGATTTTAAATATTGGCTTAATACTTATTATTGCATAGATGGCATAAATTACACAAGGTTATCCAAATTTAAAGCTTGGAAACATTTGAATTAATGATTATTATCAATTATAAAACGGTAAAATACAGCCCCCGATATAGCAGCTGAAAAGCTCCTTGAACGCTGCTGAGATGTGTGACGACACAAGAGGGGCGAGTCCTGTCTAAGCAGACGATGTCCCATAACATTATACACATTTTTCAGTGCCTGTTTTGTCATCTCCTCTTCACTTATTTCTCTTACTTGACTAGCGTCAGTCTTAATGTTAGTCTGTTGCCTCACTCTTAACTTCGTGTATGGTATTATTTTGATGAAAAATGCAGCGTTAAAAAAATAAAGGAATCAGTCACTTGTAAACAAAATAAGACGCCATTGTATTTTCAGCTGCTTGCACCGCGGCATGTTCGGCGTTTCAAGAGGGAACGAATACCACCCAGCTATTATTCGCAGGGCTTTTCAATTTGAAAATGGGGTTTATTTCATTGATCATTGACCCTTCTCCTGTGTATTTACAATCAAACAGTTTTAGTTATCAGAATCAGTTCACTTTCCCTTTTAGAATGGTGTGAAATAAGGTCATGTTTAAATGTACTAAACTCTTTATAATTTGATAAATAATTGCATTGCAATTACGTTCATTCATTATAGGACGTCGTCTGCTTAAGCAGGATCGATCCCTCGTATGACGACATCAAAACATCGCTATATTTCTGGCGAATCCTCGGATATTCCACATGCTGAGAAGAGCTTTTATTTATGTTGTTTTTATAATCATCATATACGCAGTTGACATAAAACTTATACGATTGCCATCTGTAAGCTTCCCAATTTCTAGTGATACATTAATTGCCATATATGTGTTCTACTTTAAGAGTAAACGAAATTAGCGACGAGGATGAAGCCTACTATTCGGCTTCCACTGAGAAGGAAGGGAAAGTACTACTACTAGGCATTTAGCCTAAAAAAAGGGAGAGGATAAGAGTTATGCCAGAAAACATACGGCATAGGAGAAGGGAATTTGATAGAGAGACTGAGCTTCGAGTTTAGAGAAAGATGGATCTACCCCCACCATTTATATTTCGCTTGTGCGAGACAACGCCCCGTTCGCTGGAGTGGCTGGGAGGATTCCAGAATTATCTGCAAGCATCAGGGGTAACATTAGCTAGTCAGAAGTTTGGACTATTGCTGTATCTTAGAGGAGACGCCCTCCAAGATTTGTTCAAGGAACTCGCTCCCTCAGTTAGCAGCCAGGACGGCCACGACAACTACGAGGTGGCAGTGAAGGCTTTTTCGAACTATTTCAATTCAACACCAGCTGTCGAGGAAGAATCTCTAGTTACCAGCTATGACGGCGACGACGACGACGACGAGGTATATTACATTAATTACCCCCTGTCCAGGTCATCTATCGAAGCCGAGAATATCTCCGAAGTCAGCAGCCATGAAGGCGATGACGACTTCAAAATCAAAGAGCACGAGCGCCTCTGCGACGGCCTCGACCAGGACTGCCAGCTAGAGCCAGAAGCTGCGCAGGAGACTGACAACCGGTATGAAGGTATGTCGGAGCACGATGACACCGAGCGCCATCACGACGGCCTCGAGAAAGACTGCCAGCAAGAGTTTGACGCTGCGCAGAGTATGCTTTCACTCCTCGCGAAGCATGAGAGAGAGCCACCAGGCAACTCCAGAGATGAGGATATCGAGCGCCAGCGCCACTGCCTCGATGACGACTGCCAGCCCAACACAGCTGTGCAGGACGATCTGCTTCCAGAGAAGCAGGATCCAGAGCCCCCAGATATTCCAGACCATTTCAAAGTTCCAGAGCCAGAGGTCGACGATATCGACATGATCGAACGACAGTATGACAGCCCCGACGACCGCCAGCTAGACGCTGCGCAGATCCCACTTCCACCTAGGAAAGGTGACGACGTGAGCCGAAACCTCAACAACATCTACAGAGAAGATGAATGGGCAGACGATAGTAACGCCACACCCAAGCGACATCCAGATTCCGCTCCCGACGATGAGCAATCTACTTGTTCAGTGCCCGAGATCATCACGACCCGTGATCCAACCATCGATCCGCGATCACAGACGAGAAACCGAGCTTGATTTAGCGATTATAGCAGTCAGCGTCTCAGAACGTATGTACCGACAATTTACCTGATGACATGGACCTATCCACGACCACGATTAGCCGAACCCTAGATTTTTCTTCTCTCGACAAAGGAAACAGATAGAGTCACAGAATTGATTGTGAAAATTAGCATGTACACTAGCTGTTTTCAGTTGACCCCAGGAGGATTTTATACATGTACTTTATATCGTTTTGTGTTGATCATAACATTCTTACAATGAACCATTATCGTGAACTTCTACAATCGAACAATAAAGGGAAATGCCAGATTAAAGCGAACAATGAACTTAGTGAAAAGATTTGAACAATTTTAATGCTTTACAATTTTACCAGTCTTCTGCTTATCGTTTTAGTCATCATGCATCAGTCATAATTATTTTTAGAATCAGATGATACCAGTCTTGTAGAGTCGAGGTACATGTAAGCAGTCGTTCAGTTCATTTTTAGTTGTTTTGTATTCTTGGAAAGAAAAGAGAGAAAGAGAGAAATAAGCCTTAAATCCTTTGTAAATCAATCAGTTTCTATATTCTTTTTAAAGTTTCATTTTTACTTTTGTTTACAGTCAAGGAATATTCTTTGTCAGTCATGTGTCAGTCGCATGAGACTACTATACTTTGTCACGGTCACCTGTTTACTTTTATTCAGAATCGACACACTTCATGCATATTAAGTTCTGCAAGGAATATTGTCATGCCATTGATTATTGTTGCCACAGACAGTCATTTATAACTGTCTAAATTGTTAATTAGCAGTCAGTTTCATTCATAGATTTGGATATATATCTTGATGTACTCAGTATTTTCTTACAAGAATTTAAACTTTTTAAGAGTTTGAGAATAGCTGAATAGTGCATTGCAGTCAAAGTTAGTCGACAATATTTTTGCTCATGGTCTTCCGATAAGATCATTATAATATTCAGATCCTACCACCAGGCATTTTTGTATTAATGCATGTGTATTGAAGTTTATGACGATCAATCGATTTATCGTGATCACTATGTTTCTGGTTAAAAGGAAAACTGGAACAGTTTGATTGATAACTGATTTCATGTATATCGGTAGTTTGTTAATGTTATGTTGATTGTTTGGTCAATCAGGATCAATACCACTGGGTTGATAAAACTCTTTGGAATCGATTGATGACCAGGTTCTCAAGTTGCGTGTCCTTTTCAATTACAGTTTAACTAGAGTAAATTTATTTGATAGCAATTAGTTGCTCTTGTTCAGTGTTTCTATAAATTTATGTATTTTCAAGCTGAGCTATGTGATTATCACTATTAACCTTCTATCAATCTATATATAGTATTCGATAAGTTAACAGTTTTATTTTTTCTATTTCTCTGTGGTTATTCAGGAATGTCTAGAAACTTATAAGCTCTTATATTGCATAGCAGAGCTTGGATAGTATGTATTTACATGTATACCTCATTTGTAAAGCATGAAACATTTTGTAGTTAGTTGACTCTGAATGATTTAGCTATTGTTTGCATTTTATATTTGTTTCTAGGGAGTTGTTGAGTCTGCACAAGTAATTATGATTCTATAAAATTCAGTTTTCAGATAATTTGTTTCAAAGGTGAACAAATTCCAATTCTTTAATTTACTGTATACTTCCAACAGCCTGTAATTTTTGCAAGTGTACAGAAATGCATAATTTCTTTAGTTTTGTCATAAGGTACGATTTTTCAATTTCAAGAAAGGGAGGGATATTGTGTTTGCAAAGTAAATGTATCAAGTCCCTAAATGATGTATATTGTTCATATTTGTATTGACAGCATATTCTGGTCTCTGTATATGACACTCCATTATGAGAATCCATTAAACTTGACCCAAAGGTCATGTGTCACTAGTATGACCTACACTACCGTGATGGTGACCAGCGGATTGTTAGGCTGTGTCTATATAAAGTGAGAGCTTTGAATAAATGGACACTTGTATGCCCAAAACCCATACAGTTGACATCTTACTCTTTGTCATTCTTAAGAGTATACGAAACTATGTTTACAGTGTAGTATAATTTTAACATTTTTATAAATCTATTGAAGGACAGTAATTTGAAGTCCAGAATATGCTTTTTTTTGCTCATGCTCCTGAATTTATTTATGCACTTATATCTGTTTTGGGGCATTTAAGATTAATTGATTCTGCTAGGTGTCATATATTTGGGTATATGCAAAAGCAGTTTGCTGGAGTTTGTACTTTCAAAGATATTGAGTAGTTTCATACAGTAAGAGTGGTCCCTTTCAGGTAACATGATTTCATACCAAGTTTTCTAGTTCATATTTTCTTTTCTTTTCCAAACAAACTTTGTACATGATAATTCAAAGAGATTAGCTTTCACACCTGAATTTCTTCTTTCTTTATGGCTTAGACATTGGGGCAGCTGAAGTCCTTGTTGAAGGAGACAGACAAGAAGAAGTTCCTCAAGGCTTTTCCTAGTGTCAGTGTCAAGATGGATAAAAGTCTAACAGCGCTCATGATGATCAAAGCTTCTCTCCCAAGCTTGGAGTCAGGTATGCTGAAGCCTTGAGTGATGATATTCCATTTTGAAAAGTTTATATTTGTTTTTTCACAATAGTTATTATTTTTAATGGTTTTTGTGATGAAAATATTTAATCTGATGACAATATTCACGCGTAATACATCATTTTTTATTCAAGATTGTGTGGACATGAGATCTTTGTACAATTTGTAAGATTCTCTATACAGTAAAAACAGTAAAAAAGTTTAAAAAAAAACAGTAAAAACAGAATATGATAATGTAGTTACCAAATAGTCATGTCAAAGCATAATGTTATTTCTGAATCCGTGAGAGTGAACTGATGTTCGAACTTGAAAGGTCATTATCAGTCAGCAATAACTTGTTCTGGAGAAAATTTTGAAGCAGTTTCCACTTGATCAGTTGAAAGATATCCCATTCATTTTTTACTCCTATCCTTTGCTTATCAATCGGAAAAGGATTGGTAACTTTCTATTTGGTATTTTCATTGAAATGACTTAGATGAAAGTTCTACAGACGGTGCATCGGATAGAGACACAGCAGAAGCCTGTGACACTCCTACTGTAGGAGACAGGACTGAGGATTCTACCACAGAGATAGAGCAGTCTCCATCTTCTCTTGTTACTCCAAGCAGAGAGAATGAAGCATGTGGGTCAGTCACAAAGAACCAGGTGAGTGGTGATTCACACAGGTACAATGCAGATTCTCTATATGAACTTTATTGGGGTTTTACTCAAGAGATCTAATTTTAGAAAGACTGGTAATGATTATTCTTAGACTATCTATAGCATTAGCAGCTCCAGGATATGTTTTGGGCTAGTCCAAGTTATTTAGTCCCATACATTGATTAATATTATCATCATAGCTTTTAGTTTTCCCTATGTTTCTATCCAGTTGACAACCCTTCTAATGCTTAGATCAGGACAAGTATGAAAATGAGAGCTGCATTGTTATTTTGTCTTCCCTTTTCTTTGTACCTGGTGATATACTGGACAGCAAATGACCATTATGACCAAATACATTTTATACATTTTCTCAAGTTTCTTTGGTCATGTTGTAGATTACTAAAGAATCCCTGATATTAAAATCATGTTTATGAAATTTTCTAAGTCATATTATAAGGGGATAATTTCATTCCAATACTTCAAAGCTAGACATGATATTTACTATTTTAGAAGAACATCTCTGGAATCCAAACCGCCTGAAACTACCCGTTTAGTTAATCCTCAAACTGCCGAAAACCGCCCGAGAACGCCTGTGGACTTTGACCCGTTTAAGAACAAATGTAGGGGATCAGGCACAATAAAAGTGTGTGTATGCTATCTTTAGATATATACTGTTTAGAATCTGCATTGCAACGACGCATTGCTGCAGAGATATTTTGCATACAGCAGAGAGACTATTGCAAAAGATGGTTAACTGAGGGGTGGTGTGAGGAGTAAATGACTACAATCTCCAGACTCTTCAAGTGCTAAAGGGTTAAACAGTTCATGTTTTCAAGCTTGTCACTCATTCTCATGTGCATTAGTGCTAAGGATTGAAGTATGAAAACAGAACACAAGAAATGAACCAATGTGGATTTTTTTTCCAGGCTATCAGCATTGACAAATCGTCACATGGAAGCACTTCTACACCATCATCAAGCTCTCATCAGTCTGTATCACCAAGCAAAGAGTCTAACTCATCATCAGTGAATAGTGACACATCTGGGCATGTGGTTAAGAATAAAGAGAAAGCTCCACTTCCGGCTGCATCCGATGATCAAAAAACTACGGCAAGCATTCCAGCAAAGCCACAGGAAACTGCACAGGTAATGCAGCAGGCAAACCAAACGGTTCAGGAGATACTGGTATGGATGAAAATGCTTTTGTTTACTTGATCCATATGTTTATAGAGATTTGTGTGTAATTTTGTTACGAGTGTAGGTTTACATTTAATATTTTGGAGTATTATGTACATATATTTATAAATATTTTGAAGTAGAAAACTACTGAAAGTCCTTGAAATTTAACTTTTTCTCAACATTATTGCACACTGAATATTTGTTGTATGACAATTGGAGGTATACAGTGGCAATAGATCTCAAAAACTCATTACTGTGCATTATTTTTTTTATTTTTCTGATCAAAGCTTTACTGATTTCTTTGATGGATTTGTAGGAAAAGATGGTGCCACCTACAGTGTCAGCAGCAATGCCTTCATCGATGCCTAGAGAGATCATTCCTCTAGTTCTTCCCGTTGGTATGAGGATTGAGGTAGTGGTTAGTGAAGTGGTTTCACCTTCTATCTTCTGGATTCAACCAACACAATCTAGGATTGAAGCCCTAATGGAAGAGATTAGGTGAGATTATCAAGATTTTCTCTGAAGCCAGTTTTGCTTCTAGATGTCAATCTGTGTTCAAATTTCCTTTAATTGTTCTGTTCACATTTTAGTGTCTTTTCCTTTTATTGAATAATACATAAACCCTTTTTAACCCTTTGAATCCGGAATTATTTACATATTTCGTGAGCTATACTCTGAATTATTTCATGAAGTACGCATATTTTACTTATGTCAATAATACGTCAAAATTTTTGAAAGATGACCACTTATATTCCATCGGCACACTGACTATGATATATCCCGCTTGTTCTAGGGTGGAGGTGCATAGGTACCGCTAAATTCACCAACGCAGCCCTGCAACCTCATCTTCCGTATCAATTTCACCCTCAAAATCACTACTCTGACAATATTCTAAGTCATCAATGTCTTCCACGGAATCTCCCAGTAGTATTGCACGAGCCTCATCGGCTGTGCATGTTTTTCTTGCCATTTTCCCCAGATTCCACTTTTCCACTTTTTCTTTGATCAAAATTCAAGAAAATTACGCCTGCAATATCAAAAGACCCAGGTGATCGCCTGATCAAAAACGGGGTCATGCAAACTTTCAAGCCTAGCTGAAAAGAAGTCACATGATTTTTGGACGGTAAACGGGCTTTTCGGGTTATTTTACTTTCTCGGCGCGGCCGGAAAAGCGACCTTTCGGGTTCAAAGGGTTAACGTATAAACAAACATGAAAATGTTTCAGTTAATAAGAAATATCATGCTCATTTAGTGTATTAAGAGAGGAAATTTAAGTACTTTTGTTACCTTACATGTACATGCATTTGTATAATGGATGTAGAGAACATAACCTGCTATATGTATATTCATTTATACATATCATAGCTCTCTTGATGAACTTGCTGAATTGGTGCAATCCTTGTATGATTCCAGTGCTGAGCTTAGAGAAAACAAACAACTATTGTAGATAGGATATATATTTAAGATAGGAATCGGCAGTCTGTAGTCATTAAAAGTTGATACCAATGCATATTCCTTCTTAAAAGAAATCATATTTCATTGTTGTTGAGTAGGATGCAGATAAGCTACATGATCAAGGATTTAAGAATTGATTTTATCTTTCAGGAAATATTACAGTAGTGTAATGAAGCTACCACCCTTTCAACCTAAGGTTGGGATGTACTGCTGTGCTTGTTTCACTAATGATGACTGCTGGTATCGAGCACGTATCATAGGTTTGTCAGATCAGTCACATCTCTTCATCTTAATCTTAATTTTCTGTTCTGCATACTAACAGCATATGAGCAGCAAACAGAAATTAAAGCAAATTGTACATGAATTGGCAGATGGTTGTCGATTTACTTCCAATCATGGTTTCTTTAAGATATACAATTGCATTTCCCCCTCCCTCTCTGCACCCGCTGTTTGTTTAGAATGTGGAGTATAATATGAGAAAAAAAGAGAAGAGGCAATTACTTCATTCATGAACATATCGTGGTTCACCCCCTTGAATAATCACTTCATTCTTGTATCTTGTATTAAACACACAAAGAAAGTAAGGCATTTGTCTTTTCACTTCCGTAAAAAAATATTTTGCCATTGTTTACTACATCGTGTGAACGCAATGCCTCAGAATTGTGCATATTTAATTTGGAAGAGGATATCCTCATCTTTGTTTTTTCTCTCTGATGTAGCCATACACCTGAGTCCTACAACTTCAGTGTTAGAAGGAGTTGGTGTACATGTTGATGTGATCTATATTGATTATGGTAACAGGGAACGCATCGCAGTCTCTCGTCTACGTCCCCTTCATCCTCGCTTCATGACTGACCCTGCTCAGGCTGTATGCTGCAAGCTAGCTAGAGTAAGAACATCTTATCACTTATCTTTGATCATGCATCATGCATTTTGGAAGCCATCTTAAGCTGGAATGTTTATTATTTGCTTCAGACTACTAATTAGTATTTATGGCCAAGTTTAAGACTTCCTAGTTTCTCATCTCTTGATCCGGGTTTGTCAAAAATTGGAGGACTCCTCCTCACAATTTAATTCTAGTTTCTCTATGAAAGTCGCAAACATTGGAGAATTTTAAAGTTCATACAATATCATATCACTGCTACTACATATATTAGCTACTTTGTTTGATTATTCTTATGCATTTAATGTGAGAAAGAATGATAAACATTGATAAAAAGGCAGAACTGAGAAACTTGTTATTTTACTTGGCCTAAATTTGTTAAAATTTTCTTTTGTTTGTGTGATGTGTTTTTTCTGCATCTTTGCTATCCCACCTCTTTATGATCTCCATTACTCTGTCATAGTCTTACTTTTTTTCTTTCTCTCTCTTTCTCTTTCTTTCTCTCTCTCTCTCTCTCTCTCTCTCTCTCTTGAATGATGTTATCTACAATGAATACCAAAAGTAGAATATAAATTCCTCAACAGAGTAGCAATTTAGATTTCAAACTAATGACTAGTTTCAGTAATATTGTATGAATTGATGTCTAGTGAATCAAATTTCAACTACTTTCTTGTTTTAGAATTGATAAGGATATGTGTCATCCTTTATTAGCTGTACTTTCCTGTTAGGAAGCAAGTTTGTTGATATGACAATGTGTATGGAAAATGATTGAATACAAGGTAATCAGTTGTTGGTCAAATGGGTTTGGTAGCTCTATTTGATTGCGTTTGCTGTGTAATGTATGCAGTCTGGCTAGAATTATAGATGATAGTCTTCAGATCACTGGAGAGATCACTGAAGGTGTCTTCGTTATCATTTCAGTTAGGCAAAATCTTTGTACAAGTACCCTATATTTTTATATTTCAAAAATTCTCAATCTGTTTTTAGTTTGAGAATATCAATCTGCTGAATACACATATAGCCTTGGTGAATTAGAACCTCAGAAAGAGCTGTGTCCATCTTTCTATATAAGTTAGTCTTAGATATAATGTTCTTTGTTTGTATATTTACCCCCCCCCCCCTCCCTGAAAATGTTAGCTAATCAATTTTAACTTATTAGCAATTTGGCTTACCTTTTAAATGTCAAATATGTTTGGTGTCCTGGTATCGAAAACTGTTTATAAGAAATTGTAAGTTGTATTGTGTACATATTTGTGGATAGTTTGTGCTGTCATAGAAAGTGATGTAGATTTGGTCTGATAATACTCAAATCCATTGATTTGATCTCACCAGAAGATTGTTTCAAGAACAGAAGGAGTCTTCCAGCTTGCTCTTATGAACAGCAATATAAAATCGCTTCATGCAAGGGACACAGGAAAAATAATCTTCCTGTGCAATGAAAGCGTAGGTATTCTTGTATACCTCGTTCGTCCACGTTCACCTAATACATGTACATGTTTTTGAAGTCCACTGGAAATGGCAAATTATCCCTATAATTTTTTTGGGTGTTTCATGCTATGATTTCAACATTATGTGCAAGTTGTAGGTACGGTAAGAGTTAATTTTAGAGCATTTCAGAGCACTTTCTGCACATTTGGTTTTTTAATTTCATATAATTGTGATGGTGAATCCCCTTCCCTGTTGAAGGACTGTTGAAGGAAACATGGTGGAGCTGAAAATTGAGAGCAGTGAATTTGTGTAGGACGTGTTGCTATTATTTTTACTCCTATTGCAAAATCACTAGAGGGAATATTTGTCCAGGTTTTCTTTTCTTCCATGTAGCATTGTCTGGATATTCTTGTTTACCCTAAAAAAAACAAGTGAAGTTATTCTAACCAAATTTGGTACAAGTTTGTATGAGCATGGAAGGATGAATGAAGTAACTTTTGGGTTCCTAAACCTAGTCTCTCCAGTTATAAAACATAGTTTCTTGGATAGAACTTAAAATCATGTAGGTCCTTGGTGTGCTCATCTACCAATATTTACTTCAGTCTCTTGCATCCAAGATAGAATAAGAATCCATTTGTCATGGAGAAGAGCAATAAGCATTTTTTACTTCCGTATACGGTGATCAGTCAGGAGCTAATGGTTAGGTGTCATTCTTCCCCCTTCTTTCTCCTTCATATTCCTTCTTCGAATTCTTCTTGTTATACCCTTCCATTTTTCATTTTCATCACTTTCTTTTCATTTTCTCATTTTCTGTGTGTTTTGTGTTTGTGTATGAATAACATCCCAAGCTATGATTAATAGACTTTTAAAATGTTAGCTCTTACCATTTCTGCTACATTTTGACTCACTACATACATGTATTTGTGTTATAGTATCTAAAATGATTAACAAACTCTTGATGCCAGAAATCATAGTGCAGCAAATCGAAATGGGTATGATATATATAATATCGTATACATTTCTTATTAATTTCATTTAAATATTGATCAGTACTGCAGACTACTGCAGTCTCACTTTACCTAGATCAGGCTTACAAAATTATGAAAAAAATATGTCTACAAATTAAATCACTTACAGTCAACCCAGATTTTTCCCAGATATGGTTGTTGTGTCACAAAGTTTTGCTAAGCTATCATGAAAGCTAATTTACAGTGGTTGAAAAATAAATATAAATCATTTATATTGATGTAATATTGAAAGAATATTTAAATGTTTTAAAAATTATAACATTTCTTTGTGTTGATACTGATTCACACATATCCCTAAAAGAAATCCCCAACATGATGTACTCTTCATTGAGCATGTACATATCCCAGAATGGCACTTGATCTAGCTTTGCTGTGCAAAATATAAAACCATAAAATGTCAAAAGAAAGAGAGATAGAGAAAGTCATTTTCCAGTGGACCAAAGCTGTGTTACTAACACCTGAATCTTCTCATATCTGCTTTATCATTTATTTTGCATGAGCTTTTGCATGATAAAATGTTACTGCATGTTTGAAGGTTTTGTGGTAGGATTTTCATCCCGGTTGGGTCCGTAAAGTTAGGCCTTAGAAATGTGTTCCTATTCTGGAAGCCCGAATCATGTGCATTCTTTTTAAATCATTGAGAGGAAAAACAGAAACATTTAGAGCCAATAATCCTGTAATTCCAACATTCTAATATGTGAAGCAATAGTCAGCATAGAAATTTTGGTTAATGGGGACAATTTATTTTGTATAATTTTCTGCATTTGGTTAATATGAAGTCCAGCCGCATTTGATATAATATAGTTTGAATCAATTCATTTCTCTTCTTTGAGTGTAATGCAGAATAAATTCCTTTATGAGACCTTGTAAAAGGTGATTCCAAAGTTTTTTTGTTTGTTTGTTTGTTTGTTTTTTTTGGGGGGGAGAGGGTCATCTTAACTTTGATTGAATTCTAAGGCCTACTAGGACTTCCTCATCCATGAAAGTACCCAGTTTGGAATGTTCTTTGAACTTTGTTGCATGATAAAATATAAGCAAGTACTGATCATTCAGGTAGATGTCATGAAAATATATCAGCCGATATAGCTAAAAAGTGAAGGAGATATATTAGACTTCACTTTATTAGAAGCCGACATTGCAGTATTCACTTAAAAGAACATTTAAATCACACCCCCCCCCTTTTTATTCAGAATACTGAGAAAAATTCTCAATACGTTGATTGATACCATGCATCATTTGTTTAAAAACAGACAAGATGATGGTTGCAACAACCAACTTGACGTGCTTGACTTACCTCATACAAAAGAAAGAAGAAAAATTTGATTTGATTTGATTTCTTACATTATAAATAAATAGTATTCTCATGAAGGTAAATATCACAGTAGCCTTAAAATGAATCTCTGTCTGTTCAAGAGTTCATTTTGTTTTTGTTTTGTCATTTTATTTGATTTTCTCCTTCAGGTCAAGCCAACAGGGAAAGGAGTTAGCCACTGGTCTACTGAGGAAACAGACTTCTTCACCCAAATGACGTTTGGTCGTAAGCTTACTGCCATAGTAGTTCGTCAAGCAGGAAGTGATACCAGCAGCTTTGATCTACCGGCAGTGGACTTACTGTTTGATCATTACATCAATGAAAAAGAAACAAAACTGGTAAGAAAACCTTGTCACAAAATGTCTTATATTGTTGGCTTCCAAGGAGGCTTTTGTGTCTTCCTCGTTTAGTATAAATAATAATGATAAAAGCTGTTTCTTATATAGCGCCTTACCAGTTACAATGTAATCGACTAAAGCGCTTGCAGTATTACCCCGGTCACTGGATTCAGTTGCGATTCTGCACATTACCATGCACGTTCTCCACTCCAATGGGGAGCATTCCAGCCAGTCGCCCGTTTTCCAAGCACGCACATGCAAATCCAACCACAATGACGTTCGCATCCTACCGGGTACCCATTTAACACCTGGGTGGAGAGGAGCAATGTAGATAAAATGCCTTTCTCAAGGGGATAAGTGCCGTGCCGGGGTTCGATCCCACGACCTTTGCATTCCCAGTCAAGTGATTAAACCACTCGACTATAACTACGACTTCATCTTTTAAAAATGTTTTATTGAATTTGCTGCAGCAATACCCAAGAGTTGTTGAATACATATTAAATGGTAGGTGGGAGACTTTGTGTTAAGTCCTAACAAGGAATTTCACTACATAGTGTGACAGTGATCCAACATTTGCACCAGGTTTTATGTGATGCATATATTTATTGTTAGGGCTTAGGTTGCATCATGGTTTAAGGCTAGTGTTTGATTTTGGGTTAGTTCTAGGTTAGGTTTAGGGTTCAGTATAGGTTAGTGCTTGGTTCAGGGATGAAGTTCAAAAAGTGTTAAACGGTAAGGGCATTGTCATGGTAGCATGTGAATTATAACCTGCAACACCCACTTACTATATATTATTTTGATTTTTGTAGATCCATATTTGTTAATAATGCAAAGCCGAAAAGTTATTGGTTTGTGCTAAATGGGGAATATAGTGGTATTGTTGACTGTTAATTGTGCTCAATGTGTTGTTTTTTTTAGCAGCTTCTTTTTTTTCAAATCTGGGCTGATCAATGAACTACTTTTGATAATTTGTCTCATTTATATTTGGCCAAGGTTGATGTTGCCAAGTTGATGGTGAGTCAGAAATGTGCCTTGCCAGATGATCAGTGTTCTACCACAGATTCTTACCACTCTCAGACAACACACACCACTGACAGTGATGTCTGCCACTCACCAAACACTGCCACAGGTAAAACAAAGGAGGACCATGTACAAAGTCTTACTGACAGAAAAGAAAATTTATAATTGGAATATTTGCAATAAACAATTGTAGAATAGTGACTTGGTCATACAGGAAATTTTCTGGGTTTTTTTTTTTTTACTCCTATTACAGTAAAGACATGAGCATTCATAAAGTATTATAAGGAAATCTCCTTACAGCTAGTGTATTAAAGTTTATTGCAATTTCTTTGTAATCGGGCCCAGCTGGAAAAGGCCAGTTGTCTTAAAGGACATGTTATTCCTGGATGGACTTTTGATATGATATTTTTATGCAAAAGATGATTAAGTTGATAATTTTCTATTATCTTTCAAAATTTACTTTAGATATCTCCCAACCTACAACACCTCTTCAATCACAAGAGCAAGGCAAGGTTAAGGAACATGAAGAGGGGCAGCAGGGAAGGAAAGAAAGTGGATCATCAAGTGGTAAAAGGAAGAAGAAAAAGAAGACAAAAAGATCCAAGAGACCCCATGATCATCACATATCAACTGAAGACACAGATGCTCCTTATGAAGAGGGTAGAGATACCAGACGTCTTGCAAAGGAGGAGTCTAGGAAGGAGAGCACCTCTGATACACCTGTCTATGAGAGTGAGTACACCACTGAGAAAAGGGTCCCAGGTCTGTGCAGGACACCTGAGACCAGCTGCACTGAGACTGAAGACAGGCAGTTAAGTCCTGATCCACCTGCAGGGAAGGCATCACCGGTTGTCATGACAACTGGACAGACCACACCCAAAGATATGATGGATGGAGGGATAAAGGAGACTGAGAAAGGAAGTCAAGATCAGCAGGTGACCTGTGGGTCTGAGAGTGCAAGGAGCAGTAGTCCTAATTCTACCAGTGGTGTGTCTTCAGCTAGGAGTTCAACCTGTGTGCCTCAGAAGAACATCAAGGACCCTACCAGACCTGGTTTCATCTCTTTCAGTAGGAAGCAAGGAGAGTCCAACATTCCCAACTCACAGAATATGACTAGTCAAGAAGGCACCAAAGACAAACCCATGATTGTTGAAACGGCAAAAGAATGCAGTAAAGAGACTGTGACATGCATACCTGCTTCTGCTGAAAGTGACCGTCTCACAGACCTAACTGATCAGTTCTTCACATGTGCTGAAGACGCCAGTGAGGCTGAAAGTACTGATCATGAAGTCGCAAAATCCAAGTCTGATGGCCAGCCGAAGTTACCCCCTGTTATCTCGAAGGTGGATGTTATTGGCAGAAGGTATGTAGCTCAGAGAACCCTACAAGAAGGAGAGCAAATCCAGTTTGCAATGTCTCACATTGTTTCTCCTCAGGAGTTCTACATCCATCTGGTCACACCCGATGCCAAGAAAATGGATTACCTGCTTGAAGAACTCAACTCAGCCTACTCAGGCATTGAGGAGGCAGGTGTCTACAAACCACCAGTCTCGTGGATGTCAATCGGTGCCATCTGTTGTGGGAAGTTTGGTGAGGACAACAGATGGTACAGAGGTGTGGTGGAGGATATTAGGGGTGTGAGAGGAGTAGAAGATGGAAGGCATGTCCTGGTGAAATATGTGGACTTTGGCAATGAAGAATGGATTCCAGAACACTTGTTATACCCTCTAGAGAAGCTTTTCTGTAGCTTAGCTCCTCTAGCTTTCAGGTGTGGACTGGCAAAGATCCTGCCACCGAAGATGGATGATGAAACAGAACAGATAAACAAGGACAACAAAGGTAATGAATCTTGTAAAGTGAACTAAATGTGACACACATTACCAGGCATATTCATGCAGTATTACATGTTCTAATTGGCATTTCAACATTATCATTCATGAAACGAAGCAGACGTTTTCTTTTATCTTTGAGAAGAAAATATTTTCAACCACAAAATAGACCAATGAATTTATATCAGAATGAATATTCAATTCAATTCATTTATTTTCCACAACAATAAAATACATCATAGAGTACATAAAAGTACATATCAAATAAACAGTGTATATATAGTATATATAGTGTATATATAGTATATACAGTAAATATATAGTGTATGTCATGTCACACAAATGACTCATTGTATTTTGACGCATTAAAGAAAATGGTGTTTGCTCATTTAAGAGAGGTGCTGCCAGAGACTGAATCATAGCCTTTTCATTCAAAACCTTAAAAATAGCAACTGGAGGTCTTAATCCTCAATTTTCCAGGACCTTGGTGACACGCAGCTGTGCATGTCCCTTTTTAATATGTCATGGTCTTTATATAATGCTTATTAAACAAGACTTATGAGCCATGTTATAATAAGTTACAAGTTACTACATCATACCATGAGTACAAGCATTGTAGGATGTTTGTATAATTGTGTTGAGTTTATTCATGACATTATACTTGATCATTTCTTTTAAATGATTTTAGGTTCATCATCTGAGTGGTCAGAGGAGTGTAAACGTTCCTTGATTGAAATGGGTCAATTTGAGAAGCTACTTACTGGACACGTCATCCATGTGGGAGGAACGTGGAAGTAAGTTATCTAACTTGACAAAAATTATATATTAACTTATTACTATTTATGTTTTTGGAAAAATAGTGCTTATATTTACAATACTATAAAAGAAAAATTCATTTGATTTAAAAAGTGGCCAAGGAGCATTAAAGAAATGGAATGTGAAATTGTCAAAGATCCTGTCTGGTAGTGTGCATCAGATTTTAGATTATCCAATGTCATGGGCAGAACGTCGCCTTGATTGTGAACTACAGTCTGTACAGTTCTTTACCCCCCAAAAAAGATCAGAGGTGAAGGTGTAGTGATTCAGTGTACCAGTTTTAGAGTGTTTAGAAAATATAAATGTTCACTGTAATGAATTCCTTGTAGAAAGTGTACCTGGCTTGAAGTGAGAGACAACTCAGAAGGAGAAGGGGTGTGTCTTAACCAGAGACTTGTTGATCTAGGACTGGCTTCTTCACATTACTATAAGAAGCAACCTCTTCAAGAACATGGTAAGTGTTTTTTTTTTTTTTACTAAACCATAAACATCAGTATCTTATGTCAATTGCTGAGGGTCATTGCATTTCAAGAATGTATGCTTTCCAGATATCCTTCTGAATGTGGGAATGTAATAATGAGATCTTCTTGTATTGATCAAAAAGAGCACTTTGCTTTTGTTTATCTGACACCCACATTCATCATCAGAAATCTTCTTCCTTTGCTGAAATGAGAAGCATTTATAATTTGATTGTTTAGGTCTCTAGAGGTAATCTATTTTGAAGCTTGGTCGTGAGATTCATGTATATGCCAAGGAAGAGCTCTTGTCAGTAATGGCATTAAAAACTACATAAATGTTTTTGTGTAGATATGACAGAGAGAGTTTATAGAATGTGGAAGATGATTGTTGATTTGAATGATCTGTATACTAGAAGCTATCCAGCCTGAACCTTCCCAGTTAGATGGCCCTGATACTAAAGAGCCTGAAGAGGAACCAAAAGCTGAGATGATGGATAATGAGCTTCCATCCCAGGAGGAGGAGGAGGCAGCAATTCCTGATGACTGGAATCCAATGGTACAACACTTCAGCTCAGAGAGCAATAGTTATGGAGTAGACATGGATGATCCTGGTGTAGCTACAACTGGAATGAGTGAGGATTGTCTATACTCAAATACATTCTTGGGCCATTCTTTTTATGCCTCCACCTACCGAAAGGTGGTCCTGGAGGCATTATGTGTTTGGGTTGTCCATCCCCTTTTCTCTTTCTCGATATAATTCAAGAATCACATGACGTATGAACTTCAAACTTGGTGCTAGTATGTATCACCATAGGAAGACGATCTGATTAGATATTGGGGTACATAGGTAACAGGTTAAAGGTCACAGAGGTCAATTTCTGAACTTGCAGGTTTTAGCCTTGTTAATGCTATGTCTCAAGAACCATATCCATTAACTTTGAACTTGTTTAGTATGTATCACCATAGGAAGATTATCTGATTAGATTTTGGCAAATGTAGGTCAAAGGTCATGGAGGTCATTCTAAAATTGCAGGTTTTTGCCTTGTTAAAGGCCAAGTCCACCCTAACAAAAAGTTGATTTGAATAAATAGAGAAAAATCCAACAAGCATAACACTGAAAATTTCATCAAAATAGGATGTAAAATAAGAAAGTTATGCTATTTTAAAGTTTTGCTTAATTTCGCAAAACAGTTATATGCACATCCTGCTCAGTATGCAAATGGGGGAACCAGTGACGTCACCCACTCACTATTTCTTTTGTATTTTATTACATGAAATACGAAATATTTTGTTTTTTCCTTGTTATAATGTGAAACAAGGTTTGATTCCTCGCTGAACATGTGTAATTGCCATTGTTGCAACCTATACACAATTCAATGAGAGCTTCCTAATTGTGAAATCTACAGAAATTAGAATATTCTATATTTCACAGTGTTATGATTGTTGGATTTTTCTCTATTTATTCAAATCAACTTTTTGTTAGGGTGGACTTGGCCTTTAACACTCTCTTGAACAATTTGAGCCATTAAATTCAACTTGCTTCCTAGTGAGACAAACTGATTAGATTTTTGTTCATGTAGGTCAAAGGTGACAGGTTATAGAGGTCATTATATATGAAATTAATGTTTTTGTACCTTGTTATCACCATATCTGTTGAAAACAAAGCTACAATCAAGCCGTTGTTTAATTTTGAAGCTACATAGATTTTATCATTGAATTCCTAATTTATAAAGCAAATAAAAAAATGTGTAAGACCAAAGTTTTATCAGTACCTTCTTTATCCACAATATCCTAAATGTTTTCTTTTTCTCAACTTCTAAATCATAGAATCTACTATTGAAGGGAGAGTGTGCAAATATTATGCAGCCGGCAAACGTTGCTATAAAGGACCCAACTGTCCCTTTGAACATCCAAGGCGTGGTAAGACAAGTTTTCAACACAAGAATTGCATGAGAGAATCATCCTCAGCCTTGCCTCAATTTTTGCCTGTATCTTTTGATTGATATTTATTCATTTTCATGTTCAGCGCTTGACAATTTACTAATATATTACAGTTTACCAAAATATATGCATTGAATTCCCTTCTAGATATTTATTCCTTGTTGAATTTTCAGAATAACAATTTTGGTAGGTTCTGTTCATTAACATTATTGAGTTCTGTTGAAAATCTGTTAACCCAATGCTGCATGTACTTTAACTTGATACAGCTAGCACATTCCAAGACCACCGCCAGCAAACTCCTCCCTTCCTGCACGATTGGAACCACTCAACACCCTGCTCTGATCCTCCCCGGCTACACCATTCCCGTCCCTACCACCACCAATCCCCTCACTCTCATAACCATTCCCCTCCCTACCATAACCCTTCCCCTCACTCTCATAACCATTCCCCTCCCTCTCATAACCATTCCCCTCCCTCTCATAACCATTCCCCTCCCTACCACCACCAATCCCCTCCCTACCACCACCAATCCCCTCACTCTCATAACCATTCACCTCCCTACCACCACCAGTCCCCTCACTCTCATAAACATTCCCCTCCCTACCACCACCAATCCCCTCACTCTTATAACCATTCCCCTCCCTACCACCACCAATCCCCTCACTCTCATAAACATTCCCCTCCCTACCACCACCAATCCCCTCAATCTCATAAACATTCCCCTCCCTACCACCACCAATCCCCTCAATCTCATAAACATTCCCCTCCCTACCACCACCAATCCCCTCACTCTCATAAACATTCCCCTCCCTACCACCACCAATCCCCTCCCTCTTATAACCATTCCCCTCCCTACCACCACCAATCCCCTCACTCTCATAAACATTCCCCTCCCTACCACCACCAATCCCCTCAATCTCATAAACATTCCCCTCCCTACCACCACCAATCCCCTCAATCTCATAAACATTCCCCTCCCTACCACCACCAATCCCCTCACTCTCATAAACATTCCCCTCCCTACCACCACCAATCCCCTCAATCTCATAAACATTCCCCTCCCTACCACCACCAATCCCCTCACTCAAATAAACATTCCCCTCCCTACCACCACCAATCCCCTCACTCTCATAAACATTCCCCTCCCTACCACCACCAATCCCCTCAATCTCATAAACATTCCCCTCCCTACCACCACCAATCCCCTCACTCCCACCAACAATCCCCTCCCTACCACCACCAATCCCCTCCCCTCAACTCTCAGCCCCCTTCCAGTCCTTTGCGTAGGTCCCTAGACGCAATCCATTGGAAACACAATGTCCCACATTTCATCACAACCCATGGAGAGGGTCCCGACTCCCTCACATCACCTTACTGTCATGGTCCTTCCAGGTTCTCATCGCCCCAAGGTTACCAGTCACATACCACATTATCCTTGCTCAACTCATTATAAAGACACCTGCAACAAAAGAAAGAACCAGCGGTGTTTCAGTTTGCTAGAGAGAAACCTAAGCATGTTTTGGGCAAGTGGTTTCTTACGCCTCCTACTCAAAACTATGTCCCACCCATGCTAAAGCCTAGAGATTATTTCTTCTCGTCTCATGCAATACAGGACCATTACCATTCTGGTCCATCGTACCATCTTTTCTAGAGCAAACTTATACGATAGAACCTACCAAAGAAAGACTTTTTAAAAATTTTGTTCTCTACTTTTTGTCTTCAAAATTATGAATAAAAAGGAAGATATAAAAGAGAGAATGTAGACTCTGATATCACAGTCTATAGATGAGTTTGCATGAATCTGAATATCTGTTTTCTGTAATTGTTTCACTATAGTTGCTTCATAAATTTGATTTACAAATGACACTTTTGTAAGAACAAATCATGCCAAACTGTAAAAATGCAGCCTTTATTTGTTTATTTACACTGGAAATAAATCTGTTAACACCAACATTAAACAATTATTTATCATTTCCTGTTATACTATCTCCTGCAAATTAGATTTTCACTTCAACGATATTTTCACCTTCTGTCTCTGGCCTCCTCAAGACTTCCCATCACACTTCCCCTTGGGTGTCTTAGATCTGTCCTGGGAGCTAACAGGGTAGCAAAACCCACCCTAAACCCCTTGCTGGGGTCCTCAGAGCTGACTTGGGTGCACACATGCTAGAATATTTTGCCCCTACACCATCCCTCCCTGTGATTCTTCTCAGTTGTCCTTCGTGCCAGTATGGTAGCTATACCCACTCCCCCTCCCCTCTGGGTTTCTCTGCACAATTATGGATACTAGCATGGTAGCAAGATCCACATATCATCCCTCCTCCCCTCCCATGGGTTCCTTACAGCTGTCCTGGGTGCCAGCAGGGTAACAAAACTCTTCCTACACCCCTCTCTTGTGGGTTCATTAAAGCTGTCCTGGGTGCCAGCAGGGTAACAAACCACTCCCTCCACCCCTCTCCTGTTGGGTTCCTCAGAGCTGTTATGGGTGCCAGGTTGTTAGACCCACCTGTCACCCCTCCACCCCTCCTATGGGTTCCTGTCCTGGGTGCCAGAAGGGAAGCATGAATCTGCTTTTTGCTCCCAGTCTGGTATCCAGGTAATTGTTGGTGTTGTAATTTGTTGTTTAACTTTTTTGCATTTTTTGTTGCTTTGCTTTTCTTTTCTATTGCAATGACACAATGTTTGTTTTGAAGCAACAAATGTTTTCAAGCACTAGACATACTGATCAAAGAAATTTGTCTCATCTGATGGAATATTTTTACATTTCTGTGCTTTATGGAATGCTTTTTAATGTCCTTAAATAGTTTGATTTATTGTAATTATTTTATTCTGAGACTTTCTAACAAATAAATTAAAACTGCCAGTGTGCAGATACCTACTTTTAATTGTGAATGTTGTCTTATTAATAAAAAGAGAAGATTGTGTTTTGTGCCCAACTGAAAGTTGCCAAGAGGGATGGAAGCTTGATCACAAGAAAAGTTTAACCTTTCCTTGCCTTCTTAGCAAGATGTTTGAGCAGTAATTAGAAATGGGCTAGAGCATTATGTTATGAGATTACAAATAGCTACATGATCTCATTACAGGCAAAGAAAATCTGGAGCAGACTGAAGTGTTCTGGTGCAATACATCTGTGAGCTTACCTAAGGCGGGTCACTGGGTGGCCTTAGAGGTGACTGCTGTACATACATCAATCCATTTCTGGGTCCAGTTACCATTTGGTCCTAAGCCACTAGATCAGGCCCAGAAGGAATGGAGTACTTTGAACCAGCTACCAGAGGAGAGGAAGGATGATGGAGAAACACTTTCAGCTCTTCAAGATTCTATTAAGTATGTATGAAGGTGGTAGATTGAAAGTAAAGAGGACCAACATAATGTGAACTTTCTTTCTTTTGAAGATTATTCAGATTTATTCCCATTTGGTATCTTTAACTTTGTCTTTTTGACAAATTAAGAGGTGTGTAGATTTATTTGTTACTTGTATTGAAAATTTTCAATGATTGTATAATTTCTTTCCAGTCATTTATATTCAGCCAATGCTTTGTATCCGTTGCAAATATTAAAACATTTCCTCTTATCTGGCAATATTCTATGTAATGACTGATAAAATACATTTTTGACAGTGATATCTACCAGAAGTCATACACACGTCGTGAGGATTTATCTCTGCTGGCGTTAGGAGAAATAGTTTGTGCTCAGTTCAGTAAGGACGACAGCTGGTATAGAGCAAGGGTCGTTGATGTCGATGCAGAGGCTAACACAGTACAGGTAAGAAAACATCACTTGCTAAGCTTCAAGTCTAGCATTAGTGTAACCCCATCATTCCATTATTGTCTTGTTATCATATTCATATATTCTTTGCTGACGTTTCCTTTGTCCTTGATTCCTTCTCTTACTATTTGTTATTTCTCTTATATCTTTAAATCTCCCACCACCCTCATTCTATATTCCATACCCATGAAATCATTGGTGATAAAATTTTCCAGATTTCAAACCTTGTGTATAATTTTAGCTTACAAGCTTGCACATCTTTTTCTGAACCTAGAGGTGTTATATAGCCTGAAGACAACTTTAATATTGTTTTATTTTGTCGGTATTCTATGTTGCCTATGGTAAATACTGTAAACATGGAATATTTCGCGATGTGGAAATTTTCGCGCATTTCGCGCAGTATGAAATGTGCGCGAAAATAAAAACATGCAAATATTTTTGTTTATGTATTCTTTTGCGCATGAGCCTAGCGCATCGGCGAAATTAAAAACACGCGAAATTCACTTTACTCAGCCGAACGCGAAAAATTAATCCCGCGAAAATTTCCACTTTTACAGTAAATGGTTGGTCAGATCAAATCCATCCAGCTTTGCCTCAGTTTCTCCATCTACCATTCTTTGTAGGTATTCTATGTGGACTATGGTAACTGTGAGTGGTTGGTCAGATCTAGAATCCGTCCAGCTATGCCACAGTTTCTTCACCTACCATTCCAAGCTGTGGAATGCTTCTTGGGAGGACTAGAACTCGTCAAACAGACTTCACTCAAGAATAAAGATCTTGATAGGTAATCTCCATTTTCTATTTTATCTACATGCATAAAGTAATCAAACACCAAATGAAAAGTGTAGCTCAAATAAGATGAAACTTTTACAAATTACAGCCCTTTTTGTCATTGTATATTTTGTAAGTTAAGTTATAAAACAAGGAAAGCAAATTACATTTCTCTTTTCATGTTGTTTGAAAACTTTGTTTTGATAGGTTATCAGACCAAAGTGTTGAATAGTACCTTTGAATGTTATGAGTAGACATGTATCTTTCAATTTAACTCAAAACACTATCTCATCAGTTATATTTCAAGATTAGTACCAATGTAGTAAGTTCGGAAGTGGGTTAGGCCACAAAAAGGGACGGACACAGATTGGTTGTAGTTGTTGATATTTATTTTGTCGTCACGACAAAAAACCCTGCAAAAAATAATTGTAATACATTTGATTAATATCAACTCGTAATCATTTACATTATCATTTTTTATTAAACCTCATCGGTATAGGAATGGTGGGCACCACACCAATCGATTAGAACCCTATGCTCTACTCGGCTCATAGTTCCGCAACCATTTCTACACCCATGAGGTTTCACAAGACATTTGCAGGTTATTCTCAATCTAACTCTTTACAATAAATCAATTTTCCTTCAGCCATCAATTTTAGACTCGTACTCCTCGCTAATACTCGTTGAATTTAATCAACTACAATTGAACTCTACTCATGATACATTGTGATAATTTGGGATAGAAAATTTAAATAAGAGGAACTTTCGGTTTTGTCATCTTGAATCTATCAATTTTTAGAGATATTTTAATAAACTTGCAAATAAATGAGGAATGGATGAAATACCCTATGGAGTAATGGAATATCCAATATCATTTCTAAATCTAACCTTTTAACAGAATTTAGTTAGATCTTTAATGTAGTAATATATTTTGTAACCTAATATTAAAGCGACGGTCCCCAAAAGGGGACCATAGCTTTCATGATAATTTAAAGAGCGAATTTCCTGACATGCACATTTTACAAGCGAAGCGGTTCAAAAAGTGCATGGCATAATATCATCCTTAAGATAATCCTGACAATTTAGAAGTATCAATCACTTCAGATTTCAATTCAAAATACAATTCAAAAATAAAACTGAGCTTTTCCTCATTTTTCAATAGCAAAGAAAAAGCAAAGAGGAGGACATTAATATTAGTATCTCATGATGGTTCCACGTTAGAGTGAGCGTCATGAAATACATATTTGATAATATGCAAAAGATTGTTCAAAAGACAAAGGACAAAGACATACATATGAGTTTTCTTTATAATGATCCAGGGTAAGATATGACCTGAATATTTATCAAAAATAAATATTTGGACATTAATATTTGTATTTCATATTTTGAAATACTTCATCATACATAGTTCGAGATTTGAACTTTGTCAAAGGTCAAGTAAAATCAAGCTTAATGAAATATCTTTGATAAGGTAATTAGGGAACAATTATCATACAAATGGTTCCGCGTTCCCACAATGCAATGAATAGGGCAAACGTACAATAAAATAGAAAAAAACCATTATTAAATAAATGTGAATTGCAAGTAATGGATAATAAAAATTAAGTTGATAGAACTTGAATATTTGTAACAAAATAATCTAATAAATTCAGCATTAAGTGTATCACCGGGAAAAATTACACAAGTTCTATCTACATATAAGAGTCACCGTGGTCAGTTTACCAAGTGCATCCTTATCCACTCATTCGTTCCGCCATACGGAACAGAAGGACGACCGGCAAAACGGGAACATCGTCATAATTCTCTAACAGATGACATACAAATCCCATACTTGTAAGATCCCTCTAACCACAACCTCCGCCGCCTCGGCGGCATACCCCTCGAGGCAAATGTATAGCCCCCCTCACTATACCCTACACTGTGCTTCTAACAGCATACCCCAGGGGACACGCCCAGAATCTCTTATAAATCATCACAACCTAAGTTAATCAAATAATCTTAGTTAATCAAATAATCTAAGTTAATCAAATAATCTAAGTTAATCAAACCAATTATATTCGGGTTGATGGTGCATATCCAAGTAGTCCATTAATTAATTATAATTTAATCATTACATCTGTAAGCAAGGCTTACCCAAGATAAACCTGTCCCTCGGACCTCTCAGTACCAAGGACCATCGACTGCAAGCCCTCCAATCTCAACTGCTGTAAATAAATTCAAAATATCAGTCAATTCAACTAAAAATCTCAGTAAGTAACATCATCAAACATTAGCAGCCGACTCGTAACTGAATAAGCATGGGCAATCGACTTCAAATTATAGAATTTGTCACAGGTTACACATGGGTACAATATTTTATAATCGTGCCGAAATATTCTATATAACATACACCTGAATTTGTTTATAGATTTATGACATAGACCTGCACCTGACAGGTTACACATGGGTACAACATACTTGGAATTAATTGTTTTATCATCGGAACGTCTCTTTAGACATCGTGTATTCACTATTTTCCATTGAGATACAAGCGTTTCCGATTTCCGGAACGCAGGCACATAGAAAGGTACTGTATATTAATACATAACATTTACTGTTGTACATACCCATTATTGAAAAACCCAATCGCCAAGTCCATCAAATATATCCCAGCTCCATCGTAAGTAATGATACTTTGAATATACTTTGAATATACATTGAAGAAAAGAAAGGCACGAAATATCTGTTGCAGAAGGGCACCTTGAATCCGCCTTAACCGTCAAGAAAAATTATTGAGAATGATTTCCAACATGGCGAAGCCCTAATGTAACTCTCTCCTAATCATTGATGCGAGGCATAATTCTAGATTGCCAATTTGCGGTGCAATGAGAAGTCTCCAGTAAAAGGCGACGCAACGTACAAGGCGAATAGGGCGTACTCACGCCGCGCCAATAAATTATCGCCTCCTCATTTCATCATCGCAAATTGGCAACACTCTACCTCGTGTATTACAATCAAACCTACTCACCCCACCACAAAAATTATTGCGCTATGAATAATTAATGTCAGCCAATCAAAGGAAAGGAAACAGAATGGCCACCCCCTTATTTCCCTGCTAAAAGGCAGGATTACATCACTACACGTAAGGACATTAATGTACTGAGGTTCTCTACTCAAAAGACGTAAAAACCCACGCTTTGGGCTATTCAAAATGTTTAACAGCCCATCCCAAGTTATATAGTCACACCTGCATCATAAAATTGTCTACATTCCTTACTTAATCACCAGAGGTGCCCAGGGCCAATAGTCCCAGGGACTTTCATAAGAATACAAAGAATACTCCACTTTCTACATTAAAGCCAAAACCCAACCCCCCATTTTAAGGAAAAAACCCAACTTTCCACACCAATATCAATCCAGTATCAATGGCTTATATTTTTCTTGAAGCGTTGCAAACGACATATGTTCCCTTTGTCATCATGGTCACCATTGTAATCATATTTTTAAAATTTCTTTTTGCAGGAAATTATTTGAAGAGTTGATGATGGACAAGGTTCTTGTTGGACATGTGATTTCTAGGTAAGACTGTTTCTGATGATCTTTGAAGATAGAGGTTTGCCTGGTGGTACTGATAACGTGGAGAAGGTTTACGGTTCACCATGTGGTTAGTCCTGAAAAGGACTATTGAGTAAGAAGAAGAAAGTGGAGAAAAGTTGAGAGGAGAAGAAAAGGAAAGGCGAGATAGAAATTCAGAGAGTGAAGAAGTAATCTTTCTTGAAAGTGTGAAGTCCTGAAAAGGACTGTAAACCAGATGAGAAGGCTGAGAGTGGAGAAGACTCGATGTTTCGGACAGGTTGACTCTCCGTCATCAGGAAAGATTACTTCTTCACTCTCTGAATTTCTATCTCGCCTTTCCTTTTCTTCTCCTCTCAACTTTTCTCCACTTTCTTCTTCTTACTCAATAGTCCTCTTCAGGACCAACCACATGGTGAACCGTAAACCTTCTCCACGTTGAAGACTATTTCCTTTGTGCTCTGTCTGTCAATCAATATTAATAGCTGTGGATAGGTACAGATTCAACCAAGTTGCATTTGAAGTATTCACTTGTGTAGGAGGGGATGAAAGAACTACATGTTCATATTGTAAATTGTAGAACACAATACCATTTCCACTGCAAGCTCATTTATATCATGATTTTGGTTCATAATACAAATTCTCTTTCAGCCTTACACATGTACCACAGCATATCATAAATGAACTATAATTTTAACATTACTGATCTGTCTTGTTAGCCATTTGTTTATGTTCTACGCTTTTTTTACATTTAAACAGATATACAATTTTCTGTACAGCTCTTAAATACTCTTATTTTATTGGTTCCTGGTAGTTATGAAGTGGATCAAAGGTGACTAGAGGAAGCACATAAACATTACTAATTGACTCAATCAACTTCTGTTTGAATATAATTGAATCTGTTGATATTCCTGTACATCATAAAATTTTGAAGAATACATAGATATACTTCAAGATGCGCAACACATATGACATAACTTTGTTTTTCTTTTCTAGTGATGGAGATATCCTTCATGTTGAAATGTATGACACGATTAGCTCCAAACATGTGAACATTGGGGATGCTCTAGTGAATGCTGGCTTTGCAAAACGCACCCAGACTCACCAGACAACAGAGCGATGTGCTACTACGCAGGATATGGCTAAAAAGTAAACCAACATCCTAAGGTTTCTCTTCCTCCAGGAGTCTATCGCCTCAGTCTTTCTCTATAAAGGAATATCTTTAGGTGTGTGCCAAATCAATATACCATCGTTATGTTCCCCAAATCTGTATTTAGTCAACTCAGTATTCACTCTGTGTGACTCGTTCCATTTCTTGGGCATTACAGGTTTAGGTGGTATTAAAGTGCAATTTCTATGCAAATGCTTTATTCAAATTGTTCCTTCAATTAAATAGCATATCCATTGCTGGTTGAGCCATGACTTAACACATTTGCTAAAAGAAAACATAACATCTTAAGAGTAAAATCTAGTCTTTAGCATAGTTGTATGTTACATCTTGTTTTTTATGAGAATCATCTGGTAGAAGCTTAAGGATGTTGAAGAGGGTGAATTTAAGAAATGACTATAGTTTAGGTATCTTGTCATTCAACTATTGATTGCTGGGGTCAAGGGTCATATTAGAAAGCAGTGTCATTGTTATCATGAACAGAAAATATGATATGTAAACAAAATTTCATTCTTAATCTTGTTAGACATATTTCAAATGTATAGCAACATACGATGGATATTGATGTGTGTAAGCTTTAGCTGCATCTTCTTAAAAGGTTGTATATTTGAACTCAACAACCAGCTCTCGAGTATTGTGTTTATAATGGGATTTATAGAATTCTTCCACAATCATGACAAGGAGATTTGATATTTTCGAAGACAAAATGCTAACAACTTCAAGTTTTAAATTGAGATTTGAGTACTGGTCATGTTTTGCTTAGGGTTAGGGTTAGGGTTCAGACTACGTGTAAGTTAACCATATAGCATGTACACTATATCACTTTCATGTAACAAAGAAGGGTTAGGGTTAGGGTTCAGACTACCTGTAATTTCACCATATAGCATGTATACTATATCACTTTCATGTAACAAAGAAGGGTTAGGGTTAGGGTTCAGACTACGTGTAATTTCACCATATAGCATGTATACTATATCACTTTCATGTAACAAAGAAGGGTTAGGGTTAGGGTTCAGACTACCTGTAATTTCACCATATAGCATGTATACTATATCACTTTCATGTAACAAAGAAGGGTTAGGGTTAGGGTTCAGACTACCTGTAATTTCACCATATAGCATGTATACTATATCACTTTCATGTAACATTGCTCCTATGACGTTCTTCCAAAAAGAAGGAAAAAGCTCATAAATTATTTGTCACTTTTACCAGAACTAAACTTTGTCTTTAAATCTAGCCTTTTAAAGGATTTTTTTGTAACCTAGGGTAACTCTTGATGGAAAGAAACCCCTTTATCTTCAATACCACATCCTTTTAGGTACTTAAATGAGATAGTTGATTCAGAGTTCTTTATTGTTTTGTTGATATTTTTCATATTGCCAAAGTTAATCATTGGTGCAGCTGATTTTTTGAAATATATTTGCCAAATGTACTTCATAATGTTTTCCTCAGTATTATTTCTTTTTTCTTGTTCATTTGTTCAGCAGTGCATGCTGGTAGAAAATAATAGCCAGTTATTTCATAGATTCATACACATGTAAAGAGACTGCATTTTGATGTATATTATTTGATATCAATTTTTTCGTGCCACAAGCGAACTTGCCTATATCACTAAACAAATGAGGCTACAAGATATGATACAACAATCATTGCAGAAAGAAACTTGTCTAAGTTGTATCTTAAAGGCCAAGTCCACCCTAACAAAAAGTTGATTTGAATAAATAGAGAAAAATCCAACAAGCATAACACTGAAAATTTCATCAAATAGGATGTAAAATAAGAAAGTTATGGTATTTTAAAGTTTCGCTTAATTTCGCAAAACAGTTATATGCACATCCTGCTCAGTATGCAAATGAGGGAACCAGTGATGTCACCCACTCACTATTTCTTTTGTATTTTATTACATGAAATACGAAATATTTTAATTTTTCCTTGTTATAATGTGAAACAAGGTTTGATTCCTCGCTGAACATGTGTAATTGCCATTGTTGCAACCTATACACAATTCAATGAGAGCTTCCTAATTGTGAAATCTGCAGAAATTAAAATATTCTATATTTCACATAATAAAATACAAAAGAAATAGTGAGTGGGTGATGTCACTGGTTCCCTCATTTGCATACTGAGCAGGATGTGCATATAGTTAACTGTTTCGCGAAATTAAGCGAAACTTTAAAGTACCATAACTTTCTTATTTTACATCCTATTTGATGAAATTTTCAGTGTTATGCTTGTTGGATTTTTCTCTATTTATTCAAATCAACTTTTTGTTAGGGTGGACTTGGCCTTTAATAAACAAGAAATTTGATGACGAATGTGTTAAAAAAAATATAATGTGAATAGATGAAGGATTTTTTATTTTTTTGTGTTCATTTGCAAGAAAATCATAAAAGAGTTTGGGAGAATTTTCTATTGGTGATTGTACATGTACAAAGCAACCAACAATAATCAGTGATATTCAGAAAATTTTTTGCTTTATTTATTTTTGAAAAACCAAACTGAACACCTTTATGGTTAATTGTGAGATGATTATTATTCATCAAGAGGATATGATATTTTGTTGACCTTAAAATGTTTTAAACTTAAGTAGATGTACGGGTAAGTGACAACATGTGTCATTTTCTTTCACTCTTTGAATACATGTAACAGACGTTACCTACACTGCCTTACTAAAATGCAATAAGTTTACTGTTTGAAAGTTTGTTGACTTTGTAGATACCGGTATGTGATTACTTTTGAAAACTTTTGTACATACATATGCCAACGAAACGGACAAAACTTACCCTGATTTGAACATTTAATTGATATTATCTGTATGTATTTCATTCTGGTTTGTTTTTCCTTGTTACATGTGAAAAGGTTTACTTCTGTGTATGTCATGATTATGTCAGCTTTATGTACATGAAATCACACTATGAAATAGTGGTGTTTGTAAAATATATCTACTTCTTGAAAGATGCTTGGTATATCTGTTTATGTTGTGCTAGGAACCTAAGAGATTTGACATTTTAGTCTGCTAATAAGACTATGGTATTAACTATAATACACTTTCTTATTGTTTTCGTTGGTGTAGTATCAGTCATGTGTGTCTAGAAATACTCATTTCCTTGACCTGTAATCTAGCATGTGCATGTTGTGTGTTAGATATCTGATATATGCATTTACACCATTAGAAGTTTAAGAGCTTCTATAATTGTGTATGTAGAGATTAAGAAACACCTTATTTGTTTGATATGTCAAATTATGTTTTGATCAATTTCTTTGTTTTTCAGTATTATTTGTACATTCTAAAACAAAATCTTTCATATGTACTCTAAATTTCCTTTTTTGTGTCGGAAGGAGAAAAGCAACAGCGGTGCTCTTTATTAAATATATATATTCTTGAGTTTTCAAAAAAGTTTCACAAAAGTTGTTTGTATTGTTGTTCACAGCAGTTGGCTTTGATTTATTTTAGATGTGAGAAAAATAAGCCCAGATATTTAACATAATAGTAGAATAACTACAGTACAGCCCACATTGTATCAGTCCATCGGTAGAGTAGTAACCTGTGCAAAAAAAAGTCCACCAAGCGATGTAGGCCTTTACATCACTGCAGGGGTGAGGTATTTAATCTTTTAAATGGATGGGAAGAGGGTTTGTGATAGGACATGATGAGAGGAGATAGTGGGCACTTTTGGGAAGGGAGAGAGGTGAAGTATGATAGAGGGAGAGAGAGAGAGAGGGAGGGAGAGAGAGGGGAGTATAGAAAGGATATGGAGTAAGTGGGAGAAAGAGACACAGGAGATAGATGGAGGAGAGAAAAAGAGGGAGAAATTGACGGAAGAAAAAAAAATACATCTTTGTCAACAGCAATATATTTTGCAGGATTTCACATCAGACCCTTCTCTTCAGGTCCCATGATCATATCGAACTTTAAATAACTAAGTCCTCATTGTGATGGTAAATAAAAATGTTTTATATTGGTACTCAATAAAATTATATCAATCCAGCTCAAATTTCCGAATTTTTTTGATATATAACTTTAGATAAGGGAGGAATGAGCAGTTCACATAATCTAGCATTTTAAGTACACTGGTATCAGTTGTAGTAAAATACAAAACATTAAACATTGGCCAAAATATCGGTAGATGGAGCTAGAAACCATTAACAATCTGAGGAAGCCTCCCCTTGGCTATGCCAGTAACAGTAATGTCATCATACCTGGCGAGAAGCATCCGTAATGTGCCAATTATCAAGCAGACTATCTCGCAGAGCAGGAATTCAAAACCACTCATAGTGATAACGACTTGGGGAACGCCCTGATAAAATGTCAAAGGTCAGAGACCCGATTGCGCTCCCATCTGCGATAATGCATCACTGTGATTATTTGCATGCACAGAGGCTATAAGAAAGTTGGTATTTCACAATACAATCCAAAAACAAATATTTCTTGGCCCCTGTCTTTACGTTTACCGTTGAAACGAAGAACTAGTAACTGGTGATCGTGAAAATATATCAGCCCGGTTTAACACGATATCTTCGCTTGTCAAAAAGCAAATGAATTAGGAATAGTGAAATCCATTCTACTGTCCATCCAAAATACCAACTTCAAAATGATAGGCTATATAGATCAAGGAGTTATTAGGAGGGCTACACAGACTCAGATAAACAGGTCAATGCCATGTAACATATATAAAATTTAGGTGTTTGGAAAATGGAAATTATAAGTGATGAATATGCACATCAAATCTCTTTGACTTATAATAACTTATTATTTTGTATGTATTCGAAACACAACTTCTGTTTATATTCCTTTATCAGACATACGTATCATATACTAGATAGCTTGCATTCCTCGTGTATTCGTAATGTAACATTCACTGCTCCAAAACAAAAACATTCTTCTCTTAAAGGAATACGACATTTTATTTTCAAGAATTTAATTAGGTCTCCGCGACCTAGTTGTTTATGATATCATAATAGAATTTAGCAATGATTTTGTATAAAGAGAATAAGCAGTTAGCAATCAGCTCTCAGCCATTCAATCCATCTCGTCACACTTTCAATCAATCAGACCATCATGGGGTGGGGTTCGGAATTTTATGAAGCTACCAGTCTCAGGAATGCGGAGAGTTCACCGGATTTTACTACTCGGGTCGCGGCTGTTTTGGTTACCATGGTAACGCTCCCGTCTGTACTCGTCAAGGATTTTATGACGATGCTTGCAGCGGAGAACCGAGACGTGTATCTGTGCCATTAGTATAGGGGAAGAAGAACATGGGTAAAGTGTTAGCGTACAATCTGTTGGGTGTGATAACTCATTGAATTAACTAGTAAGTCAGCATCACCAAATGTAATATTGCCATCGTCATCATTATCATTATCAATTATATCTAAAATATTGGAGGTTGTCAGGTGTCCATTTGAATTAGGTTTATATGCCTGCTCATGTATATCATGATATCACGAAGTCGAAGATTGGAGAACTTACGTTCCTTTCAATATTTTAAAAGCATAATGACGATGCGCTCGGATTATTTATTTTAGAAGTCTCTTTGTTGATCATACTTGTACAATGAACCCATGACATTTAACCGATCGAATAACTACCATTGCTAGACACTATCAAAATGTATTTAAAAAGATCAAACTATGTGGGGTTTTGATAAAAAAAGAACATACACATTCTGAAAATATCTTGTTCTTCGACTGAATTTGTTGCATTCCTGTTGTCCAGCGGTATTTACAGGAGAAAACCTGGCTGAAAATAGCATGCCGCACCCTGATCACCTTGAACTGATGAGGTCATGACCCCGATTCGTGCGTCATAAAAATACCTGATCCCACCACACCAGACGAGACGACATCTGTCACCTGACTGAGGTCATGTGGGGTCAATTAAGGTCAGTCATCATCTCCTCCTGATTCTTAACCTGTTAACTACCTCGTCTGTCATTAGGTCTGTACTTTATTGATCTTATTAAATGTAAGCTGAAATTGAGTCCCTGATAATATAATACAGTGTGTTGGATTTTTAAAATAAATTCTAGGCCTACATCATGCACATGTATACGTAGGAGGTTAGGCGTTATATTCGACATGAGAGATCCATAAACAGGAGAATTGCATCGAGAAAGTGAAATGTTACACTTACAGAGAATTATACCCAACAACAGGAATTAAACTTTATCGAAGTCATCAACATAATCAACATCATCATCTTCGTTGTCATCACATCGCCATCATCATCATCAGCATCATCGTCGTCGTCGTCATTATTATCACCATCATCGCCATCACCATCAAATCAAATCAGCTTCATTCATCATAATCGCTATCATCATAATCGCTATCATCATCATCGGTTTGATCATAAAGTGTCAATCAAAAAATATTAAATCCTTCATGTTAATTCCTCCAGTCCCCTCCCTCAGTTTCTCTTCTCTAATGAATTCCAAGATTCATCATCAAGATCTCAAATATACTGATTTTAAAAAAAGTACCATCAGAAAGTTCAAGTTGGGGAATGGTTTTCATTACCTGAATATTTTCATGTCTATTCCTATTCATCATAATTGGGTAATGACCGAGTCGAAATCAAAATGTTCAAGAGAGGAAATAAATTCTTGACAAGAAAAAAAAATCCTGTTTGTCACCCTGAGGCCAATTCCTGAGGGAATTAAAGTATTCTAAAAGGCCATTTTATAAAAGCCCATAATATTACAGGTTTCGAAAGTGTAAACCAGACCCGAACCAGACCCGCAACATATGTGTTTGTTGGAAAGTTTTATTTCGCTACAGACTTGCCTTGTATGCAGGAGAGAGAAATAAAAATATCTTTTCGCAACAAGTCCAATCAGTGACAAACTCCACCCCTTTCTTTTTTATTTATTAATGTAAAATATTATTAAACAGATGACTTGATGAAAGGGTGGGCAGGTTTGTCTCATATTTCTGCATTATGTGAGATTTATGAAAACAAATCATTGTTACTTCTGGGGTAATGAGATTTTCACGGCCCACTGTTGTATCTTGTGTCAGTATTGTATTTTTTGAGTTTGGGTCGAAATTGAATTTCGTCTGGATTAACGAGGATAACCTCGTTCCAATTTATGACTTGGGTGAAAAATCACTCACTCACTCAGTGAACCAAGACATGTCCTCTATAAGGAAGCTCTGGATGTATCTTTCATGGTAAACATGTCAAAACAAGGAGTATAACTTCTGGTCAAAATAGATGGCTGGTGTGTTTGTGTCAGAGGAGCGTAAAGGGTATTGCACGTTTGGTCATTCTCAGGAATAATGCGTTTTGTCAGAGCAAGGAGTTATCACAGACCTGTGATAACTCCTTGGTCAGAGCAGCAAGCCAAACCAAAACGGTAAATTGCCACTTGGTCTAATGTCAACTGGTCTAATAGCCAAATGGTCTAACATCATTCGGTATAACAACACTTGGTCCATCACCAATTCGTCTAAACCCATTTGGTCTAAACACCACTTGGTCTAATTATCAGTTCATCTAATGTTCACTTGGTCCAATTTCTATTTCGGCTAAAACCAGTTGGTCTAATAACCATAGTCTAATCATCATTTCGTCTAATAGCCAATTTGTCTAAACCCAGTTGGTCTAAAACCCACTTCGTCTAATTACCATTACGTCTAATCATCATTTGGTCTAATTCTCAGTTCGTCTAATAACCGTTTGGTCTAATGTTCACTTGGTCTAATATCCATTTGGTCTAATACTATAGGCCCTACATACAAATAGGTTAGCCTGTCATAAAAAAAAATTGCATGGGCCGTGGTACCAGGGCGGGGAGGGGAGGGGGGGGGGGGGTTATAGGGCTGGAGCCCCTTTAGGCGCGTAGCCAGGGGGTGGTGGTGGCAAAAAAATATTGAGAACGAAAAAGCGGTGTGGGGGGGGGGAGAGAAAAACCTGTTATCTTTCAGTTATCTTTCTGTCAAAATTTGCTAGAACGTCAAAGTTTTCTTGCTTTGCGCAGGAAGGGGGAAACTCCCCCCCCCCCCCCTCACCCACCCCTGTTACATACAGTGCAGTATTTAGGGGGGAATCCTTGTTTTGTGTCTAATATGCATAACATGCAGGGCACCCATTAAATGCGTGTTGGAAAATGCCATACCCGCAGACCCCCAAAATACGGGTCTCCCATTTTTTTTATGCTTGTCAGATAATTAGGCTATAGAGGGAGACTGGACCCGCCCCCCCCCCCCAAAGAAATTTGTTTTGGTCATTAGACGAAATGATGATTAGACCAAATGGTAATTAGACCAGATGGCTATTAGGCCAAATGACAATTAGACCAACTGGTTATTAGAACAACTGATATTAGACCGAATGGTGTTAGACCAGTTGGCTATTAGACCAGTTGGCATTAGACCAAGTGGCAATAAACCACCAAAACCAGTACATTGTGAGGCTATGTAGATTCATGCTTTTACGAAAGGTGCCAACAAACAGAAAACTCTGAAGTCAGCCAAAGATTTTGAAGAAATAAATAACTTGAGCAAACTTTTGAATAGTCTACGAATGTATTATTCACCCAAATTTAACTAGAAAGTAAAGAATTTTCACATACTCTTTGGCCAAACATAGTAAGCCTACATGTAAAAGGCAAATAAGATGTGGTCATTGTCCACTGTTAGATCAGGGAATATAGGCCCGCGTGCGTTGACATTTCCAAAAGCAATAATATAAAGGATGGACAGGCAAAACAAAAGTGGAAACAAAAGCCAACTTATATCCATTTATTTCACTTACTTTCTGGGATGATAATAGTATCTTGTTATTAATTAAAAGCAAAGAAGTCAGACCCGACTCACCAAATCTTGACAGGCTAGTGTGGAAACATGTAGCAGAACTTACCAAGAGAAAACCATACTATTGAAGTTTCTCAGCTATCAGTATAGAAGGTAGCTTTTCCTCTGGGTATGAGTTCCCCCCACCCCCAGCTGGGGAGGAGTGAGGGAGCACGTATAAGTTCAGGACATGTTGTTATATATGTACTTCACTTTTCCTTTTCTTCCTTACTACAGGCAGGACAGAATGGAAATATGGACAGAGAAATAATGGTCATAATGCACTCCTTTCTCATCTACAGCAGTTTCAATTTTTACTTATTTTATCCCATTGTATAAATTCTTGTGTGAAAAAGAAATCTCTTTCTTGATTTTTCATCAAGGGTTTGGATTAGGAAAGTGAAATTGAACAAAGAGAGACAAAAAAACAACAACATTTCAACCATTATCTTCACAGATTCACTGATATCTTTATTAAGCAAAGTGCATAACTCACCAATTCAAAATGCTCTAACAGTCAATGATAATAATCACAAAAGATGGCAAGGTGCTTGCTACATGAAGCATATAAACACACTGGGCACAAAGAACAGAATTCAAAGAGAGTTAGCCTATACAAGTACATTCATTTGAGCTTTGTTACAGCTTCAACAACAAGAGCATAACTTTTAGTACTAATGTAAGAAACTTTCATCACAATAGAATCAAACATAGAAGCTTAGAGCATAGTTACCGTACTCTTAATAACATTATTATCATATACATTATATGGATTTAAAAGTACAACGGTTGGGTTTGGACGATGAGGAACATGATAACATTATCATATACATTATATGGATTTAAAAGTACAACGGTTGAGTTTGGACGATGAGGAACATGTACTCATAATAAAGAGTATAGAACCACCTCCATTGTCAGTAGCATTAAGACAAAACTATGTTCCTTTCATTCTATTAGTATTACTATTACATCATAGGTAATAGCATTAAGACAAAACTATGTTCCTTTCATTCTATTAGTAATACTATTACATCGTAGGTAATAGCATTAAGACAAAACTATGTTCCTTTCATTCCATTAGTTATTACTATTACATCATAGGTAATAGGAAATGGAAATTGCAAGCAAGCTAGTGAAGAATGTCTTAATGTTATCTTCAAAATCTTATTATAGTTTATCTATGACATATTGCTAATATATCACAATGCTCAACGAAATTTAGAAAAAAAGAGAGAAAAGTGCAAATAAATCACTGGGACAATGACTAAAGGTCAAAGTACATACCGATCTCCTGTTTAAATGATTAGAAAGCCATTTCTCTTTATCATCTTAGTACTGTCCATTGATATGGTACCGACTGTTCATATCATTCATACTCTTTAAACTGGAGGAAAAATCAATGTGGCTTGTGAATGTCAATTTGAACAAAAATATTGAGTAATCAAGGAAATTGTGTTATTTTATACGAAACTCAGATATACTTCTTTTTAAAATGTGACAGACTATATCTCCTTGTCATAGCCTCATACTGATGCCTAGTAATTTATCTAAATATTTGTTAATATATGGTAAAAAGAAACAAACTAAACAAGATACATACAACATTCTGCTCACAAATTATTAAACAATTCAGCACAACAATTCTCAGTCTCAGAGCAATCTTATATCAGCCTCAATATTGCTTTGCCTTTCATTTTAATACTATTTACATGTGTTTTCTTTTGTTCAATCACCTTTCTACACCCGATTCCATTAAGCTTTCTTATAATTTAGTTTAGCAGCAAGTTCATGGTGTCATTTTTCTTTTTGTAAACATATATTAACTATAATAAAGTGTAGATCCCATATGTAGCATGGGATTACATACTGATCTCTTTGGGTGAAATACTAGAGAAAGTTTATTTCTGTAGAAAGAATAATGCTTAGCAAGTCAACATAAGCCTGGGTACAAATACTGATACAGTTAGGCACTTTCTGGTTTGGCAATATTAGGCTTTTTTTCTCAAGTACATTCTACATAAACACATGAGGGGACTTTTACCAATTATGAATTGATCATACAATCTATGAACGTTGAAACATACAGTTACATTGGTATCATTTCTTCCATTTTTTCAAGAGTATACATGTAATTGGTTTGTTTTTAAAGAGAAATAGAAATTGGACATTTGTGCATACAAGATAATGAAACATAACTAGGAATATGAATAATTCTCTATTTCAGATTTCTTACACTTCGTCCTTTCCTTGGTTTCTTTAACATCAATGCTAGGCATAGCTCATGCTATTCTATTACAGTTATTTGGCAAGAGAGTTTGGCTAACTGAGTTGAACACATAACTGTAAGAACAACTGTTAAACACTCAATAAATGCTGAATTGACAGTGGGAATACAAACATGCATTTAAAAGTTGTAAAAGAGATAAATGGATATCTCATGCACCCAGTGTTTATCTCCCTCTTTTTACTAAATGGATGTAATGTCATATAATTTTTCAAGAATATCTTTCTTGGGCAAGAGAATAATTAGGTAAGATTTAAATTGGTTAGTTTTGGCACATTTTGCAAACCATGGATACAATGTTTCTTCATTTCACAATACTGTACATTGTAATCAAGGTAATTGATTGATTGATTGATTGATTAATTGATTTCATTTCTGCATTCAATAGCTACAAAATATAGTAATACATGTATTACAGATTTAAAAAATATATAAACATATTGTCAGACATTAACAATCTTGAATACAAAGAAAATATGTATGCAATATGGGAAATTAACATTTTACAATTAACAGGATTTGTGAACGCAGGAGACCGTCATCATGACAAATTACACAAAGAAAAACAATTCTCTACATTTATCTTATGAATGTACAATTCTTTGTTTTATAACAGCTAAATGAATCAGTCTGTTGAAATGAACAAGTGACTTTAGATATCAAAACAAATAGTAGGGTCTATGGCAAGTGAGAAATCCATTACTTGTTGATTAAAAACACAGGAAAAAAGTGTTTTGATAGGCACATAGTAATGAAAAAAAAAATATTGTCCATTTACTATACAAATACACTCCAATGTAAAAATACTTTCCTGTTGGCGGCAGCTCTTTTAGGACTTGGGTGTTGTTCATAGCGCAACTTTCTTATATATTTTTGTTTCAACAGACTTTTTTGAGCTTTCCAGAGCTAAACCACTCACCACTCTTGGGCCCTGTTTCATAAAACTTGTCATCAATGACATGTTATAAGCTACTGTTATAAGCTACTGAAATCTTAGCATCTGATTGGCTGAGAGTAAATTTGTCGGTAAAAATCCCTAACATAATACTCTTTAAAATTCAAAATATAAGCTATAGACATAACATCACAGACTGGAAGCTCCTCTAATAGTACCAAAGCTTGGTCACAAAATGCAATACTGTTGTTCGATAAGAGTACTTTGGTTTCAGGTTGATATATGGACTGGAAGTTCAAGACAAAAAAAAAAAGAGAGTCATCATGCACTTTGCCCATTCATTGTTAGGGCTTCTATCAAAATGGTGATGTGATTTAAACAATTATCAAATATTACTACATGTAAATGTAAATGAACTATAATAAGAGCAGACTCTGTACCTATACTATTTATATCTTGGTTGAGTTTGACGATATATTTAAAAAGAAAATAAATTAGTACAAATACATTATTTCATACAATAAAAGTGGGCCTGCCACATACAAAACTGACCATGGCCCAGTCCTTCTCCATTACTTAGCTTTACATTTGCACTCTTTTGCAAAAAATAGTTAAAAAACCAAGACTCTAAAAATGATAAAATTACATATCAATGTTGTTTACAGTGCAAACATAAATGCAATGTAGCGAGACATATACCATATTAAAATTTTGATGAAATTTAAAAGTTAAGTACTACAATTCATTCTTTCAAAAGACTCAACGTATCTACAAGAGTACATACTAAAACTACATGAATAAACTCTATTTACAATCACATACATATATATATAGTGGAAGGTTTAGATGATAGTAAGGAATGCTAGTACAACATAATACATGGAAAATCAGTCAAGGAAGATATAGAGGAACTTTGCATATACCATTTTACTGCCATCATTCAAATTAAGATCTTTAAAGATTTGAACATTATATGCATGATGATGATACAGGGTAAGATATGACATAGTTCATGCAAATTCCTTTAAAGGAGGCTAGGACAGGCTCCGATCATATACTGATTTCAAGGAGAAGAAATAGCAGTTTAAAAAAAAATATACAAACAAAATATACAATGTGTAAATTGCATAACAGAATACAAAGAAATTCCCAGTATTCTCTTCTCTCTCTCTCTCTCTCTATGTCTGATTATTGTACAAAACACAAGTCTGAGTAAAGTAGTGTTCAAAGTGATTATTTTTTTTCTTCCTCTTTTATACAACTACAAGTACTATTATCTTTGGATATACTGTACTCTATAAGACCCTTTGCTTGAAGGGTTAGTAAGTGAAAAACAAGCATACAGATCAACTAAGATTCATGTAGATTCAATTAAATTGTTCACACTGGCATGTTTAGTCTAAGAGAGACAATATAATCATAGTTGTCATGTATTTACTTCTCATTAATGAAAAACAAAGGGAAGAGCTGTGTAGTGAAACTCTTCTATTCAAGATGCATTTATAAAACAGTTCATCATAACATTTCAGACTTTGGAACTTTTTGTTGTAGCATTTCTTTTTGTTCAGAGAATCATGCATTACATCATACATGCCCACTGGAAGCACAAATTTCCAGGAGTTTCCTTATATTCTTCTTATAAAATATCTGGTATTGATATTACTACTCACTACAGCATGTTTTGTTGTTGCTAAAATGCACATGTAATGGCAAACTCGAAAACAAACATTGCTTGAAATACCATCTTCTCATCATAACTATTTTGGCATCATAACAAATCATTAGCTCAAACATCCAAATTCAAATCTGATGCCATCAAAATTCATTCTTTTACAAATGTGTATCTTCCACCTCATAATTCATCAATTCTTCTTGAGTAAAGTTATCATAGGGTACTATCATGTCCGATTCCATCTCCCCCTTAATGCTTGATAGGTGGTTACCATTCGACACATTCTTGTCATTTTCCGCCATGACAGGATTGTCAAAACCAAGCTCCAGATCACTGTTCCGTGGAGTATGATTGGTAATATACTCACCGCTCCTTCCTCGTCTTCTATCACAAAGGAGATAGATAAGACCAACAATGATGATGATGATACTCACTGTAGCTATCACTACCAAGGAGATGAAGAGACCTGGGTTGCTAAGGAAACCAACTGTTGGTGGAGGTTTACGTGTTGTTGATGGTTCTTGGCTGATGTCTGCGGTAGTGTTTGGTAATGTTGGTAGAATGAAGTCAGGGAGGTCTGTGGTGATGTTTGGTAATGTTGCTAGAATGAAGTCAGGGAGGTCTGTGGTAATGTTTGGTAATGTTGGTAGAATGAAGTCAGGGGTGTCTGTGGTAATGTTTGGTAATGTTGGTAGAATGAAGTCAGGGAGGTCTGTGGTGATGTTTGGTAATGTTGGTAGAATGAAGTCAGGGAGGTCTGTGGTAATGTTTGGTAATGTTGGTAGAATGAAGTCAGGGAGGTCTGTGGTAATGTTTGGGGCTTGTGATATCGGAATCCCAAGCTGAAAGAAATACAATGGCACATTGTGAGATTTTTTTTTTCAATCGTTTTCATATCTAATTTCTGATTATTAAGAACCTTTCCAAAAGAAAAACATTCAAAGTACTTTAAACACTTTTTTTTATACCTTCTGTTTTTAGAAGTTAGAAATATTGTCAATAACATCAATTCCCCAACATCTGCACAAAATGATAACTTACTATCTGCTGTCTTTTGTGCATTGTAAGGAAAAATAGAATCTTCAGTTGTTTTTCCAAACCTGCAAATCAACTCTTTGGTACTGTTTATTTTTAATTTGTCAATTTTCCATTCATACAAAAATTTGAGCACTTGGCTTTGATCAGTACTGATTTGAAACAAACATAAGTTGGCTCTTAGAAAGACACCACACTGTTAAAGTGCAATCAGACCTTTGTAAAAAGCTGATATGCGTGAAAGGAGGAAGATAAGAGAAACCAGAAGGTGAAAGTTTGAAAAAAATAAGAAAAAGAATAAGTTATGAATGTTTAAATCTCAAATCTCAAATTGGCAATTTGGTGAATCGTTTACGACATATTCACTGGTCAACTCTCCCATTTGTGGTAATCAAAATCATTAAATTCCAGTTTTCTCCTGAGCACCTTTTCCCTCAGGGCAGTACTAAAAATATACTGTAGATCTAGCCTATTGTTATACATGTAGGTCCTCTGAAAATAAAAAGATCCTACTGAGTTATACATTTTGAAAAAGTGAAGTTTTAGTCATTTTGTGTGTAGGAGAGAATGGGAAAGTTGACCTGCTACAATGTATCACAATGACTGTATGGCAAATTTCTTTCAAACGTTCACCATCCGGATTTTATTTTTCTCCTTTCACTCAAATCATCTAATTACCAAGGTTGGATTGCCCTTTAAGATTTCAAGTTTTCAACCAATCTTCCAATCATGTGATAGAGGTGTCTGCCACCAGTTTCAACAAAGATATCATCACCCTTTCAGAATTCTGAAGAGAAAAATCATTGAATGTATTACATATACTTACTGCGCCTGTCAAAGCAGTCAGATTGCTAAGTGCTCCAAGTGTTTCATTTAAGGGCACAACTGGCATCGCTGATCCTGAACAAAAATATCAGGGAAAGATTGTCAAAGAAGAACATTGAACTTTCTTATTAGGAACACTAGGTATAAAAGAAGAGCTGTAAACCACAGAGTAGCATTGAGAATTAACCAAAGAAAGACTCTTTGGCTTAATTTAATACTTCATTCCACAAATTGCAACATCTAGGTCTCAAAATATTTATATGTATGGTTATAAAGAGAAATAACCAAAGTAAAAAAATACTAATATGATGACGTGACGTGCCCTCCCCCCCCCCCCCACCCCATTGCAATCATGCTGCAGATTGCAATGTAAGGTGTTGCGAGTATATTGGGTTAATCATTTTAGTGAATCCCAGATGTCAAGCCACTGGGTGATCAACCACTACTCCTGGATTGTGAGACATGACACTGAACTCCTTGATATTAGGGCCAAGTTCTTAGTACTAATAATGGAAAAAATAAAAACATGAGGAAGATCTAACCTATTTTGGCCATGACCAAATATCAGGGGAATTATGCTAACCAATAAAAACAAATGTGACACAAATCTCTAACGGTAGAATATCAGCATTTTTGGTACTCAAACTGTTAAAAACTGTCTGGGAATGATAAGTACAATAGTTTTCGTGACCATTAAGGCACGAGACCAGAATTCAGTAAATATAAGGAGCATAAAGTGTAAACAAAGTTTTGACATTTTTGGCTACCCATAGTTAAACCACAGATTTAAACCATGGTTTAAGTTAAACCGGAGTTCAGAATACGGGCCAGAGTGATAACTTCCCATAATTATATTAAGTATTAATTTTTTTTCTGTTTCAATGATAAAGTAGATTCTTTTCCATGATACTTTATAAGAGTCTACATACTTGTAATCTTACATTTCCTCTGCAACATTTCAGTTCCATATAAAAAGTGAAGAAAGTAGATACTCTGAGTAATTTTCAAAACAGATGGGAGATTCTCCCTATCACACATACATTACATGAAGACATTACTGGCAGGAGATTCCCAGTTATTTTAGTCATCCCAACTCCAAAGTCATAACTTTCTTAATCTCAGGGCAATTTTTCTGTTTCAAATCTTGCCAATTTTCCCCAACCAAACAGATAGTCAAACTGTACCTGGTATACATACAGTCACTGATATTCATTTTACAACCATAATTGGATAACACTATGGGATAGCGAATCATAGCATTGCCTAAATACTTGTACATCTACTGACATATTTCATCATCCTGTACATGTTCAGCAGGCACATCTTACACTTTCTATTTTCCTTCTCTGATTTGAGATGGTCTGACTGCATTACAAGCTCCCTCAACAATTGAATGAAAGCCTACTGGCAATTATCACACTGTGCATGTTGGCCTACCATTTAGTTTTCTTCTCTGTACCTCTAATGAGACCAAGTTCCAATTTTCTGTAACTAATTAAGCTTACCCCCTACTGAGTCTGTATTATAATTGATGTTATGTGTCAATACAGAGAAAGAAATATAAGAACTGCGGTCCTTCATAATCCGCTCATTAATGATGAGGCAACATGGGCTTCAAACATACAGCATCCTGCATGTATCAAATGATGCATCTCAACAGCTTTTTACATTAGCTGTAACGTTATGACAAATGAATCAAAACTCTAATACACTGTAACCTTTCATACAACTGACTTGGGCTACAGAAGTCTCCAGAATAATCTTGTTCACAAACACAATTTACAAATATGTAGCAAGGTAAGAAATACTTGGACATGGTTTTAGGCTACATGTAGTTGAGCTTAATCTATTATATTGTTTCTTCATTAGTATTGTGATATTTGGGCAATGTTCATTCACAATTTTGTTATTTCAAAATCAGAAAAGAAAAATACATCACAGCAATTCAACCATTCAACACTTTTCCATACAACAATATTATAAGAAGTAAGAAGACTTTATTTTCAAAGCAAGGTTATAATTCTTTTATTTTTTCTTAAATAAATGTCTGTTTTTTTATTGTTTTTTTATTCTATTACTACAGTTAACTTTGCATAAGTCGAATCTGTTGGGGCCACAAGAAATAGTTCGACTTATGCAAAATTCGACTTAGGAAATGTAATTAACATGTTTTGCATAGTTTGGTCAAAAAAATTGATTCAAATTAGGTAAAGTTCGACTTACAGTGTATGCGACTTCGAGTTATGCAAAGTTAACTGTATTATATTTTTTTCTTGTATTTTCCAGCTAATAAATGAAAAAATTAAAAAAAAAAAAAAAATAAATGAAGCTGGCAGAATAATCTTTATCAAGGACCTTCATAGTACAACCATGTCTTTACAGTGTCCTCCTCCAATAGAGATTTTAGAGTACAGTTCAATTCATTTCAACATTGCATGGGAAGCAATCTTAGGGTAAAGGTCAATTTTCATCTCATCTTATCATCAACTCCATTCACCTCAATGAACTCTTCTACCTACACCTTATGACCCAATCACATACATCACTGTATTCTTAGTATAGGGGGTGGATATTGGTTTGTTCAAAATGTAAACCATATTGGCAGATACATGTAGACAAGTCCCCAGGTGTTCAAAGCACATTGATTATATGGACAAAATGTGTGTAATCAACATTATCATTCCCTAAGATTACCATTTTAAGGCAATTTTTAAACTTTAAAGTGAAAATTAAAGTGCTTAATAATAATAATAATAATACATGCTATTTGTAAAGGGCCATTATCCATTTTAGTTAAATGCTCAAGGCGCTTCAGAGCAATGAATTGAAAAGAAGTGGACGAGACAAAAAGTGAGATGTCTGTGTTCAATAAGCACCATTGAATAAATATGTCTTTAGGTTGCCCTTGAAGGAGCTCAAAGAATTTGATTTTTTTGATAGTATTAGGAAGAGCGTTCCACCGAACGGGCCCCGCATGAGCAAAGGCCCGATCCCCCCACTTAAATTGATATATGAAATGTCTGGACTACCTGAAGAAACATTGGAAAGTTTCCTATTAAGTGATTGTTGTTAATTGTTTGTTAATTGAACGTGTAAATGCTACTGTCATCTTGTTAATGGCTGGCATTTTCAAATGTTATGCAACATTCAACAATTAATGAATTATTTTGACTATATATTTGTTATTTTGAGTATTTAAGCACTGTGTCAAAAAGATGAAGATGTTTAGACCCGTGAACATCTCTTGAAAACAAAATGACATTTTATGAATAATGAAGAATTTCTTGTTCCTTGTTTCTTTACTAATATGCTATACCAACTTTTAGTTGAATTATGCTTCTTACACATGGCAAAAATTGGGCAAAAAAATCCAGATTTTTAACACTAGTGATCAGTTATTATAAAGGAGAGCAGAGATATGAGGAAGGTATCTTTGGAAAGAAGATAATTTTTCCTCTAACAAATTCATCTTTGACAAGGAAATCATTATTTTTGCAAAATAAATAGGAGAATTGAATAATTATGCATTAAAACACACGGGGATGAAAGGGCAAGTGGCGTAGCTAGGATTTTTTATTTATTTATTTTTATTTTTTTCGCGTGACCTGTTAAATACCGGTTAAATATTGTGAAATTGTGTTACAGACATGTGCTGACGAATGTATGACATTTGCTCCGGCGGCAATTGCTCCTGCGACAAATGCTCCGTCGACATTTGCTCCTGCGATAATTGCTCCGACGACATTTGCTCCTGCGACAATTGCTCCGTCGACATTTGCTCCTGCGATAATTGCTCCGACGACATTTGCTCCTGCGACAATTGCTCCGTCGACATTTGCTCCTGCGACAATTGCTCCGTCGACATTTGCTCCTGCGACAATTGCTCCGTCGACATTTGCTCCGATCGAGCGACAATTGCTCCGCGACAACTGCTCCATCGATAGAAATGCAAATATGCGACAATTGCCCCTGCGACAATTGCTCCGCGACATTTGCTCCGATCGAGCGACAATTGCTCCGTCGATAAAATGAATATATGTGACAATTGCTCCGTCGACATTTGCTCCGATCGAGCGACAATTGCTCCGCGACAACTGCTCCGTCGCTAGAAATGCATATATGCGACAATTGTTCCTGCGACAATTGCTCCGTCGACATTTGCTCCGATCGAGCGACAATTGCTCCGTCGATAAAAATGAATATGCGACAATTGCTCCGTCGACATTTGCTCCGGCGACATTAGCTCCGGCGGAAAGCACTCGATCCGCCGACATTTGTTTCATTCGAGCGACAATTCCTTCGCGACATTAGCTCCGTCAAATAAAATGAATATGTGACAATATCATTGCTCCGCAACAATTGCTCATGCGACAACTTGTCCGCCGACATCTGTTCCGTCGGCCGTCGTTAATGCTTATGTATGTGACAATTGCTCCAACGACAACCTTATATAAAATCCTCATCAAAAGCGAACACAACGAATTCAGAACAATAGCTGTTGTTGGTGTTTCGGGATTTGGAAATAAACCTTTTTAAAGATTTTTTCTACCACTTTCCCTTGTGATTTTGCCTATACCTATTAATTATTCATCTATATGTTTTATTATTTTGTCCCCCCCCCCTCTCTCTCTCTCTCTCTCTCTCTTTCTTTATCTTGGGCATTTTTTAGAGGTGCTGTGGTCTAGTGGATACGTCACCGGACTGTGGATCGCATGGTTCGCGGTTCGAGTCCCACCACGGCACTAACGTCCTTTGGCAAGACATTAATCTACATTGCCACTCTTACCCAGGAGATAATGGGTACCTGTGAGGATTGCCAAAAGTCAATGTGACTGTATTTGCCATTGCCCTACATGCATGCATGTGAACGGTGCAAAATGGTAGGAATGCTCCCTAAGGAGTGGAGATGGTGCACACTTGTGTGCAGGCTTGAAATCCAATGACCAGGGGTAATAACAAATAACATTGTAAAGCGCATTGAGGTGTTCACGTAATGCGCTATATAAATGTAACATATTATTATTATTTATTATTTTTAACACAACTGAGTAAATGATGGCGAACATTTATTTCTAAATTATAGCCATTCTATCTACTAGTCATGACACTTGCTGGTGGGGAAAACAAGCCAGTCCTGTGTGTGGGTTGTTGCGAATTGCTAAAGTTCATAGGTTCAATTTAATATTGTAATAGTGAGGGGAAGGGAATATACGCCCAAAATATGGGGAATTGGTGGAATTAAGTGTTCGCTCCCGGGCCTCCCGCCACGTGGAGCTTGCATAATGCCTCGCAAACAAAACAAATTGACATATACATGTATTATACTTATTAATATGGCACTACTCTATCAAACAGAAAATATCATAATAATTTCTCTAGCTCCCTGACTCCCCGATGCAGAACTGCATGGTTTAAATATATATATATATATATATATATAAACAAAAATAATACAAACGTGAAAGATAGAATAATTTATACCAGTAATACAAGGTACGACAATCATTCTGGGTTGCCAAGTTCAACTTTTTAAACTGGTCAAGCGGGGTATTAAGTGTTCGCTCCCGGGTCTCCCTCAGCGTGGAGCTGACAAACGCCTTGCAAACAAAAACAAACAAATATTGACTAAACTGTACAGCTTTCTTTTTCTCTCTCTAAGCTGGTCATAATTATGCCTGGAACCAGCTCCCCGGCTCCTGCCGCGCTGAGCTGGTGTCGGCTTATTAAGAACAAAACTATAAAAAAAAACACACACACAGAAACAAGAATCAGAGCAAACGTCAAACGTATGGCAGTGAAAGGAAATATATAAACCATGATAAAGTAAAAGAACAATCAAAATAAAAACATGCAAAGGCCTATGTACGTGGAGTCCAGTGGCGTATGGGGGGGGGGGGGGGGGACTTGTGGATGTGTCCTCCCCCTCAAAACTTGCCGTTGGTACTAGTACTACAATGCCCGTGTCGGTATGCATTCGGCTGTGCATGTGGAAGAAAATATGAAGGAAGAAAGAAAGAAAAGGGCAAGGAAGAAGTCAAACAAAAAAAAAAAAAAGAAATGAAGAAGGTGCGTCGAAGATCCTGTGGTGGGGGGGGGGAGGGGGCAGTTGCTACCCACCATGAAAGTAATATGGACGAAAGTTTGCCCACCCCCATTAAATGTGGTTAATAATGGGGTAAAAAATAAAACGTAATTTTTTTTTGTGACATCTGTCTGAATATGCTTGTCTTACGGTTATTTGTAAAGCGAAATTAATTACAGAGTACAAAGAAACATATGCTACGACCCAGGAGGCTGTGGGAGACTTGAAAATTAATGATATTTATGGCCATAGAATGTGATATTTGGGTAAAAAGTGTGATAATTGGACCAGAAAATGTCATTTTCGGGCAAAACACCTCACCCCCCCCCCCCCCCCCCCCGAACATGGATTCTTTAAAAACATCTAAATGCAAAGAGAAAATGTGCACACTAAAGGTTAAAGGACTAGATCAAAATATATTGTACACTCACCATCTTCACTTTTTTGTGCGGGGGGGGGGGGGGGTGCCCAGGGCTGATTGTCAGAGCCCCCCATTCGCCCCTGTCTAGCCATAAATACATTTTTAAAATAATCGCTTGTAGAGGTGGAAGAAGGGTGAATGGCGTGTAAAAAATATACCCCCAATTTTTAAAGAAGAAATAATAATGGAAAAGAGAAAGGAAAAAGAGGAATGACAATGAAGGGAAAACCTGAACGTGGCTGTCAAGACAAACCCACAAGGGTTTTTATACAGCAACCAGGTTCCTATTTTTATTGTCAGTCTTTTTTATGTTTTAATAATTACATGCAATTTAAATGACTATATCATAATTTCTTGCATGTTAATGTTAATGATACTCTTTTATATATGAATCTGAATAAAGCTGAATTGAAAAGAATTGAATTTAATTTAATTTAAAGCGTTGCTCGCTTCGCTCGCTTGATTTCACTATCTTAACCTATGCCGGTTATATTTATATTATCAAGAAAGGGAATAGGTTTGCATCTTGTCTTTTATCCAATATTTATGCTTAATTCTTTAACTCATAAAGTGATAGTTATGTCTGCAAGGATTCGAGCGGCAAGTTGACCTAAAATAGATGAATTTTCAGGACATGACCGCCTGTGACCATTAGCCTATTCATATCATCACACCCTGATCATACTCTCTGTGTGAACGGAAGATGCCAATAAATGTACGTTACTAAAATCACGAGAAGGGATTGTAACAATACACTTAAACCTGTTCTTAGTATTTTAAAAAAAAATATCAATATTTGCCCGCTTATAAAATCTAGAAACAAGACGTTTTCGATTAGCAATCATTTTTATTCCAGCAGCGGATGCCCGCATATCATAATATTTTTCGCTGCGCTCACTGAAAAGCTAGAGTGAAACTTATTGGGAAGGCAAACAAATTGGGCATGCAACGGGAGGCGGACGAATATATTTTAGAAAGGTTATAGGCCTGTGGTGTATTTTGATGACGAAATGATACTTTATCCCCAAGAGAGTGCGTTTTCCTTGCTCGCAATGTTTAGAAACAGTGTGGTTTTGGACAGCAAACATTTGCAACAGCGAAGTATGTAATATTTGGCAGTGAGGTAACCAAATATACCATTTAAATATCTTATAAGTCCAGAGTGTATTTTGACAAAAAAACGAGACTTCTTTTAAGGCAAGATATGGTAATTTTTGGCTCGCTCGCAAAATAAACAAGAGCCCCAGGGGGCACGACGCTCACCTGAGGTGGATGATTCCTACCAAGTTTGGTTAAATTCCGATCATGTGTTTTGGAGAAGATCAGAATGTACATTTTGCCTGGCAGCGTCCCCCCCCCCCCCCCCCCTCCAGTATGTTACCCCCACAGGCCCCCTATAGGGCCACTCACAGAAATTTCATGAACAATATTCATTCTTCATCTATAGAGGTATCTCCATACACAATACCAAGTCTGAGCTATGCCTGGTTCTGGAGAAGAAGATGTTTGAAATTTACATAGCTTTTACAATTGGGGCCCTCCCCCTGGGCCCCCCTGGGCCCCCCTGGGGGCCACATGTACCATTTTAGCAACTTTGGGTCCCCTACCCCTAAGGATGATTCCTACCAAGTTTGGTTGAATTCCGATCATGTGATTTGGAGAAGAAGATCAGAATGTACATTTTGCCTGGCAGCGCCCCCCCCCCCCTCCAGTATGTTACCCCCACAGGGCCCCTATAGGGCCACTCAGAGAAATTTCATGAACAATATTCATTCTTCATCTATAGAGGTATCTCCATACACAATATCAAGTCTGAGCTATGCCTGGTTCTGGAGAAGAAGATGTTTGAAATTTACATAGCTTTTACAATTGGGGGCCCTCCCCCTGGGCCCCCCTGGGGGCCACATGTACCATTTTAGCAACTTTGGGTCCCCTACCCCTAAGGATGATTCCTACCAAGTTTGGTTGAATTCCGATCATGGGTTTTGGAGAAGAAGATGAAAATGTAAAAAGTTAACGGACGACGGGCGACGGACAAATTTCCATCGCAATAGCTCACTCGAGCCTTAGGCTCAGGTGAGCTAATAAAAGTATGTGTCTTGGGGTGTGTGGGTGAGGGGTGTGTATAGTCAAATTAATGTGAGCAAGAAATTTCGGCAAAATATTTTGTTCATTCCCCATCCCACTCCTCGAAACGGATTGACGCCAGTGTCATCGTACTCTCGTGGAATAAGCAGTTAGAGGTACGGTAGTAATTGTCTCGACATACATGTATTTCGAGATATTCGAGATATCTCGAGGCAATGATATTGTCGCAATGATATTGCCGCGACATTTTCTAATGTCGCGGAGGAATTGTCGCTCAAATGGAGCAAATGTTGGCGGAGCAATTGTCGATGAGCAAATGTCGCATATTCCTTTTTATCTACCATGTCTACCGAGTTTATTGTCGCGGAGCAATTGTCGCATATTCATTTTTAACGACTGAACAATAATCATATTGTCGGCGGAGCAATTGTCGCAGGAGCAATTGTCGCATTTCTATCGACGGAGCAGTCAGTTGTCGCGGAGCATTTGTCGCTCGATCGGAGCAAATGTTGACGGAGCAATTGTCGCAGGAGCAATTGTCGCATATATGCATTTCTATCGACGGAGCAGTTGTCGCGGAGCAAATGTCGACGGAGCAATTGTCGCAGGAGCAATTGTCGCATATATGCATTTTTATCGACGGAGCAGTTGTCGCGGAGCAATTGTCGCTCGATCGGAGCAAATGTCGACGGAGCAATTGTCGCAGGAGCAAATGTCGACGGAGCAATTGTCGCAGGAGCAAATGTCGTCGGAGCAATTGTCGCAGGAGCAAATGTCGCCGGAGCAATTATCGCAGGAGCAAATGTCGACGGAGCAATTGTCGCAGGAGCAATTATCGCGGAGCAATTGTCGCGGAGCAATTGTCGTATTTTTAGGAGCATTTGTCGCAGGAGCAATTGCCGCCGGAGCAAATGTCGGTTCCCCGTGCTGACATAAGCCAAGGTGTGTTTATCATCTTTCCAAAGTTAGAAACACCTTTTAATGCCACTATCATTCTATCAATACCCACTATCAAAAGTCAAAACGCATATCAAAAGGTCGTTTGTACCCGGCCCCCCCCCAACTCCCCATACAAGGGGTAGGCCTATGCTCGTACCTCCTTTTCAAAAGTGACCCCCTATCCCGGAGAAGTTGGAATTTGTTTTACCCCCTATCCCGGGGAATTTTCTGAGATATTGGACCCCCTATCCAGGCAATTTAGGAAATTACCCCCCCCCCTCCTATCCCCAGGGAGGAAACCACCAGAGTCTGCGAAAATTGACCCCTATTTACATTTTCCCGGAAATATTTTTTCATCTTCCTCACTCATCTTCCTATTTTCTTACTCACCCACCAATAAGGGGGGGGGGGGGCATGGCCATCTTGTGCCCCCCCCCCGTAAAAAAAATATGCCGCAGTGAATTAACATTCTATTCTGGACTGTCTGCCCGACCAGACCTTTGAATTTTAAATGAACATTCCATTATGAATTCATGCAACCTCAGCTTTCATCTTTATATATGCACAATTCATTGTCATAGAATGCTACTTACATTAGAATTTTACATAATTATGCGTTTTAATGCATAATAATTATTCAATTCTCCTATTTATTTTGCAAAAATAATGATTTCCTTGTCAAAAGCTTTTTTTAGATACTGTTTTATTATATTTTCTACATCTTAGACAAAAGAAAAACGAAAAAACCAGCAAGAGTACATTTTTCAAAAATTTCTAAAACGTCTGTTACAAAAGTCTACTCAACACATCCATTCGAGGAAAGCCCCCCCGGTTGTCTCGAAACGGGGCGTTCATTGAACTTCTCGCTGGGAACGCGTCCATTCGAGATAACCGGGGGGGCTTGTCTCGAAAGGGTGTGCCCGTTCCCGCTCCCATCCCGCTCCCGCAACCCACCCATTCGAGACAAGCCCTAATGCTTACCCTTTTTTCATGTCTTTATTGAGTTTCCTTAACAACACAATAGCCTTAAGAAATAGCCTAAAATGTACATAATAATAATAATAATCTGCATTTATATGGCGCCTTTTCCAGTTAGTAACTGCTCAAAGCGCTTTACAGTGCATTATTACACTTGTTATTGGATCCAATTACGATTCTGCACTTAGAGTGCACATAATTCTCCACTCCACAAGGGAGCATTCCAGTTTGGCTGCCATTTTACAGGCGCACATATACTATTCCAGTCACAGTGACATTCGCATCCTACCGGGTACCCATTTAACACCTAGGTGGAGAGTGGCAAATGTAGATTAATGTCTTGCCAAAGGACATTAGTGCCGCAGCGGGATTTGAACCGCAAACCATGTGTTCCACAGTCCGGTGATATACGAGAGCTACGGACAGAGTCGGTTCATGTCGGTCAATGACGGTTAGTAGACCGTACAAAACCGTTTTAAGAACCGTAGTACAGACTGTCATAACTGACAGTTGGAGAGAAAGTTTTAGACATGTTCAAAACTTTCCTTCCGACCGACTGATCCAAATAACCGTAGTAAGCCGTATAATGAGCTTACAACAAACGTTATAAGACCGTCATGGAGCGTACTAGACCGTAGTAGCGACCATATTACTTGATGTTAGTACAGTCAAACTAAGCCAAATATGGTCTGTGATGGTCTAGTAGGGTCATGTGACGGGGGGTGTGGGGGAGAAGGAGAAATCCCGCAGCCCTCACCTCCTGCTGGATACCCCAAACACAGTGATGCAGGTGAATGGAAAATGCAGGCCACCAACCCTAACCCTGGGGCTGATGAGCCTGAACTAGAGGAAGAGGACGAGGAAGAGGAGGAGGACGAGAAGGATGAGGAGCCTGCTGCTGCTGCTGCGTCTGGTTCTACTTCCAGTCAGGGGAAGGAAAAAGCCTAACTCTTTACACAGAAGCAGTAGATGATTTTGGAAAGACTTGGGGGCAAAAAAGAAAACCTTGTGCATGGTCATAATATAGCAGAAATATGATTAAGATATCAATGGAAATAATATAGTATTATTCATTTCTCAAATATACATCCATATTATATAGAGGAAGTTATATTTTTGTTTCATATACGCACTATCCATTCCTCAAAACTTGGCAAAAGAAGATCTTGGAAAGACTGGGGAAAAACCTGTGCATGGTCATAATACAGCAGAAATATGATTAAGATATCAATGGAAATAATATAGTATTATTCATTTCTCAAATATACATCCATATTATATAGAGGAAGTAGTGCTGGGACTAAAAACCGGGTACCCGGGTCCCGCCCGAGAGCATCGGGTCCTGGGTCAAAATATTACATGCCCATTTCCCGAAAATAAGTATTTAATGATTACTCATGTATGTAACATGACAAGGCGGTAGATAACGTCGACCAGCCATTCAATATCTACATGTAAATATCCATGTAGCGCCTCACTGCAGTGATGCGCTTTCAAGTTTTTCCCAGTGTTAATAGCTTCTTAAGGGTAAATATAAGCTTGTAATTTGTGTTATATGATTTTCGGGTAACCGGGAACCCGCCCGAAAAATGGTCGGGTTCCCGGATTGAAAAAATACCCGAAACTCCCACCTCTAAAGAGGAAGTTATATTTTTGTTTCATATACGCACTATCCATTCCTCAAAACTTGGCAAAAGAAGATCTTGGAAAGACTGGGGAAAAACCTGTGCATGGTCATAATACAGCAGAAATATGATTAAGATATCAATGGAAATAATATAGTATTATTCATTTCTCAACTATACATCCATATTATATAGAGGAAGTTATATTTTTGTTTCATATACGCACTATCCATTACTCAAAACTTGGCAAAAGAAGATCTTGGAAAGACTGGGGGAAAACCTGGTAATCAGTCATAAGACAGCAGAAATGTACCATCAGAAAGAAAATATTTTTTCTCAACCATATATCCAAGTTCATATTCAAGGAAGTGTATACAGTCTTATGTTTCCCTCAAACTTGGCCAAAGGGGACTTGATATTACCAACAAAAAAAAGACAACCCCAAAACCTGGTGCTCAGTCACAAGATGGCAGAAATATGAGCAAAGGGAAAACTAGAGAGTAAATATTTTTTTCACCCATTCATCCTTATTGAGAGTCATGGAAGTATACCTACAGTATGTAAATGTTTACCTAAAATCATACTTGGATAATAATAAACAAGAAAAAAAATATCACTGAAGGTGATAAACATCCCCACCCCAATGTGTGTGCACGCCAAATTTGCTGAGCATTGCTCCAAAAATGAGGAAGTGGTGTGATCTGCAATACTGTATTTTCCTGTTTTATTGCCATATGTCATTGCCATATTTCTTTTACAATGCCATCACATGACCAGAACTCAACTTTATCTTTAATGCTTTCTTACTTTGGTTTTTCCTTCTCTTTTCCTTGTGTCTTTTCTTTTTCGGAGAATAGACAGGTTTGCATACATGTAAGCCTATACAATACATGTAACCCTTATATATAATTCAACCTATTTCATGTCTTTTTACTCAACAATGATAATTCAACTCTAATTTATGATTGTAAAATGAAACTCTACAATATCTACTTAAAGGAGAATTACGCTCAAAAATAAAGACGATAGTGTTCAAAGGTGTTATTAATTCCTACTTGTTAGACTATATGGCTTCGCGTCAAAATATACGAGATCGATACGAAACAAGATTTTCTGAGCAAAATTTACCATCTGCTAGCAATATGTATCGTCTGCTAGCGGCACATTGGGGCTGCCATTTTGTTTATGTGTACAAGAAGATTTTCTTAATCCAAATGCTCAATTGCCTTTTTCAAAATTAAAAACCGATTTGAGATTAAAAATATAGAATAGATATGTCAATTTATTTTTAAACTGAAGATTTCCTTATATATTTCTGTTGAAAATCGATATTCGCTTAATAGAAATCTATTTTCTCGATACTGGACGTATGGGACGGAGCAAATTAATTCAAATTTTATGGATGCTTCTTCCCTGAGCATCTATAGCGGCAAACTAAGCATTCACCTGCTTTCGGATAATGGACTTGAAAAGTCAGAATGCATGTTGCATATATTATGTTCTGCTCTGTTTGGCAAACCCAAGAAAATAAATTTTTGTTAAGCAAAACCAGACAATTTAAAAGTATCATTATAAAGATTTAATTTTTATAATACATGTAAACACCCACTTTATATTTTCCGTCACATATGGGATTTTAGGTAATGAAGAAAATCAATTTAGGATTTGGATTCAAAATATCTTCCTGACTGGAACATTTCTCAATGGTTCATGTACAACTCCAAATCAGCAAGAAAATGGCAGCCCCCATGTAAATGAGTAGGAGACGATACCGGGTGTTGGAATATCTTTATTTATACCCTTTTCTGATATCTTATTAGAAAATGATTTAGGCCAATAAGTAGGAATATATTACACCTTCCAATATAAGTAAATTTGTCATCAGGGCTTAATTCTCCTTTAATACACCCCCAGTTACAGAGGAAGAGAGAGGAAGAGAGAGGAAGAGAGAGAGAGAGAGAGGAAGAGAGAGAGGAAGAGAGAGAGGAAGAGAGAGAGAGAGAGAGAGAGAGAGATTGGGGGGGGGGGTAGTCAGATTTAGCAAGGGTAAAGGGACACCTGCCTGTGCATAATGAGGCACAAGGAGGATTGGAACAAAGCACAGACTCTCATATTACAAGTCTGTGAACCAACCCTGAGATGTTGCCCATAACCTCTTGACTCACACAGTCTTATGTGCTCAAGAATGCCAGAGCACAGCAGTAACTCTTGTACAGGATCATGAAATTTTCTCAAAGAAATCTTCAATTTTCAACAGACATAGTATGATGATTAAAAACCGTAATCATGACCTCATTTTATCACATCAGAAGTGCTGAGATGAAGCTCTAGAACAGCATTTTTTGTTGAATACATTTATTTTCTGCATACAGGTGCTTGTATTATGTATGAAATTATTATAAACTTGCAAGAGAAAAATTTAACAGGATTGCCATTTATAAGTGTAGGTGTGAAAGAAGATGGGCAAGAAGAAATGTTGATCAGTTCCATTTTTTTTCTTGAAATGATTGTCTCAATTTAATCCACAAATTATTAATTCCCTATATAAAATACATTTTATAAGAGATGTATCCTGTCACATGATCTAAAGGGACTCTAAGCAAACAAATGGCTCGCTCATCTTGTTGAATGATAAAATCAAATCGGGAGAAACATTATCAGTGCTACACTGTAGGGGCACTAGGGGATAGTTCTTGGAGAGAATACAGAATATAACAGATACATGTAAGCCTGCATGTAGGGGGCCCCAGTCAGAAAAAGTGTTCTCCAACCCAGAAATTTCCAGGGATCTCATCCAAAATCATCTTGGGGGAATTCCACCAGAATTACTGGCACATACATATAGATTGATGAGTGCCACTGTGATAACTCCTTGTTTAAACATCCACTGAGCAACAACACTGCACTCAAGACAAGGATGAGACAGTGGGGTATCCCAAAGAAATACTGTCTGTGGAATGAATATTAGGTAATCTATCAAAGCTTCAATTCCTTGACATACAAATAGTCTCAGAAAACTCAAACCTTATACTTGATAATTGCATGAAAACTACTACAAATAAGAGAGAGGCTGGATAGCAATTCCAAAGGCTTACACATATAAATTGGTGAAAATAACACAAAAAACTGTTGGTTTTGAGAAGTTTAGGAAGTTCCAGGGAAAAGACTTTTCTCAGAGGGAAGCTGCAGGGTAATAATAGAGTAACAATATCATAATCATCTCATCTCATTGCAGAGAAATCTTCCCTTCATAGACTGGGAATTCTATCAGATTCAGTTAGGGATCCTCCCTCTTTGTAACAAACCCATGTGACTAATCATAAAAGCATGTGTTTGACAAAGGCTCTTTTTATAGCAATCTCAGACCCAACCTGTTTGGTGGTTAAATGGTTAGGGCTAGGACAGAGTCATGGTAAGATGAAATACAAGTCTGTTTATTTTGGTGGTTTGTCAGAGCTCATAAATTCCTGTTTTTCACTACCTAACCCAAACCATTTAAAATAATTTATTAGGATTGTCAGTGAATACAGCTTTACGCACACATTTCATCTACTTTCTAAACTGATATTTCTTGGCAAACCACTAAATTTTGCTCATTGGCTCAGATTAGCCATGAAGTTTCATGACTTGTGTATTCCTAATGTTGATGTCAATTTGCTTAGTCTTTTACTACGGAAAATCTAATATCATATTTATAAAATCTATCTAAAAAGAAAATTAGATGGGATTTTTATTCACTCATCATTCAGCCCCATTATAAAGGAAACTTAGCTCTGTCCCGTGTGATGTAGCCTTTAATCACAGCGGCATGCTAGGTCTTTTCTTTGCTGATCTACTACTAAGCAGTACTGGATCTGTCGATCCTTAAAATGCGCGGAACTCAACAGTCCTTTGATTTCAAGAAGTCGACACACGCGTGCAGGCCGCCTTTACACAACCGCTAACGTTACTTATTTTCTTATTTTTAACTTTGAAATCTTTCATCAATTTCGTATGAAAGGTTTTCATGAATAATTCAGTTCCTGGTAGAGAAAATGAACTGATCAGAAGCTTGTGGAGTTAAGAAATTATTCAGCCCATTCTAGCCATGGGGTATTAGTAATATGTTACTGCAAGTATGATAACATAATTTTCCACATATGTAACAAAAATACTGCTGACCATTTTCTTTTTTTTTAAATGAGAAAAAATATTTGTGTGTGGACATTTTTTATCAAGAAAACAATTATAAATACTTTCAGTTTTCTCCCGCTATCTACCCTTCGTTGGTCCCCATCAAATAATGGACAAGCTCAGTCTTTTCCGTTAGGTTCCTTTTATTTGATTGCTTAAAATGCACTGAACCGTAAGTTCAACGTGGTTCAAACAGTTTAAACGAAACAAGATGTACTGCAATATTTGGTAAGGTTGGTGAATGATTCATATACTCTCAGTCGTCTTGAATATATGAATATTGATTACGTTGACGGATACTAAAAGGCGGCGTGCACGTGTGTCGACTTCTCGCAATCAGAGGACTTTCGCGCGTTTCGAGGATCGACAGAGCTAAAGAAAAGACCCAGCATGCCACCTTCATGAAAGGCTACCTGTGATGTAGAGTGGAAGACTATATAAACGTTACGAACAAATCTTGGCCTAGATCTGAATTCAGGCCTAGATCTATATTATAAACATACTTTCTCATCATATGTCCTCATGTACTTGTCCTATCGCCAAGAAGCCACTGAGAATTGGGTTAGTAGATCGAAATCTAACTTAGATTCTAAATCCTTTATTTTTACATATTTTTTTAAAAATCTTTATGTCTACATCTAGACCATGAAGAATCTAGACCAAAGTGTAATCAAGGCTATCTAATATATTAAATGGAAGGAGTGTAATATACGTTCTTTTGACCAAGGAGTTATATTTTCTCTTGTGATCATATTATAACCCCTTGGGAAATACAACTCCCTTTGGCAGTCCAAAGAATGTTATATTACACACCCTATCAGTCAATATCTCTATATTTGTCATACCTATGTTTTTCCCTGTAGGTTGGTGGTGCCAAATCTTCGTATCAAACTTCAAAAACAGTCATCAACACAAGGAAAACAAATTTCAACCATAACTTATGACTCTAATGTATATATGTGAATAGATACCACTGATATAGACATCTATCACACGGCCTGTGGTATGACTTATCATAAATGAGTGTATTGTGTAGCAGAATTCAATCTGTAGCATCAATAAACATCACAGACCAGGGAATAGATTAGAATATCAGCTGTACATGCTCACTACATCATTTCCATCAGAGATTTGGGTGAAGAAAATAAAATAGACTTGTTGCACATGACTCACCTTCTCATAGATGTAAATGCATATTTGTTTGTTGTTGTTTTTTTAAATTCTGGAATACCATATATATCATATACATGTATCATAATTATCACTGTCTGAGACAAGGATAAAATATAGCATGACCCAACAAATTCCACACAGTGCTTCATGTTTGCATCATTTTTTTTCTTCAACTTTATAAAACTGTCTAGTTCGCAGACATCCCATTGAAACGTTATTTTTGATACACACGTTTCAATGGGATGTTCAATTTGAACTTGTGACAAATTCATGAAACGATGCCCAGTTTTGTGAGCAAGATTTTTTAATTCCACTATGTGTCGTATACACACAATCCTCATAGGTACTGCACACATTTGTACTGTGTAGTTTCAATGATGCTGTTGAGAGTTACATCGCTGACCCGGCATCTAAATCATTTTTTTACTTCTCATTCATTCAATATTCCACTTTAGGAGGCAAAATCTTCACATGCAACTGTAATCTTAGTATTGCTAGTATCTTGCTATTTATCAACAAAAATAAAAGAAATCTGATGAAAAGTTTTTGAGGACTTACCAAAACTGTACATTACCTTTAAACATTATTTCAATTTGACAACTTTTAATCAAAGCTATGTAGTTCCTCTTAAAAATAATTTGTTTCCTCTTAAATATAAATAAAAAAACAAAGCAAATGAAAACATTAAATCTACACTGTATGTTTAAAAACGTCAAACATTTTAGATGAATAAATTTGATTGGGGAACAATTATGCTTGGTCACACTGTATTCCAATTAGAAAAAATGCATACTTACTCTTTCTTGAAGGATATCTTGGAATAACTGAGACATATAGCATGTTCTTGTATTCATGAGGGGTTGGGATGATGTAAAATATGTGCCATGGCTCTACTATGATTGTATCTGAAGTCAGTGTAGTGGATAGGAACCCTCTAAATGGTTTATCATATTGGCTGACCCAAGCATCCTCCTGTACATTAAAGGAGAGTAAAAGCATACAATTTCTATTTTCAATATTCAACAAGTTTTTCATTCTGTTTGAACATGAATTTCATGTAGTCTGAAGTATAATGCACATATGAAATAACATGAAATAGTTTTATCTTCACTAGATATCATGAACATTTCTAAAGAGGTTTTGCCAGGAAGTAGGTACATGTATTATTAAACCAGAAAACACCAATTTAACCATCTGTCTATATCCAATCTGTAATATACAATTAACATAACTGATTCCACAGCAACAATCACATATATTGTAAAATCAGACAGTTCATGGACTTTTTGAGGGGTCCTGATTTGTAATGCGAGACTCATTATGTATCTTCAACATATTCTGATCTTCATATTATACATGTACATGTAAACCCTTATGCCAGAAACACTGAAAGCTTAAAATGGTTGCAAACTAAACTTGATGTGATGATATAAACCCAATGAAAATCCTTTTTTTTCCCCAAAAGATTTAGTTAACAAGCATAATAGCACAGTCCAGTTTATTTTAGGCCCATGGTATAAGAACGCATGGTATAAGAACACATGGTACATGTATAAGAACACTAATTTATGGTTGTAGACTACTCTTTAATAAAGAATACCTTTGAACTTAGTTACATGTACATGTATATTCAGTGTCCACAATTTTAATACATTGTCAAGCTTAAGTCAACCAGCAAATGCATTTTGTAAACAAATGTTTGTACTACATGTAGATACAATGACATCAACATATGATCTACAAGTACAATGTATACAGAACACAAACTGTCTAATATTTTCAATATCAGGCACAAATCTTTTAAAGGGATACTCAACCGCAGATTGTGGACGTTTTTATGCCATGAGAGGGCACCGTGATCATGCCGTTGCCCCGTTGTGCGCAAACTTCGGACAGACTAGTCGGTGTGCAACATGCATGCTCCGCCTGAGCTCGACCTCTCGTGCGAGATTCGGTCGGCTGCGTGCAGTCCAAAATATAATCCTAGTAGTTTGACGGACGCGTTCGACGCACAAACTTTGTGTACGAGTGAAAGGGGCTTACACAATCCTGATTTTCCCCACGACCACCTGGTGGCGGATCCCTTAAAAATTGTACAGGCAAGAGAGTCAACTTCTTCAATAATTTTGCCAAAAACTTATCATTGCACACAAACTTGATAAGGTTTGCTTTGGGATAAAAAAAACACTATAGTTTCCAAAGCACATTAAAGCCACCTAGATTTGGGGGATTAGGCTCATTTCCCAGATCAGAAGTAGCAGTCATTCAGAATGATAAGGTAGGATCTCTTCCCATATTTATCCATAATGTTGAACAAGAAACAAACATGATTTTGGTTTGTAATTCTATTGCTAATAATTCTTCGAGAGGACAAACATCATCTCACTCTAGAGTTATTTTTGGACTGCCAGCATGAGATGAAGGATATGTGAAAGCAATAAACTTTGACCTACTGGTAATTCTTCTCTGCAGGGGCTCATTTCATGAAACTTCACCTAACTCAGTATGTCAAAGGAGATTTATTCTTTACTGAACATGCTTTGTTTTGTAAAATGGCATTCTTGAAGCTGAACATAGAGGAGTGAACCATGGGTTTATCATTTCAGTTCACTAAAATTTGAGGATATAAGATGTATCACATATCCACCAGAAACATAATTTGGCTAATTTTTTAGTAAAGAAGATGAATTGAAAGAACAGGAATGTAATCTCTCTTTTTGTCTACCATGTCTATTTCTCCTGCACGTAAAATGATACTCATTCCTAAAAATCAACTTCTAAGATTTGTATTTGTACTTACCGAGATACCACTAAACTGAAGTGTTACATGGTTTTCAATCTCATCTTGGGACAGCTCACTGGCTGATATCTGATAATCATCAATGCTGTGACTTTTATCATCCATCTGAAAATATAAACAAGTGAACACTTAACTTGATTCAATTTAGAGTTTATATCAAGTTCTGTAAATTCAGTTCAAGAAAAACAATCATTCTGAATTGTTAATCATGCCCCGTTTCATAAAACTTGTTATTAATAACAAGTTACAATAATTGTTACAATAGCTACTGAAATCCTTGAATCTGATTGGCTGAGAGCAAATTTATCATAGAAATGGGGCCTGAGTCATATCGAATATTTCATAAACCGGGATTCGACGGCTTTGATTCGATCGAATACCGGTGCATCGATAAATGATGGGTGGTGAAAACAAGAGTTGCACACAGTTGCACGCAGTGCATGTACCATGCACCGGTGACCGGTCCGCTGGCATCGCGGGCATATGTATGGGCTCTCGCTGCTCGAAATTAACGATAGCCCGCTAGCCAATGGCTAGTAAAAATCACAGCGGACGAGTTTCTAGTCCGTATGGCTAGCCAAAATATCACTAGTGTCGCATGAAGCGATGCTCATTGTCGACACACCCGACAATGATTCAAATTCAAAGAATTAATAATCTTACTTTCTCTTTGGAGAGCTGAATGGAACATGTTTGTTCGATGCCCCCCAAAAAAACAATACGAAATAAACTTTTTGTCGCTCAATATATAGACTCGACTTCATTCAGCTTCAGAGATCATTCAGAAGTAATTGCCAATTTGATGAGAGTGTGATATTAGTTATTGCGAATTAAGTAGGAACACTCGTACTCATGCCCATATTTATCATGTTCAATTATACAATTGTCAAATTGACAATGCAGAAAGAGTGTAAGAAAATTACCGTAAACTTCAGTTCGTAACGACAAAACGATTTTTCCATAGAGAAAGCACAGGTAAAGCGCGACGTCCTCCGCGAGCGAATTAGCGAAAGTTAGCCAACAGTTTGAACTTTGAAGTCGCCTTCACGTTCTCTGCTAGTATATATGCTGTACGTTACGGAGTTTCTTTTTTTATTTGATTTTTTCATGGTGGCTACGGTAGTCAAAAATCTGGCGGACTACAAATCGATGCACCGAATTTGCCAAAACGTATTCGGGATTCGATGTCTTCGATCGAACACCGGCTAACCAATCGATTCGACTCAGGCTTAGTTGTTATTGATTACAAGTTTTATGAAACGGGGCCCTGATAGGTTATTTGGACCAGCAAAATAATGACAATCTTGCCAGAGATCTCATGAATTGAAAAGCAGCTTGAACTCTGCTTTGCTGAATTTCCATACAATCTGCTTTGCTTGATTTAAATACACTTATTTGTTCATTATTCAGCTTTTAATCAATAAAAAGGAAACCCATATTTCAACCCCAATATCTTCAAAACAAACCACTATTGCTGCAATATATCATTATAATGGTATCATAATTTTAATGATGTGTTCTTTAGTTTGATAGGCTGCTCGCCAAAATACAATCATGGATGACTAAGCATTAAACATTGTTAAAAAGCATGTCAAAATCATCTTTGCCCAAGTTTGGGCTGAATGGTGATCAGGAGTTACATGTACACTTTTACTATTTGTGCATTCGACTAGAATGGAGACAATATACCTGTTCACAAATATATTCAAATTTTATGCATACTTTTAAAACAAGGGTTGTTCTTGACAACCTGAAAGCTTGTCAGACATAGCAACAAGTAATCTATGCTCACTTGATTCCAAGTATTGTACATGTATTTCCTTCATTAATAACAGGTTAATATAATACCTCGTTACTAGGTCCCCAAGGAAAGAAACATCCATAAATTTGAATAACTTTGTGAACAGGTCAGCCAACCTTGGGTTGATCATCAATTCCATTCAAAACTTGGGCAGAGGCAGATTTGACATGAATCAGGAAAATTGTTACTGTTCAGCTGTCCATGGTCAGATTTCATTGATCAAGGTGTCACATTAAAAGTTACAAAATATGCTACAATTTGAAGTATCTCTGATCAAATCTTTATTTACTGATTGCAACAACATTTAGGGTTGAATCTCGGTTTCCTTTTAATTGACTCATACTATATTTCTAATAAAATGGTTGGGCAGATAAAGTATAAATCATTGTAGTCTTAAACATTCATTGCATTTTCATTTGATTCTGTGAAAATTTCATTTTTCAAAAACTCAAGATTACTTTAAAATAGATCACACTTTATTTGGAGCTTTAAAATGGATTTATTTCAAGTGACCTTTAATACAGTGGACTGAAAGGTAAACAAACTCCACTGTAATGTTAGATTATTTTGTTAGGTTAACCAAAGTACCAAACTCAATAAATTCACCCTTTAAAACAAGCACTGACATTACTTAATTGCTGCCCTTTTTGATAAAAGCACCAGGGCTGAATATGATGGTTTAAGTAGATAAAACTGAAAACTCTCATATTCTAAGAGTAAAATAATAAAATATTACAGAATAGGTTGACCAATCAAATTGGTTTGACAGTCTAAGCAATACTACTACATGTATCTTTTTTTTTCTTGTTTAAACAAAATATTGATTTACATCTACATGCATGTCAATGATGTTCAATTTCAATAAATTGATTGTGTACAGCTACATACATCTGAGGCGAATTTTCAGGGCAATAACAGTTGTTAGTCACTAGCGTACAATTTGTAGTATTTATATAAAGTAAAATATCAAATCAAGTCACATACTGTTTGAGCAACATGTGTGGTAGAGGGACCACCAGATGAAGCTCGTCTTGTAGTGGTTGGTTGACGCGATGTGTGGAGCAGCGCTGTAGTTGCTCTCTCAGGTGTTGAAGGTGGTAGTGATGTGTGGAGCAACGATGTGTTTGCTATTTTGGGTGTTGTAGGTGGTAGCGATGTGTGGAGTAGCGCTGTAGTTGCTCTCTCAGGTGTTGTAGGTAGTAGCGATGTGTGGAGTAGCGCTGTAGTTGCTCTCTCAGGTGTTGTAGGTGGTAGCGATGTGTGGAGCATTGACGTGGTTACTTTATCAGCCGTTGTTGGTGGTAGCGATGTGTGGAGTAGCGCTGTAGTTGCTCTCTCAGGTGTTGTAGGTGGTAGCGATGTGTGGAGCATTGACGTGGTTACTTTATCAGCCGTTGTTGGTGGTAGCGATGTGTGGAGTAGCGCTGTAGTTGCTCTCTCAGGTGTTGTAGGTGGTAGCGATGTGTGGAGCATTGACGTGGTTACTTTATCAGGCGTTGTTGGTGGTAGCGATGTGTGGAGTAGCGCTGTAGTTGCTCTCTCAGGTGTTGTAGGTGGTAGCGATGTGTGGAGCATTGACGTGGTTACTTTATCAGCCGTTGTTGGTGGTAGCGATGTGTGGAGTAGCGCTGTAGTTGCTCTCTCAGGTAATATGTCAGTATCTTGTGTGGTTGCTGGCAATTCTTCTGTAGTAGATTGATATTCTGTTGTTACTGGTCTTGTTGGTGAAGTTGGTGGTTCAATGACGGGTATTGTACCGTCACCTCTTCCAACCCCTGTTCCAATTCCAATATCTTCTGCAGATGTATGCACTGTTGTCACTGAATGACTTACAAGAGCAGCAGGGCTAGCTTTGCTAGACCCTACAGTTGGTGTTACATTCTGTGTTGTGGCAATATTTCCATTTGTGCTGTTAGGTGCAGATGTTAATATAGTCTGACTTTGTTGGGTAGGAGTCGACAGACTTACCGCTTTGTTGCTCTCATCTGTTATGATTGTTGTACCAATGGAAGTAAAGTATTCAGTATGATATTCTGTTGTTACTGGTCTTGTTGGAGGAGTGGTTGATATGTTTGGTGGAGTGGTTGATACGTTTGGTGGCATGGTTGATATGTTTGTTGGCATGGTTGATATGTTTGGTGGAGTGGTTGATATGTTTGGTGAAGTGGTTGATATGTTTGGTGGAGTGGTTGATCTTGTAATACCGTCACCTCTTGGTACTTCAGCTGATAATCCCACTACGCAAACAACTGCACAGACAAAAAATGCAAAAGAGAAAGAAGATGTCAGTGAAGTTGTGATTGATAATAATGATTCCTCATGTTGCCTAGGGTTGATTAGCATACTATAAAATTGAAATAAATTATGTCTATCTGTATCTAATAAAAGCTTAGTGAAAAGAATCCACCATTGCACTTACATGTATACATGTATGTAAGCACTCTATGGATACAGGTATTAATTTCTCAAAATACAGAAATGTCCACAACATGTACAAATGTATATTAAAAAAAGCAAAGAAAATAGGCCATTTTCGTAATGCATTCATATTTAAAACTTACCTATTTGTCAAACTCCTAGTAACAAACTATTACATCTACCTGTTACAAGTCATTGTATTTCAATATCAGAATGCAGATTGCATACATTAAGTGGTTGCTATGTTGGGAAAGCCAAAGGGTTTGTCCAACCTAACAATGCCTAATACATGCAATTCACATTCTGACTATTGAAAAAGAATAGGTTTTTACAGGTGAATGTAAGTTTGTCACGTTTGGCATACATGTATATATGTGAATACAACAAAAATGGCCTATTGAATGTTTACTCTTCCAGTATTAACTCGTACAAGTATGATCATGATGAATGAGAAAGAGCTATACTCAAGAAAATAAACAGGAATCTCACATAAATTTTTGAAAATGTTTATCATATATAGGGCCTATACACAATAGTCACTGACAATTCTTGTTTGAAAAGGCTGTTGTTGTTTTTTTAAACCATAAATCCACATCAACTTATTGACATTGCATGAGTATATTTTAAACACACTGTATGAACAAAAGTGAGTAGTTGCACAATGGTCTGACAAATGAAAAGAGCTCAACAGCTGCACAGGAGAAAATGAGCCTTGAACATGTAAGTAGGCTATGCATACAGACATCATTCATAAGAGGAAGGAGGTTTGTTTATGTGCTCCGATTGGTAGGGTCAATAAATGAGGGCAGCTAGAGTGAGGTTACAATAAACAGGGTGGGGTGCAAACTGACAGGTCAAACCAGAACGACCCTGGGGTTGAGGTCAGTAAGAGAATAAACCAATGAGTAGAAAATCAGAGATTTCAGTAGAATGTAAACATGTATGGGTGTGACCAGAGACTGAACCACAACAAACATGTTCTATAAACATGTTGTACTAAACATGTTAAGAGCATGATTTATTTAATGTCCAAATTAAATTGTTCAGTGCAGAATCAAAACTGCATTTGATTAATTTGTCAATGTTTTCATGTTTCCCCATTGTATCTATGTTGTTCATGTATACTATATTTCAATATTGTTTCTCTATCTCAATTTCTTGTACTCTGTATTACTGTACTCTTCCTCTACTTATAAAGCCCCTTAAGCATTTTGTGTAATGGAAATGGCGCTTTATAAATACCCAATACTATTATCATTATTATTATTAATACAAGCCACCAACAAAACCTTCAAACATTAATCTTAACAAAATGATTTTATTGATTATTACAAAACATTACAAAAAAAACAAACATTAGAGTGCTGAATGTGGCATCTATTAAAAACAAAATTTGCATTTTCAACTGTCTAAACAGATAAAATTCTTACCTCATTCATAAGTTCAAGACTTTCTACTATATCCTACAATATCCTACAATATATCTGTAAGATAAAACGGAAGTCACTTCTGTTGCATGAAGTCAAACTAATATTTTGACACTTTATTGCGGGTCTGCTCGCTATTCATAAGGACCGCTATTCATAGAAAACCGCTATTCATTTAACACGCTTTATGAATAGTGGTCCTTATGAATGGAGGTCCTTATGACTAGCGAGGTTACCCCAAGTACTCACCTCACTTATGTCACTATTTCAGATTGTGTGAATATGGTCAAAATCTGTTTACTAAAAGGCTACATTTATCATTTTATGTTTAGTAAAAGCATAGATTATAGATATCATTTTCATTTTTTAAGTTCTAGTAACTTTTTAAAACATTGTAGTAGATGCCTTTCAGGCATAAAACAAGAGAAATGTCACTTCCATTTAAGAGGTTGTTTCTGTTGAGCTAGGTCCAAAGGCATGCTAAGAATGTAATCCCCTCTGACCTTAAATTGAAGAGAAATTATAAACCAGCTTGGGTAGCCTAAATCAGTATGACCTCCTTACACTCTGCTTCTTATGGCTATACATCTCTCCTAATACCACATCATGTAAACATGTCACTCTCCACCCATTACATGTATGCTTGTAAAATATGTGTGTACAGCACAAAACATAAGTGGTAAAAGAAGGGAGGGTTTTTCACAAAGTAAGATTAAACCCAGCCATCAAAAAGGCATCAAATATTCAAATTATCTGTTTGTGGTACATAATATAGTTACTTTTAGTGAGGGAGAAGTAGAAACAACCTTTCGCATACACTCAACATTATTAACAACAACTAGCAACTGTTGTCATCATAGTTGTAGTAGTAGTACATGTAGTAGTATTAGTAGTAGTAGTAGTAGTAGTAGTAGTAAAAGAACTAATCGGTACTAATGATTGTAGATTCTTGGACAGCAAAACAATATATCTGTTATCCAGTGGAAGCTCCAATAATATAACCCTTCCTTTGGCACTACTGCCTTGATCATGTCCCTCTACTGCCTCTAGATATTTCTTGCAAACAAGAACCCGATTACCACACCTCTAGGTCAACGGTAGAAAGTGTCAGCCTATATCTAAGTATAAAGTGCCTTGAATAGCAGCCATTAAACTAATTCCTCACTGATTATCACTACAAAACTGTGATGGGGAGGAGTGAGGGGAGGAATGCTTCATAAATCATTTTTATCTGCTGTTTGTTTACAAGTACAAACCTAAACTGAAAAAATATAAAACAATGTTAATTGCTTACTTTTTTATTGGTTACCAATGAAGGAAACAAACTGAAATTCTTACACATTTAGATTCCAGCTATAAAAACATGGATTTGATATTATCATTAGCCATGAAAATATACAAACTACAGCCCCTTTCACAAAAAAGTTTGGTCACTTGACTTTGATTTTAATATAAAGTGAGAAGCAATACACCTAAGGTGATTTTGGTACAATGCGAGTATGAATAGCTTATTTGTACATGTATGTATTATTATATTTATAGGCAAATATTGACTCTCTTCACAATCTACATGTACTTGTCAGATCAATAACTTCCTGAATTACCCAGGCAGGAACACCATACAAAGCTTACTGTTTACATGTGGACAATATCCATTCAGGTTAGGAGTCAATGGACCAAATAATATTGGCAGGACTTCAGGCTAGAGTTGTGGATTTCCTATCTAGAACTCACAAGAAACTGAAGAAACAGTTTTGGGAGAGTGAAATACCACACTCCTACTTTTTATTTCCTAAACCATCTGCTCTATTATTTCCCTCTACTTTGAAAAAAAAAACATTATAGCCTTAGGGCAAATCTAATCTTTAATAGAAACAGAAATGATCACCTCGGAATATATAGCAAATCAAGATTTAATTCAGTGAACACAAAAATTGAAAAGATCAGCTGAGAACATTTAAAGGCATTCAGTAACTTTGTGGAAGCTTGATTTAACAAATTGTGGAATTTTGATATCTGTCTTGTATAATGATGTTCAGAAGGATAAATAAATAGCCAGGCATAGAAAGGTTTTCAAATATATAATGCTATTATTAAGATATCTGTGACTGAATACTCATATTTACGAAAGCGTATGACCATACGCTTTAGTCTAACACTGAGTCAATGGGGAAAATGAGTCTGGCATTTCTGGTCATTTGCATATGTTTACTTTTGTGAAGCACATGGTGATTTTGAAGTGCTTTTTTCCGCATGGGCTTCATTTTTACACCATATTACATACACTGATAGCATGTAAGGCCAGACAGCTCAGGTTTTATCAAGCCTCCACAAAGTTACTGAATGCCTTTAAAGAATAAATATATTAAACACTGATACATGTTGTCTATCTGTTACTCTGATATCTCACTTTCCCTTTTATAGACAAAACAGAAAAACATTCAAATTCAAATCATAAATAGATATAGGTCCATAAGTATAAATCTAGGTATAGAGTAGACATACAAATTTGAAAAGGAACAAGAAATAAAGTGTGAAGGAAGGAAGGAAGAGTGATTGATCCATCACTTGAACTCCAACAGATCTCTGGGATCTTCTTCTTCATTTCTTCTTTTTTAGACAAAACCTGTTATTTCTAATTTGCAGATCACAGACTCTAACTCAATAACTCATTATGACTTAAAATCTCAGTTATTAAAGGGCAATCCAACCTTGGTAATAAGATTTGTGTGAAAGCGGAAAAATAAGAAAATCAGGATGGTGAAAGTTTGAAAGAAATCGGACAAGGACTAAGAAAGTTATGGAAATTTGAAAAATGAGATCACTACATCTATGTGAATCTCAAATTGGCAATTTGGTGAGTCGATTGTGACATATTTGTGGACAACTCTCCCATTTGTCGTACACAAAAATATCATTAAATTTGCGGTTTTCTTTGAGGCGCTTTTACCCTCAGGGTAGGACTAAAAATATATTGGAGATAGCATATTGTTACAGGTCCTCATGAAAGTAAAATATCCTGAGTAATACATTTTGAAAAAGTGACATTTTAGTCATTTTTGTGTGTTGGAGCGAATGGGGGAGTTGTCCACAGCTACATCACAGTGGCATTACCTATTCAGCCAATTTGAAATTCCCATATGTATAGTGATTACAACTTTCAAAAATTCATAACTTTCTTATTATTACTTGTCCAATTTCATTCAAACTTTCATCAATCTGCTTCTCTGATTTTTCCTCTTTCTTTCAAAACAACTTGCTATTGAGGTTGGATTTCCCTTTAATATCAAACCTAGATACTAGTACTAAACACATTTAGAACATCACGATCAAACAGAATCTCAGTTAGACTAACTTATATGATCCAGATCTAGACTCTTTTAAATTGAGGTTGGATTTCCCTTTAATATCAAACCTAGATACTAGTACTAAACACATTTAGAACATCACGATCAAACAGAATCTCAGTTAGACTAACTTATATGATCCAGATCTAGACTCTATTAAACGATATCAAAGGGAAATACAACCTTAATGGCAAGTTGTTCTGAAACAAAGGAAAAATGAGAGAAGCAGATCTGATTGGTGAAAGTTTGAACAAAATCAGACAAGCAATACGAAAGTTATAAGAAAATCGGTAGTGTCACTGTGATCACCATGGTGATGTAGTAGTGGTGGACAACTCCCCCATTTGCTCCAACACACAAAATGACTAATTTTTTTTTTTTTCAAAATATATATTACTCAGTAGATCTACATGTGTCATGTAGCATCTTTTTTTTCTATGAGGACCTCTAACAATATATATCAAGGGATCTACAATATATTTTGAGTAGATCTAAATCTACTGCCCCAGGCCAAGGGGATAGGTGCTTAGGAGAAAACCGCAAATGAATGATAGATCTATTTAACGTTAGAGTTGACCACCAATAAATTGGACTCACCAAATAAATTGCCAATTTGGATTTGCATAGCAGTAAGTGAACTCATTTTTCAAACATCCATATCTGTCTTTCTTATTCCTTGTCCAATTTCTTTCAAACTTTCACCATCCTGTTTTTATTTTGCTGCTTTCACACAAATCATCTTCTTACATGTCCTAGCACTAAGGCTAGTGTGTTAAAGCATGGCAAGGTTGCATTGCCTAATTAAGATCCAACAAAAGGCAACATTAATAAACTTTAAAGATCCAACTTTTCTCAATTTCTGAGATTCTACTCCCCCGTCCCCTAAGTATCATCATGATCATATTCATAGCAATAACTATTCTAAGTATATACTATCTATGAACAAAACAAATCTAAAAAGTTGTTTTTCAATTAAATAAGAACATGCTATAGAAACGAAGGCAGGCCATGGGCATGGCAGGCATAAGCTAGCGGTCGGTTGCTGCTTCAACGGCGCGGCAGGGCATGCCGTGCCGGGCATGATTTCTTGGAAGAAAGCTTGAGCCTCAATGAACAAATCTTAGTTAGGCTAGCTACGCTCCATCTCATAATGATTGGATATCATCTCTTACAGACCAGACCTCTATAACTATATTCTCTAACTCTCTACTCCCATCATTAAATGTCATGTACAGAAGTCTTTACTTACTTAGCAAAATTGCAATGGTAATCCTGTGATATGAACCCATGATTCCTAGTTGATTAAGAAACAAAAGATGAGGACATGGAGGAAGAGTCGATCTGCGCTGCCAACGTAAACCTGCGCTGCAATATGCGCCGGCGCGGCTAGTGGACACACAAAAACTGCGCGAAATAAAATTCGGTGCTGTAGTAAATGACGCAGTAACGGTGCATGCCATGCTAGAGAAATCTAGTGCTGGCGCTGCATGCAGACTGAATGTATTGCACAAAATATAATACACACATCATCTGACCAAGGAGTTATCACAGGTCTGTGATAACTCCTTGATCTGACATATTTCTTACACTTGTGGATGAAATCCTCCACTCAACTTTCTCAATGATCTTGAGCTGTGTGTGTTGATTTTATCTCCTGAATTTACTCATATTTAAAGACTCATCATGATTTACATCTCCCTGATTATGCTTCTTCTTCTTTCTTTTTAAAATCAATTCAAGATTTTACTAAATTTTGTCAGTTCAACGCAGAATTAGATCTCCAGGCGAAGCCATGTACTTTTCATGTACCAGCGCGGGAATTTTTCGGGGGGGGGGGGGTGGGGGTGGTAGAAGAACATTAGTCACTTCACTGAGATTACACACATAAGCATCAAATATAGTAATCATGAATGATCAAATCTTATACCAAAAAAATATGAATAACCCTTATGATAAAACCCAATACAAAAATAACAAAATCTCTCACAGAAATTCAACTGAAGAAATTACTTCACTCATGATCAGATCCATCTTTCGTATCACCCTACTCTGTACATCAAAGACAGAAATGTACTAGCACAAAATGGACAAAGAACAAAAGTCGCATTAAAAAATTTGATATCAATGAAACTTTAATGAACACTTTCTTACCAAATTTACTAGTTATAAAGTAAAGCAAAACGAGAATTCTGCAAATAACAAATATCAACACAATTATGTTTGTTGTTTTAAAATGCTGTTTTAAACAAAACGGATCAGTATAATCGTGATCGCAAACGGTCAAACACAACGAATATACCAACGTACTATACTTACTAAATATAAATTTATATTAGTTTTTAAACACACGTGTATGGTACCGCAATAAGTCGCAGAAGTTGAGTGTGATTACTAAAAACCATGTTATGTAATTTTGAAGTACAGTGTATATATACATATATATATGATATCAAAATAAAGGATGACTGAAATGCATTGATTGCCAATTACAGAAATTTTATTCTCCAAATTTTCGGGGGTCCTCCCCTTTCGTCAGGGAAAACGTGAAGTGATTTCGACTGATAACAAACAATAATAAAATAAAATTGGCCTTGCGTGGCTCAGCCCCTACACATTTTCCCGTTAATCCTGTTGCTTCTGCGTCCTTCTTTACAGTGCTTTCAGACTTGATTCTAATTTATACTATTTTGTTATGGTATGACCATTCTTCTTTATGCCAAGTGCTTTGTCTCTGTCGCTTTCGCAGTCTTTAGAAACGTCTTCATATTAATTATGACGTCTTTTTCATTGTGACGTTTATTACGTAATAATGCCTAATTTTAACCCCAGCAACACCAGCGCATAATGCATTTGCAATATACGCTTAGACTGCGTTTGCTTTTATTTTATTATTAGTAAACGAAGAAGCTTGACTGGGGAGGAATTTTTAATTTGTAAACAAATCTTTAGGCATTATATTACTCCCAGTGTTAAAGATCGTATGCTCGATCTGTAATGAAAAACACAAGTCAGAAAAAATTGGAACCAGCGGGATTCGAACCTGTCATCTACTGCTTGCCGGGCAGCGACTTAACCACCAGGCTATTCTGGTTCACGGCCAAGTCACGATGAACTAGAATCAAATACCCAAGATCCTCTTCTTTCTGACTCATTTTTCTGACTTGTGTTTTTTCATTACAGATCGAGCATACGATCTTTAACACTGGGAGTAAAATGCCTAAAGATTTGTTTACAAATTAAAAATTCCTCCCCAGTCAAGCTTCTTCGTTTAACCATTGTCTACGGCGGACCGTTAAAAATGAATATTTTATTATTGTTTGTTATCAGTCGAAATCACTTCACGTTTTCCCTGACGAAGGGGGAGGACCCCCGAAAATTTGGAGAATAAAATTTCTGTAATTGGCAATCAATGCATTTCAGTCATCCTTTATTTTGATATCATCATAGCCTATGCCAATACGTGGAACATTATGAGTATATACATTGTCAACTTTTTCTGAGCAGAGCTTCACATACACATTTCACTTTGTTCATTACCCTGAGGAAGATCCGTGAGGATCGAAAATTTGGTGAAAATAAATATAAAAGTTGGAATTCAATGCATTACCAATGTCTTCTCTGGAATTCATTCATTGTATCTCTCTCTATATATAATATATAAAATATATGTTATATATATATCCCATCTATGTAATCCTCACTTGTATTTAAAAAAATACAATTTTCAACAATTTTGCGTTCCGGCAACTACATATCGCTATTAAAGCTACCTTACTCATAGCAGAAGGCTCAGCAACAGGCTTTTCAAAAAGTATTGTCAAAATTTCGGATTGGGCAACAACAACTAAGTGAATGTTATCTCAGAAAAAATGCTGACTTATTGACATTACGTTTATAGGCATATGAAAAAAAGGTGTTTAAGGGTTAAATTGAGGAGAGATAATCATGAAACAAGAAATTAAAAGGCTGTTTCACAAAAAGTGTTATCTTATGGATTAAAACAATGTCTTGTGAAAGCTTATATACAGACTGAATGATTTTAGAACTTTCAATAGAAGCACATGTGACTTGGCCCATAATTGCTTCGAATTCATCAGCTCAAACGTGGAACAAGACGATTTTGAAAACACTGTTTCAAGACCCTCGTGCTTAGTCAATCATGGCAGTAAAAGAAATTTGAAAAGGGGTAACATTATCTTTACAAAAACAAGGTATATTCTTCATCATGCATGAAATATATTTCAAGGTCACATCGGCTATGGTATATTAATTAGAAGCCATCAAAATTGGATTTGGATAGCATTGTATTTACGTCATAATTGCCTTGTTGTAAAAAGAAAGAAATTAAAACAGGTGTGATCCATCAAAGCATTTACTCACATGTTATCTGGTATCTTATTTAACATATGGCAAAGTTGTAGTAATGTTTGAGGCAATGAATCATTTGCCAAGGTTTTTACCTCTGGCATTCTTTTCCTCTGGCATTTTTATACCTCTGCCATTTTTACCTCTGCCATTTTTTCCTCTGCCATTTTTACCTCTGCCATTTTTACCTCTGCCATTTTTACCTCTGGCATTTTTTCCTCTGGCATTTTTACCTCTGCCATTTTTTCCTCTGGCATTTTTACCTGGCAGCGGGCGGTCGCCGATGGGTGACGGGTACAGGTTCCCCCTTGTGGAAAACAGTGGGAAGAGAGAGGGGGAAAGAAAAGAAAAGTTGGAAAGGGGGCAGGGAAAACTGAAGCCTGGCCCTAATCGATTACCTACGTGTTCATCACTTGTTCATGAACAGGATGAATATCATCGTCAACAGTGGCTTACTCATTTATCAGTTTATGGGTTCGACTAATTGAGAATCATTGGCGACCGGGGGGGGGGGGGGGCGGTAAGTATCCGTCTTTCCGCAGTGAATGAAATTTAAACTAAGGCCATTTATTACAAGGGAGGGGATCTTATGATCTTATGATCTTTTTAATGTCCCTCCCCTCTCCCTTTCCTTTCTTACCATTTTTTCCTTCCCCTTTTTTACCATTCGAAGGAGGCACGTGCCCCGCGTGCCACATGCACTTACTCTTTGTTCATTACCTTTGTTTTTGTTGTTTCATTCATTAGATTCATCATTAGGATACTCACTCTGATGTCATTATTTCACCCTTTTTTCCACATGTATGTTTTAAATTTAATGTCTTTCCTCAACAGGATGACTTGTTTCTCTCCACAGATTATCTCCGGTAGGATTTCATGTTTCTCTCCTCAATTTGTTCATTATCATTGTTTTTTTCACAACATTTATTATTAGTATACTCATTCTGTAGTCAATATTTCACCTTTTCCATATGTATGTTTTAACCTTAATTTCTTTCCTCAACAGGATGTCATGTTTCTCTCCACAGATTACCTACGGTCCCAATCCCCCTTTTGTTTCCAGCTTATCCAGACGGTTAATTGATTTCTTAGTCCTATTGTTCACTTGTTTTCATTGTTTCTTTTCAACGCAGGATTCGTTTGATGTCACTTATCCTTTCAATGCAGGTACCTTGATGTTACTGTTACTATTTCTTTCTATGTTATTTGTTTGCATCCATTTTTATTAAGTGAATTGCTGCTTCATATATAAATTCTGCTGATTTATTCGCTCTTCTCATTCTCCTGACGACGGCCAGAGCATTCTGACCGGAACGTGGAGTTATTCCAACTCACATGGTTGTACCGCAAACCTTTTTCTGAACTATAGATATACAAAATACGAAAAGTGAACTAGCAGCCTCTCGTTTGATCCATTATAACAAATTATGGCAAACAGAATGGGACAATGCCGAACACGGTAGATTTGTATATGCCTTACATAGCGACGTTACTAGCCCATACGCAGACATCGAACATTTTATGTTAACATGCCCTAAATTATGAAAGGCAGAGGAACCGTATCGCAGGCTCAACAAGACAAATCCTAACCTAAAAAAACTCCTTGGAAAAGAAGAAAACTACTCAATTATTTTAGCCTTTATAAAAGGCACTGGAAGATATAAAGAACTATAAGGAGAAAAATATAAAACATAAAACAGAAAATTATGCATATATGTATTTCTTTAGAATGTTTTTTCTTTATCATTATAAATGTTTCCAGCAAATTATAGTCATTGTGTGTTGGTGTGTGTGTGTGTGTATGTGTATACACGCATATATACATGCCAACAAAATTAATAAACAGGAAAATATTAGAGAGAGAAAAAAAAAAAGAAAAGGAAAAAAGGAAGAAAAATGGGGGAGGTGAGCAGATAGATGATGCGCATATACAAAGTCTTGATGTTGCAATTAAATTATGGCAGCCGACGGACTGTAATAAGATCATTTTATAGGACACATTATACATCAGAAACTCTTTAGTTAATTCTAAAACTCCAATCATTTTTTTGTCTTACCCAGTTCTAATACCAAATAACTAACAAATAAGGAGTAACAAGCACTGATTAATCCGGCCTAAACTTGCACTACGTCAATAACAAAGGCCAAGGAATGTCTTTATCTCACACATCGGGCAAGGTATCAGAATCATATAACGAGAGATGAAGAACAGATAAGAGGGCAATGTCGCCCTCTTACAACTAGCCTGGCGTAAATCATCGAAATCGGTGGATATCGCCAACAATCTAACAACAACAACAAGCACAGAAGAATGCTTGATACAACAAGTAAATGTAGGTTAAATTATTACCTTTTTCAAATTAACCAGCATGATACTGCATGGTCTCTGTGAAGCGTGTCAAGAATTTGAGACGATTTAACATTTTATTTTATATTTGTAATTAAATATCATAATTGATAGGATTGAAGTAAATTGAATATGTCATAAAGAAAATGTGAGTCCCGGTCGGGGCATTGTAATTTTCTCACATTTTCTTTATGACATATTCAATTTATTTTATATTGTTCAAAATACGATAAAGAGAGACGTCTCTTAAAAGAAAGGATTAAATTGAAAAATCCTAATCTGAAACAATTATTGATGTCTAACCCAATTTTCACTCGTGAATTAGATAGATAAATAGATAATTTTATTTGTCCAATTAAGGAAATTTGCTTTGTTGGCTTACAAAAGTACATAACATTCATATAAATAAACAAAATTACACAAGTTATGAACATGTAGTCATATGTGGTCATAAACATACAAAATTATACGTACTATACAATCAGCATATTATTTTCAATTTAAGTTTAGTTTGGTATACAAATTAGCTCTCTATATAGAGTCAACATAAATAATATGAGGACAATAAGTTGAACAAATCTCACGGTGAGTTGCATGTAACGGGACGATAATTGTATAGCTTTGTTACTTGCGTTTATTGTATTCCCGGATTGACAGCGGAATAAATGAGTTTCCAAAACGATTTGTACGAAATCCTACCGATCGAAACCGTTTTCCAGAACGCATGACAGTATAATAGGAATGGAGAGGGTGATTTGTATTTTCAAAGATAATTTCAGCCTGTTTCAAAATCAGAGAGGTACATGCCTCATTCAAATTTGTCTCTTCACCTATCATTTTCTTCGCGTGCCTGGGGATTCTTTCCAATAAGTCCTCCTTTCTGCATGCTCCAAACCAAACTACACAACTAGACAGAATTACGCTTTCAATTACTGATTTGTAGAACAACAGGAGAATTGTCCAACGTGAAATTAGTACATCTTTTTCAGAAAGTATAACCGTTGCTGTGCTTTTGCATACAATTCTGACATTGGTCGATCCATGACAGTTTATTGTCAACAGTTGTTCCCAAGTACTTAAAACTATCAACTACTTCTATATAGTGTTGCCCTTCATTGTTATCGGATTTACATTGTTTTGTTACACAGAACGGAAATCGGTTATCATCTCTTCCGTTTTACTAGTATTTAAAACCAAAAAGTTCTCATCGCACCATTTTTCAAACACAAGCAATTCTTCTTTATAATTTTGCTCATTGTTTCTTGAAATCAGACCATTAATAGCCGTGTCATCTGCATATTTAAATCATACTGACATCTGCAGAGGATGATCGTTCGTGTACAGAATGAATAACGGTGCAGAAAGCACACATCCCTGTGGTGTATTGATGTTTATAAAATCCGAAAGGGTTATATATAATACTAATCGTTTTAGACAGCCTTTAAGCTATCATTGATCATCTTTAATACATAACTGATATTGAAGCAATTTGGTAAAGAGACATATGCAGTTTTTCCATGCACAATTGGAATTAACTCCCCCTTTGTTATTTCCGATTGATTGCTTGCGTATCTTGATATTATAGTGAATAGATTACGAATAATCCTGATCGACAGCTTTCTAACTTAGGAGATGGGATACTAACATCTTACCATACTAATGATGACAGGGAAATCCAACCTTAATAGCAAGTTGCTTTGAAAGAAAGAGGAAAAATCAGAGAAACAGATTGATAAAAGTTTGAACGAAATCGGACAAGCAATAAGAAAGTTATGAATTTTTGAAAGTTGTAATCACTACATATATGGGAATTTCAAATTGGCCGAACAGGTAATGTCACTGTGATGTAGCTGTGGACAACTCCCCCATTCGCTCCAACACACAAAATGACTAAAATGTCACCTTTTTTCAAAATATATTACTGAGGGTAAAAGCGCCTCGAAGAAAACCGCAAATTAATGATATTTTTGTGTACGACAAACGAGAGAGTTGTCCACAAACAAGTCACAATCAACCAAATTGCCAATTTGAGATTCGCATAGATGTAGTGATCTCATTTTTCAAACATCCATAACTTTCTTAGTCCTTGTCCGATTTCTTTCAAACTTTCACCATCCTGTTTTTCTTATTTTTCTGCTTTCACACAAATCAACTTATTACCAAGGTTGGATTGCCCTTTAATAACTGAGATTTGAGGTCATAATGAGTAATTGAGTTAGAGTCTGTGATCTGCAAATTAGAAATAACAGGTTTTGTCTAAAAAAGAAGAAATGAAGAAGAAGATGTTGGAGTTCAAGTGATGGATCAATCACTCTTCCTTCCTTCCTTCCTTTAATAACACAATTTTCACCAACCACACACAAAAAAAAAGTTTCTCGTGGGCTTTCCGAAGCCTCCGCCAAACCATTATACGAAGGAGTAAACCTATACGAAAGTGACTGGCGCGAATAATCTGAAGAGATTGAGGAGCGCCATCATACTAAGAACCAACCAACCAATGGTGGGAAGAGTGGAGGGCGGAGGGTGGTATTGCCATTTGGTCCAATGCCAACTCGTCAAATATCCAATTCGTCTAACTATCCAAACGGTCTAATATCATTTTGCATAGTTCAAACCGTCTTTTATATTATCCATCATTCGAATAAATAAATCCCATATAGGTCCCGGGATAAGTCCTTGGTCTATATACTATATCATGACTAACTATGCGATACCTACTGCACATCCAGAACTTGTGCAAAACGCCTCATGGCCCATTCACCGTTGTTGTTTTTTACAGAGAGACCTAAATAGAGACCAAGTTGATATAGAAGCAAAATGAGTGTTAGATAACATGGGAAATAAGGCAAAAGTGACATTAGACGACCTTATAAGTGGAATAAATTTTAAAAAATTCAAAAAATGAAAGAATGAACACCGCATAAAGATTTTCGGAATAGAGGAAATACGATGAGACAAATTGGGGATGGACGAAATGCCACTCACTTGATCAAGTATAAATATTTAGTTTTACAAATAACCTGTATACCCCACTCCGCTCCTCTATTTTTAAACCCAAAATTATTGAATGAAATACTGAATTTTCATAAAGTCATGAAAAAGGCCAATGGCTACAATCATCTGAGGCAGGCATGCATGGACTCTTAAAAACTCATAATTAACATAATTTTATTTTCAAATACAAAATTTCTATGCATGTGATAGGAACTGATAATGTCCTAGCGTGGGCCTATCCATAGAGCGGGCACTGCCATCGTTGCGGGGGCACTGGTCTAACTAGGCGGATAAAACATTTATTAAAAATTAGGCCTCCGATATGGTGGGGGGGGGGGGGGGGTCTTCTTTTCACCTTCCCTATCCCTTCTCGCTCCTCCCCTCCTCTATCTCTCTCTCTATCTCTTAGATTGGATTTATCTTTCTCTTTCTTCTAGGTAACATTTCTCTTTTATGTGTTATTTTTGCTTCTGTTATCGATGACCACTACCTGAGGAACGGCTTCAATTTGAAGGTGCATGTAATAATGAAATCAGGAGAAACTACAAATTACAAATAATACAAGACGAGGCGTCACTGACCGTGGTGACAACGAACGTTTCTTTTTTTCACGTCCATGCAGATAACCTACATTGTTATTCCCAAATCTAGACTCTCATCAACTGAAAAACGTTTCTTGGAGGCCGCATCAACTTGAAACATGGAACAATATTCTACTCTGCATCAGAGAATATAAGTAATATAATGTTCTAATGTAATCTCTTACCTTTTTGAGCCTGCATTCGTTTTGCTGTTGTATTTTCTTTTCAAATCTGTAATTTTGTAAGCACTATGGTACTTTCTGTTTTTAGGGCTCCTAAATTCAAAACAAATGAAAGGTTGAAAGTATACATGAAAATAATTATTTTATCAAAATCAATACAGGCTGCATCCCATTGCCATTAGGGGACGCCTTTTGGCCGAATATAAACTTTTCAATTTCTATAATATGTTTGCGAGTAAGCAAGCAAATTCTTTTCAACTTTTCGTAGTGAAAATGTACAGAAGTTACAAGTTACATAATATCATTATCTGGAAACCTTGCTTCCCAAATATTTGGATATTCTAGCACCTTGCTGTCCGAATTTGAACTTTGAAAATCTGCAGGGGGGGGGGGGGGGGGGGGGGGGGCTGCAGTCAATTGCCGAAGGGGACGCCTTTTGCCCGAATATTAAAACTGCAGTGTTCTTGCGAGCGAGCGAGCAAAAAAAATGCCCAGTTTTTCCTTCCTTTTCTTTTCCTTTTTTTTTTCTTTCTTCTTCCCCACCCCATTTTCCCCTCCTTTTTTCCCGACAAAGGTGGTGCATTTGCCGACAAATTTGTTGAGTGGGGGGGGGGGGGGGAGAGGGCTGACACCCCACACCCCGCTAGCGACGCCCCTGAGGACACGTGCCCCCTGTGCCTATTTTTATGTTTTTTGTTTTTTATGAAAAGGTAATTTATGATCTTTCCATATTCTCAACCTTGTGATGCTGCCGTTTGAGTTTTTGGTCTGCCCGCCCTCTTCGCTAATAAACCACCTGCTATGTAACATACAATGAATGTGTTTCTTTCCGTGTCACCAGCGTATATTTGAAGGGGGCTATGAAGCAGATTTCCCACCCCCTCTCTGACAAATTTCCGTGACAGAGGGGAAAAAGGAAAAGTTTTTAGTTAACTTAAGAGAATACTTCAAGTTATGAAACTTTTTTCCAAAAATTTCTTCTCGGCCGTAATGCAGGCCTCGCAAAAGTAAGAAAATAAAGGAAATGTGCCCCAAATTTTGCTTGCTCGCAAATCACTCTAAAAAGAACGATTGTCACCCTATCGCCTCTACCCTAAGGTCAGTTTCCACCCCCCCCCCCCTCCTCCGACCCCAAATATAGATACGCCACTGTAACATGTAATATTTCCACAATCCTCGTTATAAATTGGAGGCTATTATTACATCGGCAAGAAAGAAAGAAAAAAGGTTCATGTTGTTTTAGCAAGACACTTTCAATGTATATAGTGTCGCCCAGGCCCGTCGGAGCCGCTACGGTAGATACGGTATTGACCGTATCACTTTTCAGCCTTAAAAAAAAAAGAAATAAAAGAGCGATGGAGAGGGAGAAGAAAAGAGAAAAGAAAAGGAGAGAGATAGAGAGAGAGAGAGAGAGGGTGGGGGGGGGGGAGGGAGCGAGAAGAAAAGAGAAGAGAAAAGAAGAGAAAAGGTGTGGGGAGGGTGATAAATGTCATGATCTTAGCCTGATCGTAGGTGGAAGAACACGAACATCGAAGTGACTGCCTTTTTTCCATTATTATGCATACGCATTATCACATAAACCGAAGAACAGCATTTATGCCACGAAACTTTTTCATCCAATTGCAAATCTTAAAAATAATATCCTCAAAAAAGTGATAAATTAAGCTCGCCACCGACCGTGTAACCTCCTATTTAAAGGGTAGGCCTATATAGATTTTCCCGCCCATTTTTGTCACCTCTTCATTCAATTTTTAAAAATTTTCTTTTTCAATTCCAACAATAGGCCTATATAGGACACGATCATTAATTGGACTTCATAATTCTTCCCGCTCTTCTCTGGTAAATTCATGGGACAACCAGGGCCTACGGCATTTTTGCGGGTCTATTTGACCCATCTATTTATCAGATGGGGTCAGGGTGGATCCAGGGGTTGGGCCAGGGGGGAGGGGGGGGGTGGATTTTTTTTTTTTTTTTTTGCTTATCAGAAAATTTTGAAGTAAAGAGGCACCCCCAAATTCTGGTGACCTTTTTTTTCCTTCTTGTTTTCTCTAAATGCGCCAATGCTGTCGGCAAAAAAGAAAAGGAGGGGGAAAAAGGGAGAAGGAAGAGGAATGGGAAAAGGAGAAAAGAGGAAGAGGTAGAAAAAAAGAAAAGAACAACACACTTCATATTTGGGCAATGAGAAGAAAGAATATTCACATACTTGGGCAGCGAGGTTCCGAGATAATTATGTAACTTCTGTATGTAACTTCTGTACATTTTCTCTACGAAAAGTTTTTAAAAAAATTTGCTCGCTCGCTCGGAAAAAAATAGATATTCGGCCAAAAGGAAGCCACCTCCCTGCGAAAATGGGCCTGTATGACCAAGATCTCTACATCTGTGATTTTCTATTTTGTGAGGGCACCCGCTGACACCGTACCGCTTTTAAATTCCTTCTGACGGGCCTGGTGTCGCCCCCAGAAACATGGAAGGGATTTTCCGCATATAAACCTTTACAACAATTTTAATATTCTATGCAAACTTATCACTATAAGCAATAAAGCACAAAATTGTGATTTCTAAGTTTGAACTGAATTATTTAAAAATATAAATAAATAAAAGGAAAAAAAAACCAACGAAAAAGGCCTATCTCTGGGACACCTGAACATTCTATATATTCAGAAGATTTTTTAATATCAAATATTAACAAAGAAATGTTTTGATAAGGTTAAAACTAATAAATGATATTGTTACAATTATGATCCACTGCACTAAACAACTGTATTCTGTAATTTGAATTATTTTTCAAGGGGGAAAACAGATTCTTCATTTTATGTGTGATATGCACTGGCGTAAACAGGGGGGGTCACAAGGGGGCCATGGCCCCCCTATTCAACCACAAAAAAAAAAGTGAGAGCGAAAAAGCGGGAGAAGTGAGAGAAAAAGGGTTAAAAAGGCGCTAAAAGCCGTTATCTTTCTCTCAAAATTTGCAAAAACGTCAAAGTTTTCGCGCTTCGCGCGTCGAACTATAGCGTCGAACTATATAACTTTCCGCCTAAACAAATTGTTTGCTACAAGCCATTTTCTTTCTCTTAAATTTGCTAAAACGTGAGAGCTTTCGCGCTTCGCGCGGAATTAAAAGGGGGAAACTCCCACTCCCTGCGCCCATGCTTGTTACAGTGCAGTATTGCGTCCTAATAACTGAAAAGCAGCCAGGGCGTCGAACTATAACTTTCCGCCTAAACAAATTGTTTGCTACAAGCCGTTTTCTTTCTCTTAAATTTGCTAAAACGTCAGAAATTAAATTTGATAAAACGTCAGAGCTTTCGCGCTTCGCGCGGAATTAAAAAAAAGGGGGGGGGGGGGAACTCCCACTCCCTGCACCCATGCTTGTTACAGTGCAGTATTACGTCCAAAATAACTGAAAAGCAGCCAGGGCGTCGAACTATTATTCCGCCTTACAAAAGTGCTAAAACGTTAGAGCTTTCGCGCTTCGCGTGGGAAGGATGAAAACTCTTCCTTCCTGCACCCACCCCTGTTACATACCGTGCAATATTGCTCCAAATAATTGAAAAGCAGTCGGTTCGTCGAACTATAACCTTCCGCCTAAAAGTTTGTTTGCTACAAGCCGTTATCTTTCTCTCAAATTTTCTAAAATGTCAGAGCTTTCGCGCTTCGCGCGGGAAGGGGACCCCCCCTCCCTGCACCCATCCCTGTTGCAGTGCAGTAATACGCCCAAATAACTGAAAAGCAGTCCGGACGTCGAAATAACTTTCCGCCTAAAACGCCTAAAAAAGGTGCTACGAGCGGTTATCTTTCTATCAAACTTCCCCCTCCCTGCACCCATGCACCCCTGGGGAGCACGCACCAATTTCGCACTCTTCGCGTGCTCACAACCGCCCCCTAAAATGACATCCTGGCTGTGCTGTTGGATCCTTCACGTCTGGCCCCCCTCCAGTGGGTGTCGATCCCAGCAGGGGGGCGGTAGGGGTATATATCCCCCCCCAAAAAAAATATGAGGTGGGGTGATGGCCTGTTAATGCACTAAAAATCTAGTTTTTGAAGGTTTGAAAATTTTTGAAAGCTCGGTCGCTTTGCTCCCTCGCCTAATTATTATCTTTCAGGATCTCGTAATTTCGCGCCCCCAGTAGGCCTATATTGTTCTTAAATAGCTTAAAGTGTTGAAAATTTGAAAAAATAAAGATGTAATTGCTTTGCTCGATATATCATGTATGTGTCATATGACTCCTGCTAAATATTGCGCCCCCGATGTAGGATAAAGTGTATAAAACAACATTTGCAAAGGTTCAACTTTTGAAAATAAACCCCAACTTCAGGTATACCCTTGCTGAATTTCTCGACTCTTTCTCAAGCCTTTCAGGGTTTTTCGTTAGTTTTGCTCCCGATTGTAGAAGTGAGTGAATAGAAAACCGCTATCAATGCATAAAATTCGAGCTTCTCTACCGCTCAATTGCAAAATTTCCTGGGTAAAATGCACAAGAAATTGCGTTATTTAAGGTTAGAAATTGAAAAATTTGCCGGTCGGTCGCTTTGCTCCCTCGCTGACGTAGATAGGATTAGGCACTCGGGGGGGGGGGGGGGGGGGGGAGGACTTCATTTTTTGCCCCGGGTGCCATAATCCCTAGATACGCCACTGGCTTCGCTCCCTTGCCGGTCAAGCTCCCCCCCCCCCCCGGTCAATCATGAACACGGATCGACACCCCTGTGGCCCCCCCTATTGAAAAATCCTGGCTACGCCTGTGGTGATATGTAAACTTCGAGTTGATGTTCATTTGTACCTAATCCATCCGTTAATTCCTTCAAATACTATAGTAGCACTTTCTCAAACGATAGCGGCTTCTATAGGCCTACATGTTATACATGCATGTTGACAGCAGAAACTAACTTATGTGATTTTACCTGTTGTTTAACTGATTTGACAGCTTTCGAAACCTGCATGAGCAATTCTTGTTTCAAATTTCTATTGTAATAGTTATTACAGAGGAATCTTAAAAAAGAATACAGATCATAAAGAACAAAAAATATGCTAAAAAAAAAGTCATTACCGAATGGGACAATGCAGGACAGGACAAGTTTGGTCTAGATCTACACCTAAAATGCCATAATAATCAACTCATTGATTGTGGGCGTCAACGGAAAGACAAGATAAGACAAGATCCAAAAAATATGGACAGCCCTGTTTACCAGACCGGGCTCAACCCTCCACCCCCCCCCCCCCCACGCCCGTCCCTCCCTATCCCGGCCCTGTCACCCCGTCATCCCGGACTACGTGCATAATGCATGCACCTGTCATCGCATGGTGCACTGCATGCTTTCCAAGTTTGGGGCAATTCAATTTTGCTAGCTGGGCCGGTACGTATACGGTACCCTAATTACGGAGCTATCGGGTCGGAGCAACTTTCTAAGTTGTCGGTGGAACTAACTATCAAGATCATTAACTGAAATATTATTATGGAAGGAGATAATAGTGCACGATCTTTGCCATTCTCAACAAGTAATGGCTACCAGGGACGAGTTTGCTTTCCGTTACTTTAATCCGATTCTAAGTCAATAAAGACTGCTTCGACTCGAGCTAGCTTCGTCTGTTTCCCAGCAACGTAACGCTTCATGATTTTATGCCAGTGTTTCCCCACTGCACGTACGGGATAATCCGGCGGGCCGCTGTTGTACTCGACCGACTAATTTGTGCTTGCTTGCTTCGAGCCTTCAGCTACATTATAGAAGTTTGGAGGTCGGTGAAAGCTTGACGTACTACTGACACTTGGATCTACTTATTACAAACTTAACCTACAATGTATCAGAACTGGTTTGCTTCAAATAAGTGAAAAGACTTGGGATCTACTTAATTTAGTTGTGTGTGTGAACCAAGTGAAACGAAATAGCTGCACTCGCCATGGGGAGCAAAACGAAAGAGGTGAGTCACTGAAAATGCTGGGTTTTTTTTGCTGTAACGTACCTGTAATATATATATTCATCTGAAAATTAGAATTGTAGCTGATCTGGATGTTTTAAGTAGCAGGACTACCAACCACTCTTCGATTTTGCATAAATGCTAGAAAAAGTTTTAAAATTGCATTGTCATCTAGATTAGACCGAAAAATCAGTCTTATTTCGTTCGGGGATATGCTCCGCTGAGACTACGTCTGGCTTCACGGAATCCCTCTTGGAGGAGAGCCTCGAAAGTCAAAAAATGTTATAAAACTCCTCCAAACAGACGGATTTTTCTGTCTACATCTGGATCTGCAATTGATGTACATGTATATGATACAACTAAGTTTAGTAATAGTAGACCTGCTAAACTTTTGGAAATACCATAAAAGGTCAAAGGTTTAGATAGAAAGCAAGATGGTGAATGTGGTATGACATTCCTTTGGCTTTGTCTTTGTAACTTCTCTAATTTAATCGATTTTGTGATTTTGCAGTGATTTGTACTGCAGAAAGAAGCACATTCTTATTGAAAATCAATATCATTAATTGTTACCTAAGTTCAATGACTGGAAGTTGAAGTTGATAATTTCTGAACTCTTTTAGAAGGATTTTTTAAAATGGCTATATCTATCATTTAAACATTTTCATTGATACAATGTACATGTAAGGAATTCACTTAAATTCAATGAGGATCATACAACTGTACTCTTCTTTTTCTTTTATAATTACTGACCACAATCTTGGGTATACATATGTAACCGCACAATATTTTTTACGACATACAAAATATGTATGTATTCAGCCTTTAAGACTCTTCATTATCTCAAGGCTAACTGTTGGGCATTTAATGTAGCCTACATTGTAAGTGATACATAGATTAAGGTTTTTAATTATCCAGAGACCCCATAACATTTGTTGTATGGCACTGGCTCCCAAACTGATACCTAATGCTTTAGAACTTTTTTGCTCTCCAATAATTTGTCGTAAATTCATCACAAATTCGATTTTCAGTGCACTCTGTAGGTGGAACAATGTGGAACAATGTGGCAACAATAATCTACAGCATGTTGATGTGTTTTATAAGTACCATATCGAACAAAATGGCCAGAATTCTGGAAGGAGGTTTCATTTAACGTATGGTCTAAATCAGTTTGATTTGTCATGATTTACCTTACTGTGTATTGATTATTCTATGTGATTTGAGTGATTTTAAAAAATATGTTATGAATGATGCTCATTTAATACAATATAACAAAGTGTACATATGACCAAAGACTACTCAACAAATATTACCTTTAAGCAATCTGAAAATGAGTAAACAAATGTATCCTCGAAATATATTATCAAAAGTTCAGAAAGTGGAGGACATATATGGATTATATAAAGTAAATGAAAAGTTCACTCAGAGACAAATAAGACACAGCAGTAAAAAGGTTTCCACAAGCACTTTCGTTTATTTCTTCAGGTGGATATAACATGAAGTTTGAATCTTTGGCAATTATATACAACAATATTAGGCACATATAAATAGAGTACAATGACGTGTACTACTACAAGTCCAGTTATGTACATGTATGTAGTCTATCTTTCAATAGAAGGAATTAGTATCCCTTCTATTGAAAGATAGACTACATACATGTACAGAACTGGACTTGTAGTAGTAGTACACGTCATTGTACTCTATTTATATGTGCATAATATTGTTGTATATAATTGCCAAAGATTCAAACTTCATGTTATTCCACCTGAAGAAATAAACGAAAGCGCTTGTGGAAACCTTTTTACTGCTGTGTGTTATTTGTCTATGAGTTAACTTTTCATTTATATTTTTTGACAACAGATGTAAATGGTTGATTTGAAGTTCAAATCTAATTGTACAGGTAGATGTAAAGTACGTTGACATGCTTCCATTCTTAATCTGACCTCTCACAACCTTCTGTACAGTACATATCAAGGAGAATCAAACCCAAGCTCAGCTTACAATCTTATTCCCCAAGCTTCTCTTGTAACATGACCCACTGCAAATGCATGGGGTAAAATTTCACGCTCTGCTGTCACAATATGATACAATCATGATAAAGACTTGTACTGGATCTATTCATTAATCAAGCAGTCATCCGTATCATGACAACTTTATCTGTGATTGTACCGGTACTTTCATGTGTTATTTTAGTTTGATTATGCATTTTGATATTAAAAAGGACATATTGTTAAAAAAAAGACTTGGACTACTACCCATGCAGAAGCCTTGTTTAGGGCTTGGTTGCCCCTCTATACAGTGCACAACAAAAAGCTACCGGTAATAGTTTTGAAGAACTTTTACATTAAAATTTTTGAAAAATTGATTAAAGTGTTGACATTCTAATGAGTCAATGAATAATGACTGATAGTTAAAGTATAATACCAGTATCTTTTAAATGTAAGGAAATAAAATTTTTAATTTCCTGCATTATTCATACATGAACATAGATCTTTTTTCTGTGTCTGTTTTTCCATGATTGTAGTTGATACAAAATCAATACATTGTACATGTGGTTGAGTGGTGATTCCCAATGGCTGTCCAACAAGTTAGCATCAACAATGGACGGAGCGCAAGAGACCTCTTTTTTATAGCTTCATAATCGGTTATTGATTTCATTCCCATCCCCTTGTTCAAGTAAAGAGCTTGGTTTCTTAAACTCAGACATAGCTTTATTGATGATACGGTATGCGTCAACCTTCAGGTTGCTTGGGGTGTGTAATATGCATCTAGCTCTTTAACGCTGCATTAATGCATCTAATAATATGATCTGCTTGTGTCATGGACCTGAAAAGAGAATGAAGTAGATGATCTAACTGAAAATGAATTGTAGATCAAAATGAAGAAGATAAGATTTCATTCATTCTTTGTTGGGAATAGAAAGATCACATATTGTTGGTCTTACAAATTTTATATAAAAGATGATTTAATTAATGGCATAGGGTGACATTCTGAAAGCTATATGGAATATATGAAAGTACAACAGTTTTCATAACAAATCTAAATTATGACAAATCATTGGTTCGTGTCTGCGCTGTGTATTCATGTACATGTACATGCAGTTAAAAGAGATACTGCGCAAGCACAAATTACACAGTACACTGTAAGTGTTAATTCTGCACAATTAATTTTCACTGACATAAATGTAAAAGTATCATAGTTTCTAAACTTGACCCCTAAATTTTGTATTTCAAATGGTGAAACCATGGAATATGCATGTACATGTACATGTAGTTCCTTGTGAGTTCTCAACATAATTGATTGATTTATTTACCAACAAGAAGAACATACATGTATTACAATATAACGGTATAACATTTTACACATGATAAACATGACAAATCAAAAGTACTTCAAAAGCAAAAATTACTGGTAAAATGGAACCAGAAAATAGCACATGTGCTAGTCGAGCCTGGCCCCAGGTCAAAGGTATAATGTACTGAATTAATATGTTAACTAAGTAAACTGTACAATGAGAATAACTATATAAACGTAAAAGTTCTAAAGTCTAAGATTAACACTAGGTATAATGAGTTGTGTAATCAAATAATTTAACAAACATAAGGAATTAAAAGACATATTAGTATAACTCAATACAAATATAAACAAAAACTAAAAAAACAAAAAAACAAAAAAACAAAAACAACTTATTTATCTTTTAATAAAAAAAGCTTTATAGAATGCCGAAATCTAGATCGTGTTCTTTCCAATCTGATATCACTAGGTAGTCTATTCCAACAATCACTACCCACAAAGGACAATGAAAATCTACCCTGAGTCGTTTTAAAAAGTGGGAGATGCAACTGTCCCCCTTCTCTTTGTCTCGTTGAATAACTATGCTGTATGATTGTACAATAATCTATAAGAGAGTGAGGTAGAATCTTATGTACTAAATCAAACATAAAAGTGGCTACAGATATATGATGTACCTCAAAAACATTCAAAATTTCCATAGATTGGAATATTGGCCGTGTGTGAGATCTAAAACCACTAAAGGTAATAGCTCGCATTGCCATTTTTTGTGTGTAAAGTATACTATTGAGGTATGTTTTGTAAGTGCTCCCCCACACCTCAATACCATATGTGATATGCGGTTGTATAAGAGTTTTATATAACAATATCAGTGTATGTTTTGGTACAAAATGGCGCAGCCTAAACAAAACACCAACCTTTTTTCTTATGCCTTGATTTACCACTTCAATGTGGGGTCTCCAAGTCAAATGTTTATCAATATGTATACCAACAAAAGTAGCATAATAAGCACAGTTTATGCACGAATGATAAATCCTACCTAGCAAACCTGTGTTTGATTGATTATCTTAATTTTGTTTCTTTTCAGATGTCACCAAGGCACTTCCCAGCTCAGCCCAATCAGTTTGAGCTTCAATATAGACCTAACGTGATGAGTCATCTGCCTCCACTAAGTGCACACCAGGTAAGCAATGCTGGTAGGGCCTACACCATCTAACTTTAAAGACCAAGGTACAAAAAAGGTACTGTCATTAAATTGTTTTTTTTAAATTGTGTTGAACCTAAAAGCATTCACTCTAAAACCAGTTTGGTCTACAAAATGGTACCATGTAGATTGCTATTGATGAGTTATGATCAGAATCCTGATTAAACTAGGAGATACGGGCTTACACAGTTCTATGTCAGATATCTTTAAAAATATAAAACATCACCCTTGTTTGATATTTCTCGTAAACCTTTCTCAATCTCACTGATTTATTGTAAATGTTTGGTTTGATGAACATTTTATGACATTGACGATTTGGATAATTGTAAGAAATTCTATGAAATATGAAATTTCTTAGATTAATATCACCTAATTTAATTGATTTCTTGCTTTAAAATCACATATCCGGGTAGCTTACAATGGTGGTAAACCTTAGCAGTTCATGCAATGCCTGTGGCAGTGGCGCTTGAATGGACTCTATGCCACCCAAAGATATAGATCATCTGATCTCTCTGCACAATACATTTCAAAAAAGTGTCATGAGATGAAGAATATATTAAAAGGCTCAAAGTTTTAGAAACACTTATCAAGGATATAGTTACATGTATAAAAAGGACCGCCATACATGTAGGTCTATGTTACAATAATTCATTTTTGTACATGTAGTATACTGGTCCAAAATTTCCTAGATACAAACATTTGTGTTTGTAACTTAGCAACCTTTTTCAAACATCTTACAAACACACTACATACATACATGTACATAAATAAATACGTTCAAAATTTCATGTTCATGATAATGCTCTTATCAGGGATAGTGATGTCTTGGTCGCATCAAGGAGGTACTAGGCAAGCACCTCCTTGGTCGCATATGGCTAACTACATTTTTGAATGGGTCCCTGTGTGGTCTGGAATATTACGCCAAACTATATCCTTCATTCCTAAATAAATGTACATTTCAGACCCTCAGAAACTTAACGATTAAAAACACTGAGCTTGTAGACCTGCAGAAGTGCAGTTTGTATGAAAAGTGCAAAGTTTGCAGACCATAAGCTCTGCAAATGTAGCCTAGATATCTACTTGGTGTTTATCTTCATGCTCATATGACACCATTTAGTAGATTTTCAAATATTTGAGTTTGCATTATGAAAGCCAATTGTTACATATATAAATGTATGTTCTAGGATGTTAAGACTGAGGCATACAAGAGGAGATTGTGACTGTTTGCTCTTACATTAAATTGAAATCAACTTAATAGAAATGTGAGATAAATTTACAAAATATAACAAGAAACACAAGAAAATGATTTACATTTAGCTCTTGAAAGCTCCAAAGAGCTCTGGGAAAAAGAAAATTAAAAGTCTGTGTTAAAAGACAATGAAATGAATATACATTATGTAAGTCACTACAAGGAAATTATCTTGTTTTTGCAATATTAGCAAATTATACAAAAAGAACTCATGTAAACAAAGATCATTATTTATGCAAGAAATCTGGAAAACCTGCAATGTATTTATTATCCATCCTCAGTTATTCATTAGAGCAGAAATGAGCTACCAGTATACATGTACTACATCTTCATTAGTTTTGTAGAATTAATATAGTCAAACGTTGCTACATCTAAATGAAAAGATGAAGATATAAACACCTACCCACAAGCGGTGATGCTGTGGATCATATGTTCTCAATTTAGTCTACATGACTTTGTTGTTGTGTATGCAATGCCGTGACAACCAATATAGTAGTAATTATTTATTATCTACATGTACATGTACATGTAGATTGGCTTTACGATGAATACCTTAGTGATATCATGCACTGGTTGCTATGCTTTTTGAGACCAAGGATTTTTTCTGTATCATTTTTCTGTAATACATTAACTGGCCTTGTTAATGCAGTGTATTGTAAAGGTAGATAGCTAGATACATGTAGATAAATAAATGGTATTTATTGATTCATGTCCATGTATCGCAGTATAAGTAACTGAATTGAAATGTGAATAAAACATTGATGGAAAAGACAAGTATACATTTCAAAAGATATCACAATGCAATCTCCATCATTATGTGTGGCTGCCGCCAGTCTCCAAGAAGGAGATGACAAAATTGACGAAGCTTGTATCGCTTTGTATTATTTTATTTGTTCGTATTTTGTGACATTTTCGGGACGCCCCCCCCCCTTTGGGCATGATACTCCCGTAAAAGCCAAGATCTCCCTTTGTTTCCTTGAATTAGATAACCTTTGATCAATCTGCGCATGCACCGCGTGCCTCGTGACAGCTGATTCATCCCCGCGAGGAAACATAGTCCATTACATTCAGGCCTGTAAATAATGAATATGCATTTGAATATTTCAGATAATTGAATTAATGTTATCTTTATGATCCTTAAACATTTCTTACATAGTTAAACCTATCTCGTTGGTTGTCAAAGTAAATCTTTATTATTCATGCGAACTATAATTTTCAGTGAGCGCAGTAACATTTAAGAAACGCTCGCATTCGCCACTTCGTCGACGCACGAGAGCGATCACCATTCGATCGTCTCCGTGATTGTTATATTTTTACTGCTTTTTCGGCTATAATGTCCAGCCAACGAGGTAAGAATAACTAGAGATATATCTAGAATTATTTTTCTGATATTGCATGTCTTATTTAATTATTATGATAAAGAAGGATTCTCATTTTAAACTTCTTCGTAAAGTTTGGCGTTCGATATTAGCATTCAATCTCACATAGTACACACATTTACTCGAACGCCAATCGAACGCCAGATTCAGATAAATGACATTTTAGTATTCTATGCACAGTTTTGAAGTATTTTTTATGTCAAGATTATTATTATGATTGTTATGTGAATATGTTTATTTCATACAAGTAATTTTACTGATATTCAGCAGATTTTAGAATAATTGCTTTTGATTGCCGATTTATTACTGACAAGAGTGCATTCTGTTTACACCTATGGGATTCCATTATTCATACATGTAGTAAATATTACACATAGAAGGCAAACTTTAATTCAGTCCAAATTCTTGAATGAGCCTTGATTCTTACTTAATTAAACAATCTCAGTATTTATTGTAAAGGTACCTTTTATATACTGATGTTCATTCGAGATACAATCTTAAAGAATTAATCAAGTCAGATGTTTAGATAATACGGTATATTTAATGTCCAGTAGTGCTTGACTCTTGTCATTTTACATTTTGGGGAATGCACAATATTATTCCACCTCTTTGGCAACTCTTTTGTTTTAATTTTTGTAACAACTCTAAATTTGTATTTACTATTTGCACAGTACTGTACTTATTATTCGATTGTATTTTTGTATCTTTTTATGTTCACAGTTTCACGGCAATGTTGTGTTGAAATTGGCATTGTTGAATTGTTGCACCTTTTGTAAATAAAGACTCGCCTCAACTTTAGCATTTAAACTCAACAACCGTTTTAGCGTTGGAATCATTTCGCCGTACCTGCAGTCACATTATGAAGAGCATGTACATGTTTATGTATACCATTAAGTTTACAATTAAAATTTACAATTAAAAAATTTGCGTTAAAAGTCATGTAATTATAATCATGTCAAGAAAGAAAGGAGAGAGATTTAGATAGAGAGAGAGAGAGGGGGCCAAAAGATGAAACTGAGAGACAGATTGAGAGGAAGTGGGGGAAAAAGATAGAGGGAAAGAAAGAGAGATGAAAAGATTCAGAGAGATGGGAAAACAGTAGGGGATAGAGAGAGAGAGAGAGAAAGAGAGAGAAAGTGAAAGGGGGACAGATAGAAAGAGAGGGAAAGTGAGCTCTTAATAATGATTATGTACATAGTACTGATAAAATAAAATGGTACATTGCAAAAAAAATGAATGTTAAAAGATAACACTCGAAGTATGCTTCATGTCATAAAATAATCTAATGTATTGTACAATTTAAAAATAATACATTGAATGATAGTTAATCTGTAAACAAATTTTTAGGCATTACTCCCAGTGTTAAAGATCGTATGCTCGATCTGTAATGAAAATCACAATTACAAGTCAGAAAAACTTAACACCAGCGGGATTCAAACCACCAGGCTATTCTGGTTCACGGCCAAGTCACGATGAACTGGAATCAAATACCCAAGATCCTCTTCTCTCTGACTTAATAATATTCGACGGTCCGCCATGGACAATAGTTTGTAATTGAAGAAGCTTAATGGGAATGATAGTTTAGTATAACAAACCTCAGATTTATGAAATAATGATATACTAAGGAATATAACATGTACATGTAATGGAAATTTGACAATTCAATGTGTTTCAAAGTATAATACAATCATATATAAGACTTTTATTATACAAACAGATCAAATCTGGGATTTAAACAACATTACCATAGAATGTCCAATCTGTCCTTTTTACAGCCCATTAGGAATGGAGTGCTGAAGTACATGTAAATAGAAACCGTTTATGCATGAATTATAGGATCTTCAAACATGATTTTGGTTTTTAAACTATTTGGTGAAATTAGATTTTGCAGATAGGATTAAACTCTGTAAATATCGTTGTGGGAATCATCGATTGCCTTTTGCTATTAATGGTCATTACCTCCCAAACCAGGTGCTGCAATGTTGTACCTTATGTCACTCACATGAGCCAGGTGATGAGTTTCATTTTTTGTTTAATTGTCCAGTTCTTGAAAATGAAAGGAAAGCTTTAATTAAAGGGTATTATCTTGTCAGGCCAAATGTTTTTAAAATGTTCAAGTTTTTTACTATGAGAAATACCAAAGACTTGAAAAACCTTTCAAGGTTCTGTAAATTAATTATGTCCAAGTTTTAATGTCATCTGTAAATGTTGTTGATTTTTAGTAGTTATAGTCTTGTACATATGTTCATTATTCCCAGTATGTATTCTCATGTTTTTGTTTTTGTAAATGTATTTTTTCTTATGCCAAATTTTGCCGTTTTATTATAAGCTGTTTGTATTTCTTCCATGCCCCCAGGAGGGGCCGTCAGAAATAAAAATCATTGTCATTGTCATCTGGTCAAATTGATAATGCAGGCTCTATTAAAGTCAAAGTCACTTAAAAGTTACGAGACAATTACAAAGTGAGATTTAAGATCATTTGTAAGGTCAATTTGTAAGCCGGGGTAATATTGGAGCGCCTTGAGCATCTCATACGAGGTGGATATGAGCGCTATAAAAATACCCAATATTATTATTATTATGCAAACATTTTAACATAATTACTGCAAAGATTAAAATTTGGTTAATTGGCTTCTCAATATTTCTTGGTTTTTTTTTCTTCCCAGCCTGCATTTAGTGAAAAACCCAAGATTGTCCAACCAGGGGCATTCACAAGAGCTGCTCCAACCAAAGAAGTCAAACATAGTCGTCGAGTCAGTGATGCCATCGCTAATAACTACACTCCAACGGCCCGCAATCTAACCTCTTCATACATCTATGAGCTTCTACGCAGACATGGTAAATATCTTATGAATTCTGACTAAGATATTGATGCTGTGCAGGTGGTTTCCCAGGAGAGCTTTGAAAGAAGCACCTGTTATTGAAAGTCATAAAAATCTCTAATTGAAATTGAGACATAGACACATGTATAATTGATCCCTTGAGAAGAATAAGAAAGAAATTGAAAGCAGTGGAATGGGTAGGCACACATCTACAATATATCATCTGTTGAGAGCCAGAAGGGTGTTAAATCTGCTTAAAAGAATATTATATGTGACCCGTCATGACAAAATGAGAAAGAAGTCGCTGGGCTAGAACTTGAGAAAATTGGGCAAATCTTGAAAAACTTCAAAAATTTTTATTTTTTTTTTTTCGTCAGTGATTTGGATCCTCAATGTTTCATGAATGCCCTGTAAAAAAAATTGAGTCCTAAATATAACGGGAAAGGGTAGAAAAAGCAGTTTTTCTGTGAGTATTTTTTTTGGTCAACTCTTCTATTTTTTTGGACAGCTGGCGCATGCCAGCGCGAAAAGAGAGCCATCCGCTAGGCCCCGCCCCTAGCTACGAGGGGCTTTGTTCATTGGATGTTCGCAGTCACGTGATCTCTCTGAAAGAATTCGCAGCAAGTACCTTTGTGATTATCGTGTGCTACGATCGAGTTAACTGGAGCGGAGTGAAAAGATGACTTTCAAATAACGACACTGTTTTACACAATAATAATAATAAGGGGTAAATATTCTATAGCACTTTTAAAAGCCGAGAAGAAAAGAAAGCTGGCCTTTTAACCAGAAAGAAAAGTACCTTGTAGAGATTATGAAACAAGCACGTAAATTAAAAGGATATTGAGAGAGAGAGAAAAAAATCAATAATCGTCTCGCGTTGGAGGTGACTTAATCCTTGTTCTTTGAAAGGGGTGAATTCTATACCTCTTTATAACATGGCGAAAAGAAAAGAAATTTAGCTTTTATAAACAAGTAGATTGTATACATTGTTTTAAAGCTAGAGTTAACTAGAGCGGACAGAAACAATGACTTTCAAGCTAAGACGCAGTTTATATTCATCATGTTTATACCACCAGTTAACATGATGATAAATAGTGGTCAATTCTCTTGTTCGTTTCAAAGCCGAACACTGAAGAAATTATGATAGAGGTGAAAGATTTAGAAGGAGAGAGAGAGAGAGAATTGTCTGGGCGTGAATTTTTACAAAAAGCAGTTATCATTATTTTTTTTAAAGCTCTAGTTAGAGCGGCGCTAAGAAGCAGTTTATCTTCATTCCGCTGTTGAACATGAGGATAATAAGCGGCCAATTCTGTAACTCTTTTAACCACTGAAAAGAAAAGAAAGTTACCTATTTAACCAGAAAGAAAAACCTGTGTTGAGATTATGAAACAAGGCCGTGATTTAGAAGGACATAGAGAGAGAGAGAGAGAAAGAAAGAGAGAGAAAATCAATAGGTATGTTCACACGTAGAGCGATAGCATTGATGCTATCTAGGTTTCAAGACTATTTTGGTCATGACCAGATAGTTTTAAGACCAAACGCTGTCTGAACGCAGATAGTCACGAGATAGAAGCGAGTTGGAGCTAGGTTTCGAAACTATTCTGGCAGCGAGTTTGGCAGGAGTAAATCTCAGGATCCAGCGACGAAGCATCGATGCTTTGTGGTAGACCACCCACCGCGCTTGTGACTATTTGTAATGTGAACGCAATCGCTGCTTCACTCGCTGCTATCTTCACTCGCAGCTATCTTCACTCGCAATTTTGCATGATATGTGTGGCGCAGTAATTATTGTTTTGGCAGCGAGTGAGCGATGAATAGTCACGTGTGGGTGATAGAAGCAAGTCGATCATGGCCTGTCTGAACGTACTGGAAATACTTTCGAGACTTACAAAGCATAACTAATAATCGTCTCGTTGTGAGGTGACTTAATCCTTGTTTTTTGAAAGGGGCAAATTCTATACCTCTTTAACATGGCGAAAAGAAAAGAAATTTAGCGTTTAAAAACCACTAGTTTGTATACATTTTTGTAAAAGGTACAAATAATGAACTATAGATGGATAAAACGATTTATTTATTATGAAGCTGTTTAAACCTAGCATTATTTAATCTGGTAAAGAGTAAAAAGCGAACAGAAAAAAAAAATGTATCTTTCAGAACAGAATAAAGAACTTTCAAAATTATGATACATAATTTGATTTAGGAGAGAGAGAGAGAGAGAATTGTCAAGGCGTTAATTTGACAAAGTTTGACCTATAATCTAAAATAAGTCATCGCACAAAATGACAGACTTAAATACCTTTTGACTATGACTGCATAAACTATAGCTAGGTTATTCAACCCTTTGTGGAAAAAAATAAAGAAGAGCATACCGGCATAGGAACGGCTCAGCGAAAAAAAAAGCACGAAGGCTGCACAAGTCGATGCGGGAAGCCTTTTGGAGTGCCGTGAAACTATTTGCTTTGCTACCCCTTAAAGTGTTAAAATTTATCACTGAAATGAATTAAAATTCATGTTTTCATGGGAAGAGATCCTCAAGAAACATAAGCACTGGTTTTTATTCAAATTAGTAAACGGTTGCTAAAAGGCTTTCTCTCAAATCTAGTTGTTATTAAAAACGGAAAATTGCTGCATGTAGGCAAAACGGAAGTTAAACTTTGGAAGTGTGTTTCTCGAAGAAATACTTTTCCAGAGTCCTGTACTATATTAAACTTCAAAAGCTATTATCTCCACTAATATTCACTCTTCAGAGTTGAACTATATATCATATTAAAGCTTTATGAAACGGAGAATAATAATTAACAATAAAATGAAATTTTAAAAAAATGCGACTTCTGTTTCACTTTGACGTGACGGGTCACATATGCATTAAAGCCCTTCTGGCTGTTAGTGGATCATATTTCCTGAGATGTATTTGAACATGCAAACACAAACAATTTTTATTCATGACTGTTCACAAAGAGAAATTTTTGAAAAGAATAAAGTCAATCATAATAATTACACATTAAGTAGATAATTTCACTAAAATGGTCTGGCAGGTAAGTATAATAAGATATTTTTGGTATTTTATGATAATATGAGAGGCACATACATGTATATGTAATCACCTTGTCCCTAGCTTTTGTTCTGATTTAATTGTATTTTTAGTGATTGGCACTAGTTTCATGAGTTCATGAATTTGTCTGTTTTCTTCTACATTTAGATGACAATTTCATTTGATTTTGATTTAGATCGTCCACACATTCGCAACGGTAGGAGATCCCCATCTCCCAATCACAGAGGTCCATCTCCATCACATAGAGTACCTTCACCTCAGCATAGTAGAACATACCATGCACAGCAAAGCAGCTTAGGTAGAAATTCACCTGATAAATCCACCAGTCATGGGTCTCCTTCACCAAGAAAGAGGTAATTACAAGAATAATTGCTACACCCATGCTCACATCTTAAGGCTACCAATCACCAGCAAATAGTTTGTTCTGTATGTTCCAAGTCGCCATAAGATATTCAAAGTATGAGCTTCAAATATTGATTCTATAAAGATATATTAGAAGTTTAATTACTCTCTAAATAAACATTACAGCGACTTGCCAGTAGACTTATGGAGGGACTCGTATGTACAAAACAGGACACGCAGGGAACCCAACTCGGAGTTTGGTTCTGCGTGAGGGGGTTTTATGTTTAACTTTATTTTCTCCATTCCAGCCTGAGTTATCTTGGGCCTGGTATTCAACGCGTTAAAAGACATTTATTTCTTGTACACTCAGGAACTGGAATTCTGCGTCTACTTCTTCAATGTGGATTTTGTATCTCTTATAATATATACCACTGGATTCCTATGAAAATACACACGTATTATTGACAAAGATTTAGTATTTACACGGAGCTATTGACACACCCCTTTTGTATAGGATGTTTTGGCAAAATTTCTGAAGCAACCGTCCCCTGACAAAAAGAAAATTATTTTGTATTTCTTGCTCTTTCAGACAGCAATTTACTTGGTTGTGTAAATGGATTTTTTTTAGACACTCTGTACAACACTTCAGTGTGAGTAGAAGAGCTATTGATAATGGTTCTTGAGCCAAATCATTATATAGTTACTGCAAATATTATGACATGGCTGTAATGTGTGCATAGTACTTACACCAGGGCAAGATACCATCAAAGACCTTCAAGCTTCAAGTGTTAACACGGTGGAGCATAAAAATACAGAATACATTAAGATATTAAAAATCCATTAATAGCTTTCATACATTTTGTTTATTATGTAGATTATGTCTTGAAAACTTAAAGTTATAAAATATTATTGATCCAAATGTAAAAGTTTAAAAATGAAATGTCATACATGTACTTGTACGACATTTGTTTTAAATAGTCTCATCTTTAACCAAAATTGGATAAAGGGGTATCATTACTCAGGATTAATTTTATGGGGATGTGTATGCTCTAATCTGTAGAAAAAAACAAACATGATAAAGAGAGAGAGAGAGAGAGAAAGAAAGAAAGAGAGAAAGAAAGAAAGAGAGAGAGAAAAAGAGTGAAAGAAAGAGAGATAGAGAGAGAGAGAGAGAGAAAAAAAAAATCTGAGATTCTTTGATGTACTATTCTGATACTGTTTGGCTTGGATTTTGAAGCACTCTGTTGTCATCATACACTTATATACCCTAATAATCAGGCCAAGAGTCAGAAGCCAAACTCATTTATTATAAAATGCAAGCAATTAAAAGCTAATTAACTCTGCAATAGAGGGACTTTGGATCCAGGTGATTTCCATATTTATTATTTGGTTTCAATTTGCATTACAAAGCGTACACACCTTCTAACTATGGTGTTGCGAGTTTATGCAAAAGGTGGATTATTCATTAATTATTGACTGTAAGTGTAAGCTGTGCTGACAGCTATGTATGAAGTCCTTCAAGTTTGATCATAATGATGTTCAATCTTTCAGATTGTATTCAATTAGCCTCAAATCCAAATACTCATTGTAAATATTATGTTAACTTTACAGTGTTAATTATTCTGTTATTTCTTGACTACAAAGCATGATTTGGTAATTTTTAAAATGAGGCCGATATGAGAAACCCTCAATGAATAATATAAAATTAGATTGCCAGCTGTATATCCAGGGAAGTAATTAGTCAGCAATTGAATTTTGATGAAATTTGATAGAAGAAGCAATTGAAGTAAATGAATACATTAATTGGTAGGTAAAATATGTTGGTTTTACATTGTAGGAAGTGGAAATTAATCAACTTATAAGAGATGAAGTTACCCTTATCACTTCACCACAAACATTTGATAAATTTTCTAAAAGTAATCAAATAAAATGCATGAAGTAATATGATTGAAACTATGCAAAAAGTGCATACTACAAAGAACATAATTGCAAAGACTGTCAAGAAGGCCATTCTACATGTAGGTTAATTTTTTTAGATATTCTATTTCCAATAGAAATTAAATAAATTCAATAATAGATGTGACTGTGATTTTAATGATCACACATTTCAGTGGGCAGTGTTGAATTCTCGCTACCCCAAATACGCAATTTCGCCAACAGATGGCGTTTGTCATGCAAACCACGCATGCGCAGTGCTGACAATATCCCGATTGGGTCGACAAGTGTTTGTCTTTTTGCATTGAAAATGTACACAGGTATTACAAAAATCCTTGAGTTTGAGTATAAATTAACATGTTTGAAAAGATACCATCATGATTTATTGAGACAGTTGGTTGCATTTTTAAAATTTGAGTGGTTTATGTCATGTGGTAATGTTAATTGAGATCATGTGCCTAGATATTACATGTACATGTTTTCTTGTCAATTTTTTGACACAATGGGACCAGAGAATGGGGGATAGAGATCTGAAACATTTCACAGAGACAGGGAATTACCAGACTGAATATTCAAAGGGAGTTTATTGTAAAAATATTAAGTTTATTGTAAAGATATGGACCTTGGTATAAAAAACTACATGTACATGTACCTGTAGGTTTTAGATTTTTTATATGAACCTGTGGATAGATTTAATCTACTATTCATAGCATACAGTGTGTGGCTATTCAAAATTTAAGAATCCATGATTCAAAACTGATACTCTATTCTTTCTTCAATAGACCTGTTTACTAAGTTATTCAAATTTTATGCATACTTTTGAAACAAAGGTTGTTCTTGACAACCTGAAAGCTTGCCAGAGGCTTGTCAGACATAGCAACAAGTAATGTATGCAAACTGGATTCCAAGTATTGTAGTTCATTCATTAATAACAGGTTAATGGAATACCTCGTTACTAGGTCCCCAGGAAAGAAACATCCATAAATTTGAATCACTTAGTAAACAGGTCTATTGTTAGCCACTTTACATCTTCTTGGATGAAGGATGAACAATATACTCTAGCCAGCCTCGGGTGCATACAAAAAGGAGATGTAAATGAAATGCTAATTGACTGAAACAATTGATGGACACAATGAGATATGCATTGTAACTTTTTGAGCAGCAACACATTTGGATTAAATAAGTGTTATTTGCTTTTTCATGAAATAATAAAGATCCACACAAGTACATTTTATGAAACTTATAGTACATTACTGTTGGTCTATGCATGATAACAAATTACCACTTGAGAAGGGTCCAAAGCCCACTCTGCTTCTAATAGACCGCTTCGGTAATGTATGCATATTTTATGCATACCTTTCAAACAAAGGTTGTTCTTGACAACCTGAAAGCTTGCCGGAGATAGCTACAAATAATGTATGCAAACTAGATTCCAAGCATTGAGGCTCATTTATAAAAAGCAGGTTCATGGAATAGCTCGTCACTAGGTGCTCAGAGAATATATGTGCATAAATTTGTATACATTACAGAAGCGGTCTATTGCAGGCTTCAGACAATTCCAGAGTTACCAAGATAATGTCATCTAAAGCATTCAGAGCAATTTATGTTTTGTGTACATTGTCACATTAATCCAAATGTTACAGCTATTTGTACAATATGGGCTGTAGAAGAAAGATGCAGGTTGGAGACATAAAAATTTCCTTTTCATGCAATCAATTAGTGATCTTTGTTCAGGTAATGAATGTATCATGTAGGGCTGTATTTTGTACACAGGTTATATAGTAAATGCCTGAAAAGAATGATTGAACAATAATATATTTAACCTTGAAGTATGAATTATCCTTTTAGACTCAGTTAGTATAAGGTAGCTTTTAGTTGCTATTATTCTGAAAGGAGTGTGAATCTGGGAGTGTTATGCAATTCTAAATTTGTTCTAATATTTGCTTAACCTCACCCCATCATTTCTCTTTTATTCCCTGTAAGTAAGACAGTCACTGATTTTGTTTGCTAAGCCTTCAGGCATCCTGAGCTGTTTTGGCAAAGCTATAATTAACCATCTTTGAAGAGAATGGAAAAGGGTGTTAAAATTATCCATGTCAGCTTTAAAGAGAATTATTCTTTAGATTATATGTTTGTTGTGTTATTAATAACACAACTTGGGTCGCTGCCAGGTCTCACTTTGAGATACATGTACATATAAAGCCTAAAATGTAAATGCTGCTTTTTTTGTTCTTTTAGAATTTGAATGGCTGAACACATTTATGCTCAGTGGTGCACAATCATAAGACCTTCATATTGTATTGTTTCTTTCTTTTTTAATCATATACATTAATTAGAATTAAGAGTTTAAAATTGCTACATCTCTTTGTACATCATCAAAATGATGCTCTTGAAAACTAATTATCATTTGGACACTATGGATAGAAATGGCTTGAACAGTAGTGAAATTTTTATCCTGTGGTACTACAAGGGTTACAGTTATCACATTTACCATGATATATTTTTGGCAAACTGTATGTTCAAATTAATCAGTCTTTTATGTTTTGTAACATTGATAGGAAAAGATTTTTTGACATCCTTATATTTCAATATGGCACGAAAAAGAGACATGATAACGAAGCTTTTCGACCTGCACTCATCAGGTTATCACGCAGGTATATAACAAATTACTTGAAATCAACTATATTATACTCGGTGAACCCGGACGCAACCTAGACGCCGTAATTTCAGAACAATCGCAAAGCTTGGACGAACTCCTTTTGTCTGCACAGAAGAGGTTCTTGCGATTGAATGTAAGCATCCTTATATGTATATATGCAATATACCACAAATGAAAGATACAATTATGGTGAATGTACTTGTAGCAGTGAAGATTACTGATGAAATAAGGTAAATTGTTACATTGATATTGATTATATTGGTGTTTGAAAATAGATATAGCTATATAAACTGAAGTAGAATTAAAAACAATGAAAATTGAACAAGTCCTCAAGTTCATGTTGATTTATATTTGTTCTTTGACCACTTTCATCAGTTAGATGTATTTTATAATATCTTAGATCCTAGTCATATGTTTACTTTAATGTTGGGTGATATGATTTCTGACTAATATAAGACTACTGCCTAACAATGGTACAGTGGAATTGAAATAGTCAGTGAAATGTGATCTCAATAGACCACAGGCAGGGTGAGAAAACAAGTCTCACACATTTAGGAGAGATATAATTAGAACATTCACAATAAGAGGGAACCAGCGGTAGTAGCACTTACAATAGGATGGATGTAAAGACGCTTTCTAAAAGGTGTCTCAAGTACCTGTCTCTGTTTACTTTACCAGTTTTGTGATTTAGTCTCCTTTGCTCTATTTGCTCTTTCTTTTAAATGGCTGAGATCTTGTTGGCATGTAACAGGAGGTGAAAACATGTAGGAATGCTCAAATAATACTTTTATTCATGAGTGTACACAAAAACATAATTGTGTTTGAACATGAAATTGATTTTGTTCACAAATATTTTGGTCTGATATATACTCACAGCTTCATCATTCTTACCTTCTTAAAGAATTTTGCGCAGTGCTTGTGCCTAAAAGCCTACTGCAATACCACATTAGTGATAATTTTTTACCCAATTTACACTTTTTATGGGCTAAAATATGTATATTTTAAAATATAGCATGCAAACTTTTTCTATTATTTTACCCTAGAATTATGGGATGAGTATCTATTACCAGTTTGATTACTTAATTAAAAAATTGAAGTTACTTTATGTTCTGTTATCCTATGTATTTGTATTTATAACAATGAATGTTATTCCATCAGCTAAGAAAAAACAATATAAATTAATAAACGAAGAAGCTTGATTTGTGAACAAATTTTTAGGCATTTTACTCCCAGTGTTAAAGATTGTATGCTCGATCTGTAATGAAAAACACAAGTCAGAAAAATTGGAACCAGCGGGATTCGAACCTGTCATCTACTGCTTGCCGGGCAGTGATTTAACCACCAGGCTATTCTGAATATTAATGAGTCAGAAAGAAGAGGATCTTGGGTATTTGATTCCAGTTCATCGTGACTTGGCCGTGAACCAGAATAGCCTGGTGGTTAAGTCGCTGCCCAGCAAGCAGTAGATGACAGGTTCGAATCCCGCTGGTTCCAATTTTTCTAACTCCTGTTTTTCATTACAGATCAAGCATACGATCTTTAACACTGGGAGTAAAATGCCTAAAAATTTGTTTACAAATTAAAATTCCTCCCATCAAGGTTCTTCGTTTACTAACCATTGTCTACGGCGGACCGTTGAATATTAATGAGTCAGAAAGAAGAGGATCTTGGGTATTTGATTCCAGTTCATCGTGACTTGGCCGTGAACCAGAATAGCCTGGTGGTTAAGTCGCTGCCCGGCAAGCAGTAGATGACAGGTTTGAATCCCGCTGGTTCCAATTTTTCTGACTTGTGTTTTTCATTACAGATCGAGCATACAATCTTTAACACTGGGAGTAAAATGCCTAAAAATTTGTTTACAAATATATATTAAATTTGGTTTGTAGATACATCAGTATATTGACAGTTCATGTGCATGTACAGTATTGGTTTAATGATAACTGTATCAATAATTATTATCAGTTCATAAAATGAACTGAAAAATCTCTAGTTCCTGTATCTATATATTTTTCTTATGCTACTTTCTAGTCCGAGATCGTCACATCAATCCTATGCTGAGTATAAGAAGAGTAGAAGTCAGACGTCATTACACAATAATGGTTCAACACCTCTTCCTACCCTTCATCATAAATCTCAATCTAATGGTCCCTCTGCCAGTAGGAGTCGTCTACCCCCTATCAACACCCCTCCAACAAGTCCAAGAGACCATGGAGATAGTGTAGTCAATGGGCATGGCAGGACTAGACCATTAAGTAGTAGGGAGGGTAGACCTGGAAGACAGTCTAGTAGCAGTAGTGATCCTCTTGTTCCTGATAGTGGTAATGGATCCTTGAATGCGATACATCCGTCTCCGACACCAGTTAATGATGTTCCAACACTCAATCTTCGGTCTTTGACAAATACAAGTTCAGATAGCAGTCTAGGTAAGTTCTGATCATGTTTAACATATAGTTCAAATCTTGGTCGATGTTTAGTAGGTTGGGATCATATTTCTAACATAGACCATTTATTGATTGAATTTTACCTAAGATTACTTCCATAAGGAACACAATATCAAAACTAATTTTAATAAAGTCTTTTTTGTATGAACACCACTTTTAATCACCACAGGTATCTAGTTTGAAGATTCATTTACTAGAAGAGTTCATGTACTTTACGAACAGCGAGGCGAGATCATTCACCTCTTCATTGTTCACATCTGTATTTAACATATGAAACCCCTCTTGAATTCAAATTAGAGATAAAGATGTGATAGTTTTATTATTACATTAAAAAAAATAACTGGTTTGTTTTGAAAGTATAAAAGAAAAACAGCCTCCTACAGTGTTGCACATTAAATATGGAGCAAGATTGAAATGTTTTTTTGCAAAAATAAAACAGGATACAAATTTAATGATACATTTGCGTCTTTGTACACTTCCATTAACCCGGAAGCTAATGGATACTCTTATTCCCATAGGCTTAATACAGGGACCACCCGGTTCCCGTAAGCGAAGGGTTAACAGATTTATACACCTATAGGATATTGAATTTGAATATCTGATTAAAAGTACTTTGCATACTTCTGCCTGTTTCTCTTTAGATGGAATAGACCTTCCTCCTTGTATGCGTGACTATGATTTAGAAATGGAAGCTGCAATGAGTGTAGAGTTCCCTGGGTATACCTACTCAACACATGGGCTATCTAGACCACCAACACCAAACCAACAGGATATTGTCAGGTATAATCTTGTCTACCATTATTAGATATTAGCAATAACAAAAAAAAAAAATCTTTGGAAACAATTTTGCTGTACTCCTAGTATTAAAGATTGGCTGCCCAATCTCCTTAAAAAATGTTCTCTCATAAAGATCCATAACATTTATAGAAGAGGATTTGTACTCTGTTACTTGAAAAAAAAAGAGAAGTATCTTTTACAAATCCTTTGACATTTATGTTCAAGTGTCCTGGGCTCTTATCAAGCAAAGCATGCAAATTTTTAGTATTTAAAAGATAGTTGTGACAGTTTATGCTAAGTAATTTATTATTACTGTCATCTCAGGAATCATTTATCTCCATATTAAGGAACCTTATGTGATTGTAATGCCTTTTGAAATTAACATTCATCATCATGTTTTTTTCCTTCTTCAGATATTATGGTTTGATTGAAAAGTCAATAGAAGATTCCTCAGTAGCACCCTTGGATAAAGAATGGATTAAAGAGATGTACAACTTCCTTCCTAAAAGACTCAAGACTGAACCACTCAAGAAATGTATGAAAGAAGTCACTGAGGTAGGAATGTATGAACACTCATAGTGCACCAATACCCATCACAAATAGATGCCCATGGAGTAAAGAAAAGAAGGCAGAAAATACAACGAAAATTATATTGTACAACTCATAATCTGATGACAATTGACAATTTCTTACACTAGGCAATTTTCCTAACTTTAAACCTGGGCCCTGTTTTATAAAACTTGTCATCAATGACAAGTTGCGATAACTGTATGTTATAAGCTACTGAAATCCTCACATCTGATTGGCTGAGAGCAAATTTGTCAGCAAAAGTCACCAACAAGACACTTGATGAAATGCCCCCCAGGACTTATTGCTAAACTCAAACTTAAACCTAATCTGAAAGTAAAACCCAATCACATCACCAAACGTAACCTTATATTTTGACAAAATAAACCCCCAAAAATGTTGCTGGAGCGAATATGGAATCTTCATTTGGAAAGGGATCATTTCAAAGGTCAGCACTGACTAAATGCTTAATCTGAATAATTAAGTATGCCCATTATTTTATCCTATGTTATTCATAAAGCAGTACCTTTAGAATGACAAAATAGTGATTACAGGGTTTGAAACAAAGTACCGGTACATGTATTGTCATTGGAAAGTCATAAATCTTTAGCTACTTTAAAGATGTCGGTCTGCCTGTTCCTTTTCTATCAACATGCTCTTGCTTTTGTAGCATAATATAAGATATGCACTAAAAAAGTACATAAACTAAAACTTTACAAAGGTCTAAAGCAACTCATAATATTCAGTACTTAAGGGAAAGAGTATTAATGGGATGTTCACCTTTTGTTCATCATTGTGAACATGCAAGCCTTTAATACAATGTGTTCCATGACAGAGTAATCATACATATATATTATAGTGATCCGTATCTTGGCTTATCTGTTTTGAAGGCTAAATCTTAAGCATTCTTAAACGAGAATAGAGACACTGCAATCATGTACAAATGAGTGCTAGGATTAGGATGTAAAAGCTATCAATACCGTGTGAGTAAAAAAAAGTCTACACTTGTGTAACTGTATGTGTTTTAAAATGTGTGCCATGTTTAATTTTTGGGGGGACTGTTTGAGCGTCATTTGTATCTGCGAGGACCAAATTAATGCCCTAATTCAAAGTAGAAAGGAAGTACATGTAGGCAAACACCTATTCAAATAATTATGTACTGGTACATTTATTAAAGTCTGTTTTTAGCAAGCAATGTAAAAAAGTGGTCTGTGTGGAAGAGGAAAACATGTATGTACAATGCAAGTATCATGTGAACTGAATGGAAGCATATTTGATCTTTAAAAAAAGGAGTGGTTTGATATATGTAATCATAATAGAAAATAAGAAATCAACTCCTTCAGTGACTATAAGTGCAGCACAACATTTACTGTTATTTATGATAGATGAAATTAAATGAGGAACACCAGTCTCTCTTAATATTTGTTAGAAATAACTCTTTTTGAAGTGGCAAGTATTAAACATGTCTGTATTAAAAAGGTACCCTTGCACTTCCAAAGTACTTTGGAAATTATTACCCACACTTTAGCTCTTATTGATTGAATCCCTTCATAGCATATCATATTGAAAACTGTATATAGGGGCAATGCTTGTCATCAACTTGTAAGGGATAACTCTTGAAACTATAACAAATTGTTGCCATAATAGATTTGAATACTATGGTGACATGACATTAGAATTGGATTCTAAACCTTCTCACACTTGACATGATTTCCCTATCCAAATTTAGGAAGCCAGAGCTGTGTATACAGAGAGCATCAAGAAAGGTATCATGGATTACATTCTCAAGGACCCTGTGGAACAAGAGAGACTTGGTATTCCCATGGCAACCAAACCATCTAACTCAGCTGGTAGAGAGTGGTATCCATGGAGTGATGCAGTGGATGATGCAAGAGACTTCATGGAGAACTATCTCTACGTAACCCATCCCATCATGACAACTATCCTATACAAGTGGGAAACACAGTGAGTGTATACTGCTACAAACAGAAGATCAATGAAAGGAGCCTTGTATTTCATTGGCCATATGACCCCCAAGATATTGTTGTAAATGTTAGGAATACTTTTGTGTAGAAAGGTAGATTTAGGATGCATGAAGTATTATGACTTCTCAGGAAAGAGGCCACAAGAATGAGATTTGTCCAGAGAAATCACATGATTTATTTATTTTGAAAATGAATAAATATTCGATGAAATGTGTGAAAACCATTTTCATTGACCATTGAGGAACAAGTTTATGCAACTCCCCTCCCCCAGCACAAACTAACCAAAACTTGCATTTTCTGCTATCATAGATAATGTACATAGTATCACCTTTGCCCCTGCCAAGTCTTTATAATAACTTGGAAAATGACATCTTTAATGATTTCTAAATATCTCCTTGTATAAATCCAAATAAAGAGGTAGGTTATGCTGAAGTTAACCTTTGTGAAGTTAAAAATTGTTCATAATCAGTGATACAGATATAGTTTAGATCTTTCAAGTCAAGGGATATTTATTTTTATTCTTTTTCAATATCTACTTACCTATATCCTACTTCAGTATTTCTCATGATATGTCTGTCATTCATTTATGCCATATTGCTGCATCTCTCTTTTTCAGATATGCCCATTTGAGGATGATAGACAGAGCTGGAATGGCAGAGATAATACCTCTCACCCCAGAAGCATTCCTAGAGCAAATCAAGAATACAACAAAACATACGAGAGAGATCCTGATAAATAATTGGCTTGAGGAATGCGCTAACATGATTGATGATGAGAGAGATGAGATTGAAAGATGGATGCCAGAGAGTCGGGTGAGTCTCATCAATATCTGTGTCAAACATCAGTCTTTATTGATTAGAAAGTATGCCATTTCTATTGAGAGGGATGCAAGTTTAAGATATAGTCTTCGAAGCTCTTGATGCTTCATGTGAAATTAAATAATGTTATACATATACATTGTTTGTGCAACCATTGGTTTAATTTCAGGCTATAACTACTGACCTTGTGTAGCTGTAAGGAGAAAGCTGGTATATGTGATTTATGATTATATATATTGCAGATGTTTTTCAGCAAAAAGCATGCATGTAATTATGACTTATTTAGTCTTTAAAAGGCCTAATCATTTCTTTGATTCAGTATTTACCCATTCTTCACTCTGTAGAGAAGTAACGTAGATGTAATTTTCTAATGATACTGATTCTCCTTACAGGATGGTAGAATGTCTCAGATGGATCACTTCTTTAACTCAGTATCAACCCTGATGTCACTGTGTCTGAGGAGCTGTGTAGAGAAATCTATCCATGACCTTGTGGAATGGTTCCAACTCTATGAAGCTGGGAACCATTATGATTGTGACTACAATGAATCTGAGCTCTCTCTACCAACCATACCACAACCTATCAAGATCTCCATGGTAACAGATAAAAATGTTTATCTTATTCATTTCCTTAACATTTAAGTGAATTGAATATTTATTGTCATGCTAATTAACTGAACAGGCATAAAAATCATTTTACTGTCTCACATTTGTATTACAGATAAAGTAGAGTTCTGGTCATGCAATTATATTGTGAAAGAAACTGTCTCAAAGGCATTGGGAATGGTTCACCATGTCTACATACGAATTGTTTTATACTGTGTTGTTTGGAGTCATCAAAATAAATAAGAAATTGACCCAATTCGCTGAAAAGCATATGTGCTGCTCACAGAAATGGGTATATGGGACTGCACACACAAGTGGCATGAATGTTCAGCCCGAACATTTCAGCTATTTCTAGTCATATTTTGAATATAAGAGCATCTGAAGGGCAATCCTTTTCAGGGGATGTTTCTACTATGATGTTCTTCTAAACTGACATAAAAGAAATGAGAAAGCTCACAAAGTATTTTTCACCTTTCCCAGAACTCAAAATTCCCTTTAAGCATATAACATCACCTGCTTTAGGTATAGCTTAGGGAAATGTAGTGGCACAAAAAGTCACGTCTGGAATACAAAATGCATGATCGTTGAAAATCGCAATTTTATCTAATTAAGATAGAAACATATCGCTAAGCCCTAGATTGGGTAAGAATATTACCTTGTTTAGTCTTAATATTACCCAAACTGTCATTACATACATTAAGTTACAACTTTTATTTCACCATTTTCACCTATGATTTTGCTGTTTGTTTTCTGGATGCATCTTTCGTGCCACTCCATTTTGCTAAGCTACCTTACATGAATTTGTTAAACATCACCTGGGGAGCGTTTCATCAAGCGTTTTGTCAGTGATTTTTACCAACAACTGTTATAAGCTACTGAAATCCTTGCATCTGATTGGCTGAGAGCAAATTTGTCAGTAAAAATCACTGACAGAACGCTTGATGAAACGCACCCCTGTTCAAACAAGATACATAAACACAAATAGTACCTCAAGGAAAGTTCCTCAAAGAAAGACATTGCACTAATAATATAACATTAACCAAGCTATCATCAAATTCAAGTCTTCACATCTGTAGCCACTAGGTATTCATTTACTCTGATAATATCTTTGTAAAAGGATTGTATATTGTGTAACGGTCAAATTATTGTAAACATCATGCATAGATTCTAGCTTTAAATCGTGTCTATCAAGGAATGAGAAGATTCAACTACAGTATGTACATATGAAAATCAGGCTGCTGTATGGGTACAATCATGAAGGACGTGTAGATTACAGTGAATACAAGACTTACTAACACTCCAAAGTTGTATTATGAATGTATGATAGTTTATACTAGCCATAGACTATAATGTTTTATGTTTATCCAGGGCCCAGAGATGCCCCAAGTATCCTGCAAGTTCACACCAGACATCAATGGTGTCGTTGACATCATCCATCAGTGTATCCAGACCATGGTAGATGGTGTCAAGGGTATCAGCCGTGTAGAGAATCGTCTGTTCCATCGGGTAGACTCACTGGCTATCACTCATATTCCTACTGTCAGGGATGAGGAGGAGGTGGTAGAGACAGCAAGGGAGCAGGTCAAAGAGGTCATCTTGCATAACTATCATGGTCCTATCAGGTTGGTAGTTTAGAAACATTAAGCATTTCCATCAGCTGTCCAGAAAAATATATGGCCTTGTGACTGAGCTAGAGCAAAATATTCAATTTCCAATTGTTAATTTGTTTGCAAATATGCTCTTCTAGTGTTATGTTCTTATCATCATAATGTATAGTGAATAATCATTGCCTTCAAGCAGGCTACATGGGAAAGCACTTCTTGCTGATACATGTTTTAACTGGATTATTCTGGATTGAAGTTTATGAAAGGTAATATTTACATCATTTGTGAATAAAGGGGTCCTATTGAAATATGTTGTGATTCTTCATGAGCTATATGATATGCATTGTGTCATTTTTCTTGGGTACTCTACATGCATGTTTTGAAGTTAGGTTTCATGCTCTTCAGGCCTGTCTTTGTTTGACATGGTTTATTCAAAATCCTGTATTTTCCAGTACTTTTATCTCAGTACGTGCTCCTGAATGTTTACATGTTTTCATTGATTGTTGTTCCAGGTTTAAGATGGTGTATGCTCCATATGCCTACCTGTTGAAAGCATCATCAGACACACAGGTTGAGAAGTTTGTGAGTAAGGAGCAGCATCTGAGGGACTACGTCAGAGAGATTGAGAAACTGAAGAAGATGGCGGCTGAAGTTGGTCTCTTTCCTCTCAATGTACCAATGCATCTCTTTCAGTTGGATTGCACTGATATCAATAGGGTAAGTATTGAGTGATTTTTATGTTTTCATTGGAAATCCGAGACACGAAAAAGAAACGTTACTGTATTTGGCTTATCTTTGTTCATCCGAATTTTATCTTTGAGTAAAAATTGTAATTTAGTTGATACATGAATTTTAAACATCCTTATTTCTTCTGATCCATGTTATGAATACACTGTTGTTTTATGTACTCCAAATAAAGATCATAATTTCAGTTTTATACTAATTATGGTTTGTTTTGTGTATTTTTTCTTAAGGGATCATTTTCAACAAGCCTTCTTGTGCCACTATTATTCATCACTATGATTTTTAAATGATTTTGTAATGCTTTTTTTAATAGTGAAAATAAATGATTTGATATGATTTGAAAATAGGAATATATATTCAAAGACTTGAATTATGCATCAGCAAAGCTATATCTTGTTTTACTGTATCTCATCTATCTACAGTGGTTGATTCTCAGATCAAGAGATTTAGCAAACATCATGATCTCAAACATCACTAATACAAGTCGTTTGTTCAACCGTGCCATATGTGGTCAATACGACCAGATTGTGAGGAAGATTACTACTCAATCAGAGTCTACGCATCAGTTGGTCAAACTTCAGGAGTATGTAGATAGATTGACCACTGGAGAACTCTTACAACTCAAGGTACGAGAGTTTTAATGCTATCATTCTCTCAAACAAATTTTTTGCAGCTGTAAAAAACATATTTTTGTCTTTGCTAAATTTTGGTTTCATATTTTAATTGCGAAGCTCAGCTCATGTTGCATCTTGTAAAACATTGACATTATATGTAATGCATGAATGTTTAAGAAGGTTTGAATGGGGTTATGTCATAAAGTTTATTTCAATAACGTTCGGTTCAATGACAATAAGATGTTCCATATGTTTATTTGAAAAAATATTGTTAAAACAAAACTAACTCTCTTCTGATTACCAAGTTGAGAATCTTTCAAATCGATTTTTGGCGATGTATATTCTTTTTCTTGTTAGGAGTGTCATCGTTCTTATGGTTATTTTTATCTCAATACAGAAAAAACTAGAAGTAGCAGCAGGAAACCTGATCTTCTTGATGGACTATGCGTACCTGAACAAAGATGATCTGATGCTGAATGATCAGACATTCACTTGGCCAGACAGAATCATGCCCATTATAAGGAACAGGTCAGTTTTATACCACCATCTGCTTTCTTTGCCCTCTTTCTAATCACTGACACAACTTATATGATAGAATCATGCCCATTATAAGGAACAGGTCAGTTTTATACCACCATCTGATTTCTTTGCCTTATTTCCAATCACTGACACAACTTATATGATAGAATCATGCCCATTATAAGGAACAGGTCAGTTTTATACCACCATCTGCTTTCTTTGCCTTATTTCTAATCACTGACACAACTTATATGATTGAATCATGCCCATTATCAGGAACAGGTCAGTTTTATACCACCATCTGCTTTCTTTGCCTTATTTCTAATCACTGACACAACTTATATGATTGAATCATGCCCATTATCAGGAACAGGTCAGTTTTATACCACCATCTGCTTTCTTTGCCTTATTTCTAATCACTGACACAACTTATATGATTGAATCATGCCCATTATAAGGAACAGGTCAGTTTTATACCACCATCTGATTTCTTTGCCTTATTTCTAATCACTGACACAACTTATATGATTGAATCATGCCCATTATAAGGAACAGGTCAGTTTTATACCACCATCTGCTTTCTTTGCCTTATTTCCAATCACTGACACAACTTATATGATAGAATCATGACCATTATAAGGAACAGGTCAGTTTTATACCGCCATCTGCTTTCTTTGCCTTATTTCTAATTACTGACACAACTTATATGGTTGAAATCACATACATGTAGCTACATACATGTATACCAATCTGATTCCAAACAGATCTCAACAGTCTCAACAGAATTTAGACATATTAAGACATATTAAAGGAGTGGAAACCAGAACCCCATGTACTTTGAGGAGTGTCGTTTTTATCATTCTTATGTCATTCCTTATCCATATGTATGATGGAATAGGAATTAGGGATCCTATGTGCATAAACATATTGTTCTTTCTGTAACATTGTCATTGCATTGTGATATTTGCCTCAGATTATTTTTATATTTATAACTGTAGTAAATACTGTCACAGTAAATGAAAAATTCCAATGTTTATGTCATTGCATTGTAAATAAATGGACAGTAGTATTTGAGATTATGTAGGATATTAATTGTGTAAAAGAAATAAGTCAGAATCCATTCTCCCTGTTCATTCTTTCAGTGAAATGAAACTTCAGAAGGAGCATGACTATGCTGTCTCCAAGCTCAATGATTGGCAGAAGAAGTTTGCAGTACGTATCAAGGAAGTGATGGACCAGGTCAAGGTATTCAAGACCAAGGATCGTATGTCTGAAGCACAGGATTATCTGGACAAACTCATTGATATACAACTCAAACTGGATGACTTCTATTCTGAGGTGAGTCCTACTAAATCAAGATCTTTGACAGTATTCATCTGGTCTAATGTTTTCTTACCTGTTCCAGTTGCTATTGAAGAAACTCCGTGGGAGAGAATTACAAAAAAATACATTTCCATTTGAGATAGCTTTCCTTTTTTTATTTGAAGCAATGTACAGCTGCTGGAGGTTTGTGATTTCTAATGAATTAAAAAGTTGAAAATCAAAGCCACTTGTTTATAGTTTGTCCTGTCAGAGCCATGATGCAACAAAGCCTGTGTTAGTACTGCTGTCTAGATGTTATTTAAATATCAAATGACAGATTCAAGTCTGCTGAATGAACATTTTCTGATTTATTCAGTTGCAGACAAAAATGCAATCTTGTACATTTGGAGAATATGGAAATCTATCTCTAAAATATGAGAATACTCTGAAATTACCTGTATCTAATAAAATGATAAAGCTATCATCACTTAAAATGTGATCCTATGTAGCTATGACATTCATGTGGTGTACAGTGATACATTTTAAATGTTGAGTCTTATGCATCCTGACAATAACTATGGTTTTAGTTTCTGCTTGTGTGAGGAATTTCTTCTCGCATCTCTAATTCCTATAATCTGTTATTTTGCAGAAAGGAGTAGTGAATCAAGAACAGAAGTTACATGATGTCGGTCATATCAGTCCTTACCTATCATCACTTAAAGTGTGATCATATGTAGCTATGACATGTACAGTGATACATTTAAATGTTGATTCTTATCATTCTAACCATGTATCCTGACAATATCTATGGTTTTAGTTTCTGCTTGTGTGAGGAACTTCTTCTCACATCTCAAATTCAAATAATGTAACATTTTGCAGAAAGGAGCAGTGAATCAAGAACAGAAGTTACTTGATGTCGGTCATATCAGTCCTTACCCTGAACTAGATCAGATCAAGGAGAAGAAGGAACCCTATGATAAACTATGGAATGCTGCAGTCAAGTTCCATCACATGTATGACAGGTGGATGAATGGACCCCTACTGGATGTCAATGCTGAAGTGGTAGAAGATGAGGTAAGAGATTATTTAGGATGCAGATGTGTGATGGTACATGACGTGGTAGATAGATGATGAAGATTTTTCCAAAGAGTATAGAATACTGATGTGTACTTAATATTAGCATGTAATATTGGTATTCATATGATAAAGTAAAGTATCTTAGCTACATGTACATGTAGGTTGTTGACACTTGTACTGTAACACACTGTTTCCATCAAGTTTGGAAGGCTGATTTTAAAGGCTGATTTTAAAGGCTGTTAAATAAACCTAGCTGGAAGTCATGTACTGCAGGTTTAAGCTAGTTTGGAAAATATTTAAAGAATATGGTTGCTTTCCACTTCATATTTAGAAGCTAATTTGTCAAATCTAGTGGCCTTTTATAGCATTATTTGGGTTATAGTCACACCCGGTGGAATGGCAATAGATTTCATGTGAATAGATAAACAATCTCAGACCAAAAAAAATTATGCTAATTGAATGGCCTTTCTATCATTAGACATTATGTCCATTGTCAGGATAAATTATGACTTATGTGCAAAAATTTATCTTGTAAAGAAGACATGTAATTATATGGAAATGCTTTTACCCGATTTTCACCATCTTTTTTTTCTTTTCCCATCAGGTACAGAACATGTGGCGTACAAGTTACAAGCTGACCAAGGTGTTTGCTCATCCTGACATGATGGGCCCAATGAGGGCAGCAACCACTATCAAAGCCAAACTGGAGAAGTTCAAGATCAACATGCCTCTCATCAATGCTCTCTGTAATGCTGGGATCAAACAGAGACATTGGGATATGATGAGTGAAAAGGTAGGTGCATTCCTCAAGTGTTCTTAGCTACTATATGTTGCAGTGGAATTACGTAGTACCTATGAAAGATTAGACCTCCATATAAATTTTATTTGAATATATTTTATGTCCCGTATATTTATGTTACATGTTTTCTTTCGCCTTTTACATGTATTACTTTGTGATTAACCAGCAGAGAATGAACTGAGCAAAATATATATTGCATGTCTTTTCTTCACCTTAACACTGCTGTGGGCAGTTTGAACTACCTAAATTGTGAAAATATGTGAAATTATGAAGTCATATCATAGCAAAATGTGTGTATCAATATGAACAATGAAAATTTGAAAACTTATCTCAAGAAATACATGTATTGAAACTTGGTTACACCAAAGGAGTTAAGCTGCACTTATTCATTTTCCATATGTTGTCTTGGTGAACTTGTTTAAACCATGCTGCATGTATGAGCCTTTTGTCCATGATAATAAAGATCTACTGCATACATTTTCCAGGTTGGTTTCAACATGACTCCTCAAGAAGACACTCCTCTAGTTGAGATGCTACAGATGGGATTAGAGAAACACTTGGAAGATTTATCAGAGATCAGCTCTCAGGCTAGCAAGGAGTATGCTATGGAGAAGGTGAGTCTTACAATATTTGGTATCAGCTATCAATAATGGCTTCTTTTGCTAGCCGAAAGATGAGTATAGCAAATGTTTAGATGCTTGTGGCTATATCTTTACCCTTGTTCTCACATTTGCTTTCTTGAATTGGCTTAAATTGTGAACTGTGAATTTCTAGTTAAAATGTTGTATATGTGATGAGATGATCAAAATCACTTGAACATCTCATTGGGGTTCTATAGTATTGTATTTTTTGGTTTTGCTTTGCAAACAAAGATTTAAGAAGGAAATCCTCAATCTGTGCCAGCTTGCTGTTGACTGTTGTAGGGTTCATTAGATCCATTAGATAAAAGGTAATATGCTTGTCTGCTTTCTTATTAAAAAAATGGGGGAAAATAGTTTTAGTTTTTCTTTTTTATGACAGGCATTGACCAAGATGAAGAGTGATTGGGAATCAGTACACTTCAGTTTCACAGGATACAAGGATACAAAGCTCTCTATCCTAGGAGCACCAGATGATGTCCAGGTGTTGATTGAAGACCATGTGGTCAAGACAGCTACAATGAGAGGATCTCCTTTCATTGCTCCGTTTGAGACTGAACTCAAGGAATGGGAAATAAGACTGGTGAGACTTTGATAACAATAAAATATTTTCCTTTGGTTTACTTGAACCATTATACTTGCCTCAAGAATTTACTGGTATTTTCACATATATGAGTTAAACTGTAAAGTCACGCATTACCCTAAATCTTGCATTGGTAATGTCCTGCAATTTAAGTGTACTATACATATAAAGCATGACCTTGCATCAAAGAATATAAGTACTTAGTATATTGACTACTACTTAAGGGAGGCGGAATTGGAACCTTTCCTACTGAATCATAAGATTAAGTAAAAGAATGTAAATAATTCTAAATGTACTCGTGGTCAGGTTCCCCTAGTGACCATATGGGCCTTATGAAATATTGATCTAATAATACTGATGTTTTCAATACTAAATATATCAATATTAGATACATCCAGTGATGAACAAAATCCCCCAAAACCACACACCAGATTTTCTATTAGTCAGTGCAATACTGCCCCTCATACCAATAGTATTCTTCAATTCTTGCTTTACGTGACAGCATCGGATCAAAGACATCTTGGATTCATGGCTGAAAGTCCAAGCAGCTTGGTTATATCTCGAACCTATCTTTGGATCTGAAGACATCAGAAGACAGATACCTGTAGAAGGAGAAATGTTCACCACTGTAGATGGTCACTGGTATGTGTGGAAAACTGCAACAATATTTATTTACATCCATTTCTGATACCCGTTTTCTTTTAAATCATTGTATACTACATAAGCTGTAGCAGCCTAAATGTCATAGCCATGTGCATCCAACCAAATCTAAGAAATATTCAGAAATCCAGGTTAACAAATGATATTGGAAATAACTTCTCACAAATTGAAAACTTTTGCATTTCGTTTCAAACTGAGATCAACGTGTGTTTACAACCAATGCATTTTCTATTATTTGTGTGTTTATAGGAGAGAGATCATGCACACATCGGTGAAGAACACCTTAGCCTTGGTGGTGACCTCCCAGAAGAACATGTTAGAGAATCTTCAGCACTCTGAGGGTCTCCTAGACACCATTCAGAAAGGCCTCAATGACTACCTGGAGAAAAAGAGACTCTTCTTCCCAAGGTTTGTATTTACAGGTTTTCCTTGGGTTCCTGAAAGAAAAAGGGCATAAAGTCAACAAATGTAACATGGTATCCTGAATATCCAATATATTTGCTTTATTGAATACTGTATGCTTCTAGTGACTGACAGCTCGTAATTGTTACATAGAATTTTGTCAAATATTATGTTGTGCAGCATGTACATGTAGTTTTACTAACTCTACAAAGTTGCATTTCCAAATGGCAACTCTTGAAATTAAGTGTTATAGATTACGCTCTTTAATCATTAATTGAAAGTTGTCATTTATTATCTGAAACCAATACTTTCTTTGTTATGTCACTACTCTCAGAAGCACCTGTCATGGATTACTGAGACTTGGCTTCATATCATGAATAAAACATTTATTTAAGGATTAGTTGTTAAACCTAACTAACCTAAATCTCTTCATGCTTTATTAAACAAGGTTCTTCTTTCTGTCCAACGATGAGCTTCTTGAGATTCTATCAGAGACTCAAGATCCTCTGAGGGTCCAACCTCATCTCAAGAAGTGTTTTGAAGGCATCGCTCAGCTGACCTTCACTCCAGAGAAAGAGATCATCGCTATGGAATCAGCGGAGAATGAAAGTGTAGAACTTTGTTCTCGTATCATCCCAGCTGATGCTCATGGTCTGGTTGAGATGTGGCTTATACAGGTCAGAATCATACTAAACGTCTAGAAACATTTATCTTTTGCGATCCAGATTTGTTCTAATTTTGGATTTCTTTTTGAAGGCTATAGCAGGTCCTTACATGATAACCTTTTTTTTGCAGGGAGTCTGGATTGATATATATATATAGGTCAGTATGTAAGGCGCCCTGTTTGAATTCTGGAGTTAGTGTAGAGTCCTTTTAGAATATGATATTCATGAGGGAGTATTCCACAATGCAAAATGTTTGTTGAAAGTGCTAAAGCTAAATTGGAAGATTGATTTTTCCATAACATGGAGCATGTGCAGTTCAAGTCAAGACTGACCATTTTTGTTATCATTAATCTTTAAAAAAAGGAGAAAATCCTAGCCTATTCTAAACAAGAAAAAAGTCAAACTTCCTCGTGTATAATAGCTTTTTACTCTTTGCCACTGGAACACTTATCCTGAAGCCTTTCATTTTTTCCTTTCTGATCTGTACTATAGGTGGAGGACTTGATGAAGAAGAGTTTGAGGGATGTCAGTGCTAAGGCAGTTCTGGCATATCCAAATTAAGTCATTGGTTCTTAGATAGCCTATGTAAGATTCACTTTTATTTTTTTGCTTGTTTGATTTGTATTATACTGTAGGTTGAGGATCTAATGAAGAAGAGTCTGAGGGATGTCAATGTTAAGGCAATTCTAGCCTATCCAAAGACTCCTAGGAAATCTTGGGTTCTGACCTGGCCTGGTCAGATTGTAATTGCAGCTAGTTCCATCTACTGGACTGCTGAGGTCACAAAGGTATGTACACCTCCATCAAGATTACACTAACCTTTCAGAAAGGGGGTTACTGAAACGGTGTGAATATCATGTGGATTGTTCATTCATTCTAAATGTGTTTTCCTTTATAATCCTTTGATATGATGTTTTCTGTTGATATGGTAAACAATCTCTGCATCGGATACAAACTGTGCTGGGAAAAATATCTATATCTAAATATCTATATCTAAATGTATGGTTAAAACATTACAACTGTATTTTGGTACAGATAATGATTTAGAATGTGTATAAGGCATTGTTGAAGTGGATGACAAATAAAATTTCTTTTTCAGGCTATTCTGGAGAAAGATGGACTGAAGAAATACCTTACAACATGCAATCGTCAGATAGAGGAGATTGTGGAGCTTGTAAGAGGAAAGCTGACCAAGATGGCTCGTATTACTCTGGGAGCCCTGACTGTCGTAGATGTTCATGGTAAATACATAGAGTACTTCACCAAGGTTATGGTTCTTATGATAGAAAGTGTGTTTTATGTTGTGCAAATTTGACTAAAATTGTTTTATCCGTCCAGCTGTGCACAAGACGAATGTGCAAAAATATGTTATGTCAGAAAGAAACTATTAATTGATGCCCTAACCCATCTCTATTTGTCCAGCTCGTGATGTAGTGTCCAACCTGTACAGTGAGAAGATAGAAGATCCTCTCAACTTCCAATGGATCAGTCAGCTAAGGTATTACTTTGAGGAAGGTAATGTGATGGTGAGGATGATAACTACAACCGTTCCCTATGGTTACGAGTATCTAGGCAACACAGGGAGACTGGTTATTACTCCACTCACTGATAGATGCTACAGGTAAGGAAAACAGTACTCTTGTTGATCTTGTTGAGACTTGATAAAGATCTATCACATTCATAGGAAATGTGAAACTTTCACTTGTGTAAATACTACTATCTTTGTTTTAAGAAAGAAAAAATTGTGTTCAAATGTTCATTAGAAGATGGATGTATTAATGCTTTAGTTTAATTTATGAATCTTTTCCCCTCTGAAATTTACCTAGTTAGATCATCACATGCTTATCCGATATTGGGTAATATGTTTAGTTTTATCTCATATATTATGTGGTTTTTATTTTTAGAACCTTGATGGGAGCATTACTATTGAATCTTGGTGGAGCCCCTGAAGGCCCAGCAGGGACTGGTAAGACAGAGACCTGTAAAGATCTGGCTAAAGCGGTTGCTAAACAGGTAGGTCTTATAAGTGTATACTTCAAAGAAATTTATCAAAGCAATGTATAATTTCTTTTATTTATTTACTTTTTCAAGACTGGACATAAAACCTTTTTAATGGAATCAATTAAAAATAAATCCCTTCATTTCTTGTGTTATTGTCAAAGCCAAAATATTAGAGAGACAAATTGCTCATGTTATCATGACAAAGGAACATTAAGTGGGAAATATAGCTATGATGGTACATGTACATGTCGCTGCATTTATGTTTCACTATTGAACATTTTCTGTCAAATTAGTATTTCTTGTAAGATTAAGATACATTTTTTTTTTCAAATGTTACAGTGTGTAGTGTTCAACTGTTCTGATGGTCTGGACTACAAGGCCATGGGGAAGTTCTTTAAGGGTTTAGCTCAGTCAGGAGCATGGGCCTGCTTTGATGAATTCAACAGGATAGAACTAGAGGTAAGATGGTATTCATAGGTCATTTATGATTCTGAATGGGAAGAAGAATGGTAGAGGTGCTGAATATTGTTTATTTCTTCGAAAGAATTATGGAAACCATAAAAACTTTTCTCACTAGTTTATTCACCACTGCTGAACTTTCAGTCACTTAAAATGTTGTAGACTGATTATTATTTTTGTTATGAATCACACAAATGTATACTGCACAACACAGTTGTCGACATGTATAATTACAAAAATGTACAATGGCATATATGTTTTTGCAGTGTTGTGCAGTAAAAATACAGACATTCATCAACCAATTTTTGTGTCACTTTTAAAAAGTCAAGTAAGTGCATCACTCTCTGTTCAATAACACTTACTGAGTTACAAGATGACAATTTGTTTTCTCTTTGGATGATGAAATATTTCATAATGCTTTGCTGCACTAAGTTTGCTGAGTTCTAAAGAACTTTGTATGAAAATCTAGCCAAACTGAGGCCTTCAAAGTTGTGTTCTATAAGTGTAATTTTGTTTCTAATAGTACAAAATTGATCTTCCATATTGAATACAAGGTGCTGTCTGTAGTAGCTCAGCAGATCCAGAGCATTCAGAGAGCTGTAGCAGAGCAACAAACAACCTTTGTATTTGAAGGCACCGAGATATCTCTGGATCCATCATGTACAATGTTCATCACCATGAATCCTGGCTATGCAGGAAGAGCTGAACTACCTGATAACCTCAAGGTAAAAATAGGTGGCACAACTTTATATGTTACAATTTTACCGTTGCTTGATAGTATATGTTCAGTGTAATTAATTTCAAAAACTATATTCTTCATGAAGTAAAGGAATACTACTTCTACAATTTACAATTAGCTTTATGTTCTGCAATGTTATTGTGAACGATGAGGCATAAATCAGTATTCAGGAATAGAGTGATACCCTCTTTTTTCTTGAGTTATTCTGTAAATAGTAAAATCATGTGAATACTTTTAGAATTTAGGATGCTTAGTATCAATTCACCATTGTTGGTATTAGTGTGTACATGTTTAGGTTCGTGCTTCCAAGCTAGAGAACATGTGTTGAATTAAGCAATCTGTACTGGTTGCATTCAAATTTTTAGATAATTTGTGACTAAATGTATATGAAGTAAACATTGAAATCTTTAGTGATTCTATTATTCTGATTCATGATTTATTATTGATTCCAAACCCTTCCACAGGTTCTGTTCCGTACCGTAGCGATGATGGTACCTGACTATGCGTTGATTGCTGAGATCAGTCTCTACTCCATGGGGTTTGTTGATGCTCGATCTCTCTCAACCAAGATTGTGGCTACCTACAAACTCTGCTCGGAACAGGTACAATATGATACATGTAATAACATACACTGTATGTAGTAAAATCTGTGTAGAATAATTAGTTTCTACAGAGTTGAACGATTCATGTATTCAGTTTTGGAGCAATCGCCATGAGTGCCTGAGCTGATGGATACTGGCACTATACAAAACATAATCATCATTATTATTATTGTTACGTGTATTATTAGTTATTGATGAAGGTCTGGTCAATAACTCTCTGTGGAAACCACATGAGCAAATTTGGTGTCATACTAGGTTAATGTTTATTCTAAATGTAGCTTTTTAATAATTATATACTTTGTTTTATAAACAGTTATCATCTCAGCATCACTATGACTACGGTATGAGAGCAGTGAAGTCTGTCCTGACTGCTGCAGGGAATCTCAAACTCAAGTTTCCTGATACAGCTGAAGATATTCTGGTACTGAGATCAATCAAGGATGTCAACCTACCAAAGGTAATATACCATCTGAAAAGTGACAGAAGGGCATAAACTATGTACTAATCATGATGAGAAGAAGATACTTTGGATTAGATTCTCGTTGCTTTCTGATTTATCCCTGAGGATATTTTATAGACATATTTGTATTTTATCTGAAATATGGCTGATTCTTCTAGAGAAATTTCACTGCACAGATACAGACTGCTTAAACTTGTACAGATGAGCTTTTAAAGCATACTCAGTGTTTGAGGACATGATTTGCCTTCTTATAATATCCTGACAGAAAGCTTCAATTTTGAAACACATGATGTCGGGAAGTCATTTAATATATTTTGAAAAGTCAAGATTATAAACCAGCTGAAGGCGCTTTTTCAGTATTTGAGTTTGGTCCGATATGGTACTTACAACATTTTTCAATGCTTTTCCTCTACCCTTTTCAGTTTCTGTCTCATGACATCCCATTGTTTGAAGGCATCATCTCAGATCTGTTCCCTGGCGTAGAACTCCCTCGTCCAGACTATGGTGTCCTTGAAGAGGCTCTCAAGGCAAACATTGTCAAACGAAAGCTACAATCAGTGCCATGGTTCATTGAGAAAATCATCCAGGTATTATTATTATTATTATTATTATTATTATTATTTATTTGGCACTTTCAAAAGAAGAACAAAATCAAGAAACAATATACAATGTACATACAGTGTGCATTAAACTTGAATGAATACAATAGTTTGACACTTGCGCACCCTACCAGGTATGAAGCAGTTAATCTCAGTGATATTTCATTTTAATGTTATATCATATTAGATTGGGTGCGTGTTAGAATGAATCATTTGTTATTCTGAAAATGTACAAATCAGTGAGCTTTCTATTATTGTGTCCAAAAAGCTTGTATCTAATACTTAATCTTGTATTATACCCTTATGTAATATCAGATGTACTTAGGGCCTTGCTTTGGATCTATCATGGCTACTTTTGAAACCTGTTTTTAATGTGTTCAATCTAGAATGAGGTGTGGTAATACAATGAGGCTAATCTTGGAAAGTATCTAATTGTGCTACTGCATTTCTTCCACTTATATGGAAGTATTTGTGTATGTCAAATAACAGATTGTGCTTTTTATCTGTAATTTTCTGTTAATTTATTCTCTCTGAACTCTCTCTTTCTCTTTCATCTCATTCTTTAATTATTTTTTTTTCTCTGTCTATCTTTCAGATTTATGAGATGATTCTGGTACGACATGGTCTCATGATAGTAGGTGATACTATCGGAGGAAAGACCAGTGCCTTCAAGGTTCTTTCAGCTGCTCTTGGTGATCTCGAGAAGGCCAAACTCATGGATGAACATAGAGTAATTATCATGTTTGACAAATTATGTGATTTATTAACAAGTTTGAAGTTTCTATTGAACAAAATCTTTGATTATTAAAGATTTGAAGAAAGCTTTGATATTGAAATTTACATCAATATTATCCATGTAGTTGTTTAGTAAGGTTTTCTTATATTAGTTTAGTCTGTTATCATTGTTTCATGGAGTAGGTTAAGTAGGTGAATGATAAGAACATTCCAAAGGGGTAGAACTTCTCCAGGAGAAAGATTTACTTATCTCCTTTGTTATTAAATGATGCTTGAATCATTTCGGGTCTAACTTTTCCATTTTTTTTTCTCACAAATTTTTAAAAATTAACAGAGATACATGTATGCATGAATGTTCTTTTTTAAAATTAAATAATTCAAATGCATTTTTCTTCTTTGCCTAAAACGACAGGTTGAGTATCGGATCATCAACCCCAAGGCTATCACAATGGGTCAGCTGTATGGTAGATTTGACCCTGTTTCACATGAATGGTCAGATGGTGTACTAGCTAATACATTCAGAGAGCATGCCTCCAGTACATCACATAGTAGGAAATGGTGTATCTTTGATGGACCGGTAGATGCTGTCTGGATTGAAAACATGAACACTGTACTTGATGATAACAAAAAGGTACTGAAATTCCTTAAAACACCCTTTCGACGTCGTGAATAATGGAGAAAGCTTTGTGTTTAATGGAATTATGAAGCAATGTACTGTAAATCCAGAATCTTTCGCGACATATAAATTTGCGAAACGTTAATGACAGCCAGGTTTGCAGCAAGAAACTTTTACGAATTGCAATGATTTTATGTTGTTTTCAATTAAGATTTGATTAATTCGCGGCATGAAACTTTGGCGAATCACTCAGGAAATCGCGAGAATTTACATGCACGCAAAAATTTCTTGATTTACAGTACTTGTATGCTCCTTGGGAAGAGAAATTATGCATATTGTTTATGTTATCCAGTAGGCTATTTAAGTCAAGTGAATTGGATATTAGAGGTAAAATTATATTGTATTATGCATTTGGAGGAATAGTTAAACCATACAAGATAAACATCATGTCATTTTAAACGAAATGTATGTCGATGTTTAGAACTCAAATGAATGAAAATTATTGAGATTATTAGAGCTGAAATAGTTTTTGTGTTACAAAATGTAGAGTGGAGGAATTAATTTATCATAGTCTTGTTAACTCCTTATAAAATAAAGTGTAAAATTATAGTCAAATCTGATATTTGATGTGTGTCTTGTACAGCTATGTTTGATGAGTGGTGAAATCATCCAGATGAGCAGTAAACAGAACATGATCTTTGAACCACAGGATCTAGAACAAGCTTCACCAGCTACAGTCAGCAGGTAATTACATTTATATACATGTACATGTATGTTTGTCAGCTAACACATCACATTCTCTGAGTGACTGTAAAATTAACCATGACTTACTCAGTCACTTGGTGCTTTAGGATGAATTATTCATAGTAAAAGAAAAAGAATCCTCCCTGGTATCTTTAAAGGTGTGTCTGTTGTTAATCATTGAATGTTTTAATTTTGAATAAAACAAAATTCACCAGTCATTGTGTATATTTTGTTGTAGTGGTGAGGAGTAATATATTACTTTTCATGAATGTACTTCTTTAAATGGATGCAGATCTAGAAGATTATTTGTTAAAAACAATGGAAATCATTAGAAGGATAAAGCAAAGAACTCCTTCCCATTGTTAATTTATATAAACCGGTATAACAGTGATCCCTTGCACCTTATATCATGCTCATGCATTTTTGCTGATTGTTTATATACATGTATGTTTCTTATTATGACAGCCAGGTATTTGTTTCTTGTAACACTCTTTTTTATGTTTTATTTGGTTTAGATGTGGGATGATCTACATGGAACCATCTCAGCTAGGTTGGCAACCATTGGTAACATCTTGGTTAGAACATGAAGTACCTGATTTCATTACCAAGCAACAGAAAGAAACCATGCAGGTTAGACATTTTGAAATGGCATAATTTGTTTTGCAATATGCGGGGGTTTTCTGCCAAGTTTTCAAGTTTATGTAGAGTTTCATTTATCTTTGTAGTACTTGCAGATGATCTCTTACCATCTCGGATTTGGTGCGAGGGGGTTTTATGTTTTCCTTAATTTTTTTCATACTTCTCAACCATTATCCCATAGAAGGCCTGGTAAAGTATTTTGAGGTTGATTTTATTCCTTCTAGCTGTCCACAGGGAATTGGTACACATTAAAACTAATAATTCACATTTTTATAGAAGTTTTTCTCTTTTATGCCTCTTCTTATATAAATAGCATTGAGACAGTGTTCACTTTTAGCATAGCTGCATTTGGACTGTGTACTCATATGATACATTAGAGCTTCACAAGCATTATTTGTTGTGTATTATATTCAGTATACATGTATGTTGAAAATACATGTATCTTAGAGTATAGTGAAATGATTGCACAAGTAAACATTTAAAAACCTTCCTACATAGTACTACCACCCCAAACAAATATGTTTAGAGTAATAATAATAATAGCTACATTTATATTGCGTACGTATCCATCCCAGAGGATGCTCAAGGCGCCATCAAAGGAGTATTATTACCCTGGCTTTAGCCCAGCTGCCCCAAGGCGCTGAAAGCATTCAAAGAATAAATTCCTACCAGGTACCCATTTACTACACCTGGGTGGAGAGTGGCAAATGTAGATTAATGTCTTGCCAAAGAGTAGATACATGTATATCTTGCTCTTCCATCTCATGAATGTTAGTTGATCACAATATATTTCAGCAAATAATTTGTTGAAGCATTGAATATCATAGGAAATAGTTTGAATGTATACAATAAAATATTAAGCATGGGTGAATGGTATCTGTTTGAGTGGTTTTAGTGAGATCAGTTGTGAATGTATTACTGTAAATTCCCTTATATGATGTGATGCTATTGGTGATGGTTGTTATATCTTTCTTGCACTCAGATGTTATTTGAATGGTTGCTACCACCATGTTTACACCATGCTAACCGTGTATGTCGTCAGCTTGTACCTATGTCCCCAATGCACATGACTGTGTCTATGCTCAAGCTCTACAAATGTCTTCTCACTGATGTTGGGTAAGATTATCACAAAACACTCAGTAGCACACACCAATCTACAAATATGTTTGAATGTAATTTTGGACTTTTGATGTTTTCATTGCAGTTTTGTTGATTAACAGTGTGTATCCCAATATTTTTGTCCTCCAATTTGAAATGGAAGTATTAAAAAATGCACAAAGATAACGGGTAAAATGCAATTAAAAACAATTGACTGGTTCATGGTTGGCTATGTATTTATATATCTTTTTTAATTGTTTGTGTTGGTGCCAAAATTTAAGTATTTACAATGTGAACATTTTTACATAATCATGTTATTTACAAATGCTTTGCTTTTGTGCTGTAGGTAAAGACAAGAAAACACATGTTACAATTTTTTTAAAGCTTTGCCACTAGTTTAATAACATCTTTATGTGATATATACTTCGCTTGTGTGAGGTTAAACAAAATACTCCAAATATCTAGTGTAATAATGTTTAATAATCAGCTTACTTTTAATGCGTATTTAGCTGTAGTTTATACATTCATGGTCATTTATTTTGTTCTGCAATTACAACCTGTGAATTCTTAATAGAAAATTAATTTTTGTTTGACTTGTTAATGATATTATCAACTTGAAGAATTTGTTGAATCAAGGATGAACTTCAGTTTATAAATTAACAATGGAGAAGCTACCTCTTGTCAAGACTTAGTTTTAGTGTTGCCAATTTGTATGTCATGTTTTACATCAGTTTGTGAATCATAGGCCTGAATTCACGAAATAGGTTTTAAAGAAGCATAAATAAGTGTATATAACGCATAATAATTAACAATTCTTATATAGCGCATAACACTTTGCGTAGCATGTCTCTATGCGCTTAGAGAGTAAGAAATGATAGATAGAGAGTCACTGTACAGGGTTCAGGAATTAACAAGAAGTTTTAAAAAGACAGGTCTTCAGGGCAGATTTAAAGTGTTCTAATGAATTAATAGACCTAAGGGAAGCTGGAAGAGCATTCCATAGAAATGGGGCAGCATAGGCAAAACTACGCTCACCGTAAGTTTTTGTTTGGGCTGTTGGCACAACAAAAAAGTGTTGCTTACTGGAACGTAAATTTCTTTCAGGTTTGTATAAGTTAAGTAATTCAATTAGATATGATGGGGCTACGTTAAGATTTATGAAAGCATTGATAAGCAAGTAACAATATCTTGAATGTTATACAGGAATGGATTGGCAGCCAGTGTAAATTCTGTCGGATAGAAGATATTGATTGGTGTTTTTTGGAGCGGGACACTAACCGAGCAGCCGAGTTTTGGATAATTTGTAATCTTTGTATTTGCCGAACTGGTAACCCTTGCAGTAAACTATTGCAATAATCTATGTGACACATTGCAGAAGCATGAACTAAACGTTCTGCTGTGTTTTTGTCTATGAAAGAGCGGATTCTTCCAATTCTATGAAGAGCAAATGATGCAGATCGGCATTTCTTTCTAACAAAATTGTCTAGTTTAAACTTATTATTAAAAATTACACCTAAATTTCTACAAGTTTCAGTTGCTTGAACGATTGTGCCATCCAGGTCTATGGAATATATGGGAATCGTAGATCTATAGCGAGAAGTAATGTGAAGAAATTCCATCTTGCTACTATTTAGCTTAAGACCATTTTCCCATGACCACTCTTTGATAGTTTTCATGCACTCTGATATTTTCAAAAATACATCATCTATATCAGATTGTTTAAATGCGTGTACTGTGCTTCTGGAGGTTTAAACCGTGGGTTAAATAAACCTCTCATGAATTTAGGCCCTAAAATGTTGTTAAGTGCACACCCTAATCCCCTTGATTACTAACATGCTCTCTGCATCAAATGTTCTAGAATTTTGTTGGAATGTCACAGATTTTAATGATTCTTATTCTGTTTGTTTTGTGATTGTATTTTTTTAAATGGTTGCTGTGGTGCTGGCTGTATAACACTTGAACTTTGACCTTTAACTCCATATTGATGGTGACCCATGCTACTAACACAGGGCTATAAAGCGGAGGTATGATATAAATGATATATGCACAAAGTTAACCATTTTATACTTTATTTTGTGAATTGCCATTCTAGTCATATTTCATATTTTTCATATTTTATTTTTTCATTTCGAACAAAATACAATTTCGAACAAAATTCAATTTTCATAATAGTACAAAATACAATATTCATACAGAACATTACATTTTGAAGCTAAGATAGATCAATACAAACCATGACTAGTCAGGTGTAAGCCAGGAGAGTAATATCAATTTCTAGTGATTAGTGCATTTTGCATGTTGCTTCAGAGCACAGTTTTATTCGTTTCTCGAAAAGGATGACTTCATGTGAAGAAGGATTGATTCCGCTAAAGCAGATGAAAACAGAATGGCAGGCTATTTTCTCTAGCAGCATCAACACATTTGAGAAAAAAATAAATGTCATTTTGAAACATAACTAGACAGAAATGTACAACCATGAAAATACTTGAACAAAAAACAGATTTACTAAATACATATACATATATGCATACTTATTTTTTTCATATATGCCCTGAATATATCATTGTGACTACACCCCCCCCAAGAAAACAGTTCGGTGTAAAAACGCCACAGGTAGAAATGCCAGTGGTGAAAATGCCAGAGGTAAAAATGCCAGTGGTAAAAATGCCAGAGGAATAAATGCCAGAGGTAAAAATGCCAGAGGAAAAAATGCCAGAGGTAAAAATGCCAGAGGAAAAAATGCCAGAGGTAAATATGCCAGAGGTAAAAATGCCAGAGGTAAAAATGCCAGAGGTAAAAATGCCAGAGGTAAAAAATGCTAGTACCCCCCCCCCCCCGGCCCGGATATAGCATGCATGTATTGTTTGCCACTCGCTTCAGTTGACGACCCTTTTTAGCTCACCTGAGCCTATGGCTCGAGTGAGCTATTGCGATGGAAATTTGTCCGTCGTCCGTCGTCCGTCGTGCGTCGTGCGTTAACTTTTTACATTTTCATCTTCTTCTCCAAAACCCATGATCGGAATTCAACCAAACTTGGTAGGAATCATCCTTAGGGGTAGGGGACCCAAAGTTGCTAAAATGGTACATGTGGCCCCCAGGGGGGCCCAGGGGGAGGGCCCGCAAGTGTATGGAGATACCTCTATAGATGAAGAATGAATGTTGTTCATGAAATTTCTCTGAGTGGCCCTATAGGGGCCCTGTGGGGGTAACATACTGGAGGGGGGGGGGGGGGCGCTGCCAGGCAAAATGTACATTCTGATCTTCTCCAAAACACATGATCGGAATTCAACCAAACTTGGTAAGAATCATCCTTAGGGGTAGGGGACCCAAAGTTGCTAAAATGGTACATGTGACCCCTAGGGGGCCCAGGGGGAGGGCCCCCAATTGTAAAAGCTATGTAAATTTCAAACATCTTCTTCTCCAGAACCAGGCATAGCTCAGACTTGGTATTGTGTATGGAGATACCTCTATAGATGAAGAATGAATGTTGTTCATGAAATTTCTCTGAGTGGCCCTGTAGGGGCCCTGTTGGGGTAACATACTGGAGGGGGGGGGGGGCGCTGCCAGGCAAAATGTACATTCTGATCTTCTCCAAAACCCATGATCGGAATTCAACCAAACTTGGTAGGAATCATCCTTAGGGATAGGGGATCCAAAGGTGCTAAAATGGTACATGTGACCCCCAGGGGGGCCCAGGGGGAGAGCCCCCAAGTGTAAAAGCTATGTAAATTTCAAACATCTTCTCCAGAACCAGGAATAGCTCAGACTTGGTATTGTGTATGGAGATTTTTTTCTGGGTGGCCCTATAGGTGGTCCGTGGGGGTAACATACTGGAGGGGGGGGGGGTAGGGCAAGTTGTCCGCCATCCATAAACTTTTTACATTTTCAGCTTCTCCAAAACCCATGATTGGAATTTAACCGAACTTGGTAGGAAGCTCAGACTTGGTATTGTGTATAGAGATACCTCTATAGATGAAGAATGAAAGTTGTTCATGTGCTAGAGAGAACATGCACCAGATCCGAATTGATCCACCTCAGGTGAGCGTCGTGCCCCCTGGGGCTCTTGTTTTGTTAAACACTTCACTTTTAATTCAGTTTGAATATATCGGCATCTTGTTTATAACCTAATGTGCATGAGCCCCCCCCCCCCACCCCCCCCCCCCCCCCCCCCCGTATCAATGTTGACGAGGCTGTAATGCTCGATGTTTGTGTGACGGCCTGCACATTTGTTGAAGAAGGGAGAACTGAAAAAAGAAAAAAGGTGCAGGTACAAGTACAGATAACGAAAAGCAAACTATTCAGTTATACAGTTAGTATTATGATGCGGGGGCATTTCGTTTTTCCGAAGGTTCGTATTTCCGAAACACTAATTTCCCATGCCTGGGGGTTCAAAATTCCGAACATTTGTTGCATTATTCCAAAGGTTCGTTTATCCAAAGGTTCATAATTCCAAAAAGGTTCATATACCCACAAAAGGACTGTCCCACATTAGGGTGATGTCATTTGCATACCTCCTTTCCCTTCTCTAAAGCTAAAATTCAGTTGGAGACTTCCTTCTCGTTCCAAATTCCATTCGGGATAATGAAATCGTACGTCGATTAAAAAAAAGCCGGGTCTACGATCTGGAGTCCAGAGTCCAACAGTTCGACAAGAAAAACGCGGTCAAACCAAATAGTCTAAAATGTAAAATACAAGCAGATGTCGGGTCTGCTTCTTGACCTTCTTTATATTTCACCTCTTGATATTTCACCTATATTCTCCTAATATGCAGCTGGCATATTTTGCCTCTTTACTTTTTGTTCCTGACATCACCCATCGCGCGTTTATCTCTGTCATTTTACCTCTGGCATTTTTATCTCTGGCATTTTTTGCTCTGACATTTTTTCCTCTGGCATCTTTACCTCTGGCATTTTTACCTCTGGCATTTTTACCTCTGGCATTTTTACCTCTGGCAATTTTACCTCTGGCATTTTTTCCTCTGGCATTTTTTCCTCTGGCATTTTTACTTCTGGCATTTTTTCCTCTGGCATTTTTACCTGGCACCAAGAAAACAAACAACAAACCCACACACACCTATCTGGGATACATTTGTTAATACATGTAACTGAATCACTGATCTTAGGGAGGAGTCTGAAAGTGACGTTGAGGAGGAAGAAGAAGAAGATGATGATCCTGACGCATCTCTGTCAGATCAGAAGCTTCTTGATGAAAGATCTAACATGATGCTCTGCTACTTCTTCTTCTCACTTGTCTGGTCTGTTGGTGTCTCTGTTGATGGAGCATTCAGAGAAAAGTAAGTCATTGGAGGTCAATTCAAGATAAGGTTTATAATTTCTTAATAAATAGTAAATAAATGCAGATATGGTACTGTATATAGGGTGATTAAAACAAACAGATAATGATGAATGATATACATTTACAAGTATGTTTCAGAAATTTATTTTTAGGAATATTAAACAATGATAAAGAGGAACCTTCATGTAGTTGAACAAGCTAACAAATAGCATTTAGCTATTACTGATTTTTTAAGAAGGTTATTTAGATGTGTGAAACATAAATTTTATGACACTGGTTTGGTAATCCAGAGGTCGCAGGTTCGAATCCCGCCCGGTTCCGCCTGTGATTTTTTTCACAGCACCCGGGCAACCTATCACACAGCAGTAGCGTGTGTCACCCCCTTGTGGGCCGTTGGAGACAAATTGAATAAATTTATTTATGACATTATATCACCCGACGGATTAATTCAATACCTTTGACTTGATAGTCCCCATATTGGGATAGTTTGAACCTGATCACTCAGGGCATGCGCACTCCGGTGGTCTAGTGGTTATGACACTTGTTTGTTAATCCAGAGGTCGCGGGTTCGAATCCCGCCCGGTTCCGCCTGTGATTTTTTTCACAGCACCCGGGCAACCTATCACACAGCAGTAGCGTGTGTCACCCCCTTGTGGGCCGTTGGAGACAAATTGAATAAATTTATTTATGACATAAATTTTATTGTCATACATGTACATGTATGAATAAGTTGGTAAAAGTATTTTACCCTTTATCCTCCCTAATATTCCTTGTATGAGTAACATGACTAGATCAGTTCATCATACTTCATCATATTGTTAGCTTACTGATGTATGTACAATATAGGCTAATGGTAGTTGACCATTCAGTGCTCGTTCTACGCTGCTTTATTTCTTTGTTGCACTACATGTATATTCAAGAAGCAAAGCATTAGCAAACTAGAGAACTAACACCTCTTCTTTTGAAAGTAGGGTCATGCAATGAGAGGATTATTCTCAGTAGAGGGTATGAATTAGGGATAAATAGGGATTAATAGGGATTATCAACACAGAGCCTTTCCTCATTGATGGCATGTTATTGTACAGAAATGAAGCCTTTCCACACAAGTGGTTAAGCACTAATAAGGCAAAAGGGCAGATTAAGTATAAAGCGTCTCTGTATTTTTTTCAGTTCATTAGGATTGAAACAAAGTTGAATTAGAACATTACAATAATAAGTGAAAGTATCTTAATTTCCTCTCTTATAGAATTGACATTTGATTGAAATCAACTTGATGCAGTTTGCGCTTTAATCTGATTTGGCTGAAGGTTCATTTAAGATTATGCAAAATAGGACGAGGAATGTAATATGTACTCTGAATAAAATATGTAAGAATCTCTGCCCTAGATGCACATAAACTTTTCTTATTACTGTAAACTATAATAGGTTAGCTGTATACAATGCATATGTGATCTTTATTTTCATCTTTCTATGCTCACAGTTTCAGTGAGTTCTTCAAACAATTATGTGACATGGATACTTCCGGGAAGTTCCCTCGTCCCAAGGAGCTCAAGTTTGCTCGTAATCTGTTGATTCCCAAGCGAGGATCAGTCTTTGATTACGTGTACACCAGGAAGACCTATGGGGCCTGGAACCGATGGGAGACATTCGTCACAGCCACTGAGATCGGTGATAATACTCAGGTATGGAGATTCTTCAGAGATTGAGAAATATATGTAGTTTTATCAGTCAATTTATTTACATATTTTGCTAAAAACAAAGTCAATTGACAGTGAATGAATATTACTTTTAGTGTTTTGCTTGCACATATAATCCATTCTGCTTGTTTCAGAAACGTTTTCCTACCAGATATAATATCGACTTATTTTTATATAAAGGCTTGAGATCATTGCGTGAATCGATTTAATTAAATTACAGTCAAACCTGTCTTAGCGGCCACCTGTCTATAGCGGCCACCAAAAAATCCCCCGCAGTATATTACTGTGTTGTAGACCCTGCATATAGCGGTCACCTGCCTAACGCGGCCAGCGGCCACCCATTATGTATCCCTCGGTCAATATCTGACCGCGTATAGCGGCCACCAATATCGAGTCGAGCCCTAGCTTCAAGCACAAAAAGTAGTCTTTGCCGTAAAAAGTTAAGCATAATAAAGCCGCGATGTGTTTACCGAGTCCTAGCTCAGTCACACTCTCACACAAACGTCGTGAATAGATTCTACAATGGCCAAGAAGATCTAAAAGTTTTACCACATTGCCGACTAATTAGAGATTAAAAGTCTTTTTAGTAAGAATTAAGCACTAGTATTGTTCGTTTACGTAATCTTCGCACCTTCCAGCTGCGATCTCCTGCCCCTGTATTGTTCTCTTAAGCTATCACGGCCCGGTCGGCATTGATAGCGATCGATCGCCATTGCGCAATAGCACAGGTTCGTACACTTCAATATTAATTTTTATTTTTTTAAAGATTTATCAAAAAAATTTAAAGGGTTAAAGCTATCAAGAAAAATAATAAAACAGTGATTTTTTTTAGAAAGTGAAAATAATAAAATACTACCCTTCTATTATTTTTTAAGGATCAATAATAACGATTTCATGTAAGAATTTGTCCTGCTGAAAAACAGCAGGAAAACTCGTCCAGGCCGCGCCACCAGCGATCCATTGCATTGTCGACATTCGCACTTTCGACAAATCAAGTGAGCACCTTCTATCGTCTGTTCTCAAAAACAGTTAAAACTTCTTTTAAACCATTCAAAAGGCAAATATTTATTGAATGAAAATTGATTGCATGATTTTATTCAAAAGATAAACTTATTATTGTAATTTTTTGACAAGAAGCAAAAGCATGATTAGACATCGTTTTCAGACTATAAAAATCAAGAACAGCAGTCTACCGCGGGCGACTACGTACGTGGTAATTTGAGGGGAAATTCATTTTACAGAGATTGCTCGTATATCTATTGTTTTTCTCATTTATTGACAACAAAGCACATTATTTTGGCATTTTATATATCATATGACATGTTATACGTCAAATCTGTAGATCTATATAGCTTGTTTTCCTAAGTGATATATATGGGTACATGTACACTATAAGTGATGTTGCGTGTATGTGCAAAAATTAAAAATGGCCACCGACCTGTCTATAGCGGCCACCTGTCTATAGTGGCCACTTTTTCTGTTTCCCTTTGGTGGCCGCTATAGACAGGTTTGACTGTATTAAAGGAATATGCTTCCTGTAAAACACTTTCATATATATCCTAAATTCAAAGCAACAGATGATATGTATTATGTGATTTGTTAGTAATATGGTTATGAGAAACTCTGTTTATTGTGGTACATATTTAGGACATGATTTGACAAAATGGTAGGTTTGTGTATGATTTATTTTTCATTCAATTTGTGAAGTGTAATACTTTAACGTGGAAAGGTTTACGGTTCACCATGTGTTAGTCCTGATAAGGACTGTTGGGGTATTGAAATGAGGGTAGAGAATGATGAGAGAAGGGGAGAAAAGGAGAAATGGATAGTCGAGAGAGAAACAAGGTATAAGAAATTATCTTTTGTGAGAGTGAAGTCCTTAGAAGGACTGTAAACCAGATGAGAAAGGTGGCTGGAAGATGACGGTGGCATTCCTGATGACGGGCAGTCAACCTGCCCGGAACGTCGAGACGCCTCATATCTCCTACTCTTCATCACCGAGACTTCTCACCGGATCTACTCTCCACCGCCGAGACTCGACACCTCACCTACTCTTCTCTTCCAGCTACCTTTCTCATCTGGTTTACAGTCCTTCTAAGGACTTCACTCTCACGAAAGATAATTTCTTATACCTTGTTTCTCTCTCGACTATCAATTTCTCATTTTCTCCCCTTCTCTCATCTTTCTCTACCCTCGTTTCAATACCCCAACAGTCCTTATCAGGACTAACACATGGTGAACCGTAAACCTTCTCCACGTTATCTATTCCACCATGCAAACCTTCAAAGATCATCTGCAATACTTTAATTTTCTTTTTGCATGCATCACACCGGATTATTTCTATTTATATCACAAATTATGCATGCTTTCATGAATAGATCATGGTAAGATAGTTTGTGTTTTGGTGTTTTGGTTTCTTCTTTTCAGTTTTCAACTTCATCTTTTCAATACCCACAGCATCTGGAATGTTTAGTACTTGAATAACTTTAAATGTATGAAGTGGTAATTTCTTGATTTTAATTGATATAAGAATGTTAACTCTCTTTCTCTCTCTTTGTGGATAAACTTAAGATACATGAGTAGTTTCTAAAGTCAGAAAATATACATGAAAAAAAAGTTATGTGATAATACAAGCTGTTTAGTACGATTGGTTCTTGGCAGTGAAGCCCTAAGTATCTGTGTAAATGTGTGATGTACTTGGTTTTATAAGTAGCTCCTAAAAACTGTATTTTACCTGGCTCTTTAATTTTTAAAATCCTCTGGTAAATCAGTATGGAATTGACACAGCTGATAGGTCACTAAGTTGCGATGGCACACACTGCCCACACATACAGACTTGTAGAACATGTATGTATTAATGCATTCCATGGTTTGAATGGGTTAGAAATGGAAAGGAACAACTTATATGTATTATATTTGCCAGTATATCAATTATATGCCCTCCTTTATGACTAGGTGAATGAGCTAATCATCAAGACGGTCGACACAGAACGACAGCTCTTCTTCCTGAAGAAGTTGCTTCTTCAAGGTGAGAAGGTTCTGTTTGTTGGTCCAACGGGTACAGGCAAATCAGCCATCACCAATGCCTTCCTGCTGGATCTAGCCAAAGGGGATTATATCCCTAACAATCTCAACTTCTCTGCTCAGACATCAGCTAATCAGACTCAGGATATCATTCTATCTAAGCTGGACAGGTGGGTTGTGATTGGTGGAAAACCTGAATTAAAACCTTCTCTCTTTTTCTCACTTTCTTTATGTTTCCCAGTCTCTCAGCAGTTAGTTAAATATAAACCAGATTGATACTGTATTATAGTGATTATAGATTTAAAACAGAAAAATAGTCTTCACATTCCTTATGCTGTCTTGAAAATTCCAAAGAATCGTAAATTTTTGAAGGTATGTAAGTGATTAAGTAGACTTTTAATCTTACTGTACTATTTGAGGGGCTGGGGCCACTATTGGCTCAGTTCGTGATACGATGACATATCCCTTCTTTTAAAGTGGTCAGATGAATTATTTCCTTTTATCATAAACCATTTTCTTTTGCCACACAGGAGAAAGAAGGGTGTGTATGGGCCGACACCTGGTAAGAAGCTTGTGGTGTTTGTAGATGACCTGAACATGCCAGCCAAGGAGAGATATGGTGCACAGCCTCCTATAGAACTCCTAAGACATTGGGTGGATCATGGCTACTGGTTTGACAGGTAATACTTATGAGTGTGTTGTTTGTGGATACCTTAAAGCTGAGTGATGAATGGTGCGAGATATAAGAATGAATAGTAAAGGAGAAATAAAAAATGTGTATGTGACATGAATAATTGGCGTATTTAGAATCATCGCTCCCATCATTTTACCACCATAATATGTCCCTAGCAGGTTTGAAATTGTTCAGGGATAAAAGCTGAATTAATATCTTCAGTACAAAATAGGAGATTATATGATGTTAATAATCATATATTGATGCTTTGAATATCAGGAAAGACACAGGTATGCTATACCTTGAGGACATCATGCTTGTATCTGCTATGGGTCCACCTGGAGGTGGCAGGAATACTGTCACTCCTCGCTTCCTACGTCACTTCAACATCATTGCCATAGATACATTCAATGAGGAGACCATGAAGAACATCTTCTCTCCACTCCTAGACTGGCACTTCAACAGGGGCTTTGAGACCAATCTCAGAAGATACTCCAGGGTAACTAATCAAATCCAGCAAAAGTTATAAAAAAAACCCACAATTAACTTAATTTTGGTACAACCACTCCCACTGTTATCATAACAACAATCATGCTTCTGATAAGACTTGGTCTGTAGTTGATAAACTGGGTCTTGAATGAATAAGGATTATATAATGTATGAAACACTGAAATAAAACAAATGATTGATACATTGTAGTTCTGCATACTCTGAGAGACCTTGCAAGAAATGTTGACAAAGAAATTTCATATCTTGTGCAAAGGCTTCTTTTCGTAAACTGTTAACAAGTGGTGATTTACAGGCTTTCCTTAATTCAGTATTCAATGTTCGTTAACTTCTTTGTCTTTTGTTTAGATCATGGTATACTCTACCACTGAGGTATACATCCAGGCTATCTCCAGCTTCCTGCCTACCCCCTCCAAGTCTCATTATGTGTTCAACCTACGAGATTTTGCCAGGGTAGTACAAGGCATCCTCCTCATCAAGCCCTCCTGCATCCCATCAGGACCAGATGGATCTAAGAAACTCATCAGACTGTGGGTGCATGAGGTCTACAGGGTCTTCTATGATCGTCTGGTTGATGATGAAGATCGACATACTTTCTTCACTATGGTCAAGGTATTTATGATGTTTTTGATGTATTTTCCTCGTTCATGAACAATCCTGTTTGCAGGATGATGTGGTTGAGTGTACTGACCTTCATATGAGAAATCCTTCGTAGTAGCTGATTTGCTTGTCATTGCACATCCAATACCAACATATCTTCTATTTGAGGTGTGTTTGTTTGAGGACATTCAGAATTTTATGCCAAGTAGCTTTATTTGTGTGCAGTTACGTTTGACATCTTAACCCAGAAAATCTACAACTCAAACATGAATTATCTGTCATGAGACATACTTTATAAGTGGAATAAGACGGGGCTTTGAAGTCACAAATGCAGTGAAAAGTTTTTACAAAATATTATATTGGCAGCATGTGTACCTGTCCATTTATTAAATCCTTAACTGTCCCGTCATTCAGTTTTCCTGTGATTTGCCACCTCGTGCTCCTAAAGCTGTATTTCTAGCAAACAAACAAACAAACAAACAAACATCATGATGAGTGGGCATCCCTAATTTTGTTTTGATTGTAGAGTGTTGTTCAGAGTCAGTTTAAAGAAAAAATGAACACAGTCTTCACCCATCTCACAACCGGTAGGGAAGTTACAGATACCAACATGAGGAGGTAAGAAATCTCTTTCATTCCTTCATCGTTAACGTAATCCTACATGAGTTTAATGTTGTTTGTGTATGTGTATTTGTATATATTAATATATAAATTTTATGCTAAGGACAGTTATTTCCAAGTTTAATAGTAGTTTACACAGCAATAACAAATTAAATAGAAATATTTCATTTAAAGATTTAGGCAAAAGAAAAGTATATTGCTAATTGTTTTTTTCTATGTCCTTCAGGTATTTCATTAGTTAAAGCAAATATGATTTCCTAGACTCTATTTTATTCAGTTAAATAGTGTTTGAAATCAATTTTCATATCACAAGAACTATTTTCTTTAAATTAGTTTTAAATGATGGCTCTTTGCAAACAGTTTACTGTTCTATGCTCTGAAATCTGGTGGTCTTGTACACTTCTTTTATTAAATTTTAATGAGAAACCATGTTACATGCTAATGTCATCTCATTCATTCCATTTTTTTAATAGACATGGTAATGTTTGTATATCTTATTTTAATTCTTTAGTGTAGGCAATAAACTAGGGATCTGGCATAATTATTTTTTTATTCACGATGCCATGAAAGAGGTACTGATTGTTGATAATTTCTCTTTGCAATTGAGTGAGAAAATATGACATCTTACAACTTACAAAGTATCTTTTTGTAATTTAAGATTGTCACATCATTGAATACAGTGGCGTATCTAAGGGGGGGGGGGGGCACTTGCCCCGGGTGGCACTTGGAGGGGTGCAAAAACGCAAAGGGGAGAAAGAGAAAAAGGGGGAAAAGTCATAATTCTTACGGATTATGCGCCCCCAAATCCGCAGGGTAAATGTTTTTTTTCATAATTATTTTCTTTCATGATCTTGTAATTTCGCGCCCCCAGTATATGATGCACCACGCGTTACCCCGGGGTAGCGTTGTACCCGAGGTACCATAGTGTCCCTGTATTAAAGAGTTGCGACATGGACGTCTCACTTTTCTGGAAACAAAATGCCGTTCGAATTCTTTCTATTGAGAACACCCAGGTGCTCATCGGAATTGAATAGAAATGTTATGTAATAGTGGAAACAAAATGGCGTTCAAATCCCCAGTTGTCGCAACTCTTTAATTAATACAGGGACACTATGGTACCCCGGGGTAACGCGTGGTGCATCATATAGTTCTTAAATAGCTAAAAGGGTTTAAAATTCGAAAAATAAAGATGTAATTGTCATTGCTTTGCTAGTTATCATGTAAGTTTCATCTAACTCCTGCTAAATATTGTGCCCCCAATATAGGATATAGTGTATAAAACAGCATTTGCAAAGGTTCAACATTTGAAAAAAATCTCAACTTCAGGTCGCATTGCTGATTTTTATACCCCCGCCAAACGAAGTTTGAAGGGGGTATACTGGAATCAGTCGATGGTTGGGCGGTCGGGCGGGCGGGCGGTCGGTCGGTCCGTTGCAAATCTTGCGGATCGAACTACTTCCTCAGTTTTTGACCGAAAGTCATGAAATTTGGTACACACATTGGTCTTGGTGGGAAGATGTGCAAGACATATTTTTCGGATGAGTTGGAATCTGCGTTGCCATGGTAACGGCATATTTATAGCAGAAAATCAAGGAAAACAGCTTGCGGATCGAACTACTTCCTCAGTTTTTGACCGAAAGTCATGAAATTTGGTACACACATTGGTCTTGGTGGGAAGATGTGCAAGACATATTTTTCGGATGAGTCGGAATCTGCGTTGCCATGGTAACGGCATATTTATGGCAGAAAATCAAGGAAAACAGCTTGCGGATCGAACTACTTCCTCAGTTTTTGACCGAAAGTCAAGAAAGGCTGTTGTCACGGGGCGGGGGTATTAATCATCATCTTCAGTGATATTTCTAGTTTAAAACTATTTCTCAAGGGTTTTCATTAGTTTTGCTCCCGATTGTAGAAGTGAGTGAATAGAAAAACTGTTTATCAATGTACAAAATTCAAGCTTCTCTACCACTCAATTGCGGTGGTCATTTGCAAAATTTCCTGCAGTGGGTAAAATGCTCGAGAAAATACCCTGCATTTTCCCCAAGTATATTTGAAAAGCATTGAATCCTGTTATAGCTTTGAATAGAATAGAGGTTTACTGTGCAGTGTAAATGTATTACAATGTTGCTTTCATCATTATTTACAATGTTCTGTGCTTAGAATGTAGCTCTTAGATTAGAAAGCAAAGCAGTATGTACATGTATCCTCCAAACCCCTTCCTATCATCATGTATAATCATTGTTTGCATCCATTCCACCCCTGCTTACCCATCATGCAGCAGTAGCGCACATCCTGAAATACGAGATGAACATCTTCGCAGGTAGTCTTCTCTCAAATGCAGTTGAATTTGTCTAACCTTTCTTAATCATTTTTCCTATCTGTTTATTTTTTTGTCTTTTACACTATATTTTCAATTGTTGCATGAGCCTATTTTAATTAGAATACTAGATTATATTATGGTGTATATACATGTATGAAGATTGTTCTGAAAAAATGAATGAAAATTTCAAATTGTACGATGGACATGTTAGAATCGACTGTATGCACACCCCAGATGATCTGCATAATGAAGGAGAAAGAAAAGAAATTTTTTATTATCTTTGTTCTTGTGTTATTTTGCAGCCCATAACACTTTGGAATGCATTATTTTGTTTAAATTTCAGTGTGATTACTAATCAGCTATGATTTGAGGTGTGAATAGTTTGACAGAGTTGCAGTCTTTTACAATTTACATGTATATTAAAAATCTTAATGTTTCTTGCTTAAAGAAATTGGTGAATTAGATAGATCAAACCTGTACCTTTGTATAGTTTCATTTGTGATTAGTGCATGAATTCCAGCAGTAGTTTAGTATTAGGCATTTGTGTTTTGTATTTTCATTTTGCATGTGCTGTGGGAACTTTTGCATTAAATTTTAGATTTCTTGGTATTGTAAAAATTTCTAGGGTGAGTATATTTTTAAATATTAAATGATGTTTGTGTTGTGAGAAAGCAAGCCTGTAACCCTTTTCCCTACATTTATAGTGTCTCCATGCATTGTAATCCAAGATATGTTTACTATAGTACAATGTAACTCATGTCATAATGTACACCAAATGCATTACAATATATTTTGCTTCCAACTAGGTAGAAATACTCTAGTATGTTTGAAAAATCATAACTTTGTGCTTCCCTCTGTAAATCTGACTTGAATCTAAACAGATATTTTTAGTTATGGACATGGATTCACCTTGTATCATCATGCTTTGTATCCTGCTGAAATATCATCCATACCCAAAGTTTTTCTGATTCAATGTATGTTTTTGGAAGTATGTAATTATTTCTCCTAATTTTCCTGACTTTATAGCTTGTTCTTTGGAGATTACATGAGGACTAAGGATGATGAAAAGAACTATGATGAGATCACTGATTTTGAAGGACTCAGAGAGGTAAACTATTATCATATCACTGATAGATAGAACAGAATCCAATTTATGGCGTGTATTGTATTGATTAAATCTCATCACCTGTGCCTGGGAGGGGAAAAGCGAACTGAATCACTGTAACCCTTAGGTCTCTCCTCCCGATATAACTGATTTGGATGTGCAGGTGTACCACTACACCGGGGTTTCCCCCTACTCTTATTCGAATAGTAAAGTGGGTTCTTAACATGCAAAGGTGGTGACTTTCCTCTACACGGGGCCTCCAGTTAACGTCCTATCCGAGGGACAGTGTTTTTTCCCACTGTAACATAGCCTGCGTCTATGGAATCAGAGAGGGGCACTTTAACACACAACGCAGGCTTCTGTCATCCACCCAGGGTGGATTCGATCCCACGATCTTTGGTTCGACAGGCAGCCGCTTTACCGACTGAGCCAACTTGCCTCCTCATGTTGACTTCCAACACAAAACTTTATAATTTATATTACCCTGTGGTCCCCCAATTTTATTCCAATACATGTACATGTACGTAGTATCCAGTTCTACAGTACTTCTTTACCCCTGTAATATAGCAAGCATCCACAGATAAGATCAGTGTTGAACAATATAAAAAGCCAGTTCGTAATTACAAATTACCTTTAACGATAAGTCATTAGTACTGAGTACAATTAACCTTTATACGCTTTCATAGTGTGTGCACCATTATGCGCCCACCAGTATTTAGTTGTTAAACAAGTAGTGGTCCATCAAAACCGATGCCCGCGCGCATACAAATTGGGGTTATTTGTACCATTCGCTAATTACAAACGGCTTATTCACTTTGACAGACTTTTACAATATTTTCTTCTTTTTTTCTTCCAGAATGTTGAGATGTATCTAGAGGAGTATAACTTGATGACTAAAGCTCCAATGGATCTAGTCATGTTCAGGTTTGCTATTGAACATATCTCCAGGATCAGTAGAGTTCTTAAACAACCCAATGGACATGCTCTTCTTGTCGGTGAGTACATAACATGTTTCCTTATTCTTATTGCAAAGACAGTGAAAATCATACCCACTAGATGTGCTGTTGTGAGACTAACTTTAGATAGGAAAATGCTTCTACAATGTACATATTCCAGTTAGGGTATTTATTGAGAAGATATTTACTTTTAAACGAGAAAGTAGTTGTTTATTTGCCACTCTCCCCAATAAGTTCTTTTTTCAATATTTTCTTTCTGGAAAGGATCCATGTACTTCACGACACCTTATATTAGTGACGTTGTTTATATTCACATGAGCAGTTTCAACTCTCCTAAGGAGGAAATTAATACTACCCCTACCATGCTGTCTAAACCTCAACAACAATGCACTTTCTCTCAATAATGATAGAGACGTAATCATATCGAGTCTGTTATTCCCTTTCAGTTCCTCTTGTCTTATTTACCAACATTCCAGTGTTTTAAAAGATGATTTTTAATGATTTATCCTGCAGGTATTGGTGGTAGTGGTCGAGCTAGTGCAGCCCGCTTAGCATCCTTTATGGCTATGTATGAACTATTCAGTATTGAGATCACAAAGAACTACACACAAGCAGATTGGAGAGAGGATATCAGACAATTGATGAGGAAAGCTGGAGATGAAGGATGTAATACAGTCTTCTTATTTGGTGATCATCAAATCAAGGTAACAGTGTCCCTGTTGAAGATTATCATACATGTACATTGTTGAAGAGTTATACAGTCAAACCTGCTTTTAATAGCGACCACCTGCATAGAAAGACCACCTGTCTATAAAGACCACAATTTTTTTCCCCTTGAAAAGTATTTCTCATTGAAACGTGTATTAAAGGAACCTAATAAAGACCACTTTTCTTGTCTCCCTTGAGTGGTCTTTATAGACAGGTTTCACTGTATTTGAAACACATGAAGTTGATTTTGATCATATCATTAACCTCTTTGTATTTCCTATGATGTAAAAAAAAAATATGTAAAATACTTTTCTTACAATGTAGGCAGGAGGAACTTAATATTATTCCTCTAGAGCACATAAAAGAAACATTAATACATTGTCTCTGATGCTTGATTCTGTTATTTATTGTTGTTGTCCTATAATGCACGTTTCTTTATGTGTTTTTTCCCCCAAAATTTGTTATATTAGGAGGAATCCTTTTTGGAAGACATCAACATGATCCTCAATACAGGAGATATTCCAAATCTGTTTGAGAATGAAGAACGACTTGAGATTATTGAGAAGGTGGGTAATATCATCTAGAGCTTTGTTGAGGAAGAGGGAAATGTTTCGTTTCTTCTATTGCAAACAAGCATCTTTCAAGACTCTGAGCACTATTCAACACGTGAATCTCACTGCACCAATTTTCTTTGAAGTCTGAAAATCTGAAGTACCGTTGTAAAGTTATAAGACGTTTTGTGACCTTTTTATGTGTTTTATGTTTTGAGTTTCTCAATGTAAACTTTATTGAAACCTTTTGTATGACAGGGCCCATGAAAGAACACTGCTTCTGATAATTTTGCTATCTTGTGTATGACTTTTAAAAAGTATATGAATAAGTAATGAAGAAATTGTATTTTATTCATTTTTTATCCAGATGCAACAAGTCTGTGTAGCAGAGAACATTCAGATTGAGATGACACCACTCAACATGTACAACAAATTCATAGAGAGAATCCGACGTAATCTTCATGTGGTACTTGCATTCAGTCCTATAGGAGATGCCTTCAGGAATAGACTGAGGATGTTCCCTTCTCTTATCAACTGCTGTACCATTGATTGGTTCAAGGTTTGGATGTAACTTATCATTCATTGAATAGAAGAAGTTCTTCTGCAGTGTGCTTGAAAGGAATCTAAGTTTTACGTTTTTGAATGTTTATTTATATTCAGATTGGTAAATGTGTTCTTGCAGTCTCTTAACATCTTTACTTTTAAAGCCAAATAATTGGTGATGTATCTTTCTGCTCAAAAACTGTAAATGGCATTAAGTCCCATCATTTGTACAGAGTTAATGCCCCTCTTGCTACAAGCAGATGATATCATGTATGTTTAATATATGCGCTGCCGTGGTTCAGTGACTCCCATTCATATTTTTTCCTGTAGCATTGACAATTTTGTCACGAATTTGCCTAACATGAAGTTGCATGATTTTTTAATGTTGGTCTAGTTGTCTAGAACCGTAAGACATATGATTGTTGTGTAATTTCATATAGCTTGAATCATAACATTACAGTGTTCTATAATTTGTATATATTAGGTCTAATTTCACATCTTTTAATTTCAAGGCATGGCCTGAGGATGCTCTAGAGATGGTGGCCCACAAGTTCTTAGATGATGTTGAGATGTCGGATGAGATCAGAGCAGAGACGGTCGTCATGTGTAAACACTTTCATGAGAGTGTTAGAGCAATGTCAGATAGGTAATATATCGCAGTGCTCTAATAGACAATGACAGATGACGATGGTGATTCACATCATATATGTGGAGCCATATTCACTTAAAAACATTCAGAAGCTCTTAAACATGTGAGGGCTGATGCCAAGTTCACTTATAATTTGTTCATGTTGAGATTCCTTATTTTGGCTATCCTGACATAAGCAACAAGAAGTCAAGAAACAATTTCTTTGTAACTGATTAGGCTTGACTCTGACGTATTTGCAATACGCATCTCCAATGACATCCATTTCTATCTCCCTTGCTGGTCTCTTTACATCTTCTACTATCAGAGCAGTAGGTTACTGCAATACCTCTTTTAGATTCTAATCCATTTATGTGCAGTTTAATGAATATATATGAAAATTCAACTATTGCTGTTGTCCGCAGGTTTTTCAACATACTGAGGAGAGCCAACTATGTGACACCAACCTCCTATCTGGAGCTCATCAAGACTTTCAAGACTCTACTCAATCGGAAGAGGATGGAAATCCTAACCCTCAAGAATAGATACATGGTTGGACTAGAGAAACTTGACTTCGCTGCATCTCAGGTGGGTGTACAATCTGTGATTGCTCTGATCTCTTATCCATAATAAATAACCATGAGCTTATCTGTGACAGCTGCATTTTCAAATCCTTGAGTAGCTATTGTTTGTGTGGTGTTTTGATGTGAGAGATCCATTTAGTTTTGAACACCATTAATATATAATGTCATGTAAATTAATGAAAGTGTGATACATTGTATATTAGGCACAAGTACACATTTGATTTTCCTCAAACTTCATGTATTTTGTTTCTTAATGCTATTTTTGATCTCATTGATGCAAGATAAGCTATTAAAAATGCAGTTTAAGCTATATTGTTTGAGATGATTTCTTTCTCATTCTCTTGCTAGATATCCGTAATGCAAGAGGAACTAACAGCCTTACAACCTCAGCTGATAGAGAACAGTAAGGAGACAGATAAACTGATTGTGATTGTACAAAAGGAGACTACGGAGGTAGATGCTAAGAGACAGATTGTAGCTGCTGATGAAGCGGTTGCTAACGCTGCAGCTAAAGAAGCTCAGGCTATCAAGGTCAGTAAATCTTTCATAGGAAACTAGAAATATGTTTGTTAGAATATCATAGGCAGATTTCCCATGTGTTTGCCCCGTTCGTAGGCAATACAGACTCTATAACCACCCACTGAAAGTGCAATTTTTGTACATTTAATTGGCAAAATGGTAACAAGCATTTATGTCAAGTTTGATTATGTTTTGTGTCCATGTAGTATGGAGTATTCGTTTAAAAGGTGTACTACATTTTGATTCATTAATATTATTACAGTTTTTATTTCATTTTGCATTTAAAATTGAATTTAAGCTGTGGAAGTTTACTAAATTATCTTCAATTTCTATATACATTTAAGAAGAAATATTTTCATTTTTGCAAATTTGTAGGAGGATTGTGAAGCCAATCTAGCTGTTGCCATGCCAGCATTAGATGCTGCAGTGAGAGCTCTGGATACACTCAAACAACAAGATGTCACCATAGTCAAAACCATGTCAAATCCTCCTGCTGGAGTCAGACTGGTTATGGAAGCTATCTGCATCATGAAGGTCAGATATGCATCATCATGATGGTGGTTGTATGAAAGGGGGGGGGGGGGAGTTACATGTAGGTGGTGGTTTCAGTTTCAGTTTCAGTTTTATTTTTATTTTCATTTCCAACAGAACAGAACAGAACATTTGATTTAGACAAAAAAAAACACAATCATACAATTCAATATTCAACAATATAATACATTTCACATGGTTTAAGGTTATAAAATAGAAAGTATACATAAACATCCAGTATAATAGTTCTTTTTTATTTTTTAAGTTAAACCTGTGGAAATGGAGGGATCCACTGAAAAGCAGAGCTTGTAGAATGTGGATCCCTCAAAGTAATGACGAAACATAATTTTTTGTAACATGTAAATATATTGACTAGAAAAATATAACTATACATAGAAGATTACCAAAATGTGTCAGAATAATAATATAATTATAAATCCATAATTTGAAAATTTGTTACGACATGTATATAGTATAGTGAACATAATAAAAACAAAAGATATGACAATAGAAAATAAAGCAAGGGAAGAGAGAAATACAGGGATAGAAAATATTGCTGCATATGTGAAGAATAAAGAAAAAGAGAGGAGAGCTGGAGAGGAGAAGAAAGGACAGAGAGAGAGAGAGCATATTACAGTGGTTGCGGTGGTGATGATGATGATGATGTTGATTATGATGATTATGATAGTTGAGGTGATGTTGATGATATTGATGATGTTGATGATGATAATGATGATGGTGATGTTGATAGTTGGGATCATTTTGTTGTTGATGATAAGGATGATGATGATGATAGTGGTGATAAGTATTGGGATGGTGATGATGATGATGATGATGATAGTGATGGTAAATATTGGGATGGTGATGGTGATGGTGATAGTGATGATGATTTTGATGATAATAATGATGGTGATGATGATGATGATAGTTGGGGGTAATATCTAAGTTTGGTTGGGATTGGTAATTTTTTTCTTCAGATGGTTAAAGCCTTTATAATGATGATGATGATGATGATGATGGTTCTTGTGCAGGTGATGTGTTTCCAATTAAGAATGATGCTGATGGCAACCATCCGAAGAGTAAATCTCTGATGCAAATATGTATGAGTATTGTTTCAGTTTACTATACACAAGAATGCTGTGTAAGCTTTCAGGCATTCTTCAATGACACTTTGATCACTTCCCTTGACAGTGTATAGTGTCTACTTCATACTGAATCAGTCATCTCTTTCTGTTTGCAGGGGATAAAAGGAGAAAGGAAAACCAATGATCAAGGCAAGCCATTCGATGACTACTGGCCAGCTGCAAAAAGAGTAAGTATGCTTGACAATTTTGTTGTTGTTTGTAAACAATAAACTGCTATAAAATACTGTATTTTGGAGACGGATATATATTTGAGCAATCAACATGAGAAGTACAATCAAGGGGCATGTATTTATTTGTTTGATTCTTTATTTGCATTGTAGAGTAAACTTCTACCAAACCTTTTAACTGATTTCTTTATTACAAATTTAATTCAGACTAAGAGAAGAATCATTCTACTAATGGATGATTAGGTGTAGTGTGTCCCATACTAGACCTATGGTCCATTTGTTCTTCCAAAAATGAAAAATCTCATGATGTTGCAATGGATAAATGTTTTCTCTGGTATAACTACAGTGACCACATTAGAATTTGTCATCAGTTATTTTGTGTAGTTAGTATAACAGAATTCCCCAGATACCATTTACAGATGATAACACAAAGTATTTCATTGTAGATGCTTGGAGACATGAAATTTCTGGAGTCTCTCAAAGTGTATGACAAGGACAATATCCCTCCTGCCATCACCAAGAAGATCAGAGACCAATACATCAACAACCCAGACTTCAAACCTGAGGTTGTCAAGAAGGTATCCTCAGCGTGCGAGGGTCTATGCAGCTGGGTTAGAGCTGTCGAGGTCTATGATAGAGTGGCCAAGGTAATGCTTAATAATGTAATATGTCATGTAATCTGATCTGGTATCAATAATGCTAATGGTTAGGATTATTGTATCTCTAAGAGGTCAAGTCTTCAGAAAAAAATAACACCACATGTATTGGCTTGTAGGGTCTCAGTTGAAGAACTTTAGCTATTTATTATAGGTTATTCACCTTACATGGTCACAAAATAGACTAATATATGAGACAGGGGATGCTTGCCCCAAGCAACAGATACATATACATGTACTTGTGTTCTTTAATGTTTTCTATTCTAAGTCTACCAGAAGAACTTCAAGAAGTTTAATAGTAAGATGAAATATAATAATAATAATAATAATAATAATATATACTTATATAGCGCAAAATGCTAAAGCCTCTAAGCGCTTTTTAGAAGTGAAGAGAAAATACATGTATTATATTGAATAATTGATGTTGGTTCAAATATAATTTCTTTTTCTTTTTCTTTTCATATAAGAGAATCTGTAAGGTGATGTTGGATTGTTAGTATGAGTTTATAATAAACATCTTTTAACAATATGACATTATCTAGGTGGTTGCTCCTAAGAGAGCTCGTCTTCAGGATGCGGAGTCTAAGCTGGAGGAACAGCAAGGTCACCTCAATGAGAAAAGAGCTGTCTTGAAGGAGATCATGGGTAAACTACAAGCACTTAATGATCAACTGGCTAGGAAAGAAGGAGAAAAGAAGGTAGGAGATAATTAGGGAGAAGATGTTGGTTCAAATTAGATTTATAAAATTATATTATCTTTTAGGATCATACATTTAATGATATTGAATAAAATTGTATTCTTATAATATTATATATGTTTTCTTTTGCCAAGTTTATATTTGCATTGCAAACAATCATTCTGATCCTATTTTTCTGTTGATTGTTATTCCTTGATGGATAACATATTTAATATCCATGACATACTGGTTAAATATGAGAAGTTGTTAGGAGTGACATTAAACTGCAAATCAGTATTTACTGTTTCATACCATCTCATGCAATAATTAGGGTTTATTAACCCTGTTTCGAGTATTCAATCATATTCCTCATCATGTGAATATTACAGGATTTGGAGGATAATATTGAGTTGACAAAGTTGAAACTGATCCGAGCTGAGAAGCTGATTGCTGGACTAGGAGGAGAGAAGGATAGATGGCTACAGGTAAGACGAAGATCATTTAAATCGTCTTATAAGATACTGAAAATACTACTTTTATTTTACAGTGAAGTAAAAATGTAATGCTTGAAATTCTGTATTCTTAGTACTGTATTTCCAAATTTAGAATTGTGTTTTCTAAAATATAACATTCTTTATCTCCTGATGTACAGCTGACAAAGGAACTAAGTGAGACCTATATCAACATTGTTGGTGATGTGTTGTTATCAGCTGGTGTGGTTGCCTATCTTGGTCCATTCACATTGTCCTTCAGACAGGTAAGAATGTCATTTACTTCAAATTTTATATTGTTAGTATTCATTTGAGTTTTTAAAAGTATTTGTACCAGAATTTGGAACTATTCTGCATCAACATACAATTGAATTATTCCCTGCAGCAATTAAGTTTGATGATGATGATGGTGGTGTTGGTGATGATGATGATGATTTGTCAATTATTCAAGGCTATAGCAGTATAGTAGCTTTATTTCTTTACTAGATGAAGATGAAGGACAAAAGGTTTTCCATGTTGCTTTGAAAAACGCCATGTTGTTTGTTTTTGTGAAATACATGTATGAATACATAATTAAAGATGTGAAAGAACTGATGAAATACTTAACCCATGTTATCAAGTTACAAGTTATGTGTAGATTGTGAAAGCAGTGTTACATTAGACCTTGTATAGTGTGACAAATAAGAAACAGATGATTAAAAAACCCTCTCATTTTCTTCATTATGATTACAGGAATGTCTGAAGGAATGGTATGATATGTGTGTTGAGAAGGATATCCCAGTATCCAGTGTCTTTTCTCTCTCTGCTACTTTGGGAGATCCAGTCAAAGTTAGAGATTGGCAGTTGGCAGGATTGCCTGTTGATAAGTAAGTACTAATCAATGAAGAACTTGTTGGTTGAAGAATTTGATTATCTACACTATTCTTGACAATGTACTGGAGATGCATTTCCCTATCTAAGGTTCTTAGATTTGGGTACAACTGCCTCCTTTAATCCTGAAGATTATACCTATCAAAATCATAGAGGTACTTCTAAGAGAGTTCAGTGATTGGTGGTTTGGCCAGTCGTATCTACCTGTTCAAATTGTACTCTGGTTCAAAGTACTTAAAATATTGTACATGTAGTATTATATTATGTTCTAATAATGAAATGCAAACAGCTGTAAGATTAATGTCTGAATTACAGGAAAAATGGTTATTTCTGTACAATTTATGTTGAAGAAAACTGGTGCCATGTGCTATTCACCTTGCTTGTTAATGCTTAACCATATCGACTTCTATTCCCTCCAGCTTCTCTACAGACAATGCCTTGATAGTGACCAATGCAAACCGCTGGCCACTTATGATTGACCCTCAGGGTCAGGCCAATAAATGGATCAAGAACATGGAGAAACCTAACAAGCTGCAGGTCATTAAACTGTCAGATCCCACCTACACAAGAACATTAGAGAACTGCATGCAGGTCAGTCAAATGTGTTTTATTTCAACTAATGTTCACCTGTGTAGGCCTATGTACCTTTACTGTATATTGTGTTAGCTGTTGAGAAAGAATAGAAGTATACATTGCTGTATAAACTCTTATAAAGAATAATTGTTTAACATTGTAAATTTATAAACATTGATTGAGGGAGATTAATGAAGGACTGATTTGAAAGGATGATGTGCTTACACTCAATTCAATTTTGTTGATTAGTCACCATGAAATGATTCTTTGTTTCTGTTTTGTAATGTATGATTTCATCTACACTATCTTTGAATTTATAGATTCTACTGTAGTGTGATGCAGTTTTAATTTGAATCATTTGAGAATACTGTCACTATCATTCTAATCCTTGCTCAATTATGTTTATCACAGTTTGGTCAGCCATGTTTGTTAGAGAATGTTGGAGAAGAATTAGATCCTGTTCTGGAACCACTCCTGTTGAAACAAACCTTCAAACAGGTGAGTTTAACGAAATGTCTTGTGAGATGTAAGAATGGCAGTTTATTTTGATCAATTTTATGATAAATTTTGCTCAGTAATACCGTCTACAACCATTATGTGAAATACAACTGAAGGAATTTACATCATCAGAATAGTTTGATCAGTGATTTTATCTCATGATTCAAGTTTTATCTGAAATATAATGGAATAAAACAATTCAGTGTCAAAGAAGTCAAGAAAATAATTGATATGTTGTAGTTTTCTCAGAATATATGTTTATTAAAGTTTTCAAAGCATTACTTATGTCTTTGTAAATATGTATAATATGTAAATGAAATAGAATAATAAATCCTCATGGTAGAGGTAAAGTGAGAGAAAGAGAGAATAAAACGAAGCATGGCAGTGCTTGATTTTCTATCTTCAAGAATGAGACTCCAAATCTTGTAAGATGATTGCTGTTTATTGTGATCAATTTGTGACCATTTTTGAAAAAATGTTGATTCTAATCAGTTTCTTATTGAACAGTGAATAACTGAACCAAATGCTTATTTTTTATGCTGAATCTTATGAATTCCTCTTCTTTTTTATACAGAATGGTTTGGATTACATTCGACTTGGTGATAATGTGGTAGAGTTCAGTAAAGACTTCAAGTTCTACATCACAACCAGTCTACGTAATCCACACTATCTACCTGAAGTCTCTGTCAAGGTAACATGGCAAATCAAATTCCTACCTCATCTTTACCTCATTTGTGTTTTTCAGATTAAATTTTCTGAGGCAGAGGGAATAGTCCAGATATTACAATTTGGAACTACATATACTGCATTGCCTTTCACTAGCTCATATTTCATTTTGAATCGTAGATAGCATTAACCCTATCAGGACCAAAGTCAACGACACTATGTACAAAGTGAATAGTATTTTAGTCTTGTGGTAACTAGAGGGTTAAGGGATTTTAAATGTTCAGCTGTTGACATAAAATTGACAAGATATATGTAACCTGCTGCTTCAAGGTCTTAATCATAATGATCTTGTCTCTTTATTTACACCTTTGTGTTTTTGAGATCAATACACAAAAGGAGTAATTAGGCTTCCTCATTTTTGGGATTGATTGCAAGTTGCAACTGATCGGTACTGACCAATCAAAATCATTGTTGCAAGCGCATCTTCTTGAATGGGCAGACCCTGAACCATTCAGAATGGTTGTTCTAATTTGCTTTACAATTTGCAATTGATTGCAACTTTCTTGCAACACCCCGTAAGTGTTTTCTAGAGTCTGTAAAACAAATAGAATCAATAAGATATCCTTGTAGAATAATGCCAACTTTTTTGTGTGTATAATTGCAAACTTGTAGGTGACATTGCTCAACTTCATGATCACACCCCTTGGCTTGGAGGATCAGCTTTTAGGCTTAGTTGCAGCCAAAGAGAAGCCAGACTTGGAAGAGAAGAAGAACCAGCTCATCATTGAGAGTGCAAAGAACAAGAAACAACTCAAGGAGATTGAAGACAAGATTCTAGAGGTTTCTATTCCTCCATTTAATGCCCTGGAGTTCAGTAATATGTTCTGCTTTTATAAACTTTTGCCATGACAAGAATGTACGTACAGTGCCTTTTTACAGCATGTTTAGTGTAAGTTTTGTTTCTCTTAGTAAGAGCAATTCTTTTGTTGGGAATGTTTCAAATAATATATTTCAATTCATCCTTTTACCCAGAAGAGAACACTTGTTGTATATTCATATCATCTGACAAAATGCATCAATTAAACATGATACTATTCCTCCATTAAAGAGCAATTAGAGGTGATGTGATATAAGTCAAATCTGATATTTTGTTAGTGATTGTTTTCCTTGTTTTAGGTTCTATCCTCATCTCAAGGGAACATCCTAGAAGATGAGACAGCGATTGAGATCTTATCATCATCTAAGGTCCTCTCTAAGGAGATCTCAGAGAAACAAGAGATTGCCAGCAAGACAGAGACGGAGATTGATGAGACTAGAGATGGATATAAACCTGTGAGAATAACTCCTTTGTGTGAACTTGTTGATACTTAATTTCAAATAAAGATAATTTAACCAATCTGAACTGCTCTCACATTGTATATACAATGTAGCAGCTATTATATAGGTGGTTAACGGGCTTAATCTCTTTATACATGTTACTTTCTTGGACACTTATCTCTTAATAGTGCTTATTTCTCTTCTACACTTCCCCATGTTATTTGCAATATATTGTGTATGTAATAATCATTAGGAAGTGAGAGAATAATAAGACATTAAGAAGTGTGGATGTATTTTCTCTACACACATACACATACAAAATGAACTGATTTACTCTGTCAAAATTACAAATTTACTTACAATGTAAATTGATTTATTAGATAGAGACATGTAGATTTCATGTTAAATGGTGTCAAGTATAGTAATAATGAATGATTTGTATTCAGAATCAAAGGAATGACTTTGTCTATTTTCTTACTAGGTCGCGAAGCATTCATCGATACTCTTCTTCACAATCTCTGACCTAGCTAACATTGAGCCTATGTATCAGTACTCACTAGCTTGGTTTATCAACCTTTATCTGCAGGTAAGATATTCACTCGGTATGATCTGAAAATCACATATACATTTAAATCAGTTGTATATTATACAGACATTCAATTTTAATTCCCAAATATCCTCTTATACTATTATAGTTATATTTTATTAAAATTAAATTATTTATATGTACTGTGTATTACCCTGTTAGAACATAAAGATATATTATTCATGCATGCATGTTTATACTGTATTAATACTTCCCATCACATGAATTTGTTAATATTAAATACAGAATATAGTGAATGTTTTTACTATATATGACCTTCCTTCAATTTTCATAAATGCTGCTCAGTCTATCTATGACACAAAAGGAATGACACCAGAAATGTTAGCTGAGATTCCAGTAAGTCTGTGTTTTCATGTAGTGTGTTGAGGTGAAGGAAAGGATTATACGGGGCTCAATATGCTATGTGTCAGGTTTCACATGGTGGCAGTCATTTTGGGGGCTTTATTTTTGCAGTAATCAGGTGTTTATTTGTTGTTGATTGTGTATCGAACGCACTCTTCATGGTGAAGAATAATGTTTCTTCCTTTATTTGCGTGACAGTGAAATTCAAAATGTTTTATATTATGATTTGATTGCTTTAATTTCTGTAAGGCAATTTACTGTTTTGATATGACATACTGCATATAGTTGATATACATTGCTCTCAATTGTAGCACTGAGCAGTACATGTACATGTCAAGTCTTTGATTTGATATTCTATTTATTTGTGTAATTATTTTCCCCTCATTCACCAGTTCATGAATATTACAGTTACTATTTCCATATGCTACTTTACTGACTATAAGAACCAGGATTAACTCATAGTTATTAAATGAACGAATGCATGTTTGAAATTTAATGCAACATTTATGAAATGTCTCTGTAATACTTGAAATTTTTAATTGAATTAATTTTTATAACCAAGATGTGATTTTATAATCTCATTAATGTTGTGTGTAGTCGTGAACTTATAAACCCTGGTTATTTTTGTGGTATTTCTTGCTACTGTACTAACCAGTTGGTATTGTAATGATGTGTACACCGTACTGTGTTTCTGCTGCACATAAAGTTCAAATTTGTGATTTTACACAATTTGTGTGTGTGTTCTTATTTTGGGAATATTTGTTTGGAATGGTGCATTAGTAGAGGTGTCGTGGTCTAGTCACCGGACTCTGGATCACATGAATCACATGGTTCGCGGTTCAAGTCCCGCTGTGGCACTAATGTCCTTTGGCAAGATATTAATCTACATTTGCCACTCTCCACCCAGGTGTAGTAAATGGGTACCTAGTAGGAATTTATTCCTTGAATGCTTTCAGCGCCTTAGGGCAGCTGGGCTAAAGCCAGGGTAATAATAATACTTTGTAGGCGCCTTGAGCATCCCCTGGGATGGATATGTGTGCAGTATAATGTAGCTATTATTGTTATTATTATTAGTTCTTAATATTTTTTATTGATAGTCCTAGAATATGACAGTGAAGACCATGTTATCGTTAGTCTTATGTACTTCCACGCCTAAGCCTATACAATGATGGTATGAATATTGCTTTATGGATAATCAAAGCATATGTCTGATGATACATGTATGAATAATGTTTGTTTTTGTGTCTCTAAAATGCCTAAACACCTTTTTAAAACAGAAAGAGAAGGAAATACATTTTATATGGCAAGCAGGTTGCAGTGTTTAAAGTACAGTAGGATGGTATGATATTGACTTTTTTTCTGATTAAATAATGGATACATAATCTAAATGGATGATTGATGTCGTCAGTCACAATTAGTAGTCCTCTAATGTCACAAGTTAAAAAAACAGATTTTCTAATTCAATGCCCATTATCTCTTCCAGTCCATCAGTCTGAGTGAACCATCCAATGATCTGGAGAGACGTATCAAGAGCCTCAATGATCACTTCACATACAGCATCTATCAGAATGTATGCAGGTCATTGTTTGAGAAGGACAAGCTACTATTCTCATTCATACTCTGTATTGGTATAGCAAAGGGCAGGTAAGGGCTACATTTCAGAACCTTGAATCACTTTCAGGAATGATTCTATACTGACAGAGAAATTGTGGACATTCGAAAGCCAAGGCATTTGTTAGGGTGTCATACATCCAGCTACACACAGTGTATGCACTTTAAAGAAAGTGAAATGGAAGCTTTTTGTCAAGACTCAGATAGGATGTCAATCTATAGAATTGATTGTTTCCTCTTTATTGTTAAAGGTAAAAGAATTCTTAAATATCTCACCAACTTTATCTTCCTATGATGTAAAAGATGGGAAGCAAAATGTACTAATAGTGATATTGCATAGTGTGCTAATAGTGAAGTACCTGATAAAACATTTTCCTGAGATTCAGTATTTAATATTGATGTCCTTGCATTCTATCTGTTTCAGAGGAGAGATTGATGACAGAGAATGGAGATTTCTACTCACAGGGGGCGTGGCTCTAGAGAACCCATTCCCTAACCCTGCACCTAATTGGTTATCAGACAAGTCATGGGCGGAGCTTGTCAGAGTGTCACAGCTTGATGCATTTGATGATTTCATGCTCAATTTCAGGAGTAATGTGAGTAAAAGTGAAGTGCTTATTGATGTATATTTGTATGGTAAGGGAGAGATTGATGTTATTATGAAGGGGAAAGTAGTGTTTATTTGTCCTGTTATGCGGGTGTCACATACATTTGAAATTCATTCTAGGAAAAGGTAGACGAACAATGATGTAGAATGAAGCAGTAATATAATTATATTCTTTGACATTAATTCAGTACTAGATATTTCTTATTTTATGAATATGTGAATTAGTCAATGAAGTTGTATAATGTAATATTCGTAGAAAACTTTAGAGATTATTTCAAGAAGAAAACACAAAAGACAGTGTGAAAACAATACTGCATAGCAGGCAGTACTATTATCTATTTGCTTGTTTAATTTTGCTGTCTAGATTAAATGTTTCCTAGCTTGTGATTCAGAATTCACCCAACCTCATGAATTATAAAGCAGTCAGTAATAATGTTTATAATGTTATTGTTGATTTGTCCAGATCTCTGATTGGAAGAAGCTGTATGACTCGCCATCTCCTCATACTGATACCATACCTGACCCCTGGCAACACTCCCTGAATGAGATAGAGAAACTGATTGTACTTCGTATGATTAGACCTGACAAGGTAAGTTAACACCCTTCACTATTGCTTACCAATATTTCATCACAATGTGTACTTATACCATGATCATACTAAACTGTGTCAAGTTGTTTTATATACTATAAAAACAGTAGGATTATTAATCTCTGCAATACACCAGTATCTAATTAACACTGGGCTGTAAATTTATGCACTCATGAAATGTATTATTTTTTGGTGGATGTATCTTTTGCAGTATATTAATTTATTCATGATTCAGATTCTATCAGTTTCTGAGCAGTTGAGAAGTTGTAACAAATTAATCAGACATGTCTCTACCACCAGCAGTATAATTTGAGCCTTTGACACTAAGGAGGTGCATGTATTTATATGTTTTGGTGCATTCATCATTTGACATACCTGTACTTCATTATCAGATGGTACCAGCCGTTCAAAACTTCATCATCAGGGCTATGGGTCAAGCCTACATTGAACCTCCGACCTTTGACCTTGCTAAGAGCTACTCAGACTCATCTTACTTCACTCCTCTCATCTTTGTGCTTTCACCTGGAGCTGATCCTATGAATGTATTGATGAAATTTGCTGTGGAAAAAGGTAGGATCAGAATTGATATCAATCCAGTCATTTTGAGGTACAAGACAGATATAAATTCAATTTTGTGTTATTACAAAGGTTATTTCTTCATAGGATAAACAACGTATTTGTATCTTGAAGTAGGGTATACATCAGGAAGAGTTAAGATCCTTGGTTTTCTATATTTTTTCAATTCAATTCAATTCAATTCACATTTATTTTAGATCCAATCTTTGATCAAAACATTTGTTAAACATACATAAATACGTGCAATGCAATTCTATACATAATATACATGAGAATGACATGGCACAATATAAATCCATGACTGAACTAAAATGGGAATATCTGTAAAAAAAAAATCAAAGGGTTTTGTCAAGAAATATAAAATATGATTCAGTAACATAATTGGCAAGAAGGAATAAATATATACATCCAGAAAATAAATGATAATAGCAAAATAAGTAACTGCATTTGGAACCATACTAGCCCAAAGTACAACATATACAAACATGAAAATGAGCGAAAATCAGACAAAAGAAAGATGAAAAGAAGAAAAAGGGAGGAAAAAAAAAGAAAAGGGAATAGAGATTGCCAAAATAATTTACATATCAGTGAGAGTCACGTGAAGAAACTGTTTGAGTTTACGCTTAAAACAACTGTAGAATGAAATACAAGTTATATCATGAGGTAAAGAATTCCAGATAACAGGTGCATGATGCCTACAGGAATATAAAGAGAAATCTGAATTAACTTTCCATCTATGATAGTTATTCTTGCCCCTGGTATTATAATTGTGTATTGCACTATTCTTTAGAAACATATCACAAAATATCTTGGGTAGCTCAGTGTTAACATGCTTAAAGAGAAGTATTGCACACATATTGAGCTGATAAACATCTAATATATTGAGTTGCTTAAAGAGGGGCAGTGAATGAGCTTGATGGGATTGAGTAATTATCCGTACAGCCCTCTTTTGTAATATGTATAAAGAGTGTAGTTTTGTAGGATGAGTATTAGCCCATACAATATTACAATAATTAAGATATGATAAAATCAATGTATTATACAGCAAAAGCAAAATATACTGAGGTAAGAAATGTAATTTGCTGATGACACCTACATTCCTGGAAACTATTTTATTTACATAAGCAATATGCATTTTCCATGAGAGATTTTCATCAATGAATACACCTAAGAATTTGGTGGAAGGAACACGTTTAATAATATGATTTTCCATTTTTATTTCTAAATCTAGAGAGACGTGATTATGAATAGAGTGAAATAAAATGAAATTAGACTTTAATATCAGTATTAATGATCAACCTGTTACATTTGAACCAGTTTGAAACCTTTTGTAATTCAGTAACCAAATTATTTTTCAAAGAAGTTTGGTCATTTGATATATAAAGAATATTGGTGTCATCAGCAAAAAGGATGAATTTCAATTTTTCTGAACAATATGGGAGATCGTTTATATTTTTGAAACATAATTTCTTGAGAGTTGTAGTTAACCCTACACAGATTAGTTACCCTTACACGACACAGAATTCAGTAGATGTACAAAACTAATTTTGTAGTGTAATGATTACCAAAATAACTTTTTTTTAATACTGAGATAAACTGAATTATTATGAATATTAGCTAAGTATGTTTTTTTTTCAATATATGTTTTTGGAAATTAATTGTAATTGTAATAATATGCATCTCTTGTGTGGATGTTTGCTGTGCATGTTATGACTTTTGGGGGCATGTGTTTTACTGGTGCATGCTCTGTCAAGTAAGAAGTATTCATATTTCTTAACTAAATATTAACAATGGGTCCCATATCAGTACAACATACTAAAGGGCTGTTTCAAAGTTTAACTATGGAGCTAAATTTTGAATTACATGATGTTTGATTTACATATGTAACAAAGGTATTATGATAACAAACGTTAATGTGTTTTAATCTGTAATGTGGAGAAATAATTTAAGTAATGCATAAGCTAATTGTGACAAAGATGATAGTCAATTTGTCTCATGATTTACACTGAAGATTTGTAATAATATGGTTCATGACACATAAACAATTTCACACACAGTGTAAATCAATGCACATCTCTCCCTGTTGGTCATTCAGTGGAGTAATGATATAGGCTTCATGATTTTTAAGGCATGCCTGAATGTGTACTGGAACCAGAAACTTCTGCACGGAAGAAACTGGCCAATTTCTCAAGTGTACCAGATTCTTGAAAGTTGAATGCCATGAAAACTACTTAATCAGAGTACAAAATTAATGCGATTCCACATAGTCTCATTCTGCGAAAATGGCCATCATTAAGAATGAACAAAGTTACTGATTTTAACAGTAAATACATGGAATAACATCTTGATGATTAATATTTGATGCATGCCTTCATGTATATGTGTTTCATGATGACTATATATTAATGAACAGGTTTCCTGAAGCCACCCAAACAAGACTCCATGTCTGTCAAATCCAACATGAGTCGTGCAACAAGCAGTCTTGAGCTGCTAGCTCACAGGAAGACTCCGGATGCTGCTACTCTACTTGATACAATGAATGAAGGTGATGAGGGTGCAGAAGGGATGACAGAGGCTGGAGATACATCTTCTTTGCTTCATGAAACATCAGAGCAGCTCAGTGGTAGTACAGAGAAACTAGAGCATGTGCTGACACATAGAAATCAGCCGCTCCATATCTCACACACTAACAAGGGCAAAAAACAAAAGTTGCACCCTTCTAACTTCCCTGCTGATTCCCAAGATGAAAGCTTTGAGCTTGTAGAAGACGACCTGGTTGATATCATCCCTGCTAGACGTGTCCTTTCAACTATCCCTGAAGCGGACAGCACCTATGACACTGACACTGAGCAAAACATTGATTCCCCTTTGCCAAGCACCCCCAATCCAGTACACTCTCCCAACCATAGCACCGCACCCCTGCACACCCCAAACTCACCCCTGCACGCCACCCCTTCCCCAAACCCTCACCATCACATACTTGAGAGTAAGGAGGATGAGCCAAAACCTGTTGCTTCTGAGTTGGGAGATGGTCAGTTGGAGACAGAGATAGGAAAGGTAGAGGATGTTCCTTTTGATCCCGTTGAAGCTGCTGGACTAGATTACCTTGCTGACAGGGACCGTCATCGAAGGAAATCCAAGATCTTTAGATCATCATCTCTCATCCGATCTCTCAGTAGTATGTCTTGCACATTCCTTCCATCTATGTAACCTGCATCATATTTACCTCATGCCTTCTGGTCAAGCCATTTCTTCAAGTTTGATTCTATTCCCTCTTCAATTTATGGATCTCTTTTGAGCCATTTTAGCATTTTCTAGCCAATTGACTTTGTTGGGGTCATTGTTCTGATTCTTTCATCACTGAGTTGATATTTACAGCTCCTATGTTCATGGACTTGCATGTTTATCTGTTTCTTTGTTTCATGATTGTCATTATCTTTGTTATCATAATTTATAATATCCATCTGTACATGATTATATTTGTTTTTAATGAAGTTACATGAATCAAAATTATAATCTTGAAAATATTCATACAGTCTGGATTTTTATATAGGTAAGCAGTATGAAAGTATGGCATATTTCACACACAATGCACATCCATGATTACAGTCTCTAATAAAAATTGTGCAAAACATCCTAGCATTTCTAGCAGTATTATATATAAGTTGTAAAATTATATACCTTTATGTATTATGCATCTTCTACCCACTTTCGGTTTATATTTCCAAAACATATTCATCAACACCAAAGAGGAAATGCATGTAATCACAAACTCATATTTTCAAACCATTCTAATGGCTAGAAATTGTTTGGTTTACCATCATCTTTCATCAGAAATTTAAACTGTTTTTGGTTCTTCAAACAAGATAAATTTTCACATTAAAAAGATTGCTTTTGTTTTTTTAAAGTCTGTTACTTATCTGTAGTCCTCCCATCTCTTGCAGGAGTTTCTAGATTTCTTCTCTCTTTATCTTTTTTTGCTTACTTCGACTTGTGCCTTCACGACTTGGCAGTCTCTTTTTATCATTTTGTTTACTTTGACTTGTGCTTCTTGACATGGCAATATTCGTTTTCTTTGATGACAGAACAACTTTACATTTTGTAGTTCATTATGTTAATTTTCTGTTTTTGACACATTTTATCATATCAGCAGTATATTTTTTTCTGGTATTGTCACTTTATTTGAATTTCTTGCAGCTTTATTCTGGCAGATAGCAGATAATCACACATCTTTTACATGCACTCCCTACGGGCAGGCCATTCCAGCCGCATGTCATTGCATGTGATGAATATTAATGAATGAAATAACACTAAATATTGCACCAATAATAATATGACACTTTCGTGCACTAACATTGACCATCATCTTATCCATAGTGCATCATAATGTAACTGATACTTTTATGTTGAAGATACTAATTGAATGGTAAATTGACTAATGGAATATACTAATTGAATGGTAATTTTGACTAATGGAATATACTAATTGAATGGTAAATTGACTAATGGAATATACTAATTGCATGGTAGTTTGACCAAAGGGATATGTTTCCTCTTAGCAATTTACAATCTTGGTTACTAACATTACTAAAACTGTTAATGCAAAAATGGTACAAGTATGTGTGTATTTGATATAATAGACTAATATGCTTTTATTTTACGTTGATGTTTATTCATACCAGCTGTTAGTTGATTTTGTTCTCTTTCTTGTCAGCATATTTTCAATAGTGCAACGGCTCAATATAATAAATGATTTTTGCATGTATTTTCTTTATGAAATTAAACAAAGATTACTGAAAGAAGAATATTAAAGGGGGAGGCAAGTATGTAATCCATTTGTCCTGTTTTTGATGGAATATAAAATTGAACCTGAATGTGATAGGGTGTAGTATTAAAGGTCAACAATATGAGTAAAAGTAAGAGTTTATTATCATTGTGGGAAAATGGAAAAGGCATTTAGAAAATGCAAGGAGTTTTTGTGCATATGGTTGATCTGCACAGGTGTGAGAGATAGTGGTATGCATATTAAGACACTATGAATGTATTCTCTATCTAGGTATGGGTGGTAATGGTATGCAGACTGTCTCTTTAGGACAAGGACAAGGTCCCATTGCTGCCAAGATGATCAATGAGGTAGGAGCGATGTCTCAAATCTGATTGAATAGATCTGCATAAAAGTTAAAATGATAAACCAAGGATATGATGTAAATTGTGTTATATTTTCATCTTCAAAACAATTTGCTTATTGATAAAGAATCCAAACAATTGTTCCGTACTAGATCATGTAGTAATACTAGTAGTACAGTACTACTGGTTCGACAGCTGATGCTGTTCATATGAAGATATTTCAAAGGTAGACTTGAATAGTGCTTTCATCTTACATAATCTATGATTTCATAAGTATGTTTACATGTATGTGCAACTGTAGGAGATGTAAAATCTTAATTTCAGACACATTAAATGGGTTTACCCAGTTCATTGCATTCCTGGTAGTTTGTCATTGTGATTATATTCTCATCTTTGATTGACTTTCTTCAGGCTGTAGAGAATGGAACCTGGGTAGTGCTTCAGAACTGTCACTTAGCATTGTCATGGTTACCAACTTTAGAGAAGATCTGTGAGGAGCTGATCACTGATCCTGAGAAGACTCGTCCTTCATTCCGTCTCTGGTTGACAAGCTATCCAACTCCATCCTTCCCTGTCTCCATCCTTCAGAATGGTATCAAGATGACTAATGAACCTCCTAAGGGTCTTCGAGCTAACCTACTCAGGTCCTACCTCAATGATCCTATCTCAGATCCCGAGTTCTTCAACGGATGCTCTAAACCAGATGTAATTATCACTTTTTTCCCTTTCTGGAGATGCAAAATATCATACGAAAGAAGAAGAAGAAGATAATTACAGATTTTAGGATGAATTGTTGTGATTTATTTAGAACAGACGGGCTCTTTAAGTACTTTTCATCCCTAATATTACTTTGATTATCTTTCAAGCAATTGCAACTTTGTACGTACTAAACAGGTCACAGAATAAAAAGGTACATAGATGAAAAGAAAAAAAAGGAGAAAGAAGAAAACTAGTGCCAGTTTAATACATTTGTTGTAGACAATGCTAATTTTTCATACCAAAACAGAAGTTATATTAAAGAATCATATTTTTTATTTGACAGCTCTGGAAGAAGCTTTTGTTCAGTCTTTGTTTCTTCCATGCCCTGGTTCAAGAGAGAAGACAGTTTGGACCTCTTGGTTGGAATACACCTTATGAGTTCAATGAATCAGATCTCAGGATTAGTGTAAGACAACAGCAGGTAAGCTGGAACATTTTTGACATTCTAGAATGGTCTTCTTTTTGTTTGTTTCCATCTTTTTTGCATTGTAAAAGTTAATATTCCATCTCTATACTAGTAAGATGGCAGTGATAGCTGTGTCTATTGTATTTTGTAGAAGATACATATCAAGTGAGAACAATCAGAAGAGATGAGTGTCTCATTGCATCTTTCCTAATAAAACAAAACTTTAACCCATTATACAGTGTACATGTAGTTGTAGCTAATGATGTAATTGATAGCATGCTAATGACTAAAAACATTTTGCACAAATTAGTGATGAAAGAAATTTGTAAAACTGACATGTTCAATCTTATTTTTCCCCTCCAAATAGATGTTTCTGAATGACTATGATGTGATCCCCTTAGAAGCACTGACCTATCTGACAGGAGAGTGTAACTATGGTGGTCGAGTGACGGACTACCATGATCGTCGTCTATTGATCAGTCTACTAGCAATCTTCTACAATGATCAGATTATAGCGCAGGAAGGCTACAGCTTCTCAGAGAGTGGAAACTATCGCTGTCCTCCTTCAGGTCTTCATGAATCCTACACTGACTATATCAAAAGTCTTCCTCTTATGCCACACCCAGAGGTATGTATGACTTGTGCTTGCTGTTTTGTGGAAATTATTCCGAGAAGAATTTCTGTTTTGAATTCAAACTAAGAAATGAGGCATTTAATGAATAGTGATGTACCAGTATCAAGTTCTTAGAGAGTTTAATCTACCAGGTACCAATGTACGCATATGCACATGTATTGTTAAAGTCTGTAAAAGTTTTGTATAAAAATTGATGAGATAAGATTGTTTATATTAATTGTGGAGTTCAGCAGGTTTACATGGACTTCATTATTGCCTGAAAAAAGGATGTCAGTATGACAATTATCTGTCTTTGGAGTAAGTATGACCCAGTCAACTAAACATACCGCTCTGAAACGTGCAATAAAGGGGCTGGTTGTTGGGACATTAAAATAGATTAGCTGACAATACTATATAATCATGTTTCCAGGTGTTTGGTCTTCATGAGAATGCAGATATCACTAAGGATCAGAAGGAAACTCAACAACTCTTTGATGGTATTCTCCTTACATTACCAAGACAGGTATGTCATTATTCTTCATATATCCCACCCATCGGTGAAATCAAAATTGGAGTGAAATAAATAAATGGCAAAAAGAAAGAAAAGGCTTATAAAAATGAAACTGAAATTAGCCCATCTGCATCCTTCAGAAAAATCATTCATATAAAAATTGAGAGAGAAAGAGAATGCATTCAAATTCATTAAGAAGATATTCATAATTTAAGTAATGGTATGCATTTCAGATTCATCAGTATATGTTTCTGAGTTTTGTGATTCAGATTAATTATATATGAATAGTATTACATGTATCTGATACCTGTTAAATCTGTAAAAGCAATGGATTGCATATTTTGTAATGTTTTAATTAAGAATAATGGTGTATACAAAAAGTTAAGTAAAATTGTGGTACCAAAAAGTCTGTGCAAATTAGAATCAGTTCTCATTTTGCTGCATTTCCCAAGTGCTTTAATAATGGGACAGCAATACAATATATATGTGCATTATTAAACAATAATTGTATGTGATCTGTATTACAATATATATTTTTTGCTCCCAGAAAAAAATTGACAAAATAATGAAAAAAATTGTTTTTTCCATGCTTTGGTGCTCACTATGCAAAACCAAAATATTGAGCTTATAGATGAATCTCTGGTCACAGTTAGACTGTTGTGCAACTAATTGCTTGTTTGGAGATTGCTGGTTTATCATCATAGTTTCAAGGCATACTTATTTTGTTTTGCTCTTTCCTGTTTTTTCACATTGCTTTAATTGCTTTGAAAAAATTCTGCAGTCTGGAGAGGTATACATTCAGGACATTTGCAATTTTTAACATTTTTAAAATTTAACATCTTGCAAGAATTTGATTTCACAACATACCATAATGATTTTATCGCAGGCAAACTGTAACAACATCTTCTATTCTATTGTGGTAGTTTATTTGAAAGTCAGTTGATGTATAAAAACCAACAATTTTTAAAAATCAGATCAATGTACAATATATGCATATCAAAATCACTTTTGGAGTGATTTTAGACAGCAAAACTATATATTTTTGTTTTATATATTTTAAAGATATTTTTTTATCACCAAGTGAATTTCTCAATTGTTATGTCAGCATAAAGAAAGAGAAAACGAAGGAGAAAGAAGATATATATACTGCTGGCTTGAAATATTCTACCACATAGAAATATTTTCCAAGTTTGCAGTGTCATAATCCTCTTAAATTTCTAGCATGTGCATGATATTGAGTTCTGATAAATGATCTAATTACTGCAGGTGTTTCTATGCATCAGTTTTTATGTGAGAGAAGCAGCACATATACGTGTACAATGTACATGTATACAAGCATGAGCATACCATGTGGAGACTTTGCTGGTACATGTAGCAGGTGTATAAGAATAGGACTTCTTGCAATAGAAATGTTGCTACTTCCTTCAAGCTATAGTTTTGATTTACGCCATTGCTATTGTTGGAAATTTACAAACCAGATTGGTTGGTTCAGTAAGACATTATTTAATTAATGTGAGAAAGGACGTTTCTTTGCAGACTTCTGTGCCGCAAAATAGAAAAAGAAAATCAAAGAAAGTGAGTTAATTTAATGGAGTATTATCATCATCATTACTGTACTTGCCCACTGAATGTTTCATTCGTCTATATTTATTCTGCCATGTTAAACATACCCACATACATCCTAATTAAAATGTAGCTTTATATTGTATTCTTTATTGATTTAATTTACAGCATTCAGTTAATATCTTAGTACATGGATCTCTAAACTCCTACTCTAACCATCTGAAAAAGTAAACTAAAAAGGTGCATGTTGTACCATGCATCATCGCTTCGATCATGTATTACTAACCTAAAGCATAACCCATTCCATTCAAATACATATATATGTAATGATAGTTTAAATATCGGCTGCATTGTAAGTGATAGTGCTGGATGCTAGCTAGATGAAGCAGTTTATATGCAAGCAAATTTAGTTATTTATTTATTATGGCATATGATGATTGACCAGCAGCACAGGGGCTGAGGGGGTCAATTTACAATCAGATATACATGTACATATATACAATAGAATCACATCAAATATATAAAAAGATACATAATTGGAAGCAATACAAAGACTTAAGCAACACAAATAATAAGATAACAAGTGTGAAAAGTGAGAGAAAGAAAAAAAGTCAGGAATAGGAAAGAGAAAGGGAAGGGAAAGAAAGAAGGAGATAGTAAGTGAGAAAGAAGATTTGGGAGGAATACATTGATAAAACGTCTTTATATAAGAAATATGATGTTGATATACATACAACTAGAATTTTTTTTTTACCAATTGTTCTCTTGCGACCACCTCACACCTTACCGTCTGAATATAACTGGATGCAGATAGAATAGGATAACAGAATTTAAAAAATGGAAATTCTTCTTGATTGAGGTCTTGTCATTATATCAATACTAATTGCAAGATGTGAGGCTTTTAGGTGGAGAAAAGGTCTGATTGGCTGCGAGTCATGTTGGTGCATGACTGGCCATCAACTTGTAGCCAATTTTGCTTTTTCTCCAACTAAAAGTCCCTGTATACCATGCACCTTTGAATATTCATACATGTCCTGTATACCACCCAGGACTTCAGTCAGTTACAAATTACACTTTTGAAATCCCATAACTAATCGTATTGCAATTTCTTTCAAAATCCATTCATAGTCAGGATGTAAGATGTGCAACAGCCTTTATAATAAGGCCATATACTACATGTATTAGTGAATAACATATTTCATAGCACAGCATGCGTGTGATTTCATTGCACCATATACCGTATGAAAGGCTTTTAAGTGTGTAGATTGCATGGGTTTTTTTGCATCTTGTTTTATGCTTTACCAACAGAGCTCTGTAGATGGGGTGGATGCAGGCCAGAGAGGGAGGGGAGGGAAGGGGAGGGGATGGTAGTGGGCAGATTATATACATCAGTATCCTCATTGGTTCATGAAAAATATGTTTTTTTCTTCTACTTCATGTATTTGCCATGGATTTAACCCATGGGAAATAACTACTGGTACATTTTCCCTGAACATACATTTTCTATGCCAGGTTTAATCCTGATATATTTAAGACTTAGTAGTAGTAATGCATGCCATGATGTTAGCCTTTTTTAACAGAATATAATTAGGACATAGAATAGAATATGCCTGCTTTCATTGCACCTCACACTAACTAACATTTGATAAATCCTAGTTTAGATAATTAGACTGTACATTGAGGATGCATGATGCAACCTCAATGTAAGCATGGTTTCTAACTTGAATGCATAGAAGATAATCTTATTTTTATTCTACTTCTTAGAAATAGAATAAGAATAATGTTTCTATTATTTGTTAGGATTGTTTGATATTCTATTTCCTGTAGTTATTCATTCAGTAGGACTCAACTTGATAAGATACCATTCATTGAATACTTGCAGGTTTCACTCCATGTAAGATAATGAGATGAAATAAATAAAAGCTATCCCATGGCATACACTATAACCCATCTTTATAAATTCAACCTCTCACCATTATCAGAGCAAAATTCAGGCTTCTTATGTTATGATAAATCAAGTTTCTTGTATCAAGCTTTTATTCATCAGCATAACAAGTAGTGCATGCTTGGAGTAATTAGTTCACTTTGTAAACAATAATGATTTGAGTTCTGTGCAAGGCATCATAACAGGTGAGGTATATGTAGATCTCATGAATTTAGTTTAGAAGTTCCAGATAACATTATACTGTACTTGTTCATTTAATGACACACTGAATTAATTGAATGCTGCACCTATTTCTGAGGCATGAACTTTGGACAGATGTGCCTTCAGTTAGGACCAATATTATTAGCCATCATGTATGTCATATGATTAGAGATAAGTACTTTGATTCCTGAATTTCAATCTTAAATTTTAAGATATGCAGAAGATTTTGTTAACAGCTGCATATCCCAGGTGGAGTAATTATGGTAATGTGTGCAGTGTGCAAGTAACAGTAGCCAGTGTGGATGAAGATGTGGATGAAGATGCATCAGTTTAATGGTGATGAAAGTTGGTTTTAGTCCTTCCCTGAATAATTGTAAAAACTTTTAAAAGTCAAGACTGAAATGAGTGATATTTTGACTTTGTATACATAGGCATCTGGAGGAGGAAAGTCATCTCAACAAATCATTGAAGATCTAGCATCGGACATTCTGTCAAAGATACCTCCTAATTATAACCTAGAAGATGTACAGGTGAGTTTCTAAAGTCTGTAAAAATCAGATGAATTAATATTCCAACAGAGATTTATGATGTCAGTTCAATTAATTTAAATATGACCTACCTGTAGGGATTATTTTAATATGAGTGAATCATCATGATCATTATCTGCTGTTCAGTTTAAAAAATATTGTTTGTAATTTCTTTTAAAGAATCACTCTTGACTCAAATTCATAGTTGCATCTTTTATTATTACCTCTACTTTACAAAATCAATCTGAAAATGTATTTAATTATATGTAATGGATAGCAAACTTTGTACTCTTCCATGTTCATTTCAAATTAAAAGACGGGAGGGTTGTAAAATAAGTTGAATCTAAGTTTTGTACCAGCAAGATTGCCATTTTTTGATATTTTGACGATTCTCTTGCAGACCAAGTATCCTGTGAGATATGAGGAGTCTATGAATACTGTTCTGGTACAGGAGTTAATCCGTTTTAATCGCTTGATTGAGGTTGTGAGGTCTAGTCTTCAAGATATCCGTAAGGCCATGAAAGGATTGGTTGTCATGTCTTCAGAACTTGAAAATGTCTTTGATAGCATGATGGTTGGAAAGGTATGTAAATTTACCTCAAGAAATATTGTAATACAAGATGATCATATTTGATAGTATTATGGTCAGAAAGAATACACCTGAAGGAACATTGTAGTTCAAGATATATCATATTTGTCATTGTGTTTTGTTTCAGTAATATTAAAAGCAATTACAGTTACGTGATTGTGCAGTTTTCTGTTTAGAAGTAACAGAAAAGGAGGCCTTGAGTACTGAGAAAATAAGTTTGATTTGTAACTTTTCTGTCTATCTTAGATTAAGCATTTAAGAGGTGTTTATGCAGACCTTATGGGTGAAAAACTTTATATATTCATCTTTTGAAAGTGAAACTATTAATTTGTTAAAATATGCATCAAATGATTGGGAGTCGAATTCACATTGTGGAATATACATGAAATATACATACTTATCTTAAAGGACAAGTAACCCCACGTGATATTCTAGATGCACCTATTGTCTGCTACGTCTTTCCATGGAGGCTGCCATTTTGTGCATGACACGGATCATTAGGTACCATATGCATTGATAATAGCCTACCTTTACAACAGATACGTCGCTTTGTTCTGATTGTATTACGATTGTTATTGGCCATGGGCCTAGATAATTGACGACCCATGAGTTCTAATAGCCATCCTGTAAAGCAGATTCCTCGCTTTGTTTTGGTATTGTTACGATTGTCTCCGTCCTTGACGTCAATTCTCCGTCCTTGACGTATATTTTTTAGGAAGTATATTTTTTATGAACAAATTAAGACCTTTTAAAAAATATATAAAACTAAACTTACATTTCAGAATATGTGACTTTATCTAATATATATTTGTCCTCTAAAAATCAATTACAAGTTAACGATGAAGGAAATTTTACTTGGGATGAAAAATATGTTCGTGTACACATAAAGTAATGGCAGCCCCCTTATTATTGCTAGCAGACGATAACTTGGCTGGAAAATAGTGATTTATATCTATATCCTGTGTTTTTACATGAAATTGCATGTATCAAATAAGAGGCATATACTACACCATTCAAAATAAGCTAATTCATACGCTGAGGTTAACTTCCCTTTAATGTAATATTTTGTTTGTTTCTGTGGTTTCTTCCCCAAAAAGAGCATTTGATGATTTCCTAATTTCTGCCTCTTTAACCGATACTTTAAAACTTCACTGAAATCAGTGGCCCATTGAATCAGTGGGATTATGAAATAGATGGTTAGATTAATTATCCTGTATATAATAACTTTTCATATCTGACAAACTTGTTCTTTAGGTACCAGGTATGTGGGCAGCCAAGTCATACCCATCTCTGAAACCTCTTGGTAGCTACATCACTGATCTTCTGGCAAGATTACAGTTCTTCAAAGTAAGCAAAGCAATATCTGGTAATCTACCACTACAAAAGTTCAGTTTTAGAGGTTCAGTTGCATATATATGTCTTTATTTTATTTTTGATGAATGAAAGCCATTAAAAAATTATTAAAGACAAATGAAAACTATATCCTGGTAGTGGACTAACCTTTGTTTTGTAATTTCTATGGTTATTAATTTGCTCCGAATGTATATATGTATGTGATATTGCTGTTTATATATTCACAATCTCCATCCTAAATTAATCCTGTATTTTGATCCTAGGACTGGATACGTGATGGTATGCCTACAGTATGGCTGTCAGGTTTCTACTTCACACATTCTTTCCTGACTGGAACCATGCAGAACTTTACTACATGATGTAAAGTTAACAATTGATTGATTTATTCACAGTCTGCATTCTAAAGTAATTCTATCTTTCAATCCTAGGATTGGATACGTGATGGTATGCCTACAGTATTCTGGCTGTCAGGTTTCTATTTCACACATTCCTTTCTGACTGGAACCATGCAGAACTTTGCCAGACGTTACAAGATCCCAATTGATCAGTTAGTATTGGACTTTGAGGTGATGAAGAAGGAGAATAACATGGATTCTAAACCTGTAAGTACAGTGTACATTACAAGTTGCTTATATTGCATTAATTCTATATTTTATTTTTTATTTTTTGTTGTTGCAAAATTCTCCTTCATAAAAAATGTTTTCACAAATTCTTTTCTCTCAAAGCTGTTTATTTATGCAATATTTATCTGTGAGGGAGACCCCTGTCTTTAATTTGGACTCTTGGACTCTTGCACTCCATTGTCTGTAATTTTATGATTATTCAAATTTGTTTTTGAGCTCCAAATTGCTATGCCTGTATTAGGGCTTCCCATTAACTGTTATGTTAAAAAAGGGGTTCTGTCAAATGGAATAATTGTTGGTATTTGTGGTCATTCTAAATCTTAGGGCTCATTTTTGTGGACCCATGTGAGTGTCAGTCCGTGCCTAATCAAATGATTAAGGTTTTCTTAAAGCTTGATAATGTTTGTATTACACATCAACCCACATTTATATCTACATTTACAGGCTATGTATGAAGCTTGTCAGTCCTGCTGCTGAACTAACCCTTTACAATATTTAAAATGTTTTACAGGGTGATGGAGTGTACGTGACTGGTTTGTTTATTGAAGGAGCTCGATGGGATCGACCAACCCATGTTCTTGCTGAGTCGCTACCAAAGATCCTCTATGATACTCTACCTGTTGTATCCTTGAAATCTGAATGTTCATTATCATTTGTTGATGATCAATAATATCCATAGAGATGTTTGACAAGTTTGAATAAAATATTAAAGGAATGGAAAAGATTAATTTAAAAAAATTCTGTTTTATTATTATTATTTATTTGGTATTTCATATATACAATACAATGATAAAATGAAATACCAAGTGAGGACATATGATTCAGCTTCCCTTGATGCACCCCCTGAAGTTACCTGGAAGGAAAAAAGGAATGTGGAATTCCTGTGATCCTTGGGCCTTTCCCACAAACTTCAGAAAATGCACCCGGGGAAGCAAGATGTCTGTGTTTAAAGAAATTATGTCTGTGTTTAAAAGAATTATGTTTTAAAAAATAGGTATTGAAAGCTAAAAGCTTTCCTTCTGAAGCTCTAAACTGAAAACAAAGTTGATTTATAATAATTCAATTATTTCACTTTGGCATATTCAGTGAAGTTGATATAATTAGATGTTCTGATATTTGAGTACATGTATTTTGTTTCTTGAATTATAGTTTCCTTAATGCATATTTGTTAGATATGGATCAAACCTATTGAGAAGTCCAATGTAAAGACCACACCATCATATTCATGTCCAGGTAACCTTGCTATAACTCTCTTTTCTTTCTTGTCTGTGTGATAGTAATGTGTTCTTCTATTTTTAAATTCTTTTTATAACTATCACCTTCTATTTTATAGAAGATTTGAAAGATTTTGTGATTTAAAATGATTTTACAGCAAGTGTCAAAGAGATATATGTATCATAATCATAGTATCAAACATAAAATTTATATTCCTCTTTTCTAATTTGTAATTGTAGTTTACAAGACGAGTGTTCGACGAGGAACGTTGTCTACAACTGGGCATTCCACCAACTTTGTTCTTGAGATGCAGCTTCCCTCATCTCATCCATCTAACCATTGGATCAACAGGGGTGTGGCCATGCTCTGTCAGCTTGATAACTAGATCAGTAGGGGCATGGCAATGCTCTGTCAGCTTGACAACTAGATCAACAGGGGAGTATCCATGCTCTGTCAGCTTGACAACTAGATCAGAAGGGGCATGGTCGTACTTGCTGACTTGACAACGAAGCTCAACAGGGCATGGCGATGCACTGGCAGCTTGACAAGAAGATCGATAGAGGTGTGGCCATTGGTCTCTTTGACATACATGTAACTGAAGTATCGTGAGTAACTGATTTGTTGAAACCAACAAAATTCTGTTTGTCATGGAATAATGTGTTTTATCATCTATTTTTCTGATGTTGGTTTCAACAAGAATATATCACCTTGAAAGACATGTCAATTTGATATGTATCTAGAATCCTATGCAACTTTAGAGCATTTGTTTCAGTTATGTAATATGAAATGATTGCCTTATATTAAAGTTGGCGCTGATAGTAATTGTATTAAGGACCCAGATTTGGATTTAATGAAAATTCATGTATTACGATGGATCTATAAATGCTGTACAACAATGCAATTACTTTCAAGTGATATGGAGATTTTTCTGACTTTCTTTTTATTTACAAAATGATTTTGCTCCAGAAAGTAACCCTTTCGAGACAATTGACCACATTTTGTGGTTTGGCTCGATAACTTTTGATTCAGAGCTCTAAAAAAATATAACCAGATGCATGAGAAAAGGAGCAAAAATTTCTGCACACACTATGTCCATTTTTGTTGCATGACTATAGTGCGTCTGATGCCAGGACTTTTAAAAACAAGAATAAGCTTTAAAATCCTTGAATTGGCAACACATTGAGAGGTTCAAAATCATTGTTTTTTAGCAAAATTGGTAACTTTTTCAACTTTTCGACAAAATTCTCATGCATATATGTATATTGTCTTAAAGGATATTACACCTTATTAGAACCAAGTAGCACTAAATGAACATTATTGTTGCCAATTTGAAGAACAAAATGTGATCTATTTAGCACTTAAATAATTCTCATCATGAAAGGGAATACAATTCTGTGCCATGGAAGAAAATAATGTTATACATATCAAAGTTGTATGTGCAGAGAATATTGTTTCAAATAAATCAGGATAATTTGAGAAGGTAAATTTCAAAACCGTTTTGTATTAATTGTCTATATCAGTGTGTTCGCATTATGGAAGCAGCTTATTGTATTGTTAACTCATTCCAATATATTATGTATTTGCTTATTTCACCAATCTTTGAGGAATTTAGGTCGATGTTTATGATGTGTTGTAAGCATTTGTATTTCAATGCATACTGGATTAAAGATGAATCATGTGTAAACAGTCTTTCTCTACACAATATCCATCATTCAATACTTTGCATCATTAGATTCAGCAATATACATGATGAAGAAGGTATTTTTCAATTATTTTTTTTGATTCAATTGCAATGATTTCACATATATCAACAATACAACATACAGTGTGTGGATAACAAAATCAGAAACCCTTACAATATAGCTTTTTAATTTTTAATAATTCCATCTGTAGTTAGGATACAGTCAAAGAAAACAACTCGTGATCAGTGGTCTGGATGGCATTATAGATTTTTATTTACAAATTATTTTAAATGCATGTGTGTATGTTTTCTGTACTTCATTTGTGCTGATTTCTTAAATGCTTTCGTAAAGTTTGAGTGAAACTTAATGTTATGCTGTTTCATTGAGGCTGAGAAAATAGACATTGTTTCTTTAGAAACCAACAATAAGGTATTAATTATTTTTATTTCAAATCTCAAATTATGATGTTGAACCAGACTTTAGGTATCCATTTGAAAATTAGCCCAACTGTAGTAGTTTGCTTACCATTCTAAAAAGAAAATGAAGACTTGATATTTAAGTAGATCAGGGAATAGTTCATGCCTGTATGTTTTGGTTTTTTGTCAGTTTCCCTCCATTCTTCTTCACTTCTAACCTGTACAGAAAAGTTTGTTCATTTGAGGTGTATTTCATGCAATAGGGGTATACATGTATTTAATTTCTGGAAATTGAGTATTGTACAAATTAAATATTATTGTATATAGCATTATACATGTATTTCCATGTTTGATATGTATTTGCACATTATATGATCTACATGTACTTTTATAAAACATGTATCAATATGATCTAATTATAAGGTGTAAAAAGTGTACATACTGTTACAAGTGTATGAACATTCAAGATGATATTATGCCTTACCGGATAGTGGTAAATAGTTTTGTACATTAATGACAATCATGTAAATAAATCTATACCAAGAGATATTCTTGAAATGCTGATTATTTTCAACTCTATGCATTGTATATGCTGCTTCCAGGTATTGGACATTTGTATAATACTTCTTTATGCATTTACACTGTATACTCATTTTGTAGCTGTTAGCTGTTTTATGTATGTGCTGTAGAAATAATAGTGAGCTTTCGAATGTGTGGACTTGAACGCTGTCTTAGATTTTCCCAGCTACAATGGACTGCTTTGTGTCAGCTGCATACCGCGCTTTGTGCATGAACGGCTCACCCGTCCACTGGCTTCTCCCTCTTCCACTAGTCAGATCGAGAAAGCGTCAAACATGGTTTTGCCGTCTTCTCTAAAACGTGAACCTCCTTCACCCATTGTTAGCTTCATGCTTCACCTACTTTGTATGCAGTCAACACAAAGCAGTCCATTGTCACTGGGACGATCTAAGACAGCGTTCCAGTTGACATATCCAAAAACTCCTTAATATACATCTTGCTGCTACACACACTGCAATCCAAGTTTAATAATAGATTTCAACATTATAAAAGCCCTTTACTTGCTTTTTAAGATTGAAGGGGTTTTGATTGTGTATTAAATCTCTTCTGTACTACAGGGAAAAAATTTTACAAAGTTCCAGGCAAAAAATTATTGTTTATTGTTTTAGATGTATTATTTGCCTCAATTTCTATGTTTTCTGAGTGCATTTTGTAAACACATTGAGGGAAAATGTCACCGTTACTTAAAAATACATCAATACATGTATCATTTTTAAAATCACTCTATTTCTTATAGGTTATGTTAATTTCTAAATCACTTTGAAATATACTTTTTCCTTCACTGCCCTCAAATAATGTGAAATAGTACATGTATATATAAGATCAGGGCAATACAGTTCATTTATACAGTGGAACCCTGTTATAAAGAACCTCTTGTTATAACAAGGTAATTTTGCCGGTCCCACTTCTTTGTATTCTATTGTTTTTTAAAGAGGTCATATCCTTGGTCCCAAGGAGCTTGTTATAACAAGGTTTCACTGTATCAGAGTTCATGTTTAATGATCAAAGATCCAGAAAATTGTGTATCGGTAAAGTGTATTATGTACATGCACATGCACATGTAAAAATCCACATTTTCCAACAACACAGTAAAAGTTTTCCTCAAGATGTCTTTGCTTTTACTGTAGATGCGCATCATTATGCAGGCAGTTTCTACTTTTATGATGCAAACTTGTAGCATTATTTATGGTTGTGTGTGGGCATGTATTACATGTGGTAATTCATGAGGAGAAAACAACGAAGCAATCATTTTTAAAAAGAGTTAGTCTTGATGAATAGTAGCATGTTGCCAAATTAACAAAGAATTTGCCATGAAAACAAACGATAACAAAATATTGTTTACATTCCAGGATGTGCTTCATTTTTACCTGGAGTTTGTGTCATTTGTATCCTAATGTAAATTGGTATTGTCTTGTTTTTTTCTGTATGGTATGTGAACTCTACGTTACAAAAAAAAATTAATATTTTGATAAATTATTTATGAAAGAATCACTAAAGTATAAATCTATATAATTTATTTTATAGTTGATCATGAAAGTTGTATAAATTCTTTACTCTTTGTAGATAAATAAACCTATAAAAAAAACATTTCAGCTGCTTTGTATTATTTGTTGTAGTGAAACATTGAAATAAAAGATTTATATTGTAAGGAGAGGGAGACAGAGAAAGAAAGAAAAGAGGGAGAGAGAGAGTTAGCGAGGAAGGCTGGTAGACGGAAAGAGACAGACAAACATACTTGGTATAAGAGGGATGTGAAGGATTCTGGGGCAACTACCCCCCAGGAGAAATACCCCCATACCCTCTCTCTAAAAGAAAGTGAATTTTCACTAAATGTTTATGAGAGAAAATGAAAGAAGAATTAGTGTCAATTGAAGTGAAATGAATTTATAAAAAAAGACCAAAGCTAAAACAGAAAATTTCTTTATATACATATGTGCATAAATTTATTCATATGAATTTCAATCAAATAAAATTGGACAATATGGATTTCTGTGTAGAACTACAATGTACATAAATAAAGACAATCAAGAAGGTAACAGAATGGAGTACATGATTCCATGACACACTGGTCAGACATGTACAGTTACATGTAGGCAAACCCAAGGTATTAATTCATTTAGTTTCAAATACATGGATGATGACATCAACATCTATGTACAATTTTACGTCATATTTAGTGTAACAAATCCCCAGGAAGGCTATCAACTTCACCCATTAGTCACATTTTGGCATCATCTTTGGATCCAGAATGCTAGGAATTACACATTACACATGAGCAGAAAGAGCAAATATCACTGAAAATGTTGAGTCTATTTCTAATGCAGGACTTTGTACCATTTATGAACAACAGCGATTTAATTGTAGCTTATCATTAAACTCTATAAATTGGCAATTCTGTTAAATCTTTCTATTTTCATTCACATTGGTTCATGTAATAAACTTTTTAATGTTGTTCAAACTACTGTATGTATGAGTGAAAATTAAGAATAATTGGTGCCAATTTGAGGAGGGGAAAGCTGATTAGTTAGACTTTAAGAAAACTGAACTGCTACGGGTTAATACAATCATCAGGTTCACTAAAACCTTTGATGTAAAGAGTATCAAAGCTTACAAGACCTTGGACCTGTCCATGTAGGAATAGTATTTTCAGTGCAGCCAACAGAAAACTACCGATGTATTTCAGCATTTCCCTTTTTTTTCTCTTTGATTCCTTTCTTCTTGCATACATTGCAAGGAACTTATTTCAGAGTCAGGTCAGACAGTCAGGAAACTGATCATATCATATGATGAACAAAATAATTGTGATAAGAAAAAAAAAAGGGATAAGCGTAATATGAGTAAAGCACTTATCATTAAAATCTTACAAATCTAATCTGGGAATATATATTGGCATATAAAATAGTTCAGAACAACAGCAAACATATTCAGATAACTTCCTTTTAAACTCTTACACGTCATTCGATAATATGAACATGTTTTAATTTAGCTGAAGCAATAAAAGCATAGATGATACATAAATGCAGGTTATCCCACCAGACAAATGGCTCAACAGACTAACAGCCCATGAGACCGACAATGCTGGTCTAGTGAACCCTCAGAAAAGTTAAATAGTGGGCCGTTGGTCTATTGGGACGTCGGTCTTGTGGGCTGTATCCATATAATTGTAAACACATAAACAGATTTCAAATTCATATACATTTAGTACAGTGGGATCTCACTATAACAAACTCCTTTGGACCAGTGAAATTACCTCTTTATATCGAAACTTTTTATATGAGGTCTAGAAAACAACAGAATATAAAGAAGCGGGACCTACAAAAGTACCTTGTATAATGAGAGTTTGTTATAACAATATGTTCTATATAACAAATTTCCACTGCACTTGTTTAAGTGTCATTTTAAGTTCATACACTGATATGGTAATCAAGACATGTTTAATCATAACTAACATACATGTAGCTACAAGTATGTCATTCACTCTCAAACATGAATTTTTTTTTTTACAAACAGGCATGTCAGTCATACACAATAGTTCCTAGTACAAACATCATACACCCCTAACATTACTTTTGCTCACAATACAGCACATTCTCTGTAAAGTAGATTTACTTGACTTCATTTTTTTTTTCTTTACCAATAAAAGTACACCTCAAATGCCAAGATAATTGCTCGCTGTATTGATATATATGTTTGAGACATGTGTATGTATGTACAGGCTGAATACAATAAAAATACATTGAATGTCAGGGGTCTGCTCGCTATTCATAAGGGCCGCTATTCATAGAAAACCGCTATTCATTTAACATGCGTTATGAATAGTTATGAATAGTGGTCCTTATGAACGGAGGTCCTTATGAATAGCGAGGTAATTTGTCTGTGGTTTGCTCGCTATTCATAAGGACCGCTGTGCATACAAACCGCTATTCATTTAGTCACATGTTATATATAGCGGTCATTATGAATAAGTGGTCCTGATGAATAGCGGTCCTTATGACTAGCAAGGTTACCCCAAATGTCTATATCAACAAGAGTATCTTTTCAATTTCAGAGCTGAAATCTTCATTTAGGAAAAATCTTTTCATTGGGGTCAATATTGGGGTCAATTATGCGGTGTTTTAAGGAGTTATTTTACAATATTAAGATGGATCACAATGGTGAACCTTAGCCAGTCAATAGTAAAAGTCCTATGAACAAGTGTTTAACACTGATGTAATTTTGAAGCAAACAATCATGGATTTACTATTAGCCATTCAAAATCACTGTTTGCTTATCCTACATCATAATCTTTTAGGTATACATAAATATTTAGGGCAATTCTGTTGACACAATATGGTGCATATATTATTTTGTGTATTTACCCAACAAAGCAACATGCACAATTGCAACTGAGTCACCAAGCTCTGCATACAGATGGCACTATGTAATGTAGATTACAGTGGTATAATCGCTCGAAAGTGTTATAAGAAATCAATACATTTTGAATTCACTTCTCTACTTCTACTTCCTAGCCTTCTTACACATAAATCTTATTTAATCTATTTTAAAATTCATAATTACTTGTACTTCCCTGACTTCTTGCGGATACCTCTTGATCTATTCTTCCTTCTCCTCCTGTCAGGTTTACGATTTCTTTGGAGTCGTCCTAGTGAGATACCTTGTCTTCTTTTGATGAGAGTGTGTTTCTCTACCAGTGGGGCTAGTTTACCCTGCTCAGCCAGCATAGACAGGAATGTGAAGATAAATGGATCGTAGTTGTGGGTGCGTCGGTTGTCATCAATCTGTACAAAATATGATTTTAGATGGACAAGCTACATGTATTAATATTACAAGTTAGGAGGTTGGGCTTTCATCCACTGAGCTTGCTAAAATGACAAGTTAATTACATTACTATAAACAAGAAACATTTATATGAAACAAGCTCTAATTTTTCGTTGGCTCCACCATGATGTGTAAAAGTTTATTTTCACAAATGATAGAACCCCCCCCCCCCCCCCCAAAAAAAAAGGAGGAAGTTTATGTCTCCATGTGTTCTGCCTTGGTGTATGACTGTATGTGTTTCATTTTATTCCTTTTCTACTGATGCAAGTGTTCTTTAGGTTATCAAATGGTGTCTGTCATGGCAGTAAATTTACCTTGTATTTGTTTCTCTTCTCTCTCTCATCCTGTAATCTCTGCTCATATACGCTGATTTCACTTTCTACTCCTTTCAAGACATCCAGAAGCTCCTATAAATGAATCAATGGTGATGCAATAACAATTAGAACACATACTGATCATCATTTAAAAGAACAGCAGTTCTAAGGAGAATGAGTAAGTGAGCGAAAGAGAGAGAAAAAACCACAAAGAAATTGAGAGGGGGAAAATAGAGACTAATAGAGGGGACATAAAAGTAAGACATGAAGGAATTATAATTAGAGTAATAAAAGTGAGAGTATATGTATGTATGTATGAAATACTCTTGTGGCCAAATATTGACCTGGAGAACTTAATTTGTCCCTGAAGAAAAGAAAAATTCATGGTAATGGTATCATCAATTTGTACACACAGTACAAGTACTATTTCATCTTTACAAAAAATTGGTATCTCATAGCCATGTTATAGGGGAGAGTTTTCTTTGGAAAAATGATCTTACTCCTGGTGTAAAGTGTTGTGTATCATCTTGTTTGTTAGCAGCTTTCTTGATCTTTGTCCACACTGCAGCTTCTCGTTTACCAGAACCACGCCCACCTGATCCATCCTTGTTGAATAGCTGCCTCTTGGCTTGGATATCAGTATCATCAAAATCAACACCTGGTCTCTTCCGCAAAGATTTCAACCTATTCAGGGGAGAAATTAATGCGACATTAATCACAATGTTCAATTCATTTCTATTTGATGCTCTTTGGTCCTCTTTGAACACAGACACAAATTATATAAAGCTTCCATATAACATTGAAAAAATCTTCTTTTTGTTTAACGAATGGAAAAAATAGTTTCCAGATTGTGCCAATTCAATGTATAAAAGAAATACTTTTGGAAATGGAGGACCCCGAAATGAAAGCATCACTAATAATATTTAATTCATTCATCTACGCCCCATGTCGAATTTGGGCCCCTTATGTCAAATATATGTTTATATCGACCCAACAAACAGAAAGAGACGGGATAGAAGCTACAAATGGGATTGAAAGAATACAAGCAAAAAAACAACTTTGAAAGAAGATGAATGCGACTGCGTCTCCTATATGCCTCCGCCTAAATTCAGTTGATGGCTCAAACTGTTCTAGAAATATTTGATAACGAGGCTAAAAACCAGTAATTTCATGTAATTTCATGTAAATTGACCTCTGTGACCTCTGGCCTTTGACCTACTTACCCCAAAATCTAATCAGTTCATCTTTCTATGGGGATGCATACTGGTACCAAGTTTGAAGTTCTCACCTCAGATAGTTCTTGAGATATCGCGGTAACGGTGCTAAAAACCAGTAATTCCATGTAATTTCATGTAAATTGACCTCTGTGACCTCTGAACTTTGACCTACCTACCCCAAAATCTAATCAGTTCCTCTTTCTATGGGGATACATACTGGTACCAAGTTTGAAGTTCTTACCTCAAATAGTTCTTCAGAAATCGCGGTAACGGTGCTAAAAACCAAGAATTTCATGTAATTTCATGTAAATTGACCTCTGTGACCTCCTTATCCCAAAATCTTATCAGTTCATCTTCGTATGGGGATACATACTAGTACCATGTTTGATGTTCTTACCTCAAACAGTTCTTGAGTTATCGCAGTAACGAGGCTAAAAACCAGTAATTTCATGTAATTTCATGTAAATTGACCTCTGTGACCTCTGGCCTTTGACCTACTTACCCCAAAATCTAATCAGTTCATCTTTCTATGGGGATACATACTGGTTCCAAGTTTGAAGTTCTTACCTGAAACAGTTCTTGAGATATCACGGTAACGGTGCTAAAAACCAAGAATTTCATGTAATTTCATGTAAATTGACCTCTGTGACCTCTGACCTTTGACTTACTTACCCAAAAATCTAATCAGTTCATCTTCGTATGGGGATACATACTAGTACCAAGTTTGAGGTTCCTACCTCAAATGATTCTTCAGATATCGCGGTAATGAGAAGTGGGATGGACGGACGGACGCACGGACAACCCGAAAACATAATGCCTCCGGCACCCACCTTCGGTGGGCGGAGGCATAAAAATAGAGTTGTCTCATACAGATTCCTTTGAATGATAATTTGCCTGATGCTACATGTTGTGCCTGAAATATAGAGATCACAATCTAAATCTATGATTTACTTATGATACCTTCCAATATCCAATCCTCCAATTTCTCCTCCTTCATCAATAATGGCTTGCTTCCTCTCATCTTCAATCTTTGCAATGGCAGCTTCTAATTTATTTCTCTCATCCATGCAAGCTCCTGCTTTCCATGTCTGAAACTTATTGAGTTTGCTGGTGGTGGGACTGTTAGATCTAGACTGATTGGCTGACTTGATGAGAGGAGAGTTGAAAGCACTACCCATCTCAGAAGCCGTGTCTGTGCTATAGTTGCTAGGAGACGGTGATGTTGGGATGCGATCCGGTGCTGTGTGGATGGTGAGAGGTTGACATAAATCTGGAGGAATCTTTGCTGTAAAGGACAATAATGTCTTACTACTAATACTTGGCTCTGGTTTAATCTCTTCTTTAATTTCTGGTTTCATCTCTGGTTTAATCTCCAATTTAGTCACCTCTTCCTTGATGCTCTCACTTTGATTAGTCTCATTTTCTTTGGTGTCCTTCTTCTTAGGGACCATTTCATTAGTTTCATTATGTTTGACTTCTCCATCCTCCTTACTATCCTCCATCTTCATGCTTTCTCCCTTGGTCTCTGTCACATTCTCCACATCAATGATTTCCATACTCTCTGTCCAACTGCTTCCATCAGCATCATTGCTGTCTGTCTTCACCACAACACAAAGATTTAATTCATCTTTCTCTCCTATTTCACCTAGCCCTTGGGCTCTTAGCTCCTGGATATCATTTGTTTCAGTCTTACTTTGATCCTGCTCCAAAGATGAATTTAAACTCTTGTCCACATTCTTGTCCAAACTCTTGTCTGAACCCTTGTCCAAACTCTTGTCTTCTTCGCTCTCAGATTCTGCTGAGTCTGTGTTTGGGCTGGACATTGATTGCTCATCACATGACAGAGGAGATTTACAGTAATTGTGACTGTCAAGAGCAGCTGGTAATCTGAAATTCAACACACACAACAATAACACACAAGTGATACATACATGTACTTGATATTTATGTTTAAGGTATGTAATTCAGTATGATACGTCCAGAAATAGAGAGATGTACAGCTACAACATTTGCTACATGTAGATGTGATAGTAATTCTATCCAATCCAATAACGTAAAAGGTAATAATCCCTTCTGATAAAATTAGCAAAAATAAATGTAAATCCTACTGATTTCTTAGATCAAATCTTTAAATAGAAGAAGATGGAATGGATAAGTTAATGTCATTAAATACTATAAGAAAAAAATAATCTTCTCTCACTTGTAAACTGGTGTTGGACTTGGGCCTTTATCCATCTGGATATGTTTCTTCTTCTTCTTCTTCTTTTTCTTTTTCTTCTTTTTGACCGAAGTGATCGGTTCAACAGATTGAATGCCTGCTTGCACAGAGTAAATGCTTTGGAGGTTCTTTCTTTGGGCATCTAGACGATTTTCAGTTGATGTTGATTCCTTGTGTTCTTCCTTCATTGCACTACAGAGTGCTTCAGATGTTGCATCAACATCTCTTGACAGTTTGAGTGACAGTTTCCCAGAGGGAGGTTTCTGTGTCGATTCCACAAGCTGAAAAACATAGATAAGAGCAGTTCAGTCTAACTGGGATTTGTAACAGTTGTGTGATTCATTTCACATAAAATGTTATTATGTCAAAGTCACAAAAGCATGGTCTCTTTAAATAATCTTTGATCGCTTCACTATGTCAGTTTCATATTGTGTAATCATTTCATTTCATATTTGTTTAAGGATCTTTGATACTGATAATGGATTGTACTAACCTGATTGAGAGTCTGCAGTAGAATCTCTCTATTTGATCTGAGTGTAGAGAGCTTCTGTTCAATAGCTAGCATCTTGTCTGCTACAACAGCCATCAAACTAAACCTGATGTCTGATGATCCCCTGGAAATACAAGATATTTATGTTACTTTCACAAAAATAAATTTCACTATGAAGCAAGAAGTATAGTATTGTAGCATTTCTGACAAAGAAACGGTCTCCAACAAACACCTTTAAAAAAAAAAGAAGACTATGAGCATAAAATATAAAACTGAAAAAGACGGGAGTCATGATAGAATATTAAAAGATAGATTTATGTTTCAAATAAGCTGGAAAAAGAGTAAAAAGGAATCAAATTGAGAAGTCACAGAAAAAAAGAAAGAAATAAGGAGTTTTGCAGTGTATTACAAAAGGTGATTGCTGATTTGTGACAGGATTACTAACTTCAAATCATAACTCATAGACCATACATGAAGGACAATTTCATAATGTACGTTGTACAGCCACATTAAATAAAATATGCCTTACCCTTCATTCTCCAGTCTATCAGCAATGACTCTCTGGAACTTAGCAGTCCATTCTTCTTTCTCATCCCAAGGCCCTACAATAAAAAATAAACACAAATAAAACTTATTTTTATTAACCTTCTCTCAACAAGGACGGAGGCCGCTACAAGCTTCCGAATGTCTATGACCCGATCATCGGTCATTACGTCACTAAGGTCAAATCGGGTTGGTAAAGGCTGCAGTGGATAGCCAAAAATTTCGAGGTAAATTTTCCGTGTGTTGAGATTAAAAGTTTAATTTTTTAATAAATAAAACTTATATTGAGCTGGCTACATTTAACTTCTTCAAGCACTGCTCATGAGATTTGCATCTTTTAAGAGGGCATATATTTTATGAATTAGATATAACTGATAGTACCAAAATTCAGAGAAAGGAAGTGGCTTTAGACATTGGTTTGGAAACCACTAAAATAACATTTATATTTAAGTAAATACTTGTGCAGGTGGTGTTTTCACAGAAACATTCATTAATAGCATCACATACCACATGAAACTGAATATTTGACTTCACTGTACATATGAAATTTACTCTTATAAATTTAAAGGAATTATTTGTTTGAACTTACCATGATCCAGAGGGCCACGCTTGAGTCCATCTAGTTCATACAGCCTTCCTCCTATAGGGACATAGCTAACAAAATGAAATGTTTCTCTAGCTCTAGTGATTCCTCCCGTTGCCTTCTCAGGTAATCTTGGAGGTTCAGGATGAGCATGGGCATTGTGAGCTTGAGCTATCTCTGGGACATTACCAATGGCTTCACCTCGATCCTAACAGATTGGAAATAAAACAAAATAAATGTATCCAGGATTGGTTTTTTGTGAGCTCAGTTGCCAAGACCTTAAGAGAGACATCTGATATTATTGGAAAATTGCATTTGATTACATTAGTACAGTGTTAGCTGGAAAATAACATAATACTGCATATCATGTTAAAGCTTAGATCACCATATACAGATTGATTACACTCAAACCTGTGTCGGTAAAGATAATCATACATAAACTACTTGATTTGTATAGTCCTTTGTGAGTATCACATAATCCTAAAGTGTCTTCTGACATGTCTACACATCTTTTTTTAAACAAATCCCACAAATTAAGGTTAAGATTAGTTTACATCGCCTCAGCAGACATAAGGAGGGAGAAATTCTTACCTCTGGGCTGAAGTTTTTGGTAAACTCCTTAAAGTTCGAAAGAGTTTTCCCCAAAGTTATGTCTTGGCAGTTGAGCAGTACACTCAGTAAAGCATGTGTAGCACAGGAATTAGGTACAACCTATATAGAACAGAGAGATTGATACATATGTAAGCATAGCGTAATACAATATTAGATGTACAGGTAATATCATCCAATTGGAACATAAGATTATGACTGATATATATATGAAAAAAAAATAATGAAACACTATCCTCATGAGAAATGCTACTTATCACATTGTGTAACAATAGCAGTATTAAGGCATGATACATCAATGTATATATCATATGCTTTTATTCAATATCAATTTTTCACACAATTTCATACCGACAGATACATGTATGTATGTCAAAGAGGATGAAATATATTGCTATTTACTAATAATCTGACAGACAAGTGAAGAAAAAGAAAGAATTATTAAAATAGTCATTCATCAACCATCTAAAACATGATGTGAGCTCACCTGGTGTGCAAAGAACATGTCTCTAAGAAGACCTGGATTAGTTACGTATGCATCATCTGATATGGACTGCACCTTACGTCTCGCACGACGCTCTTCGATCCATTTAAAGAGAAAGATAAACCCATAGACTGGGCCATCAATGGGTTTTTGAAGGTCATAAACTTCCTCAACCTGTACACCTTTTGTTCCTAGATTTGATGAGAAGTTAAAAAAAAATGATATCTTTCAGAGCTGGTTTGAGATAAAAAATGATAATTCTCCATGGGTTGGAACACATGTGTCAATGCAAGTATAAACTGCTGAGTGATATATATGATGTAGTGTCAAATGATCAATAGCATAGAGGCTTAACTACAATCAAATCAAATAATGGAATCAGTAGATAAGGGGAAATAATCCCTCATACAAGGTTCACTTCGGCAGAAGCAGACATGAAGTGATGCCCATACATTATATACTGTTGAGATTCAAATAAATGATTTCAAATTGGCTTACCAAACTCTTGAACAAGAAGGGTGAATACACCTGGAAATGAAATGAGATATAGAAAAATGATAAAATGAAGATGGTTTTATCCTCATGTCATAGCTGAAAATCTAAGCGGCCAAGTTAAAAATCATACAAGGCAGTCTATTTAACAATGATAATTGCAATTCTACATCTTGAAGAATATTGAAATGCAAATGAAATGGAGTAGAAGTAATTTTAATTACGTCTGTCCATCTTCACTCATACCTCGCACCATCGCACGCATAGATGACAGTACGTACGCGTGTGAGATATTAGCACAATTAATTTTAGCATGCTGCCTGAGAACTGCTCAGCGTTGCACTGCCTTGTACTCCGTTCATCTACAGCACACATTCTGTGCCAATCTCGCCGTCTTTGTAATACTAATCGCATAGCGAAAGCTACACGTGAATGCTAAGTAAATCCCCATCGATGTCATGAATTGTAATTTTTTCATGTTTCTCATGATCCGACTGTTGAAGTGGTCGGATGGACAGGAAGAGGAACAGTCTAGCAAACTCTGACGGTGATTTGCGAGGTGTATCGTACATGGAAATGGATGTATCTTGCTCACTGATTTTTTTGTTTACTTGTCTCTCCGCACAGGAGACTGCTTCCCCAGTGTGACTTGATGTTCAATGTCAAATTTTATAAAACATCAAGCCTGTGAGGCTAGATGCAACACAATTCTATCACATAGGCATAAAATCATACTTGTTTTTTTAAGTTTGATTTGTATATTGAAGAAGAATAACAAAATACCAGTTTTACATTTGGAAGTACAAGTCAAGCCTCAAGGAATAATAAGCGAATAAAGGAGGAATAAAGGATTCCTCAAAACTTTTAGTAATGGAGAGTAAATTCAACTTATTTCTCAATATAATTAGAATCAGAAATTTGATACTACATTTGTATTGCAAACTATACACAGGCCTACAAAAGTTTTTTTTTTTTTTTTTTAGGAGCTGGGAAACTAATAGGCCTTTTTTATATCATCCTCATCATGCTCATCGAAAAGAAAGACGACAGTTATTCGGAAGGTATTGTAACAAAAAATATAAGTACCTAAAGTAGCCTTAAATGAAGTTATAGTTTTGTTATAGTTTTGACATACGATCTTGGATTTAAGAGGCACCCAACCTTTCAAAGGACTGCTGTGCGCAGCCCGAACGCTAATACGCATTCGGGCTGCCGCAGTCAGGGCCTATGACTATGTATACTATGAGTGGCGATGCGCATATTCAAAGCTAAGCTTAGTCGCGCATAGCCAGGACTAGCTTCCCGAGTGTAAAAAAAAAAAAAAAAATGGGCTATACGCCTTTTACATCACAAAGCTAGGTGTTTTATTACCGCGCACGGTTAGCAGGACATGAAAAATACCTGAAATAATTAAATATGCCTTTCCTGCTAAATCCCGCGACCGACAGGTTCTTCACCACAGCATCACCACAGCATCAAATAAAAAAAGAAACTCTGTAACGTACAGCATATATACCACTCATAGGTACACGCCATTGCCGACTGTGTAGGAATGCAGCCAACACACATCCCATACCTAAACTGCATCACTGTGCATTTTTGGCTATATTTAAGTGAAACTCATATATTGCAGTTTACTTAAATCTAAATACTTATGTTGAATAATAGATGATTAAAACTTACCAGTTTGTTTTGTGACCTTTGAAGAGGGTTTCCTGAAATTTTGGGTAATTTTTGTCGATAACTCCTATCGAGACTGTCCCGTCAGCATCCATTTTGTATTTTTCACGATTATGATGAAGGGAGCCCTCAGCGCTCGTAGTGGTACCGGCACGATCGGTTCGTCGATCTCCTACGAAGACCTGAAAGGGCCAAACTGACGACGTAAAAAAATAAGAAATATTACGTACGTACGTAATAATTACTACGTACGTACGTAATATTTTTTATTTTTTTATGTTGTCAGTTTGGCCCTTTCAGGTCTTCGTAGGAGATCGACGAACCGATCGCGCCGGTACCACTACGAGCGCTGTAAATGTAAGTTTTTATAACTTTCTACATTTTGTATCTTAACAAACTTATAACGTAAAATCTAAAGAGTGCTACTTAAGTATCAGTTTGCCCACAAAAACCTCCATTTCAAACAAAATTACATCTGTATCCCCAATACCCAGTATACACACATGTATATGATCCTAATGGTCAATATGACCATTGCTTGCTGATGTGATATATACTAGCAGAGAACGTGAACGCGACTTCAAACTGTTGGCTAACTTTCGCTAATTCGCTAGCGGAGGACGTCGCGCTTTACCTGTGCTTTCTCTATGGAAAATTTGTTTTGTCGTTACGAACTGAAGTTTACGATAATATTCTTGCACTCTCTCTGCATTGTCAATTTGACAATTGTATAATTGAACATGATAAATACGGGCATGAGTACGAGTGTTCCTACTTAATTCGCAATAACTATATCACACTCTCATCAAATTGGCAATTACTTCTTGGAAATGATCTGAAGCTGAATGAAGTCATATGAGCGACAAAAAGTTTATTTCGTATTGTTTTTTTTTTTGCATCGAACAAACGTGTTCCATTCAGCTCTCCAAAGACAAACATGACAAAGTAAGATTATTAATTCTTTGAATTTGAATCATTGTCGGATGTGTCGACAATGAGCATCGCTTCGTGCGACACTAGAGTGATATTTTGGCTAGCCATACGGACTAGAAACTTAAGATTTTGGCTAGTCTGTCCTGATTTTTACTAGTCATTAGCTAGCGGACTATCGTTAATGTCGAGCAGCGAGAGCCCCATACATATGCCCGCGATGCCAGCGGACCGGTCACGGGTGCATGATGGTACATGCACTGCGTGCAACTGTCATGACTGTGTGCAACTCTGTTTTCACCGCCCATCAGGCTTATTCGTGATAACTAAAAGGAGTAGGCCCCTATAGCCCATTTTTTTTTTTTTTTACACTCAGGTTGCTAGTCCTGGCTAGTCGCGCATTCGTGTTTTCACTGCACAAAAATCAGTATGCGGGACCATTTAAAATATCACAAACTTGACAAAGAAAAAACAAATTTAGATCACGCCATGAAATATCAACATAAAGAATACAATACCTGGATCACTTTCAAGTTCGAGCCATTCTCCAGCCATCATTGCTGAAAAGATCGGGAAATCAGACTCTATTCGTCGATCTCGACCCTCGCTCTAACAAAAACGCATCTTTCTCTCACTTCCAAAAAATCAACATCGCGGTAGACACTTAAAGAGGCCAACCAAAATGACAATGGCGGAATCTCATTAATATTCATGAGAATACAAACTATGAATATGTATATACGCATGCGCAGATAAGCTTGCGCTTAAACTTTTCGGATATAACCTTTATTTCCGCAGAATTCAGTGTGTAGTGAGCGTAGCTACAAAGGTTAAGGCGAAGTGCATTAGTAATTGGAAGACCGTGGGTTCGAATCTCCGGACATATTTTTTTTTTGGAAGGAAGGGGGGGGGGGGGGGGGGGGGGGGGGGGGGAGGGGGGGGGACGGGGGACGCGGGGTAACATGGATCTTCTCTTTTTCCCCCGATTTTTTTTTTCTCTCTTCTCATTAAAAAAAAATGTTTGCTGAAACAGAAAGTATCGGATGTGATTTGAGTACAATGAATACTTACGTTTCTAAAATGATTTCCTTTGTTTATATTATTTTGAACATTTTTTTTACTCGTTCCATGAGTGGATATATTCAAATTACAACCTCAATCTCCCATTGACTATTTCACATTGTATCGTGAAGTTTTAACATGCTTTGCAATCGGGTATAAAGGGATGTCATTTTGGTTGGCCTCCTGTGTTTTCCCACTTGATATCTCGTGTATAATAAATACTATCGTGTTCTATTATTTTCATCATTTTTACTCGTTTCATAAGCGAATATATTCAAATTACCACCTCAATCTCCCATTGACTATTTCACATTGTATCGTGAAGTTTTAACATGCTTTGCAGTTGTGTATAAAGGGATGTCATTTTGGTTGGCCTCCTGTGTCATTTTGGTAAGCCTCCTTTGTTTTCCTATTACAGCTCTTATAATAAATGCTTTTATGATCTATTACTAAGTATTTTGTTCATTTTTACTCGTTTTATATGTTGAAACATTCAAATTACAACCTCAATCTCCCATTGACTGTTGTGTAGGGATGTCATTTTGGTTGGCCTCCTGCGTCATTTTGGTTGGCCTCCTGTGTTTTCCCACTTGATATCGCGTATAATAAATACTCTCATATTCTATTATTTTCATCAATTTTACTCGTTTCATTAGTGGATATATTCAAATTAGAACCACAATCTCCCATTGACTATTTCGCATTGTATCGTGAAGTTTTAACATGCTTTGCAATCGGGTATAAAGGGATGTCATTTTGGTTGGCCTCCTGTGTCATTTTGGTTGGCCTCCTGCGATTTCCCACTTGATATCGCGTATAATAAATACTCTCATGTTCTATTATTTTCATCAATTTTACTCGTTTCATTAGTGGATATATTCAAATTAGAACCACAATCTCCCATTGATTATTTCGCATTGTATCGTGAAGTGTTAACATGCTTTGCAGTTGTGTATAAAGGGATGTCATTTTGGTTGGCCTCCTGCGTCATTTTGGTTGGCCTCCTGTGTTTTCCCACTTGATATCGCGTATAATAAATACTCTCATGTTCTATTATTTTCATCATTTTTACTCGTTTCATAAGTGGATATATTCAAATTACAACCTCAATCTCCCATTGAGTATTTCACATTGTATCGTGAAGTGTTAACATGCTTTGCAGTTGTGTATAAAGGGATGTCATTTTGGTTGGCCTCCTGCGTCATTTTGGTTGGCCTCCTTGTGTTTTCCCACTTGATATCTCGTGTATAATAAATACTATCATGTTCTATTATTTTCATCATTTTTACTCGTTTCATTAGTGGATATATTCAAATTAGAACCTCAATCTCCCATTGACTATTTCACATTGCATCGTGAAGTGTTAACATGCTTTGCAGTTGTGTATAAAGGGATGTCATTTTGGTTGGCCTCCTGTGTCATTTTGGTTGGCCTCCTGTGTCATTTTGGTTAGCCTCCTTTGTTTTCCTATTACAGCTCTTATAATAAATGCTTTTATGATCTATTACTGAGTATTTTGTTCATTTTTACTCGTTTTATATGTTGAAACATTGAAATTACAACCTCAATCTCCCATTGACTGTTTTACAATGCAACGTGAAGTGTTAACATACTTTGCAGTTGTGTATAAAGGGATGTCATTTTGGTTGGCCTCCTGCGTCATTTTGGTTGGCCTCCTTGTGTTTTCCCACTTGATATCTCGTGTATAATAAATACTATCATGTTCTATTATTTTCATCATTTTTACTCGTTTCATTAGTGGATATATTCAAATTAGAACCTCAATCTCCCATTGACTATTTCACATTGCATCGTGAAGTGTTAACATGCTTTGCAGTTGTGTATAAAGGGATGTCATTTTGGTTGGCCTCCTGTGTCATTTTGGTTGGCCTCCTGTGTCATTTTGGTTAGCCTCCTTTGTTTTCCTATTACAGCTCTTATAATAAATGCTTTTATGATCTATTACTAAGTATTTTGTTCATTTTTACTCGTTTTATACGTTGAAACATTCAAATTACAACCTCAATCTCCCATTGACTGTTTTACAATGCAACGTGAAGTGTTAACATACTTTGCAGTTGTGTATAAAGGGATGTCATTTTGGTTGGCCTCCTGCGTCATTTTGGTTGGCCTCCTGTGTTTTCCCACTTGATATCGCGTATAATAAATACTCTCATGTTCTATTATTTTCATCATTTTTACTCGTTTCATTAGTGGATATATTCAAATTAGAACCACAATCTCACATTGACTATTTCACATTGTATCGTGAAGTTTTAACATGTTTTGCAATCGGGTATAAAGGGATGTCATTTTGGTTGGCCTCCTGTGTTTTCCCACTTGATATCTCGTGTATAATAAATACTATCATGTTCTATTATTTTCATCTTTTTTACTCGTTTCATTAGTGGATATATTCAAATTAGAACCGCAATCTCCCATTGACTATTTCACATTGTATCGTGAAGTGTTAACATGCTTTGCAGTTGTGTATAAAGGGATGTCATTTTGGTTGGCCTCCTGTGTCATTTTGGTTAGCCTCCTTTGTTTTCCTATTACAGCTCTTATAATAAATGCTTTTATGATCTATTACTAAGCATTTTGTTCATTTTTACTCGTTTTATATGTTGAAACATTCAAATTAGAACTTCAATCTCCCATTGACTGATTTGCTATGTAGCGTGAAGTTTTAACATGCTTTGCAGTTGTGTGTAATGGGATGTCATTTTGGTTGGCCTCATGTGTCATTTTGGTTGGCCTCCTGTGTTTTCGTACATTATAAGAAATCCCTTTATGTTCTATTCTTTCCATAATTCTTAATCGTTTCATTATATGAAACATTCAAATATGACCTTTCCATTTGGCTGATTTGAAATGTAACATGAAGTTTTATAACGCTACAGAGCTGGATTTAGAGGGATGCCATTTTGGTTGGCCTCCGGTGTCATTTGGATTGGCTTCCTGTGTTTTCTCACGTTATAGTAAATCCTTTTATGTTATGTAACACTTTATATAATTCAGTTATTCAATCATGAGCTGGTATAGCTTGGGTTTGGAATTTAACTATTTTGAGAGCAAACAGAAGATTCGAAGAGCACAAAATATGCAGTTCAAGAGAGTTCTATTCATTAATGAATGATGAAGTAGCAATACAATATAAGGCATGTATAGCTTTGAACTCCTATGGTTATGCCATCAGAAGACATATAATAAATTCATACATGATGATGGGGCTGAGAAGGAGAAGAAGACTACATATTTCTTATTTTCAAAACGTTATATACTCTCTTGGTAAATGCCAGGATTAGGTGGCTTACATTGGGAAGAGTGAACTTGAAACAGCTGGTCTTCTTCATGTAAACCTTAGATCACAACAACTTTTAATTCACCATGTACATACGATTTTTTACTCTAATGCAGATCACTATATTTCAAATAATTTTACTCGCTCTTCAAGTGTTCATAGGCATGACACTAGAAATAGTCAATTTAATTTCGTAGTGCCTAAGCGGAAAGGTAAAATCGGAAATTCTTTTTATTTTAACGGTATTCTTTTCTGGAATTCCCTCCCAAATCATGTTAAGTCAGTTAAGAATTTTTTACATTTTAAAAGGGTATTGAAGCATCATTTGAAAAATGTGTCTACTCCATAACTATATTTCTCCTCTCCTTTTTGTAGCTCAGATGGTTTTTTCCTATATTATTTGACTTATGTAACCAACGTTTATTATCGATAGTTTCATTATGATTTTCTGTATATAGTTTTTTCCGTTGAGTAAGTCTTGTTTTCACATTTATGTAATCTTCGCCTACTTTATAAAAAATGTTATGTTTTATTTTGCTACTTTTAATTAGTACATTCTTATTACTTGTCGTACGTGTACGATAGTCTTGTAGCCGTACTAATGTGTTTTCTTAGTGTATTTTTAATCAGTTATTTAGGTAAGGACCCCATTGGAAATAAGCCATTTCGGCTTTCATGGGCTATCCTGTCATGGTACCCGGTTATGTTTGTATTGCAATATACCTGACGAATAAAATCAAATCAAATCAAATCAAATGGTTTTTAGTAAAGGAAACAAAGAGTTTGTGTCCGCAAATGAAGTCTACCCAAAAGGACCACCGGTACCTCATAAACAATCTTTGAATACCGGTAGGTGATTGACCTTCTGAGAGGGTGAGAAGTGATGTTGCACAGACTAATGATTATGACTACAATTTTACCTCTCACATTTCTATTATTTTGATCATGGTTACTCGTTTTATTTGAGAAAATGTTCAAATAAGAACGTTAATCTTCCATTGTCTGATTAATAATGTAACGTGAAGTTTTAACATGCTACAAAGTTGTGTATAAAGGGATGTCATATTGCTTTACCTCCTAGCTGTGTTTTCCAACATTAGCGTGTATAATAAATCCTTAATGTCCTACTATTCTGATCATTTTTACTCCTTTCATAAGTGCAAACATTCAAATTAAAACTTTATTTTTTCCATTTGTTGATTTGCAAAGCCAAGAGCATTTTTTTTAAATGTTGTTGAGAAAACGGAATGATGATGACAAGTTTTTGATGTTTTCAGAACGTGGTTATATAACTGGGTTGCCTCTATATTCAATGTTATGTTTTCTAACGTCCTTTGACAAAGAAGTCACTGTTTTTTTTAATTCTCCCTTACTTCAAATTCAAATTCAAATTCGTATTTATTTCATTTCATACAGAAAGAAAAGACAATGGCATTACAGATATTGTTACAGAAACTATGAAAAATATATATCAGGTCTGCAATGACGTTTCTTTAAGCAGCTAAAAATTTGACAGTTTAGAGGATAAGAAGGTGATTTGTGATGCAGTCTATTTCTTTTTTCACCGGAATGAATATGGGCGATTCAGGATATCTTTTACAAATAGCCGTTGATATGGTGAGTGAGACCTCTAAAGGCTTGGAGATATAAAACTAGATAAAATATTCGATAAAGTGTGAAATATATTTATTTTTTGATGATAGTTCCTTGATGAGTAAATATTCTTTGAACAGATGAGTTTGCTAAAAGGTCTAGTGTATAAATTTCTTAGAAGGATAAAATTTACAAGAATCTTTTTTACAGTGATCCAAATGTACAATAACGTATATAAGTGCTCGGGGGGGGGGGGTAACTACATTGTTTGCCCCGGGCGCCATAATTCCTAGATACGCCACTGGCTTCGCTCCCTCGCCGTTCATCCCCCCTAATCACGAACACGGATCGACACCCCTGACTCTAGGATAACTACCCGGACAACTACCCCCCCCCCCCCAGACAACTACCTCCTAGGGCAACCACCCTCTAGGTCAACTACCCCCGGACAACTAACCCCCAGACAACTACCCCCCCCCCCACCCCCCCCCCAGGGCACAATCTTGTCCATTGTGATGTTAAGTCCAATTTGGTGTACCTTTTCTAGAGGGTGGTTTACCTGGGGTAGTTGTCTGGGGGGGGGGGGTAGTTGTCGGGGGGTAGTTGTCCGGGGGTGGTTGTCCTAGGGGGTAGTTGTCTGGGGGTAGTTGTCCGGGGGGTACTTTTCCTAGAGGGTGGTTGTCCTAGGGGGTAGTTGTCCGGGGGTACTTGTCCGGGGTTGTGCTAGTTCAGATGCAAAGTAGAAATGCACATTATGATCGCGCCATTTCAATATTTTGGAAAAGCGGTTTCGGCAAGTGAATCTTAGTTTTAGTCAAGTTTATGACTTTGATGATCCTATCATGGAGCTCACATTGCTGTAAGACTTTGTTAGTTGTTTAGCCTCTTTGTAGAGTATGTAGTCTATGCGTATGTGTTTGCATTATTTCTATTTTTGTGCGGTAATTTTCATTGTTTTGCCTAGTTTTTCATGCCACTAAAATAACTGCTTCAATTAAAACCGAGTAGTTTTTGGAGTGGATTTCCCCTTTAAGCTAGCAGGAGAGGGGCTTGTAAAAATCAATCAAGAGCTTCGTAATCATTAAAAAAATCTCCCTTTCATATACAAATTTAGTAATCCGGCGAGTCTTTTAGTGTTACAAGAACAAATAGTTTCCTTTGCAATCTGAGTAAGTTAGGATAGGACTGTAAGCTAATGTTATAGATACTACCAAAATGTAATGCAAGTTTGCCTCCCTATATCGCCAGTTGTAGTGTAGGCCTAAGCTCAACAGATTGGTTCAATAGGGGAAACGTGGCAATTTGACAGCAATATAGTTATCGTGAATGCACTGCATTGGTAATCGTGCACTGTACCATATAGATTTACATGTATTCGTGTGACATGTCTATTACATGCAGGTGATGTGAAAAAGTAGAATGCTGAGTAGCAATACATTTTGTAAATGGCTAGAAGGCTCGCGTGAAAATACATTTATTAACTTCCATGATTTCTAAAAGATAATGTCAAGTGACAATTATGTTTCACATCATCCCTGGCTGATTTTTCCCGATTGAGGTGTCATATGAAAGGACAGAAAATGAACTTTCTAGAAATGTGATTATTTCTTTGAAATTCAGATCGTTCGCCAAACGACTTTTTGGTAGCCCTGCTTCATATTGTCTTTATTCACTCATGCGTGAAGTATGTATCATATGAGTGACATCAAATGAAAGAACAGGATGCAATCTTTACAAATATGTGTCATAATTGTGATTAAGATATGATTAAACATCGACAAATCTCGGTTTCGTTTTTTCTGTGACGCACTGTATAGATATATTTATATATAATTATATTTGACTAACGGGTACATTAAGTCGACACGTAACAATGCAGTTTATTCCGTCACAATAGCGACCCCTACATTAGGTCGACAGTTGGTACATTAGGTAGACAGTTGAACAAAGAAAAAGGACAAAAACTGTCCTCCTAATGTACCCATTAGTCGTTTATATATATCCCTATATATATATATATATATATATATATATATATATATATATATATATATATATAAGCGTGAGAGATATAAATGAGACGGGACGTAGCTCTCAGTTAACCTCGATTTTAATTCCAAGCTTTCGGCCTCATTTGGCCTTCTTCAGGGTCTACCAAGACAAGTCAAAATTAAATGAAAACATCATGATACACCGACTACGTTCAAGTCAGGAGACATCTCTCACACTATATATATATATATATATATATATATATATATATATATACAATGCGAAAGGAAATGAGAGAATAACTTGCGTAACTTAAATCAAAGTTCCCAGAGACTTAGAGCTTCGAAAGGGGGTCCCCACTATACCCGCCCATAAATTTTCTATGTCATTACAAAGGCCAACACAAGCTTCATTTAAGACAAGTGATTTTTATCTCAATCAAAGAAAACAGGAGCTATGCAACCAAAATGACGTCCCAATATACCCAACTGCAAAGCAAGTTAACACATCGCGTTACATTGTAAAACAGTCGATGTGAGATTGAGGTTGTAATTTGAATATTTCCACTTATGAAACGAGTTAAAAATGATGAAAATAATAGAACATGAGAGTATTTATTATACGCGATATCAAGTGGGAAAACACAGGAGGCCAACCAAAATGACACAGGAGGCCAACCAAAATGACATCCCTTTATACCCAACTGCAAAGCATGTTAACACTTCACGATACAATGTGAAATAGTCAATGGGAGATTGCGGTTGTAATTTGAATATATCCACTCATGAAACGAGTAAAAATGATGAAAATATTAGAACATGATAGTATTTATTATACACGAGATATCAAGTGGGAAAACACAGGAGGCCAACCAAAATGACACAGGAGGCCAACCAAAATGACATCCCTTTATACACAACTGCAAAGTATGTTAACACTTCACGTTGCGTTGTAAAACAGTCAATGGGAGATTGAGGTTGTAATTTGAATGTTTCAACATATAAAACGAGTAAAAATGAACAAAATACTTAGTAGTAGATCATAAAAGCATTTATTATAAGAGCTGTAATAGGAAAACAAAGGAGGCTAACCAAAATGACACAGGAGGCCAACCAAAATGACATCCCTTTATACACAACTGCAAAGCATGTTAACACTTCACGATACAATGTGAAATAGTCAATGGGAGATTGCGGTTCTAATTTGAATATATCCACTAATGAAACGAGTAAAAATGATGAAAATAATAGAACATGATAGTATTTATTATACACGATATATCAAGTGGGAAAACACAAGGAGGCCAACCAAAATGACGCAGGAGGCCAACCAAAATGACATCCCTTTATACACAACTGCAAAGCATGTTAACACTTCACGATACAATGTGAAATACTCAATGGGAGATTGAGGTTGTAATTTGAATATATCCACTTACGAAACGAGTAAAAATGATGAAAATAATAGAACATGAGAGTATTTATTATACGCGATATCAAGTGGGAAAACACAGGAGGCCAACCAAAATGACATCCCTTTATACCCGATTGCAAAGCATGTTAAAACTTCACGATACAATGCGAAATAGTCAATGGGAGATTGTGGTTCTAATTTGAATATATCCACTAATGAAACGAATAAAATTGATGAAAATAATAGAACATGAGAGTATTTATTATACGCGATATCAAGTGGGAAAACACAGGAGGCCAACCAAAATGACGCAGGAGGCCAACCAAAATGACATCCCTTTATACACAACTGCAAAGTATGTTAACACTTCACGTTGCATTGTAAAACAGTCAATGGGAGATTGAGGTTGTAATTTGAATGTTTCAACATATAAAACGAGTAAAAATGAACAAAATACTTAGTAATAGATCATAAAAGCATTTATTATAAGAGCTGTAATAGGAAAACAAAGGAGGCTAACCAAAATGACACAGGAGGCCAACCAAAATGACATCCCTTTATACACAACTGCAAAGCATGTTAACACTTCACGATACAATGTGAAATAGTCAATGGGAGATTGCGGTTCTAATTTGAATATATCCACTAATGAAACGAATTAAAAATGATGAAAATAATAGAACATGATAGTATTTATTATACACGATATATCAAGTGGGAAAACACAAGGAGGCCAACCAAAATGACGCAGGAGGCCAACCAAAATGACATCCCTTTATACACAACTGCAAAGCATGTTAACACTTCACGATACAATGTGAAATACTCAATGGGAGATTGAGGTTGTAATTTGAATATATCCACTTACGAAACGAGTAAAAATGATGAAAATAATAGAACATGAGAGTATTTATTATACGCGATATCAAGTGGGAAAACACAGGAGGCCAACCAAAATGACGCAGGAGGCCAACCAAAATGACATCCCTTTATACCCGATTGCAAAGCATGTTAAAACTTCACGATACAATGCGAAATAGTCAATGGGAGATTGTGGTTGTAATTTGAATGTTTCAACATATAAAACGAGTAAAAATGAACAAAATACTTAGTAATAGATCATAAAAGCATTTATTATAAGAGCTGTAACAGGAAAACAAAGGAGGCTTACCAAAATGACACAGGAGGCCAACCAAAATGACACAGGAGGCCAACCAAAATGACATCCCTTTATACCCGATTGCAAAGCATGTTAAAACTTCACGTTGCATTGTAAAACAGTCAATGTGAGATTGAGGTTGTAATTTGAATATATCCACTTATGAAACGAGTAAAAATGATGAAAATATTAGAACATGTAGTATTTATTATACACGAGATATCAAGTGGGAAAACACAGGAGGCCAACCAAAATGACACAGGAGGCCAACCAAAATGACATCCCTTTATACACAACTGCAAAGCATGTTAAAACTTCACGATACAATGTGAAATAGTCAATGGGAGATTGAGGTGGTAATTTGAATATATTCGCTTATGAAACGAGTAAAAATGATGAAAATAATAGAACACGATAGTATTTATTATACACGAGATATCAAGTGGGAAAACACAGGAGGCCAACCAAAATGACATCCCTTTATACCCGATTGCAAAGCATGTTAAAACTTCACGATACAATGTGAAATAGTCAATGGGAGATTGAGGTTGTAATTTGAATATATCCACTCATGGAACGAGTAAAAAAAAATGTTCAAAATAATATAAACAAAGGAAATCATTTTCCAACTGTCTGTTGGTTTTCAAAATTATTAATATAATGGCCCCAAATTATCTAAAATCACTTATTACTCATCGTACCTTTAACTATTGTACTCGCTATTCACAAAATTCTCTTCTCGACATCCCATTCCCTAAAACTGAGTTCAAAAAAAGATCATTCTCATACAAAGCAAGCACCCTATTCAACAAACTTCCTTTTTCAATTCAAACCACAAAATCTATCAATTGTTTTAAGCGCGGATGCAAATTGGCCAAACATTTATTATAATATAATTTCCTCTGTCGTAATCATTCTTCGCATTTTAATTGTTATGTTTACTTTGTTATTTTGTATTTTATATGATGTCACATAATTATGTTAATGTTTATTTTTGCTTTGTTTTGTTTTGTTTTGTTGTATAATAATGTGTATATTAATGTCCTAGAGGGCGTGCTTGTAAAGCAGTTTTTTAACTGAATGCACCTACCCTCTATTTTAAATAAAACATGAATAAATAAATAAATAAATAGAAACGTAAGTATTCATTGTACTCAAATCACATCCGATACTTTCTGTTTCAACAAACATTTTTTTTTTAATGAGAAGAGAGAAAAAAAAATCGGGGAAAAAAGAGAAGATCCATGTTACCCCGCGTCCCCCGTCCCCCCCCCCCCCCCCCCCCCCCCCTTCAAAAAAAAAATATGTCTGGAGATTCGAACCCACGGTCTTCCAATTACTAATGCACTTCGTCTTAACCTTTGTAGCTACGCTCACTACACACTAAATTCTGCGGAAATAAAGGTTATATCCGAAAAGTTTCAGCGCAAGCTTATCTGCGCATGCGTATATACATATTCATAGTTTGTATTCTCATGAATATTAATGAGATTCCGCCATTGTCATTTTGGTTGGCCTCTTTAAGTGTCTACCCAAAATCGCAGGTGATCTATAGTATGAGAGGCTGGCGGGTATTTTCTTATTGAATGGAGGAAAATACATTTATGTAATTCTATCTTTGAGAACATGCCAATTTATAACAAATTTATTTTTTCGAATATGATCCTTCCAAATTACGTAACTTTAATGGCATGAAGTATCTTTACAGGCAAAATTTTGACAATTTATCAATCAATATTTATCAGTGATCTCAATTATGGCACTTCATAGACAAGATTATTGCATGTACCTCATTGCATTGCACTGCATGCATTGTCTGCAAGAAACAGCTGCCTGGATTAAATTAATGGAGTGAGAATAGGTAAATATCTTTGAGATTGCTGTAAGATGAATAACTTAGACGCCGAATATTAGGTTTACAACAATAAATAGAGGTTTGTTGAAACTGTGCTGATACTCCAACTTAAGTCTGTAAAAAGACAAGTGGGTTGGCTTGTTTGTTTGTTGTTGTTTTGTTTTGTTTTGTTTTTTTTTTTTTGGGGGGGTGGCTTATCTGAAGATAAGCTTGTATATAAGGGGGGAGAGAGATCTTGCAAGGCAAGTATGCCAGGGCACGGGCCTCTTAGTATGCAAAAAGTTACGGGGTTATCATGAAATATTTTTAAAATAAGTCCCCCCCCCTTTCAGTTTCACTCTGCACGGTATCGGTTTATTGCGTGCAATGCTATGGGGACTCCGGGGGGGGGGGGGGGGGGTCACTCACCATATTACGTGCTGCGCAACCGCGTCCACAAAAAGCGTCGAAAAGTGTCTAGCCTTTTAAGGCGTCAACGTTTTCCTTTAAAAAGGGGTGTTTTTCAGCTTCAATCGCCGTTTAGAGAACTAAATAACAAATTCAGTCTTCGACATAAAATTTAGAACATATATTGCATGTTATGATAATCCTTAACTCTGCTTTTCATCTGATTTTACAAATGGTTAATTCTCATTTTACTTCCTAAATATGATATTACTAAAAGTTCATCTGTAGTCTATATGTACTCGAAAAGCGTTATTTTTTTGTTTTTCTGCTTAATAGGGGTTATTTATTTTAATCACCATTAAGGGTATTGTACTTGGTACCATAATAATTTATACGCCACTTAGGGTATTTTTAGGTGGTGTGATGACCTTGTTGACGCCATTTAGGGTATGTTTTTCCGATGTTACGCCGTATAGGGGTACAAATTAGACTTTGTGCAATACGCCATGTAGGGTCCATTTTTGAAGTTTGTGTGGATGCACTTGGGTAGCACATTTTTCTGTGAGTGACCACGCCACCCTCTCCCCCTCAAAAGACACACGCAAGTCTGTGCGTAGTACACACTGAATGAGAGGGGACTTATTCCACGATTAGGCCAAAGTTCAACTAAAAAAAAAAATCAAACATACCATTGTCAACCAATCAGGATCATGTATGTTGAATATGCGTTTAATATTTGAGTTGGTTGTAAACTGTTAAAGTTAAACTAATAATATCTTTTTAATAAAAGGGTCCAGGGGGTCGTTTCATCAAACCGTCATAACGACAAGATCAGCGACATCTCGACACTGTCGCTCAACTTGTCCGCTAAATGTTTCACAAAGTCGTGAAACAGTTTGTCAGGTCCATGACATTTCCGTAGATCGCCGACAAGAGATATGACTGTCATGTTGATTTGATGAAACGACCCCCAGGCCCCCCCTTTATGTGCACTTCAGAAAAATAACTCTGGGAGTGATAGAGGTGCCTCATGAATAGCTTTTGTTTCCCCCTTTAAAAAGAATACTTCCACCTGGATATCATGGAATGCACCATTAGTGCATAATTGAATAATGATTACATGACATTCATGAGCACATATCGAATATTAGTGTCAGTGGGTTTTAGAATTTAGTACAGATGACCTTTATCTGCTCATGCTCAGATTGCATCTCCGAAGTGGCTTATTAACTTGAGCCTAGGTAATGATGACGTTTTAGAATATGTTGTGTTTACTTCATTTCTTTTACTGCTTTGAATTATTTTATTTTTCTTTCATTTTTGTTGTTTTTTAGGATTCTAGGACAACTACTCCCTGGACAAGTACCCCTCTCGGACAATTACCCTCCAGGACAACTACCCCCAGGACAATTATCCCCCAGGATAACTACCCCCCAGGACAACTACCCCCAGACAACTACCCCCAGACAATTACCCCCCCCTGGGACCCCCCTCCTCCTGGACAGAATCTGGGGGGGGGGGGTATCGGGGTAATTTTTTCCTGTTTGGGGGGGGGGGTAATATCCAGGGGGTAGTTGTCGGGGGGGGGGGGTAGTTGTCCTGGGGGTAGTTGTCCTGGGAGTAGTTGTCCTGGGGGGGGGGGGGTAATTGTCCTGGAGGGTAGTTGTCCTGGGGGGTAGTTGTCCAGGGGGGGGTAGTTCCAGGGGGTAATTGCCTAGGGGGTAGTTATCCGGATACCATCATATGGTTATTTAGACCCTGATTATTATTGAATAGAATGAGAAAAAATTAGACCTACCCCATGTTTTGTAAAACAAAAATGAGTTAGTCTAATAATTATTGTGTTCCCTATGTTGGTGAATTTTAAGTGCTTTTTTTTATTTTCTAAAAATAAATGGGTCTTTTGGTATGTTTATTGTTAAATTTTGTTTATATCTTCTTGTCTTGATCATATGAATCATATTTTGTAGTTAGAATACTCTCTTGACAAGCAGGCCCAGACTCCAGAGATGAACTTGAAATGAGTCTACTCTGTTGAAATTACTCTGGAATCAAGAAATAAATATGAGATATAGCCTTTGTACCATATTTTCCCTATGAGTTAGATGTTATTTGTAGCATATATGTAATTTGATTGTTATAAATAATTTAAATATATGTAATCATATCATATGATTATATTTATTTTCTACAAATGATATGTAGAAAATGTCTTTGGATTCAATTTGGATCAATTCTCCCATTTCGTAGGTAGAACCCCCCCTCCCACCGTAGATATTACTGATGAAATCTTTGACTTTTTGTGTTTTTTGTTGCTGTTCTTGTTATGAGAAGCATTACCAAACTGTTTTCTTTTTGTGGATGTAGTGATTAATATTACCCGCTTTAACTAATCTTTCAATTTTTCACGCTGGCCCCACAACCCTTTGATGAGAAGGCATTATGCATTTTCCCCAACTTTCTTACACCCTACCTTGACAGTGGATTGTAATTGTTCCCTCTTACCGTTCACCTTTTTGCTAACATTGTAGAGTATTTTCAATTCATACCCCTCTTCTCCCTTCCCACCCCTGCCCACTTCTATTTAATGAAGGCCTTGGTTGTACATGGTTGAACTTGGGAGAGTAAAGCATACTCAATCTGAATAGTTACAAAAAAAAAGTGTCTTGTGCAAGCTATATGACGTTGGATTTCTTTTCTTTCTATATATAGACTTCTTCCCAACTAATTGTTGATCAAATTATGTGGAATTTCCATTAGAAATGGGGAATGTTCAACTCCAAGTGAATGACTTTACACCAGTGCGGCCAGATGAGAGGAGAGAACTGAAGCTTACTAGGAAGTTAACCAGTGCAGATTATCAGAAGGTGAGTGTTCAGGGAGGAAAGTTTGAGGAATCTTTTTTACTGGAAACTATAGAATGTTAATAGAAGAAAATATTGAAAGTTTATTTTTTGTATTTACTTTTTTAAAGACCGATCCCCAAGTTTTTATAAACAACTTTATATCAAGATTTGATGCTAGGCGTACATCTATTGTTACATTTATATAAGAATGGGACTTTTTAACCCAAATATAGAATTCAGATCATATTCATTTTTAACTCAAAGAGATATATTTTGCCAGAAGTATCTTATTCTTCTCCCACCCTAAGAAAGAAGACATTTTGTCTGTATAGTATTTTTTGTTCTTCACATTTCAAGGAATAATAATGAAATTATGCAAGATGTTATCTTCTATTTACTACCCAAAGATTTCATCACATTTTGTGTGGGTATGGGTGCGTGTGTGTGTGTGTGTGTGTTGGGGGAGGGGTGTATTTCTTTCATTATCTTCCAGTTCAATTTAACAATTTTATCATATTGTTCAATATAGCATGTAGCTGGTGAGGTTTTAGAAGGAGCTTTGACTGAGTTACCATGGGCCCTGGTTGACTCCATCTCTCTCTTTGAACACATGGATGTAAGCTTCAACCACTTATCAACCATTCCACCAGAGATACCACTCCGTCTCCCGCATCTCTCTTACCTCAACCTGAGTCATAACCGCATCCCTGCTCTACCTGATAGCTTCTCTCTTCTTTTTCATCTTAAGACACTACTCATCAACCACAATGAACTTGAACATCTCCCAGATTCCTTCATCCATCTGGTGAAGCTTGAAAAACTTGATCTGTCAAGCAACAGACTAAAGTCTTTACCAGAGAATATAGGGGTTATGGAATCGTTGCATAAGTTGAATGTCATGGACAATGCATTAACACTGTTGCCGTCAACTCTTGGGAAGTCTACCACGATAGAAGTGTTGTTGGCATCCAACAATAAATGTGCATCACCACCTCAGAATGTGTGTGATGAGGGATCGGAAAAGACACTGCAGTTTCTCAGGAAGCAGTCTGAAAATGGTTACATTCCCAAGAAAAGCAATAATGGAAATGTCTTTAAAAGATGTAGAGGTAAGTATATGTTTCTTTGTTGTATCACATGATGTTTTCGAAGACTGTGATACAATTATTGAATATGTCAGCAGACACTTCCCTTCACCTTTATCAACCTTAGTTGCTGTAAGTATTTGGCGTCACCTATGCCTGGGAGGCGGCAAGCGAACTGAATCACTGTAACCCTCGGGTCTCTCCTCCCGCTATAACTGATTGGGATGTGCAGGTGTACTACTACACCAGGGTTTCTCATAGACCCCGTTCTCATCACATTTCCTAAACTGGTTTCCACTAAACCAGTTTTCAAAACCAGTTTAGAAGATCGCTTCATTAGCATTCACATTACGCTCCCCTGAACTGGTTTCCAAAACCACTTCACCGAAAGTGATCTTGTTGCTATGGGAACACTCTAAGCGGGGTCAAATGTTTCGCATGGAATTTGAAACCGTTGAGCGTTACGTAGATTAGCGCGGGATCGCTATCGCAGCTGCATGCATGCAGCGCATGCACGCAATCCGCACATGTGTCCATGTAGCGTATATCGTATACCGCGTGCACAATAGTACTTCCGGGTGAAGATTGGTTTCCGAAGAACGGTTGTGTCCACATTATCCCATTAAAACCAGTTTAATGATGAAAGTGGTCTTGAAAACCACATCGCGAGGTGGTTTTCAAAACTGGTTTCCAAGACCACTTAAGATCGCTTCCAAAACCACTTTGAGTGTTCTCATTACACCCCAAACTGGTTTCCACTAAACTGGTTTCCACTAAACTGGTTTCCACTAAACTGGTTTCCACTAAACTAGTTTAAGGATGTAGATGAAAACGGGGTCATAGGTTTATGAGTCCAGATGACAATTTATGGCCATTGCAAAAGGGAATATCATTATCACCACCACATTAGATTGATAAGTTCTTGGAGGTATGAACAAAGGAATTTTACAGTCATTTCCTGAATTAGGAGTGGAATCTGCTTATAAACCATATTTCATATCAATAAACTTCTTTAATCTTTCCGTTTAGTCAAAAGAGACAGGAAACATTTTTATCTGTAGTTTTGACAGCAAACCTTTTATTTCACCATGCCTCCATTAAATTACAATGCCTCCATCTCTTACAAATGATGATATTTAAGGTTTGGTATATTTCATCATGCCATATTTTCTTTGTATTATATATATCAGGGGATGTATTGCAGTCGCGTGTTGCTAATCCACAGTGTGCACAAGCACAGTATGCTCAAGAGCTTACGGAGACAACCAATACCAAGAGCCGCATCCGCACCCCTCTAAGGCCACCTCCAGGGGCTACTACTTTGGAAGCAGATGAACTAATGGATAAGGTAGTTGGTAAGTGTTCTCTATTAATAATAGGTGCAGGGTAAGATGTTAAGATAATAACTTTTTAAGGTAGATGATTCTAAACCAGATGATTTAATGAGGCCTGTAAGTTTAAAAAATAATCATGCATTATGATACAAATCAGATTTTGCTGTCAAGAATGTTCCATCCTATTATAGGAAGAAAGAATGAATGAATCGATGAATGAATGAAAAGTGCACCAAATTCTATTTTGAGAGAATATATAATACCAATAGAATGTGATGTAACATTACAATCCTGTGTGTATTTCTTTATTTAGATTGTCATAAAAGTGACTAATCTCCTGAGCAGTGTCTCACGAAACCATCATAAGACATCCCATTGAAACGTGTGTATTAAGATTAAAATGCGTTTCAATGGGATTTCGGCGATCTTGTACATCACAGTTTCATGAAACGATGCCCTGATTTGATAATTTCCCTAATATTCACTATTGCTAGGTCTGTTGTATGGTGCTGCTATTGGTGATGCAGTGGGTCTGTGTACTGCTTGGATGACTCGGGATGAATGCAGGTTTCATTACGATAAAGACACCCTTCATCCTAGTCACAAGATTAGTGACAAACATCGACTCCAATGGGCCAAGGGAGACTGGACTACTGCCTTTGATCAACTGGTAAGAAAACAGATTTGGAGGGTCGAAAACAATTTCTATGACTGTGGCCTGATCCGCCAATGCACATGTTGTAAATACTTTTTGGTAAAAAATAACTTTATGCAACTTTTTTATTTATTCACTTGATTATTGTGACAAATTAACGGTACGGTGATTAATCATAAACACAGCTAGCGCCCGTGGATGTCCACGGGCTGCTTCTGCTAGTAATAATAATAATAATGGTATTATTCTGATATCCTTTTTGTTTATATTAGGTTCTTACACTGGACTCTATTCTTCAATGGGCTGGAGTGGTAGATGAATTAGACTTTGCCAAACGACTTGTGCATTGGTGCAACCATGGCTTTCCAGAGCTTGGTGATACCAAAGGATTTGAAGGATTTAGCAATACAGTGGCTAAGGTAGGAAGGAGCTTACTTTGAAGTCCTTTCAATTTTCTAGAATGAATAGAAATATTGCAAAATCAAAGTCATTGATCGTAAAGATGATTTAAAGTTATTAAAGAATAAAAGATGTAGGGGGGAAGGGGATATAGAAAGTCAACCCTGCCAAGAAAGAAAAGACAAGAAGACTATAGAAGATACAATATCTAACTGTTCTTAATTCACATTTTATTCATCATTTTTCTTTGCATTTGTGTATGAATTCTAAACTATCAAAAAGCCCTATAGACAACTTACTAGCAATTATGAGAGCAAATTTATTTACTAAACACTCACTTATGATTTTTTGTTTACTTGTTTATTTGGTATATATGTAATACTTTGTTCATTTTGTATTGTATTACATGTAGTCAGTCACTTATTTTGAGTAAGTAGTAAAACATTTTATTGGCCCGCTGTTTTTCAGCACATTTAACGAATCCGTAAATGCCTGGTGAGGCTATTGTTTTTGTTATGCATCGTGTATACACACCCCCCCCCCCGCCATAAAAAAAAAAAAACTCTGACTATATACGATAAAGGCAGATAAAAAGATGCCATGCTCTGAGTCAGTGTTTGAAAAATGGAATCACACTGGATGCAAACCCTATCACAACTGGGAATTTAAATAGATCAACACATGAAATGCAATTTTAAAGTGGTATGTTAAAACATTGATTTATATGCAAGAGATAGTCTGGGCTGGGTTCTTTGGAGAGTATATGTTGTACCCAAATGAAAATTTATCCAAGATGTTAATGGTAGCTTTTTCTTGTTCCTCTCCATACAGGTGATAGCCAATCCCTTGTTCTGTCAAGAACCCAGTGCTATAGCGAGAGGTTTATGGAATAGGAATTATGATTGTCATGATTCGGATTCATGTGAGCATCTAGCTGATAACTGTGCTGTAGTAAGAACAGCTATCCTGGGTGTGCCTCATTTCTACAGACTAGAGGAGGTAGAAGAGAATGCTTTAAGGATATGTACATCAACACACCAGGATCCAAGGTAGGAACCCTAATCTCATTATGCTTACCATACTTTTAAACATCTTCTGTGCCATCAAGTTTTTGAACAGTTATATCATAAATTTCTTTCAAAATGTTGACTTGTAGTGCTTTGTTTCATAGTCAAATTGGGTGTAAAATATCTTCCAAATGGAATCTAATCTACTATTAGGGTATTTGTTTCTGTTTTAGGAAGAAAAAAGAAGCCATTTTTAATCCATTTACATTATTCAACACTCATATTCATAGGCAGGATTTGCTGGTGTATGAGATGGTGGAGGAGGTTGCTGCAGACCCCTATAAAGAATTTTAAAAAACACAGTGGAACCTCGTTATAAAGAACACTGTTATAACAATCTCTCGCTGTAACAAGGTCATTTTCTTGGTTTTACTCCTTTGTATGTATTTTATTGCTTTTTAGTCCTGATATAACAAGGTTCACTATGACAAGGAAATTTCCTTGGTCCCAAGGAGTTTGTTATAACGAGGTTCCACTGTACAAATATTCAATGTCTGTCTCCTTGTGTTCGGGCTGTGAGGAATCCAAATATATCCTACTATTCTAGCAATGAGGTGCCAGAATATCTAATTTTATATCTTGTCTAGTGTTTTTTGATGACTTTTTACCGTTGTACCACTATAAGTTGTCATATATTTTGCTCACTCTCTTTGCTTGTTTGCATCATTTTTAAAGTGGAATTTTTGATATTTGGGCAAGAGGCATCAGACCCCTTGCAAAAACATGTCTGTATGGCTATGGAGGTGGTTATCCAAGAGGTAGTTTGTAAGAATTATGAAATTGTATGTAGGACAACAATTACAGAATTTAAAATAGAGGCAGTATGTTGTAGTCCTATTGATGGTACTCTAAAGAGCTATTGGAATGTTGTTGTCCAGATTTAATTACATTTATCAAATAAAAAAGATGATTGGCATTACAAATTTCAAGGAAAGCAGTGAAAAGGACTCTCATGTCCACTAGTGTTCATTGTACAATCATGAGAAAAGTATGATAAGTGAAAGCCATCTCCTCTCAAGTTTATTCTTGTATTGATCAAATCAGGCACACAAATAAATGATATGACTCACTTGCCTTTAAGATTCACTTGCAATGGTCATATTATGATGAGTCACCTCAAAATGGAACATATTAACAAATTAGTACAATTTTCAAAATAAGTCATAAATTAAAAATTGATTACGCCTATGATGATGATTGAACATCAGTAAATCAAATGAGAAGCAATATGAGAGCAGTATTAATGTAATGTGTTTAAGATCATTAGAAAGCTGTTGAATGTTTTTTCTCTCTTATTTGAGTACCTCCATTCATCAATAGTTCTATGATATTTGAATACTATTTGAATATCAACAATCTCTTTAAATACAGGTCTATACATTAATAAGTGTCTTTTGGCACAAGCCTGAGTATTTGTTATTCTGTACCTATGTACACGTACTTATATAACTATTTTTACCAGTTTCATTGGAATGATTGATTGAAATGTTTGTATCATATTGTGATATGATTTCAAGTGAGGAAATTGGGAGACAGAGAGAGAGAGAGAGAGAGGGGGGGCGGTGTGGTAGGGAGGGCAAACACCTGTTCAGGATTTTAATTTGACAAGTAATTACGCCTCTGTTCCTAGGTGTGCCTTCTGCAAGAAAGGATTTTCGGATATATTTTCACAGATTTCGTACACTACCCATTTCTTTCCAATTAAAAGAAAAATACATTTTTTTTTAAAATTGAGATGTACACTTGTGAATTCACACCAACAACATCCTGATATGATGGATTAAGGTATAACATATTCCAATTCTTGCCCCCCCCCCCAAAAAAAATGTTCTCCTAAAAATGTGAGATTGTGTATTTGATCAGATGGGGCTAAATAAGGTGTAATCAATGTATGTGGAAGCTTAGAAGGTAATTGAGTAATACATTTGACCACTGTTATTTGTGTATTTTTAATGAAATTGTATGAATTTTAGCTTTAAGCCTATTTTATTTGGTTAACATTATGACAAGTGTTATAAGATAATTAATTTTTTGTTTCTGTAGTGACGCACATCAATTAACTGTGGAATGAGTTGTTGCAGTTCTTGCATTTCCCATGAAAAGATTTAGATGAAAATGCTGTAGTTTTAAATATGTTCTTTGATGTATATGTATTGTGACATTTACGGCAAAAACAGACATATATCAGAATAAAGATAGAAACAAACAAATATATAAAATTTGGTATATTAGGATGTCTTTTTCCACCAGAGACTCGTCAAAGGGTTTCTTCTTTACAGCATTTGCTTTATTTCTTTTCCAAATTCCTTGAATTAGGTGTAAAAACTGCACAGTCCAATTACAGATTTAACTTGGAATTATGAGTCCTTGGAGATCTGCTTTAATCAACAGAACAAGATATTTTAATGAATTTGATCAACTTGTACTTTGTTTTACTGCTATGTAGATGTCAGGCCAGCTGTGCATTCCTGTCATCACTGGTAGCATTGATTCTTCAGAATGATTGCAACTCTTCATCAGAGGCTCATACTTTAGAGAAGATTGTCACCATGGCGATAGAGATTGGTAGTAAACATCTTGTCCATGATGAACATCAGCATATGTTCAAGAAATACTGCTCTCTATCAACTATTGAAAGGTATGATGTATTATCACATGTTGCTCTATATCAACTAATGAAATGTATGATGTAGGAATGACGTATCATTTTTGTAAAATGCTTGAGCTAGTAAAGTAGCTTCGAGATTTTCTTATTTACTGGCTTCCTCAAATAGTCATGTATCATTTGAAGTGTTTTCAAATGTGAAATCTGAGTTTTTATAATGGCATTAATTTGTTGACTACATGTATATTGATAATGAAAGTACTGTCATACCATTTCTGCTATTCAAATGATCCTGTTTTTTACCTTTGGACCTATATTTCACCAGAAATTTTTAGATGTTGAAGTTCTTTTAAATTTTAATGACATCTGTGCAAATATGAGTGGGTGTATGTTTATTGTAAAAACCTGTTTCTATGGACTTTACCTATCACCTGCCACAAGATATTCATAATATTTCAGGTGTAAATTGCCATAAAGCTGCCCTTCAAAGTCATTTATTCAAAATTACTTTCCAGTAGATTTACTTTTACATTGTTGTTGTTCCTTTTTTGTGTACTTTCATGTAAGTTTTTCTTCTCCATTGCGCTTTGAGCACATGGAGTTAGCGCATTATAAATACTCTATATTATCACTTTTTGTCTCGCCCACCGGAGGTGAAGGCGAGACTAAGTGATCCAAATGGCGTCCGTCCGTCGTCCGTCAGTCACAAACGTTAAAGTTTACCTGCAAGACTCTCTTATGATGCATTACTTGGCAACTGTTACTGCATTGTGTTGTCGGAGGTCACATGATGATGTCAAAGGTCATTTGAGGTCATATGTTAAAGTTCACCTGCAAGACTCTCTTTTCATATGTTAAAGTTTACCTGCAAGACTCTCTTTTGTGAAATAACTTCACATCAGTTGCTTGGATTAAAACCTAACTTGGGTCATATTTGCACTGAGGGTACCTTGACGTTATGTTGCCGTTGGAGGTCACATGATAGGGTCAAAGGTTAAAGTTTACCTGCAAGACTCTCTTTTCTCTTTTCATATGTTAAAGTTTACCTGCAAGACACTCTTTTGTCAAATAACTTCACATCAGTTGCTTGGATTACAACCTAACTTGGGTCATATTTGCACTGAGGGTACCTTTACGTTATGTTGCTGTTGGAGGTCACATGATAGGGTCAAAGGTCATTTGAGGTCATACATTAAAGTTTACCTGCAAGACTCTCTTTTGACAAATAAATTCACATCAGTTGCTTGGATTACAACCTAACTTGGGTCATATTTGCACTGAGGGTACCTTCACGTTATGTTGCCTTTGGATGTCACATGATATGGTCAAAGGTCATTTGAGGCTATACGTTAAAGTTTACCTGCAAGACTCTCTTGTGACAAATAACTTCATATCACTTGCTTGGATTACAAGTTTTAATACAAAACAAAAACTGCTGTGAATAATATGATATGTGATCCGCGTCCATGTCGCAGGTGCTGGGCAACATTTTGCACTTGAAAGAATATTAAAACTATACATGAATACTCAGTGCAGAAAGGCTGAAGGATCACAGTGTTTTCTGTTTTCTTCAATTTTATGCATGCTTTTTCACTTTTACTGTTATATCCTGTATTCAATTTGCCAAAGGCTTTAATCACTAACTGCTATTCTTCAAGATATTTTTCTCTAAATAATTAGCTTATTATGACACTACTTTGTACAAATCATCTCCAAACCCTCAGCCGGACTGCAATCACAAACACATTTAAAATTCACACATATACAATATCAATGCATTACTATTACTCGTATCTGTTCATCATTATAGCTTTTAAACTCTCTCTGATCATTCACTTTACCCCTGACAGGTTATCAAGTTCCCAAAAATATGATTCTACTTTGTTCAATTTACATGCATGCCTTATTACAATTGTAATGTTCACCATTATTCATATTCGTTGACAAACTTTCTCATATGAATGTATTGATTTTAAAAGCCTTATTTCATTTCCACTTTTCAACCTTAGCACTATTTTTAACCTTTTTACATTTTTATGCCACCCAGAGACAAACTCTACTTCGCCTCTATTGTACAACTGATTATCATCCTATTTTGTATTTGTGTAATCTAATAGGACTTGATGGTAACTTTTTATTCCATCTCTAAAAGGGGGGGGGGGGGATGGGGGCAGTCGATGGAGGGAAGTAGTATTTGTGAATAGTCCTTCTCATTAATGGCATATATTACATTCTGTGGCAGATACCCAGAGATACAATTCTTCTGCGTGGCAACGGAGATCACGATATTTCCAGTTTTCGCAAGTGGGCGAGACACAATCTTGCTAATGCCTTGTGTTATGAATGTGTTCCCTAACTTCTCGTAGAGTTTGAAGGATGTTCTTTCTAATGAGATTTATATATTTCATAGAACTTCCAAAGTTTTCATCCTAACAAATCTATATGAAATCACTTGTATAAATTTCTGTATGTAAGTGGCCATAATCTTAGAACTTTTACTAAGGCGAAAAAATTTATGATTTCTCACAAGTTTCTCATCTTCTAATGTTTTGTACAAATATCGCTTAATTGTTTGATGATTACAGTTTGCTATCCCTTGATGTAAACAAGCCAAGTCACACCTTTAGACCAGTCGCCACTTGTTTAGCTGCTCTCAGAATGTCTGATAGTAATGACTTCAGGTAAGAGCAATGAAAATTTAATTTGTGTTTTCTTTTACTTGTCTACAAAGTAAAGTATAGTGAAAGGAAGTTTGACTGACTTTTTAAAGTCATCACTTATGGTTGTTTGACATTTTAATCCTGGCTTAAATTTGTTCAACAAAATATCTGCAGAATTTTATGCTTTGTTTTTTCCTTAAATCCTAAAACTGAATGAGTGGAATGTATTGTGGTTAGTACTGCAATGCATCACCTGTTATGAGTTTTCTATACAAGAGGTTTAATATTTCTTGAAAGATAAATGCAATGAATAAGCCAGTTCGTAATTACAATTTTGCGCATGTGCAGATAAAGGTGATTTGAAGCAAGTACAATTGACCTTTATTTGCTCTCATTTTGTACACACCACAATGCGTACACAGTATGATTTTACTTGTTAAAGGGCCCCTGCCATCAAAATGCCAGTGGATACCCGTAGGTGTGCATTCCTACATACATCTCATATTTTGATATTTAAACTTCTAAATATGTTGTTTTATAGATTTTCAAAATATTTTTCAAAATAATTTTCTACAACCTGCTAAGCCCCTCCCACTTAAAAAAATCCTCCAGACAGTTTGCCCCTGTGACATCTGTCAATCATCAGTGAGCTAATAGCGATTTTGCAAATGAAATTTGAATGTAACTTTGTCAAAACTGACACCTGTTACAATACAACATACAATAACAACATAGGAGTTGTTATGTCAGACATGCTGTAGCATCAGCAGGAAAACAAAGGCAATGAGGCGGTATTGTATGAAAGCATGCAATTCTATCATGAGTGTGTGCCGAGTTGGCGGAAGTTACATACCACTATTCTACAATACAATAGACAGTGTGATCCCCCAGCTCAGCACACACTCATCCATCATTTAAAAAAACATTTATCTTTTTATCCTGTTCCGATGTTAATCAATTCTAACAGTATATGTAATTGTCATAATTCTACTACCACTAATTTTCTTCTCTGCTTTCTCTGTAACAGATCATTAATAACACAGATTGTGATGCAGGGAGGTGATAGCACCCATAATGCATCTGTGGCTGGTGCCGTCCTAGGCTGTTGGTTTGGGTTCAAGAGTCTACCACCCTCCTTGGTGCGATGTTTCAAGAAGAGTCACACAGCCTGGCTAGATGTGAAGATCAATGCTCTTCTAGACATGATGGGACTTCCTTGAATTGATCAGTTGTTGCCAGGATACAAGCTAGGTCTTCTTAGGGGTCAAAGGTCACTGCTAGGGTTTACAGGGGTATTAGAAAGGTTAGAGTAGATGTCAATTTAATAAATAGACAAACTTTTTACCAGGTATATATTTTATTCTTTTCATATTTGTTCATATTTATTCAATTCAATTCCATCTTTAAAAAAAATTATACAAGACATTGAATAAAAACATGCAATTCTATATAATATATATCATATTTCATATTTCAAATCGCAAAGTAAAAATATATTAAGTGGTGATGAAACTAAATTGGGCATAGCTGATAAAAAACCAAAAAAGATGCAACAATCTGTTTTGACCAGTTTTCCCAGTCATTTAATTTCACTTCTTTGGCTAAATTTACATCAGATGACATCATTGTTTTATAACTTTATGAAACCTTATCTAAGTCAAATCATGCAGATTGATACCATTTCTTTGCTTATTATATCAGAAAGTTGTCTGATGGCATTTGTGTATGAGAGGAACCTTCAATATATTGTGTGCAGAGATTTATAAGGGTGTTATCTCAATATTGTGGGAAGTTAACATCTTTTCGCTCCCTGCAAACAAAATCAGACTTGATAACAAACCTAAGTTTGTAACCATCTATACCTCACCTCTACAGATGTTTGTAAAATACACATATTACTCTTAAAGTAAAAAAAATATATGATATAATTCATTTTAAAGTGTTTCTTTACTCATTAAATTCAAGACAGGGGTAATTCTTTTTCATGTACGTCGATTCCCAGATGTGTCATTGGATTACGAATATGGTATGTTATTTCTGTTCGACTTGTATTATTATGCTCTCACTGATTTATAGCATTTGCCAAGCTAATAATTTCTGATCTGAACAACTTCTGCACTGTTTTTTGTCCATAATTTGATTCATTGAAATTATGTTTATTTCTATTTTAAAATCCATTAGGCAGCATGCATCTCTTTGACATCCCCGTCAGTTATTTTATACAATGTATATAAATTATGGATGTTCATTCAAACAAGTAGTCAAATTAATATACTAACCAAAGTGCCCTTCCAAAAGATTTCCTTTTTTCCCTTCTTTTTAAAGAAAAGTATTACTAGCAATCATTTGGAATATGATTAATACACAGTAGAATAAATTGTATTTTTCTTTCTTTAAAATGTCGGAATAGACATTCAATTTGATGAAGTATCACTCTGCATTAGGTGAAACTATTCTTATATTGTTGATGAAGTGTCATAACAATGTGGTAGAAGTCTGCAGATTTGCCATTTTAATACTTCTTGTGTTTATTTCAAGATAATTTATTTTACCATAAAAAAAACATAAAAACATACAAATAATCATACAGCATACAAATGGAATATGGTAAGGACCAATAAATAGGCAAAATGCTTGTAAGGATGGCCCTTTTATTGATATCCAACAAGAGAAAGGAATTAAACAAATTATTCTTGGCATGCATTCACAAGTTTTCCATTATATCTTGCCATTTTCTGGTATCTATTTTGCTTCTATTAGGTTGCCATCACTATCAAATACTCCATTTATTCACATGAAATCTTGACTAATTCTATAGATGGATTTATATTTGTTATCCAACTAATTCATGTCCATAATTAGATGCTGTGAAGTATGTATTATCGTACACTTGAATTATAGAATATATTTTTGATTGTTATAGCACCATGTAGGGGCGTTGATGTTAAATAAAGAAAATGAAATGTCTTATTAGCCAGAGAGGCATTAGTATCTAGAGCTATTCATTATTTTTGGCTTAAGACTGCATCAGATATATTCTAGGACTTTATTTACATGATAATTGAAATGGGTAGTGATTAGGAAATCACTCATTCTATTTTGATCAGTTTCTAGAACACTAGCTGCTGCAGGTCATACAATTGCAGGTACCACTGATAATGTCATGACATCTGGTACATGAATAAATTTTATTTTGCAAATTTAGGAGTTTATATAACTTTTTATGCCTCCGCCCACCGAAGGTGGTGCCGGAGGCATATGTTTTTGGGTTGTCCGTCCGTCCCGCTTTCTTGTTCTAGCGATAACTCAAGAACCACATGAGGTATGAACTTCAAACTTGGTGCTAGTATGTATCACCATAGGAAGATGATCTGATTAGATTTTGGGGTACGTAGGTCAAAGGTCAAGGTCACAGAGGCCAATTTCTGAAATTTCAGGTGTTAGCCTCGTTACTTCAAACTTGGTGCTAGTATTTATCACCATAGGAAGATGATCTGATTAGATTTTGGGGTACGAAGTTCAAAGGTCAAAGGTCACAGGTCAATTTCTGAAATTGCAGGTGTTAGCCTCGTTCTCGTGGTAATTCAAGAACCATTTGAGTTACGAACTTCAAACTTAGTGCTAGTATGTATCACAATAGGAAGACGATCTGATTAGATTTTGGGGTTTGTAGGTCAAAGGTCACAGAGGCCAATTTCTGAAATTTCTGGTGTTAGCCTCGTTCTCACGATAACTCAAGAACCATTTGGGGTATGAAGTTCAAACTTGGTACTAGTATGTATCACCATAGAGAGACGATTGGATTAGATTTTGGGATACGTAGGTCAAAGGTCAATTCTGAAATTGCAGGTCCTTCTTAACGTCATATCTCAAGAACCATTTGATCCATTAACTTCAAACTTGGAACTAGTATGCATCACCATTGTGAGACAAATTGACTAGATTTTTGTTCACGTAGGTCAAAGGTGACAGGTCATAGAGGTCATTATACAGGTGTATGTGAAATTAATGTTTTTTACCTTTGTTATCACCATATCTCAACTATTTTGTATTCATGTCTAGGAGATAAAGTGATCAGACTTGGGTTATAAGGTGTAAGGTCAAATGTCAAAGAGGTCAATTAACATGTAATTAGAGCCTCTTTATTCTGGTTATCACAACATTTTATGAACAGTCTGAGCCATTAACTGAATTTAGGCAGAGGTATATAGGAGACGCAGTCGCATTCATTTTGTTCCTGCATGTTCTTATTTGGTTGATGTTAATTGATTTTGTTTTAGTTTTTTTTCATTCATTTTCTTTGGCTTGATATTTCTTTAAATAATTTTGATATACCTCATTTTTGTTAACGTACATGTATGTAGATGCCATTTTCTCTGAATTATATATTTTCAAGCTTCATATTAACAAAAAAACAACAAGGTAATCATATTAATTGCTTTTTTTCATTGGTTAGTAAATAATACATGTATTTGCAGAACAATTATATCACTATGATCATTATAGTGGATAGAGGCATTTCTTTATGAATAATGTACTACGAAAGTAAATAACAAATAAATAACAAAATGTCATTGATTTGAACTTATTACATAAATGTAATACATGTATCAAGATTAATTATTTGTATAGTTTTATTTTGTGTGTAATTCATAAGCCTTCTATTTAAATAGAAAAGTATGTCAAGTAAACATAAGTACTCATGGCTGATGAAAAACTGTAAACTCATCTTGATTTGATTTCTGATAATTGTAAACAGTTCACATTACCACATACATGTACGCTTTTGTTATAACAATTATCATTATATGCTTTGATACAAATAGCTTTATGACACATTTAGAAATTCACCTCACTAATCTTTTAACTCCCTAAAATGCCAAAAACCAAAAGCTTGTTGATTTTTTATCATATAATTATTGATGTATGTGATTAAGCAATTTGATTGTGCAATAATCTTATTTTTGTCTATTTCTAATTAGACATTTTGTAAATATCTTGAATTAAAAAATATATAATTTTGATGTTCTCCCATTACAGTAAATGTTAATGGCAAATCTAATCAATGATATCTGAAGGAAAAGATCAGCATGCGTTTTATTCAGTTCTATTTAGTTTTCTACCAACTACTCATAATTTCATGACTTATTTCTAAATACAGAGAGATGTGTTAATGATCAGAATTCATGAAGTAGATTTGATGAAAATAAACAAATGTTGGTACAATTTTCACTTTGTTACATGAAGAAATTACATCAAACTCCCATGTACCGCTTACTTTCATGTGTTGAATTGTGGTGCTTCCAGGTATTATAAAGAATATGAATTTCATGCATTGCCAAAAGCTTTAAATTTATTTTCATGCTGCTTTCAATTTGTTTTCAGATTTATATTTCTTTTTGTAAGGTGACAGATATATAGATGAATAAAATCATTGAAGATATATTTAAACTATGTCTCCATTTTCCTCATTTACCATAATGTCAAACAGTAAACAGGGGAGCGTTTCAGCAAGAGTTTTGTCAGTGATTTTTACCGACAAATTTGCTCTCAGCCAATCATATGCAAGGATTTCAGTAGCTTATAACAGTTGTCGGTAAAAATCACTGACAAAACGCTTGATGAAACGCTCCCCTGAAGTCAAGATAGTGCATCAGTTGAAATTGTTTATTTCAGATCCAGAAAAAAGTGAATACAAGATGGAAAATGGAGCATTGTTAGTAATATCTTAAAATAAAAAGTTGAAACTTTTTTCTAACATGCACAAATTTAGAAAATTTAAATTTGGTGATTGTACATGTATTATGGTTTTTTATTTCAAAGTTTCCGATTTAACATTCTTCATCCACTTATCTTACGTGGAACATATGGGATTCCAAGGAATCATGAGATTTAACATGTTTATTGTATTTATGCTAAACTGGTCTTCCCCTTCTCTCGCTATTTGTCTCCTCTTTCCTCTCATTCACTATCTTCTTTCTCTTTCTCTTTTTCTTTACTTCTCTCTCATTTTTACAAGTTGGTTCATTTTTTAAAGATGCAATCTGATAAATGCATGTACATGTATACTGTATACGACAGCCTAGGAGAATGAAATGCAGAAAATACACAAACGCAATAATGCAAGCTTTACAAACTTCATTAATCATTTACAGTAATATTGTATAAAGTACATTTACCGTGGAGTGGTAATGGATTTGAACCCAAACGTGGTGTGGCTGCCCGTTCGATTAAATCAGTAGATTAATAAAAATATAAATTCATTTAAGTAGTGCTAATCAAGTTTCGTTTCCCTTATTGCGCTGTGGTTGGCGAAGGTAAAAGAAATGGGATCTTAAATGACACTTAACTTTATTGAATAATGTACTAGTATAAGCTTGGGTTATCCTTAGGTTGATCGTGGGCAGATTACGCGGGATGTGAAATTGCAAATTTTGATTGAATAATTCTCATATTCTCAAGTTTTAGCTGATTTACCCAGCGAGTGCATGTCTTCACCAATTCCATCTATTGTAGGCCTATGTTTTGCCATAGATCCCACCTCAAAGCATGTTCATAAATCCTCTGTTTTCAATGTCTGAAGCAGTGAGTCTAAAGAAGTTTTCCTTTCTGGAGATGTTGTAGTCGAGTGGTCTAAACACTTGACTGGAGATGAGAAGGTCGTCGGTTCGATCCCGGCACGGTACTTATGTCCTAGAGAAAGGCATTTTATCTATCGTGCTCCCCTCCACCCAGGTGTTAAATGGGTGTCCATATTGCGGGGTATATATCCCCCACCCCCCCACCCCCTCGCCCCCCCCCCCCAAAAAAAAAAAAAAAAAAAAAAAATTGAGTTTGGGGGGATAGCCTGTATTTTCATCCCCCATATTTTTGGATAAAATAAATCAGAATTATGATACAATAACTTACAAGTAGTAATTATCCCAACACATTATGTTTGATCTTGAAATATCATCACATTCTTTAATCACATAAGAAATGCCATAATTTCAATGCGAAAATATCGAAGAAAATTTGTTCGATCGCATTGTTATTCTCAATTACGGGGTTCCACCATTGGCGTAGATCCGTGTATTCCTTCTTTTAATTGGGGGGGGGGGGGGGGGCTCTGTTCTCCATGAATGGTCACCCCCCCCCCCCAGGTTGAAAAGAAATTCTTGCATATTTACGCCCGTGATTCCGTCAATAACAATTTATTTAAAATGCTATATATTATGTCACCTGCATGTTTAATACTCTCGTGTACATAACTGATATTACAAAATATGTAAGTTCGCTTAATAACTTATCGGTGTCAATTAGGACGTGGGGGTTAGTGGGGGGGGGGGGGGGATCTGTACCCATCTAAATTCTCCATTCTGCCAGTAAAGATAATTTGGGACCTTGCCTAAATTACAAATGTCAAGACAGTATCATTTTACACAAATTTCTTATATCGCAGCGCTGCTTAACCAATGTTTGATAGCCAGTTAATTCTCATGATCCTATCATAAACATGGCAAATAGTTGTCAAATATAATTTTAGTCAGCGGGGGCATAATAACAAAAAAATTTCGCCAAACCTTCAAAATTCGCTCAGTAGGGGGTTATGGGGGTCCAGTTTCCCTCCATAATTCCCAGACAAGCAAAAAAAAAAAAAAAAAAAAAAAAAAAGGGGGGGGGGCACAATCGAGAAAAAGGCGGATCGTCTATGGTCAAAATGCATACTTCACTTCCGAAAGGGGGGGGGGCACGGGCCGGAAGTGCCCCCCCCCCCGGATCCGCCAATGGTGGGAGGGAGGGTCGATGAAAATAATGCGAGAGAACATGGCTATAGAGTGAGGGGGAAGGGTTGGGTTTTTTTCACGTTGCATTTGCCTTTTCTCTTCTTTCTCTCGCTTTCTCTCTTCCATTTTCACCATTGGATGAGGGGGGGGGGGGGGGAGGTAGGTGTGACTTTTTATTAGCCAGGTGGACCACAGTGTGCGTGGGTATTTGCTACGCTAAATTATTAGTTTTTATACTCATTGCTCTTGTGGGTCCAATAATCTATCCATTCACTATATTCAAGCTTACAAATCTCAAGGTCATTTAGGACGCTCCATCCAAATTATAACAATTCTGAATATGTTCATGATATAATATAGATCTCTCTAATTTTTTCTAAGTAATGAAGGACGTGTGCAAACCTTTCCATAAGATGATAGCAGAAAGATAAGTGTCAGTTCCACCATCCGCACATATCAAAATGAAATCCTATTATATTCTGTCTCATTTTTCTACAACGCTTTTAAGGAAAGAAAGCGCTGGAGGTATGGAGACAAATTGCTTCTATTCTGTCAGCTTCAGCGTTAAGACAAACGAAGAAGGAAAAGGAACCCATTTAGAATAGTATTCAGGACGTGACAACATGGAGCTAGACATTTTAACCTTCTGATCTTTATGGAGTCTTGACCCAAGGCTATACATATCCCTTGCATTAAGTATGAGTGTGACGTACATATATATTCTTGAATCAAAGATCAGTCGAGGGCGAATAGAAATGGGCTTATTATTTTTCTCATCTTCCGTCATATATTTTTTTGTAAATTTAGAACACTGGTTTTAAAAAATCACAAACCTTTGGTTATGACTTTGTTCACAAGTATTGGTATTACATGTCTTTCCCTTTTTAAATTATGACCTCAATCAGAATCCCATACTGTTAAAGAAATGTCTGTCGTTACTATAAATCATAGAAATGAAATTATAATAACTGACTTCATCTCAAACTTGGGTGATTGAGATCACTACTTATAAACTATGGAAGGGTACTAAGCATTATAAAAGACACATGAACAAGAAAGCTACAATAGCAGTCATAGGTTGGAATATATCTTCCACCATTGTAATTGATTCAGGAATATTGTTTAAAAAGAATATTTCCTTCATACATATCTCCCTTTTCTCCAGTACGTAGAGTAAATTGATGATTATCCACTATATAATTACTTTTGCTGATGAAAAAACAGACCTTAAGTGAATCAAAATGACTGGGGAAATAAAAACTCTGCAAAGTCCTTTGATCAGTTACTTGTAAATGGGAAGGCACCATTGTAGGAGGAACATTTATTTCTGTTCATTTTAATTTTTAAAAACGCGATGTTTACAGGGCAAAATATAGTGTATTCCTGCTTTGGAAAGTGTCAACTTTAACAAAAATCATTTTTTTATACACCAATACAAATAATACGAAAATGTTCATTAGTAACCTAGAATTATTGAGAGTCATTCTCCGGTCGTCGCGTGTTTCAAAAGAATTGCAATCAGATATAAAGGCTTTTCCCTTCACATAAGAAGAGCATTGGCATTAATACTTCCAGGAATAGAGATATTTCCCAATCCCATAATCGAGAAATATCATTGAAAGATATCAGCGAAAGAATCTGATCATGAATATCTAATACTGTGTGATTCAGAAGACGCTTTATACAAATCGTCTGAAGTTACATGTTGAATTTTCCCGTCAAAAGGGTTAGTTAACGATGTTAACGATAGGGGGGTTTGCAAAATACAAGCTTTGCTTTTTAGCATTCCCCTCCATTTTCAGCATTTATTTATTATAATTATCTTTGAAAATTACGCTGAATGAAAATTATTGTTATTACATGCATTTTGTTCATGATATTATTTAGGATGTATTTACGTTTGTCTTTATATTGTTGAAAATGGTTCATGATATTATTTATGATGTAATAATTAACGTTATACTTTGTTGAAAAATGTTTCATGAAATTATGATGTAATTACATGTACGTTGTTATATTCTGTTGAAAATGGAAAATAAATGAAATGAAAAATGAAATGAAATGTTCAGACTATGAAACTCTAATTACTTATCGTATAGTTGTACGATTCTCGTATAACCATATGATGAATGTAGGTAGTCTCAACAGGGGGTGAACTAGGGAGAGAGAGAGAGAGAGTCAAATGCATATCATTATACTATAAACCAAGTGTGCATTCTAGAAATTTATTGTTAGAAGTGTAGTTGGGTTGTTAATACTAGATTTATGATGAGTTTGATATGGTTAGGGGGTAGGGAGGGGGGAGGGGGATATCAAACTAGCAAAGCGATCGGGCGTTGTCTATGTTCTCGGATCACTCAAAAATATCTCGAAACGAATTCTATATCATTAAGAAAATGAAAAAAAAATCATAAAAATGCCTTGAGCGGTGGCAATGATTTGACATTATAGAAATGGTAATATCGAGCAATTGGTCAATTGCTATAATTAAATCATCAAAAATGCTTGACAGTGATATTGACATTTTCAAATTTCTTATTTGTCGTTTTGTTAGAGAAAGAGAGATGGAGAGAGAGAGAAAATAAATAGAAAGAGAAAGTGAGAGAGAGGGAAGGATAGAGAGAGGGGAGGGAGGGGAGAGAGAGAGAGAGAGAGAGAGAGGGAGAGAGGGAGGGAGAGAGAGAGATAGGGAGGAAGGGGAGGTGTCGATTACATTTTGAGTAATGAATTTTCCGATCCGAGAAAAGCAATTTACACCAGAAGTTATAGGCCTATAGAGAACAACGAATAGAAGCATTTTTATTAGATTTTCTCGTTATTTTTCTGCTACCAACAGATATTTTCATGAAAACTCAAATCAAGCACATCATCGTAGGTGCTTCATTCGCTGACTGTCAGTTTATAGAATTCGTATGACAAAAATATTCATGTGGGTTGGTGTGGGTGGAACGTTAAGCCTCATGTATCTTGATTCCAACCCAATATTAATCTTTCGCTATATAGTTGTCCATCCGCGCCATTTCATCATCTCGATATCTCAAGCACCATTTGAAGAATGACAAGTAGGCTATGCGTCATCGCAAGAACATGATGTAAAGACGATCATTAGCTATAAATGCGAAATATTAAAAGAAAATGCACTTAGGACGTTAACACCCCCTCCCCCTCTCTCTCTCTTAAATTAAACTTCTATATATAATTATACTGAACTGTAAAAACTCATCTTATGACGTTTGGAGTCGATAACATTGTATTTGAAGTTCAAACGTAAAAAAAAAAATATGCAAATATACGTGTATATCCTTATAAAGATAACTGTAGCGTCTAAATGTGTCTTTCATGCAGTCATACAATATGTTGCAATCTTAGCACAAGTATCCACTGACTGTGAAATAGAATTTATTTAATATATCGAACAACGACATATTTTTACATGCATTGTCGCAGAGGCAATTTGCCATTTTTATTTATTTTTTTTTTCATTTTTTTTAAATTTTCATTTTCCTTTTTTAATTTCTTATTTATTTTTTATTTATCTATTTACTTATTTATTTATTTATTTTTATTTTTTTATTTTTTTATTATTTATTTTTTGGGGTGGGGGGGGGGGGGTCATTGGATCAAATGTCATAAGCTAGTGTTAAAACTGTGGCTTCAATATTTGCATATAGGTTGTATATATTATGGTATCTTATAAATAGGATCGGTTTACGTTAAAGCTCTACAAGCGCCATACGCTTGATTTGTTAAATTACTAATTGTAGTATTTTATGGTAGTATCAAGCAGTTATTGAAGAAATCCCCATTTTCTTTTCAAATATAAATAAAAAGGTAATTGTAGCCAAACCAAAAAGTAAGCATATATAGTATCCAGTGAAAATATCTTGAACAGAAGTAGTATGTGAATAATTCATGGACATAAAGTACAAGGATAATTATTGATCATCAATAGAAAATGCCATTTTCTAAAAGTTTCTTAACCGTTGACTACTGAATTATCTCATACCCATAGGCTTAATACAGGGATCACCCGGTTCCCGTAGTCTGTGGGTTAACCGTTGACTACTGAATTCCCTCATTCCCATAGGCTTAATACAGGGATCACCCGGTTCCCGTAGTCTGTGGGTTAACCGTTGACTGCTGAATTCTCTCATTCCCATAGGCTTAATACAGGGACCACACGGTTCCCGTAGTCTGTGGGTTAACCGTTGACTACTGAATTCCCTCATTCCCATAGGCTTAATACAGGGACCACCCGGTTCCCGTAGTCTGTGGGTTAACCGTTGACTACTGAATTCCCTCATTCCCATAGGCTTAATACAGGGATCACCCGGTTCCCGTAGTCTGTGGGTTAACCGTTGACTACTGAATTCCCTCATTCCCATAGGGTTAATACAGGGACTACCCGGTTCCCGTAGTCTGTGGGTTAACCGTTGACTACTGAATTCCCTCATCCCCATAGGCTTAATACAGGGACTACCCGGTTCCCGTAGTCTGTGGGTTAACCGTTGACTACTGAATTCCCTCATTCCCATAGGCTTAATACAGGGACCACCCGGTTCCCGTAGTCTGTGGGTTAACCGTTGACTGCTGAATTCTCTCATTCCCATAGGCTTAATACAGTGACCACCCGGTACCCGTAGTCTGTGGGTTAACCGTTGACTGCTGAATTCTCTCATTCCCATAGGCTTAATACAGGGATCACCCGGTTCCCGTAGTCTGTGGGTTAACCGTTGACTACTGAATTCCCTCATTCCCATAGGCTTAATACAGGGACCACCCGGTTCCCGGAGGCAATTGGTTAATATTTATAGGAAAGCCCTTGTCAAGGAAAACTGAATTAAAATGTATCACAGCAAATTGCATCTGGTAAAAAAATCATTTTGCGAGTTGACAGTTGCATTTAAAAATTCAGTGACTTCTTATCTATTCATACAAATTAATCACAAGACCCACCAAAACGATTAGCTGATATGGAAATGCAATTCTCAGGTAATCACAAAGAAATATACAAAGTCTTGCTTTCAGTTGTCAATAGAGAAAAACAATGAATATACAATTATTTTTCATTTTTTACTAAAATACGATGAGCGTATACGCAGGGCTGTTAATGAATATTTCAGCCTTTCCATGCTTTGCCCATCACAATAATGGAAAGACATCTCGAAGCATCAAGAAGATGATATATGTGAAGGAGGAAAAAATACTTCTTCAATCAAAGAGACCCTAACCACATGTAATGATATGCGTACAGTAAATCTCTGAAATACATATATGATTTGACGAAAATCCTACTCATGAATACTAATTTTGACGGAAGTATTATAGTGATGCGAAAATACATCACTTAACTGTCGCATTCCATAAATATTTCATATTTTGCTCAAGTTCAGGGATATTTACAAAGTGTAGTATATGACTGTTACAGCAAGAAATAGCAAGGATGTCCCCTTATTACTCAGCATTGGGTCAAATTTACCGAGAGTGTATGGATATTTCTAAATTTCTTATATATAATTATGTATATATCTTCTCGAGAGAGCAATCTATTCGCATGTCATGGACCTGCCTCATAAAGATCTCTACCTTCCATGTCGTGCGATTAGAATTTTTCAATTCAATGAGAGATCATCCTTTTTCAATTTCTTTCAGAAATTACTTTACACAATTCTGTGGAAAGATATTTCTTATCCATAAATATTTATGAAAAGGTTGGTAGTTATCCTAAGACTTGGTTATAACATTGATTGACTCAAACTAAATATGAATATAAATGCTCAGTGAAACAATTTGCATGCAAAAACCCAGAAGAGTGATTTTATTCCAAATTGCATTAATTCATTCTTCAACTACAACGTTTGATCCGATTTAATGATAAAAAAGAGCATTGTGCTTTTTGATCACTACCAGCTATCTTATCATAAACATAGTATTTTGTAGCTTTGATAGATGTAGTCAGTAAAAGTAAAATTCGTCATGAATGTAACAGATTTGTTTAAATCTGGAATGTTAATTAATAATAAAATCTATAATGGCGTAACTAAGATGTGGTGGGTACATACCCCCAAGTGAACAAAAAAAAAAAAGAGGGAGAGAAAAAGCAATTAGGAAGATGGTGAAAGGAACATGAAGAGAAAACAACATGACTCCTTCCAACACCTTCTCCTAGTCAATAGCCCTACAAATTCGCATTTGTTGCATCTATTAGGATCGGTGCCCCTCAATGATGTAAGTGCCCCCCATGCCTGCACACACGCTACGCCACTGATAGTATAAACTAGTGATTCATCTACCTTTACACAATAAGGACTGAGAATTAGCCATCTTCAGTTTGTACAATTGACTATGACATATAGAAACTGGCAGTGAGAAAAGGTTTCGTGCATGGGAGAGACAAGACCAGGTAGAAAGGAATGGAAAAGAGATGAAACAATGGCCGAGAAGCTTCTTAATGGTTTTCGATAAAAGTCTCCAAATTTAGGAGTGATGTCTTGATCACGTCATGAAAAAACAATTAAGATCATAAAGAAAATAGTGTGAGGCCAGTATCTACTTACGCCACCTGATCTTAAAGCAGCCAACGCTCGGCTGGAAGAGGGGAAGCGATCCCCAGAAGAAGGGCCTACTTGACTACTATTCAAGAGCTGGTCGAGTTTCTCACCATCACCTTCTTCCAAATCACCTCACAGATGACACGTTGTCCGAACCAACAAAAAGCAAAAAAGAAACATTTTTCGTAGAACTTTCTACGCTATCACATCATCTTCTTTGATCCACATTGACGTTGGTACAGAGATCGGTGGCTTATCATGAGCGTTTAACTTGAATATCAGAGGAGGGAGGGGAGTGAAATTAATCGTCTACTCCTTCCTTCAGGTGAGGCTATCTAGGTCTTGCCCTAATGTGTATTGCTCTCTAATATCTGATATAAAACACAATCAAGGTACACTTCAAGTACTTCGAATGCATCTTACAGAAACTACACCAGTTTTATATTCTAAACGATATGACAAATATAATCAGTTCAAAGGGTTATTTACAGAAAGATAGCAATAAAAACAAACCACATGGGCATGAATAATTTTCAAGAAATATAGACCACTTCCATATTCACGCCGATATTTTACGTGCATACGTTTGCTGAACCTCTCTAAATTTAAGAAAATCAAAGGCAGTGTCACAAATCATCTTTTAAACTCACTATAAATGATATATTTCACGGATTAATTTTTGTACATTTTATATATCATTCTCTACTTGTTCGTTGAAACTAGTATTTTAAAAATCAGCTGTATTGTTAGTGCATTAAAACTACAGGCAGCTTAATTCTATTTTTACAATATTACAGGGTTGGCGATATATTTTATTTAAAAAAATATCGGATTTATTTTATTTAAATCAGATTTTTTATTTTTTTTATTTTTAAAAAATTTCATCAGAAATGATGTTCAATTACAAAGAAATCGTACCCTAATAATAACATCAATCTTAATCTTATAAATTTTACTCCTAACATTGTTCTTCACAGTATATTTTGTAATTATAAGCCAAATTAAAAATATGAAGTAACCGACAAATCAAAATCCATTTGAGAAATAATTAATCTCAATGAATTAATTTCCCAAAATATATACATTCAACATACAAACTTCCCTAGGGTATACCCATTAAGTAGAGAAAATGCCCCCATTGGGGATTCCCATTAAGTAGAGAATAATTCCCCCACTTTTTTGTGCGCAATCAATCAAGCACGCAATTGCTATTCTATTATCGTCTTCAGGTTACAATGCCAAAAATGACGTCCCCCCCTCCTCTGTACATGCATGCTGCCACTAACATCATCATACAGAATCACATGCCAGTGCACAATTTTTATCCAGTTAATGCTCTTAATTATATTTTGAACAGCCATTTCTTTGCCCGCCGTCTTCTTTCATAATAGACAACCTAAAAAGATGATCCATTTGCCATTCGATTTTTTGAATATGAAATAGAAAAGTTTTTTTGTCACCTAGGTACATTGAAAAAGACAGAAAGGCGTCTTTTTTAGCTGAAAAGCCATCTTTTGGGGCAATGTACATGTAACTATCGTAGTAAACTACCTATTTGTAACATTTAAATGGTAATTTTTAGTTCATTTTGAGTTTTACAGATCGTTAGTAAAGCTCTTCCATTGCGAGGGATGCGAAACTTCTGTTATTATTCAAAGCACTGAACATAAAATGAACTGTCTTGGAGAGCAATATATGAGACAGCTTTACAACAGTTAAAGTATGACTATACTACATTATGTTATAGTGATTTTTACAAAGTGTTCGCAAAAAAATCTGTTACATTTTGTAATAAGTATAATAAGAAAAAAAAAAGAAACATGTTTCACTGATAGCCGACAAGAAATTCAAATTTTAAAAGAAAAACTTTACATACATGTATATGTACACACTTAAACCAAAATTGAGTCACTGCTGATCACGTAGCCTACTTATCTTTGGTTCTTTCTTTTTTTCAATACAATTTATTCAAGGCCATTTAAAAAGTCCATTTAAAAGAAACACGAATCAAACAAATAGAATATATATTGAAGCATTGAACCAACCAACCAAAAAGAGCGGAAAGAAAAGTAGAATATAAAAGACAAGAATAATAAGCGCGCAAATGATATTTACGTCAGATAAAATAATGGACATGAAATGGGAAACTGCTAAAGAACCGTCGAGGCAGTCCCGAGTAAAATACCTAAGTTTGTACTGATAAAAATTATAAAAACATAAAGATAAAAGGGGTTGGGTGAATTAATTATGTAGCAGAGTAAAGGGATTTAGAATTCCTTAAATTTTGATTTAAAAGAATTTAAAAATTAAACATTTCTGACATAATGAGGAAGAGAGTTCCAAATAAAAGGTCCTTTGTATTTAAAAGAAAAAAGAAGATGCTGTGTTTTTACAATTTTCAATACAATAATTTTCAGGATTTCTAATAATATCATACATTACTGTTTTACATTTAACCATCGTGGCAAGATGTTGTGTTTATGTTTAAAAACCATTAATGATGACCCCATTATTCCTTAATATTTTGTTTGATATAGCTAGTATATGTTCATTCCATGATAAATGTTGATCTACAATAACTCCTAAAAAAATTGTGGATAGCCCACGTTTTATGATTACATTATTCATTCTTATAGACCTACTTAGATTGCTTAATAAGTCATCTGTAATTGAACTTTCATTATAGAGTGAAAGTAGATCTATATAAAACTAGACTTTGAATTATTTAGGACAACTTATTATATGTTTCTGATGGAAGTAATTGATTTGAAGGATTAAAACTGCCAACAGCAAAACTTTTGTCAATTATTTGTACATGTTATAATAGAAGCGATTTAAATCAATGATTTTATCACGATTTAAATCGCGATTTAAATCAACATGATTTAAATCCGCCAACCCTGCAATATTTATTCTGAGAGTTTGTACATCGTTTGCCTCGATTAGTGCTGTAAAAATTTCAAATGCCGATGATAATTACAAGTCCCTGGGAAGTACGATGAAATATGCAGAAAGCGCGATTTTAACGCTTGAGGATTTAAATGAAATAAAAGGAATAAGCTTCACAGTTCTAAATCAGTGAAACAGAGCAATCAGGAGAAGATACAGATTATCTCGCAAAAGCAATAGAAGAATTGGTTTTCATGTTTATGCAAAAGAAAATCCGTCACTATGTCTGACTTGTCATGGTAGCAAAGGACTAAAAATTGGTGTAATATTTCAGTTTTCTATATCCCTAATGGACTGGCCTAACATGATTTTGGTATCAGATTGTCTATTATAGGAAGTGTGTCAGAAGCATTAAGTAAAAGAGACTGAAAACGATATCACCACATTTACGCGGGCCTCGCACATTCACAAAACTTTCGTTTCGTTAGCGAAATACGTGAATGTATTTAAATCGTGAGAAGCCGCCGATATTTCATTCGTCTCTGTTTTTTTCTTCTTAAGCTATATAGACGTGTGCTTTAGAAACCGTCGCATCAGTGGAAAAAGGGCTTAACGTCCATGTATAGTGTCAATGAGCGCTATCCCTTTTTTACACTGATGCGATGAAACTATAAGTTACATAGAAAATGTGAATTCTACATAAAACAACGGAAAATATGGTATTGAAAAATGGGTAAGCTAAAGAGCGTTTAAGATGAGACATTCCCTGTCGCTATATAGCATGGTCAATTCTTTGAATGTTTAATTTCAAATCTTGATATTTCTTACACCAATGGGAAGCTGTTTCCAGAGTAATTTAGGAAAAGGAAATTTTCTATTTAATCCCATTTTACGTATTATTAAGGAATGTAACTATATAATACAACCACATCTTTATTAAAGGGACATTTATCCTTGATAAGCTTCTAAGTTTCTTTTTAGCAAAGCAGGATTGGTGAAATTTTGAACGAAGTAGGATAATATAGAAGAAAATAATGAATAAAAATACAATTTGGGATCACTTTACTGAAATGGGAAATTCAAATTGGTGAATCAGTCATATGGCACTCTACACAAAATCACTAATATATATTTTTTTAAGATATCATTGCTGAGCGGGATAAGTTTATTCGCGTGTACAAAACAACATTCTGAGATGGCTTTATGATTTTGTTTTCTGCAAACCGCTGAATGTTGTAAAAATGAACATCTAACATGACGTCCATATTACTTGAGAACAATCCCAAGGGATCCGTTACTTAATATAAACACAGAAATTCATCATGTAACAAAATGGGAGAGTTCTTCCCACTTACGTCGCTATATTGAATGAACAATTTGTCAATATGAGATTCACCTAGATTAAGAAATCTTTCATGTCTTAGGCTAAGATTTATCAAAGATTCATATAACTTTCCTTATTATTTTTCCAGTTTCATTCAAACCCGTTCTGATGATTATTCTTCTATCAGGCAACCCAACCTGGCACAAAATTTGGACTGCCGTTTAATCTAAAATATAAAAAATTCATTGAAAAACATTTGAGAAAACGAAAAGGCGTGCTATTTAAAAATTTTACTTTTGAAAATGGGAATTAAGGAATATTATTTCATGTATATGTATATCTTTGAATGGAAACAAAATTAACTCTGTACAAAATCTTCTTTGGGGGAACTGAATATCCTGTAGAAAAATCAAAACGTTCACGTGGATAATTATTAGCTATACCAAAGTCGTAAGCTAAGCCAAATCACAAGATAACAGAATAAAACCGAGTTTTATACATGATAATAAAATAATAATAAAAAAAGGATTATCGCAAGCTTTCTGCAAGCTTTCCAGGAGACATCCAACTTATTATATTCTCTGTCGTAATCTTCCGCATAATGATTTTTCATTATTATTATTATTATTATTATTATCATAATTACTATTATCATTATTATTATTATTAAGTCTCATTTACACAGGGTAGCCCCATCAGTGACATGCACTGTTCTCCCAGGGGGCCCTGTTGGAAGAAAAATGAAACACATAGAGATGCAAAATATACAAACTTACAATTACGCTATGTTGGCGGTGTTGATGAATTGTCAACTTGAAATTAAGATCTGTGCACTTGCCAGTATGATGAAATGAAAGAGTGTATGGTTATTAAAGTTCTAATTGAGGTTGACATACTGTTCCACAATAGTGAGCCATCAACTGCAATTCTTTTCTTTCCTTTTTCAGTTCTACATTGTGGTATTTTGATTCCGAAACTGCTAGCGCTTCTGGTATATGAGTGGATGCTTGATGCTTGTATGAACAAATCTGTGACATTTCTATTCAGAGCATTGTATACAAAGTTTGATTTGTTGAAATTTCCAATCCTCCTCAATGGGAACCCATCCTAGCTTTTGCAACACTTCTACAGTTGGGGTTCGACTAGCTACTTGTAAAATAGTACGACCAATTCTTTTTTGTTGCTTGATGATTGTATTAGGTTCAAATTACAGTTCGACCTAACTGAACTGCAATATTCAAAATGTGTCCTAATTAGCGAGTTCGCTAATATTCTGCACAATGCTCCGTAAGGAACGGCTGGAGCCTTCTAAGTAATGATATTTTAGGTTTGTCCAATTCAAACGTTTCCTAACTTCCGGTACTGCTCCTCAATGGCAATTCAGGAATCGCGTAAACATGCTAACCCCTCCACTTGTTCGTCGGCAAGATGTTGAAAGTTTTCGTTGTCAAAGCGGGAAAATGTATTAAGTTTGTTGGCTCGGTGCTGTGAATAATTCTACGAACACGTTATCTCTCCTTTTGTCAGATTAATCCGTCATGGCTTGACTAGCTTTCTTGTGAGACTAAGGTATTTTGTCAATGATTCTGTCATTCTCCCCCATTTCGATTATTCTGATGTAAATGTGGCAATCTGCATCTAAGATATTTTGATTAATAACAGAAACTTCAGAACCGGGCGGGAAGGATTATTTTGAGAATTGATTCATACTCTCCTACTTTAAATTTAACGTATAAACATAATTATTTCAAAATGGAAGAAATTGAATATTGGTAATCTTTTATGTGTTAAGTTTTGAATAAATTTGCCCCAGATTATATGAAAATATCAATACCTCATAAGTCATATATCTATATTTACCACGCACAAGATGTCACCTTAGTCTCCCAAGACCGAAAACAAATAGTTGTAAACGGACATTTTGTGCTACTAGTGCTACTAAAATGGGCTATCCGCCACACCTATCTTTTTTTTTATATAGATGTATATATTTTGAATCAGTGGCGAATCCATGGGGGGGGGGGGACACGGAAGTGCCCCCCTTTTGGAAGAAAAATATGCATTTTGACCATAAAGGATCCGCCCTTTTGTCGATTGTGCCCCCCCTTTTTAGAATGAAAGCATTTTTTTTTTTTTTTGCTTGTCAAAGAATTATGGAGGGAAACTCGACCCCCAATAAATGCCTCCCCCACTGATCGAATTTTGGAGGTCTGGTGAAAAATATGGCGACTTTTCGAGAAGCTGGCAAGACCAAAAGAATACGGGTCAACCTTTTCCAAAAGTGGACAACCTGCATTTGTGTGCCCCCCTTATACTAAATCCTGGATCCGCCCCTGTTTTGAATTGCAATGTATATATCAGCATTTAATGTTTTATGGAAAAAAACCTGTCAGATAACACTCCGAGATTACGTGCAGTTTGTGCAGGTAAAAATGGAATGGTGTTGTAAATCAACCTTCTATCATAAATCACAATAAAACCCCATTTCAATATGGGTATGAGCAATCCGTGATTATTTATACCACATAAACTGAGGGAGTAATAGAGTGTTGACACCCTATGTATTACAATGATTGCATTGGTAAGTAAATATACGATATACAAAACGTGTCCATATATAGATACGAACACAACAATTCAATTCAGCTCAAGAGTTTGTTGAATATATTATCAAGTACCCCATTGGCGGATCAGGGGGGGGGGGCACTTCCGGCCCGTTCCCCCCTTTTTCTTCCAAAAGGGGAAGGGTATGTACTTTGACCATAGAGGATCCAGCCCTTTTCTCGATTGTGCCTCCCCCCGTTTTAAATGAAGATTTTTTTTTAATTATTTTTTTTAAAATTTGTTTGCTTATCAGAGAATTATGGAGGTAAACTGGACCCCCATAACCCCCGCCCCACTGAGCGAATTTTGGAGGTCTGGGAATTTTTTTTTGGTCACACCCCCCCCCCCCGACTTTTCAAGAAGCTGGCAAGACCAAAAAATAACGGGTCTACCTTTTCCAAACGTTGACAAACCTGGATTTGTGTGCCCCTCCCCCTTATACTAAATCCTGGATCCGCCCCTGAAGTACCCTATCAAGTATTTATTACTCTTGAAATGCTCAAGAAAACCACATCCAAGTAATGAGGTTGATGCAAATCAGAACTGCTGCTAATTAGGAACCTAGTCGTTGATAGACAGGTTGTAACATGCAACTCAAAATTATGATTATTTTGCTAAATTTCAGAAATCCGCAATGTTTGTAGCCTCTTGTCGAGGCCCTAGCGCTGTTGAAATCCTTAGCGATATGGAGGCAAAATTTCTGGCGAGCGAAGCGAGCCAGCAAAACCGAGGCGCTTGCGCCGAGGGCCTCTTGACACCTGATCTGAATTTCTTTTGTATTTCATTGTTTTGACGAATATTCCGACCAAATTTTGGTCGGTGAAAATCATCCAATAAGCGCGAGCTACCATGACGTAATGTTTAATATTCATGACTCGACTGCACGCTAGCCCAAAATGGCGTTCAACGTTTCTTCCACGACGAGTGATGACGATATTTGTAAGAGCTTAGAATATGCCGCTAGAATGTTGAAGATTGACAGATTCAAAGATTTGCAAGTTGATGCAATCAAATCTGCACTTAAAGGACAAGATGTTTTTGTGAATCTGCCTACTGGCTATGGAAAAAGTGTTATTTTTCACGCGCTACCGCTCTGTGCTGATTACCTCCGTGGGCCAGGGATGGAGAGTGAGACTCAATGGACTGCAGCTTTGAATTCGCGAGCTATGCTAGGGCCTAGGCCAGGCGGATCCCCCGGGGCCTTGCCGGGCAGTGAAGTTAACTCCTTGGTTACATCAGAATTGATGGAGATGCATCTATTGTTGAACGGTGACTTTTATTGCCCATTCTTCATTATTTGTAAATATATGATGATCTCTTGAGAAATATGTACATTATTTTGTCTTATTTCAAATTACCATGGTTTGTAAGCTAGATATCGAATTCTTCATAATGTGCTTGTCTGTGAATGTATTTTGAGCAATAGATTTACGTAATCCCCCCCCCAAAAAAAAATAATAGACTAGTCCAGAACTGAAGTAAGAAATCCTTGAGATTTCATTGGCCAATTTGCTGGGCGATCGCCGCAGTTATCTAACTATTCACGTTTCATGCATAACTCAGTAGGAAATCGTGCCTCATGAATATATAATTCAGGTCGGGTGTCAAGAGGCCCTCGGCGCGGCGCAAGCGCCTCGGTTTGCCGCCAAGGATTTCAACAGCGCCAGGGCTTCTACAAGAGGCTACAATGTTTGCGGCTTCCTAACAATGACAAGAAAGAAAGAGCGACAATTGAAAGAAGAATCGGTAATTCAGTCTCACCAAGGAGAAGGAGATGGAAGGATGCAAATTATGTAAAACTCACCAACGAGGAACTAAACTAAGGATTGAAAATTCAAGTCTGAACTAGAAAAGGGAGAAGGGCATAGGCCATTGATCTCTATGTAAAGATCAGCGGCATGGACGTGATCAATTGAAAATGTATTCCCAACGTGGGGGAGGGAGGGGCGTGGTATGTAAATGTTGATGAAGGTCTCCTTTCAATGGCCCCTGCTCCGGTTATATAACTCCGATTATATAACCGGACAAATATCAAGAACTGTTGGCTTGAATTGTTTTTTCTCAAGCGATTCTGTTAAACTACAAGAGGTTCGTTTAGTACTCATTAATAAACCTTTTATTTAGTTACTAGTTTAGCATAGGCGATTACCCCTGGACACATGGACACATGGGCGTAGATAGCGAGGGAGGGGAATGCATCCCTCATTATCTTCACTCCCACTTTTTTTTTCTGCTGATCATGTCCTCAACCCTTATTACGCACTTTCCTAATTATATTAGCATTAAGGCTATGTCACACAGCCACTACGTACAATTTGCGCATATTCCACGTATAAAATTTGGTCATACGTGGATATACGTGGAAAAATTGAGAAAAGTTGGGGTCTTTACGTGAAATTTTGACAGAAGTATCACGAATGAACCACGATAAAACCACGGAAGAAGTACGAATAAACCACGCAAAGAACACGTAAATCTACGTAAAAGCCAAATCTGGCCCCAAATCGCGCTGTTTATCTGCAATTCATTCGTGATTCGTGCGTCAATTACGTTATTTTAACGTGATACGTGCGCCGTATACGCGATATAAACGTGATACAGTACCAGTCAGCATTCATTGACTACACTTTAACACTATTCAGCCAGAACAATAGATTTCGTCCAATAATCCCATTGTTCTGGCTTGAATAGTGTTAAAGTGTAGTCAATGAATGCTGACTGGTACTGATACATCTGTGGTACATGCGTGAAAGGTCCGTTAAACATACGTGGACATACGTGGAACGGTCGTGGAAAGCCTAAAATTTGCGTATGCATATCGTAAAAATCACAACAACTGCGTAAGATTTATATAAGATTTACGTAAGAATTGCGTTTTAACTACGTAAAATACGCATAAACTGCGTAAATCTTGGAGCAGCTCAAAACCGAAATCACGTATTAAAGGACCCGTCTGCCGAAACCCTCGACGGACATCTACGCACTTCAGCGAATGAAAAACGCATGAAACACTTATGAATTACGTATATCGCGCATGTATCACGAATGACCAAAATTTCATACGTGGAATATGCGCAAATTGTACGTAGTGGCTGTTTGACATAGCCTTAAGGTGGGGGGGGGGGGGGGGGGGGGAGAGAGGTGCAGGTGCCACGGACTGCACTTGAGGGGGCGCAAAAAACGCAAAAGAGGGAAAGAGAAGGAGATAAAAGAAAGAAAAATTATAGTCCTTCATGATTATGCGCCCCAAATCCAGTGTAAATTAAAAGAATTACTATTTTAAAGATGTTCAAAACGTCCAAATGCTAACTTTTCTAAGAATACTTTTCTAAAGCTCGGTCGCTTTGTTCCTTCTCATATTTCTTCCGGGTCTCGTAATTCCCCCCCCCCCCCCGTGTATAGGATTTAGCTCATAATATATATTAAGGGTTCGAAATTTGACAGTTTCTAATTCGTTTTTCTTTGCTCGAAAGCATATAAGTTTCATCCAGGTCTTGATAAATTCTGCGCCCCCAATAAAGAATAAAGTGCATAAGGTAGCATTTTCCATAAAGTCTTTCATTTACTAAACTTCTCGTGTTTCAGTTTTTTGTTAATTCTGCGTTCCGAATAGAAGAAGAATTTAATATAGAATAGCGTTTTCCAGTGTTCAATATTTGAAAGAATCTCCAACACTCGGTTGCTATGCTCTCTCGCGACTTTCTTCTAAGGGTGAAAGGCATAAGAAATTTAGTTTTTGACGGGTGGAAATGTTACAATTTTTGTTCAAAAAACTTTGGCTACCTACGCAGTGTTAAGTGCATTAAAAAAAAAAATCGTTTTTACCTAGTCCTGTAATTTCTTAATTCAAAGCGGGAAATATATTGTTTGTAATTTTGGGCTGATAAGTTTAGGTGGGGGGGGGGGGGGGGGAGCGACATTTGCTCCTGGCATTATCATAATAGGGTTAGGGTTAGGGTTGCGACTGGATTGTTGGTTAGGAAAGAGCGTTGGGTGCAAGTTTTTGAACTAGTTAGAAATACGACGAATGAATAGACTGCGGAGCATGTGTCGCGGTATATTTACTATAAAGAAATCAGTCCCACATGGTATGTCACGTTGCAATCTACAAACAAGTACTCACCTTGCTGGAGCGATCGATGAGGAAGGATTAACAGTTGCAGTCAGGTAGTAGGAAGAAAGTGAAGTAATATGCGACATTCCTGTTGGAATATTTTTTTTCTTTCTATTATTTTAATATTATTTTATTACAACGAGAAAGCTTGCATAAAAAAGAGCGATTCAGGTTATTTTAAAATGATAATTTCAAACATAATTTTTTTTGTAATTATTAACCTTGCATGTCCAGTATATACTATTCCTGAAATAGTAAAGACCCTGATAGTGAAGTGTAGGTAAACATTCAGTTCTATAGTCAGCTTAAGTCGGGCTTTGTGTATAAGAGCTTATTTTGATTTTTTCAACAATGTGTCCACATTGTCCAAGCAGTTGCGTAGATAGGTTCCAAATTGTGTATGTGTGTGTGTCGGGGGGGGGGGGGGTATTATTCCATGAATTCGGGCCACCGTGTCTAGCAGTTGGCGGATCTAGATATTGTGGCGCCCTGTGCAGACAATAAAATCCCCCCCCTCCCCCAGCGAAAAAATACTATTCTGCTAGGGAGAAGCGAAATTTCTGCAAAATCACAAATTCTACTACTTAATCAAAAGTTTACTCAAAAATTCTCTGACAAGCAAAAAACACAACAACAACAACAGAATTATGCTAAATGTCTAAATTATGCCTGGCATAATGCTAGATGCTAAAGCGGTCAAAATTCTGCCAGAAAGCGACATTTGCAAATGTCGCAGGAGCAATAGATCGAATTACATGGTGTGTTTACTGTGATTATTTAATTTGTTGTTTTATGTTTGTATTTTGCAACCTGGTTTTGTTTTATGCAGTCAAATTTGACTGCATAAAACAGAACAAGGTAGCAAAACAAAGAAAAAGGAAATCAATCTCCGTAAAAGAGTTACAATACTGCTATATGGACAGAAACTTCCTCTGACACGGGTGTATGTTGAAGTGACGTCATGACAACACTTAGCCAGTGAAGCATTCATCTTGGTGAGTTCGCTCCTCCCATTCGATGCTATCCATATAAGTATACGAACACCTCTCTCCAAAGTCCCCTCCGACACCAGCTTCCAGCCTCACATTCTCTTGTGCCGCTCCACACCTATTTGACAAACTCTTGTTTTTCAGAACGGTATTAGGCTTGATCGCCGAGGAAAGGGTATTTTTCCTTTTTTTTATTCTTTTAGGATACGACTCACATTTATTTCGTGTGATGGTTTAGCTAAGTTGAAACAGCTTATGGTAGCTACACAGTGGAATCGTGAGCGAAAAACCTATTTTGATTGAACAGACACTGAACTGAACACAAACATTAAGGTAGCAGCAACAAATTATCATCTCGAACTTCCCCTTTCGGTGCATAAAGACAGGGAAAGCCTTTGCACTGCCCCCGGGTTGGACAGTCGCAACTTCTGTGCCTGAAACTTGTTGAAGACATCACAATGCTGTCGTATGGACAGATGGGCTTTGTCGCAGTGTCTATGCTGTTTCTACTCCAGATTGTTACTGGTAACAACATTCACAGAATAACCCAGTCTCAGGTTCCAGCAGAACAAGAAATCGCCCAGTTACTCCAGCTTTATCCAGAACAACATATCCTTGACAGAAATAAGCGATTTCCCAAATTTTTGGTAAGTGCATTTATCATCGTTTACACTTTCATATATTCATAATATTCAGGACGTGTGTAAAAGTAAACCCCCTTTTCAAGTAAAGTATACCACCGTATACTTTAATCACAGCATGCTAGTGTGGACATGTATTCATTCTAAGTAATTACATTTTTGTAAAATAGATGTATCATAAAAAAAGAAATAGCTCCAAATCAAATTTAGAGGTAATCTCCCCTGGCTTCAGTTTTTCAGAAATCAAACGTATGAAATGATAAGCACATAATCCCCACAAACCGGTAAGATTCATATACTCGATCCATAATGCAACATATCCTCGGAAAATGCGCCAAAACTGTTTTATGTAAATCTGAAACCAATTTCAGGCAGGCATTACAGCAAACCATTAGGACTTGACACTCTCCTCGAAACTTAAGAATTTTTTACAGCCGCTTAAATCTTGAATATTGACTTCTTATCCGATTCCTTTCATAACAAAATTAATTATCTCAAGGCGCATATACCCATTATATATTTCACTTACAATATGTAGGTGCATGTGTTTGTCTTGCGAAAGCATAATCTTTCTTCAGTTTTTCTCTCAGCTATTCTTTTAATCATAGTTAAATACACAATATACAAAAACAAAGATATGTATATTTTTATCGATATATCAGATATATATATAATATATAAGGCAATATATGCATGCACAAGTCATATACTGTAGGATGCTTATCTTATGTCTGATCTTACATCTTATGTATGTTCTTCGGAATGCATACTCCACCGATAAAAAATGTATATTCTATTTTATTGTTATTACTAATGTCTTGAGAATAATATGAAGGAAAAAAAACAACATTGAGGAAATATGCTTTCATCTTCGAACTGTTCTGATTATATCCCCTTCAAAGAAAATAATGATCTGAATACAGCCCCGGGCACTCAACAGGAATATTTTTTAAATTAAAAATGGTAATCCTTTTACATATTTCAAGTTATTCTCCCACACTATCCATTTAGATCATCCTACCTCAGGCATGCCGTGATTCATTTGTTATGGTTATGATTATCCTTTGATGTATTTCAAAAGATTACCAAAACTCCCTAGCAAGTTAAATTGTATCCTTTCAATTCAAAGGAGTATAATAACGTCAAATAAAAAATTCAGACAAATGATTTTTATGGAATGTAATTATATTGCCTTTTATTTTTCAATGACAAGTTAATGAACATCAAGAAGATGAAGCAAAGAAAAAAATGCATTCCTTATGTTTATTTAACAGCAACACTATTTATCAAACTCCGTGTTTAATATTCATAGATGAACTAACTTAGAATACTCAGATCATATAATCTTTACTAGGATTGTTTTGATTGACGTACATGCATTTATTATCAATGATATAATAAATACTGGTATAAGATCTTGAGTTATGTCCTAAACAATCTCTCGTTATCCAGGGAAATTAAGAAGTCACGTTAAATGCAATACGAAGAAAATATAACCGGTCAAACAACGTGATAAAGCATATAATAGTTGGGCAAAGCCACATGGTCAGCAAAGGAATTACATAGCTTTTGCTATACTTTTTCATGACATGGATTGCGGGGTCTAAATTCGCTAACTTCACAATTCAAGAATACATTCATGCCAAAGGGAGGCTCAACATTAAAGTATAAAAGGGACGAAATCGCTCAGATAAATTTACGTATTTTTAGTATAAGAATTCCCCTGAATTAGCGACATTCCAATTATTGAATTTATTGAGACATGATGTTCCACCCTTGCGATAAGAAATGATATATTTCTTGGAAGAGTGCTTGAAAGAACATGCTTACAGGAAGACAGATTCATGCAAATGGCTCATGTTCATGCATTAGGTTGGATCAAGTTTTAAACCATTTTTGAGAGGGTTTTCCCAATGTACATTTCCTAGCTTTTGAATACGAAAAACAAACCAAATCAAAACAAAACCAAAAACATACCAACAAACAAAGAAACAAACAAACAAACAGACGAACGAACAAACACGCCTTACAAAATGAATATATGAATAATATGAATAATATGACATATAAAATAATGATAATAATAATAATAATAAACAAGCTAATACCAAGTCTTTTGTCAATACCACAATACAAACGTAGCTTCAGATGATTACTCGAGTGTTTTAACAAGAGAATATATAATTTTAGAGGAGCGCTAGAAAGTATATTATATTTAACACGGAAAACAAATTTATATAAATGGGTCATTTTAATACATTTATCGGATAGGGAGGGACATAATATCCCTATAGATATATTTAGTGATTCATTAACCACATTCATCCTGGTTATAGGTGTATTTTCTTATGATGAGCCCAGATTGAAATCGTTCGGCCTCTGCACGAATAACAAATGGGAGATTCAACACATTTTCAAAAATCTCATTTCTAAAACCAAATCAATCACTCTGTTTTGTCTTTTCCAGTTTTTCTAAAAAACTTTCTCGGATTAGTTTGAGTGCTTTCCTTCTCCGAAGAAGATGCCCCTTTTTCGCTTTTGAGATGCCGCCAACCTCATTTCGGACAGAAATCCAGCTTATCAGCTTATGTAGCAACACATGCATCCATCTTGTCAAAATTATGGAGGTAGTGATGATGATAATAGTGATGATAATGATAAACCCCTGTTGTTTTCTTTTTTTTTATTTCTGCTGATATTAGATGCGAGATACAAAGCGGGTGAGCGCTTTTCATCGCTATGAATATGGACTTACTACACTGTAAAAAAAACTGTCTGTAATTTTACAGCAAATCTGGTGTCAGCAGAGTCGCCATAACTTCTGATGTAAAAATACAGTTCAGCTTTTATGAGTAAATACAGAACTAATCTGTATTTTTCCCCTGTAAAAATACAGATATTTTTTTACAGTGTAGTTATGATATGATTAATTGAAATGGTTTACTTATTATTAAAAATCACTTCGCAGCCAAAGGCTGAATTGTGAAATGTTTTGCAAACAATTAAAAGTAATTAAATACAGGAGACAGATTATTTATAATACAAAATCATAAACACACAAATGACCTAACAAGAAAAATATAAACAAGTTGGATACAAATTCATAAATACGAGTGGTGTGTAACGAAAATCAAATGGACAGGGTATACTGTAAAATTGCTAAATCTGGCATTTGGGTACTTTCTTGAATACGCGACATGATATACAGGTAAAGTGGGCAGGGTGTTAATTCCTTCATATCAAAATATTGGGTGTATGGTATGATACGACATATTATTTCGCACATCTGGCAATTAGTAATTATTACGAGCTATACGAGACTACAAGGTGTGAATGACTGTATTTCGAACTCCGGAAAAGGCACTAGTGTTCTTTGGCAAGACATTAATCTACATTTGCCACTCTCAACCCAGGTGTTAAATGGGTACCGGTAGGAAGGAATTCCTTGAATACTGTGAGCACCGAATTCGGTAGCCTAGCTAGAGCCGGGGTAATTTTGGAGCGCCTTGTGCACTTTATACGTGGTGGATATAAGCGCTATATAAATACCCAATATTATTATAGGTTTTTGTGGTCAATTAAGGACTTTTTTCATTCAATTTGATATAAGAGTCATTCAAATTAGCGAAAAAAATCTGCACCGTAAAATTCATCATTCAACTTGGTATTTCGGTCATTCAAATTCGCACTTAGATCAAACAATTGAACACTTTTCTCATTCAAAATAAAAAGTCGGTTGGGAGCATTCAAATTCGCCACCATGCCGGAAAGTGTCTCTGCCAGCATTCAAATTCGCACGTGGCCATTCGAATTCGTAATAAGCCCATTCAATTTAGCATGTTTAAGGTATTTGGACTTTTAATTAATTTACTTCGAAATAAATTGTTTTGTAATGCGTGGTTAGGCTTCCATTTCATTATTCAGTTCGATTCCATAGGCCTTATAGCTTGTATATTCAAGTAATACAAGTTATTCCACCCACTTACATATACATTTAACAATATAACATTATGAAATAGATCTTCACTTGAAAGTATGAAAAATAGTTATTGTGTAAACTTGTTTAGACCATAAATTAGAGAAAAATAAGTCAATAATGTTATAAAAAAATGTATCACAAAAATGTATTACAAAGTATCACAATATTACCCCGGATTTAGCCGAGCTGCCATGATAGGCGCTAAAGCATTCAAGGAATTTCTTCCTACCGGGTACCCATTTACTTCACCTGGGTGGAGAGTGGCAAATGTAGATGAATGTCTTGCCAAAGAACATTAGCCGTGGCGGGATTCGAACCGCGAACCATGTGAGCCACAGTCCGGTGACGTATCCACTAGACCACGACAACATAATCATTAGAATGTATTCATTACGAATTGAGTTACGACCCTGCCATATGATATACTATAGATCAATATTAATCAAATTAGAATAATATTATTAACATTAAATGGGCACACAATACATAGAAAACATGGTGATAGATATCGAAAAAGTAAGAAAGTCGAATAAGCTAAAAAGCTAATTTGGAACTGATTATTTCACAGAGAAGAAGCCCCGCATAAAACCTCGCTGCGTTTTTACTTGTGTTAGTTTAGCACTGGAATGAAATACGGGACTGCGCTCTTTTTGTAGTGCTCCGTTCGACAGCGCACTTCAATGTACCTACATCTAGGTATCTGGGTAATTCCATAAATAAGGGAGCCAATTTGTGAATTTTTGGTGTCCCTTTTACATATGAAACCCACATGTTTGTGTGGCTCTGAGTAAAGACTCAAATAGTGCAGTACGATTGTAAGGTGATTCTAAGCATGACAATGCAACATTATGCTTGGAGATCACTTTACAATCTCACTCCACTATTGGTGTTTTCATTATGAACCATAAAAACATGTGGGTTTCATATGTAAAAGGGACACCAAAAAATGTCACAAATTGGCTCCCTTATTTATGGAATTACCCATCTGTTTATTGCGTAGTGACCTTCGATGGGAATCTGCTCGAGTTGGAGGAAGCCAGTTATGAAATTGCGAGAAAGTTAGAGTTAAACCTTTGGCTAGCCCAGTGGCGGATCTAGCCTGGTAAGACACAATACATTCTACGGGCCCGCCATTGTGCACAAACAAAGCCGCCACTGGGCTAGCCTCATACACATATTATGTAATGTTCTCCTCTGTTTTATCCTCTATATCTTAATCAATATTTTTATCGTTTTGATTGAAAAATTACCCCGACTTACCCCGTTCTCTATAATGTCTGAATGCAGTCTTCTAACCAAACATGTTCATACGTTAGCATTGCATTGAAATCAAACTTCTGTATGTTATATGGGCAATGCATTTTTAAATGGACAATACAACTTAAGTGTCGAATCTTGTATTATTGTCGGTGGAACCCACATTTTGTCGACATATTGAGGTAATTTTGCCGGTTTGAAATTCTAAATCACGTAAGAACATCACCTTGAAAACAAAAGGGGAAAACCATAGTAAGTCCGGGTACCCTCTTTGAAATGAACAATGAACATCATGAACATGTAAAAAACACATCGTAGTATGAAAATCATAAATATATTTTTAAATAATGGTGGGTTGGATTGTTTTCAACTGTCAACCTCCAAACTTGTTGTTACACATTTCTACGTTGCTGTGATTTTTTTATTTCTCTCCTGAAGTGGAGATGAGAGATAAAAAAAAGTAACATCCTGGCCAACATGTGGACTCCTACGTTATTCAAAACTACAACTTTATTACAGCTAATCCGATTTCGATTATACTTTCATTAGTTTCTTTCTTTTCCTTCATATCGACTTGTAAATAAGGCTGGATTTCCTTTGATTTTGCGGGTTATACCTCCAGGATATAGTTTTCTTCAAACTACAAGTCCTTTTGATGAATTATACATTAAATTCTGTTTGCAGGTCCTTTTAAAAATGACCAACATTGCTTTGTAACATAATCTTTCTAGTTAATCGGTTTTTAAAATAACAGAATCGGATATCGGAATCGCAGACGGTTTATTTTTATCATAGAGGATCAAAGGATGGGGCGGAGGAAGGGGCTGTCTCTCAGTTTTGATAAGGAAATACGCCTCTACACTCCTCCCCCGATGGGCTGGCGGTATCTTTGAAACTCATATCCCCCGCCCCTCTAGCGTGCCTGTAAGCCTGTGTAGGAGTCTTGGAGGGACTTTTGCATATTCCGTGGAAAAGCGATAATTTTGTGAATAAATTGCCAGCATTGTGATAATCAGATATAAAAAAGGTTTCATGGGACTGCAAATAATTTACTAGAAAAGAGAGCAATAATATCAGAAAGGATTTAGGAGATTTGGGTAAATGTGAAGAATGAAAATTCAGTTTTTTTCGAGAGTAGTGTATTGGATGCTCGTTTTGAATACATCACACTCCTCAGTTGTATGACGCTTTACATTATTGCGTCCATTGTCTTTGATAATTTGATAGACATTGTTAGTGTACCAGAGTTGACAGCTAGATATGAAATCGTTTTCTTCGCGCATGCTGTGAAGTTGATATCGAATCATCAAATGTATTTCTCAAGAAAAAAGGGCATTGTAACTTTTATGTTGATACTGCAACTTTTTTCCCCAAATAAATTTAACCTCGCCGAAATAAAATCTCTTCTAACTGATTAAACATAAGTTTGTTAAGTAAGTTCTATCAGTGTTGCGTCGGATTGTGATTGCGTTAGATACGCTTTAATGGCGTATCCAGAGTAGAAAGGAGTCGGTATACCCCCCCCCCCCCAACACACACACACACACACGGCTGAAAGACGAACAGTACAACTTGCTATGGATCTAAAGCACATATGGCTCTCTAGTCACGGTCCTAGAAATATCCCCAGCCCCGTTCCGGGAGGACCCCCCCCCTTCAGCTCACCAAAGATCTAGCCACGCATTTTCCTGTCTATAGAATATTCATAACGTTATAGCAATTTCACATCTATCACCTGTTCCAATAGGTATAAAAATATTCGTCGTAACATAATTTGTAAATTGATCGAAAAAATAACGCAATTATAAGGATGCATATCCATGAATTTATTAATTAATGAATTACTTGTCAGGAAGCATACACTGTTACATACATCAGACTAATCCTTATATCGAGAGTGGGAGTCTGCATGCTTGGATCTAAATCAAAAGGAATTGTGGGTGAAATATAATTCGGGCAACTGCAAAAAAACAAACAAACAAACAAAAACGGTCAACTATAAGCATTTCAAAGTATGACTGGAAGTAGGTGAACCTAATACAGAATAAATGACAAAAGTAAAATAGGCCTTGTCTTATAACATGACACCTGTCGTTGTCATGAATGATAATAAATTTATGAAGCGTATAAATTATACAAAGACATTCTACTGCCCTGCAAGAGCTCCCGACGTGCTTCAAAATAAATAGTTTTTAAAAAATGTGATTATAGTTTTGAATAGAAACTCTGATCTAAGATTAAAATGAGAGGAATAAAGAAAATATTAGGAAGCGACAATTTCACATTAAGATGCTTTTGGGGCACTTTTGCAGAGCGACAGGGCACACGTTTCATCGTAAAATCGCACTTTTATAATAATATGTAAGGAAATCTAGCGGGTAGTCATATCATTTGCAACTCTGTCCATTACCCCATGTAAGTGGTTTGGTTAATGAAATAAGAAACAAACATTTATTTACACAGAAATAAATCATATGATTAACTCAGGGAATTGTGTTTAATCTATCAAACAGTTTTAAGATCACCATATGTTTATTGCTTCAGCTCACTGGTTGTTCATATTGCTTCAATAATACCATGGGTACGTCACGGTAAACGTCATTTCATTCCTGATTCTGAAAGCAATATCTGTAAACCAGTTTGTGGAGTATATTCTTCTCCAATCATTACTAAAAGGGGTCAAAACCTATCCCCAAAGTACAGACCTAAAACCAGTATTGATTGTAACTACATCACTTGTAAATCTCACGTCACTTGATAAGAAATCAAGATGATGCGTACATCTTTCATCTACATTATCTAGATTGTTCAGAAGCCTTTAGGCTCATACCAGATTTTTTTTTCATTCATATTTCCTTGTCCCGGAGCAGTTTTTATCGACTTAAAGAGAGAGGATATCTACCACTAAATCAAGTTCAAGATCAATTATTCTCTTGATACAAAAAATGATGAATAAGTGGAGTAGTTTACAATATTGCACGCATTTCAGAAAATTATGTAGAATAGAATTGGTAAGTCGAAGGATGGGTGAGAAGGTGAGAAAGCAATAATGTCTGACATAGCAATAGTCCTAGCAAACATGGCAAAGGCATTTACTTTATGACCTTATACTTGCAGCCCATAAGTAAATGCTGGTTTTAGGTAGTTGGCCAATTCCTATGTTGAATTAAAGCTGCAAGCTGCAAGCAAAAAGGTTAAAAAGAAAATTACTAGGCCTATACTATAGTTCTAATATAGATTATTTAGATATTAAATAATCTACTCACAGAATTTGATATATCTCTTTATCTGAATGTAACATGAATATATAATGCAAGCAGTAGACAAGAATAAATGCTTAGTGAGCAAATGAAAATTCATAGCTGTTTTTACACGATTTTACTTTGCCTGACTGGTCTTTGACACATGTGTTACAATTAATACTAAAATCACGTGTACCTCCTCCAGCCGCCAACCTTTGCTATGGCCTAACCATTCCCCTTGGTTATTTTGATGCCGTTAAAAGGCGTAACAAATCAGTTGGCGCCATTTTTACACTAGTTTCCTCGTAACCACGCGGAAGGAATGCATGATATATAGACGAAACTACTGAAAATACTTAGAAAATAAATCGTACAGTGTGTTATGATACTTTAAAAAAAACAATTCTGAAATGAAAAGTTATTGTGTGTTCTGAGGGAATGATTTACACAACCATGGCGAAACGTGATGATGATAGGGCATAAGAGTCACTTATAGAAAGCAAATTGTGTAAGTTTTACCTGAAAATAACGTTTTGATTGCTTTCCAGAAATGAAGATGTGATTATCAAACAGATCATCAATGTGTCTTCTATCCATGGAAGAGAAATATATGCATAGATCTTTGCATTTAGCGAACCTAAAACGCTTGCTCACTCTGCTTTATTGCATATTTCTATATTATAAGTGATTATTATCATGAATTCAGATTTATGACAGATATCACGAAGATATCATATCTGGTGTATATTATGTTATCCTTTTCCTCGTAATAATTATCATTGATAATATTGTATTTATTATTTAATTGTGAAAGTACCATTGTTATTACTACAGGATAACTTTTAGTTTTTGATATGTTTGGTATTATTCATGTAGGATAATTAGCAGGATAACTTGCACTTTTATTTTTTAACATCTATCGTTTTGATGCAATTTATTCACAAACACCCTCCACATGAAAAAAACAAACAAACCGTATGATCACGAAGAGCAGACATAGTCTGTGAGAACGAAAACATCACAATTTTATAACGTGAAGATATAGTTTCTAAACAATCCATCCGGCATTGCCAACGTATCAGAATTTAAGGAAGCATTGTCTCGAATTAAGATACTGGACATGCTGGAGAAAGCTTTCATATGAGAGAAAAAAAAGCATTGCTCAGAGCAAAGTGGTATTGATTTACGATTAGAGTGATTTTAGATTGGTATGATTGGGCACGGTGGCGCAGAGGAGACGCAAACTATTTGGATAACGAAATGGATGAATTTCCTACCAGGATAATGTATAAATAGAATGACGCTTTACAAAATGGAAAGAAAACTAAGGACTGGCACCTAATTTTGCTTGTAAAGGCTATATTTGAATGTACGAGAGGAAAACAAAAACAGAAAATCTTCTAATTAATGTGAGATATATTGCTTTTAGAATATTATGAAATGTTGGAGAGGGTATGGACAAAGACGTGAAATGTGTTTACATACCAAACTGTAGTCAATATACTTCTTCATATAATTTAATGAAATGGCAATGAGGAAGATGTATATATATGCGAGAATGCACCATTCTGTTCATATCAATAAGTGTGAAAGAATACTGAAGCTTAAAATATTGAATTATATCATAATGTGATATGCGCTATACAAGAACGGTTTACTATTATTAAAATAGTCATGTTTTCCATATAACTTTTGCATTAGCACTTCTGTTATCTCGCATTCTGAAGGTCGATTCCAACCAATTTCATACGCATGTATGTGTCTGACCGAAATCCTGGCCAGAATATCAAATTTAATTATTTACTTTGACCAAATTAAAAGTTTTGATTGGTCATTTGACCTAGCTCCTGGTATAGGACATAATGACGTTAGATGGAATTGACCAATCTCTTTCAAGAGTGTATGATGTGTTCTAATTATAAAGAATATTTTCCTTGCCATAAGGGGATGAAAAATAATAATAATAATAATACATTGCATTTATAATGCGCTTAATACAAATGTTTCTAAGCGCCGAAGTATTATTACCCCGGCTGTAGTGCATTTTGCAAAGCAATTTTGGAATTAATTTGGTGCGAATTTCATCTGAATGGTAGGTAGACGAATTAATGAATAGCATTGAAACAAAAGCACCGTCTTTTAAGACCCCAAAAGGCAGTGACAATCCTCGGTAATATAAATTGATAAATTGTAAGATATTAAAAATTTTAAAGTGCTTATGAGTTGTTTCGTTCGAGCGTGAAGGATTAATCGAATAAAAGGTGACAATAATTTTTTCTTCCCGGGGCCATGATGAAAATTACCTTTCATTTTCCATTTTGTATAACTTTCGTGGCAATTTTTACTAGGTAGATTTAAATTTATAAACTTCACGGAAGTTTGTCCAAATCCAAGGAAGGAAAAAGATCATTCCCTTTTCATCATGATTGTGAGTCATACAATTAATGTACACTGCCTTTAATATGAACATTAATTCTCATGTCAAATTTGATTGACTTTAAACATAATTAAACTGGTTTAGCCTGAGAGCCGCAAAGGACCTTGCTTATTGTTGTCATATGAAAGATCCAAGGAGTAAAAACTAGGTGACAAAAATGTACCATGTCCATGCATCAGTCTCAAAATTGCTGCCTAGTTACGTCTGCAGAAAATATATAAACGAAGCCCCCAGGCTATGCCCATTTCCACCGGTATAAAATCACGTCCATTAGGATATAACTCGTGTTGGGGAAAATGTTACGGGATGGTGTACGGGTCGGTGACATTCCCTGAAGGTATATAGGCGTAGAATCTCTAAGAGTGACGAGTAACGATCTATACTGGGATACGATTCGCTCTCGAGTGCTCGAGACTTGACTCACAAGTGGCAGTTATGAATTCGGCCAGTAGTGATAGTTAAGGGAAGGACAGAAATGATAACACGAAGAAATGGGGGAAAAAATCATACGCAGTTTGAAGAATTCATTGCAGTAGATGGCTATGATCTGAATGACAGCCTTTAACGCTTCCTCACCGTCAATCATGTACGGATACCCATCACAGTTTTGACTCTCTTCAAAGTGATTTACATATGAAAGTGTTGAGGCCTCGATCTCTCCTTCTATCCCTCATTCATTTTTATTCTGTTTTTGTGTTCACTATCTCTTCCTTCAGGTGTCCTACTTGCCATTTAAAGTTGTAATGTGATGATGGCAGTATCCTAGCTTATAGTTGTTCTGTTAGCCCTGTTAGGAGGCGAGTGTCCCTTGGATAAGAGGATTCGCATGGATTAGCTTTCGCAATTCGAGATCATCCGAGAGAAAAAAGAAAGAAAGAGAGATAGAGGGGAAAAGAAGGCACCACGCCATTAAATGTCAAGCGAGCGACAAGTTAGCACACTAATAGGTCGGCGGTAGTTACCTTTCGAACACGATAACATTAATATAAAAAATATCCTGCGAGTCCTCCGTTCAACAGAATTATTTAAATCATTGTAGAGGGAAGTAGACAGAGAATTAGTACACAGAGAAAGAAAGAGAGAGAGAGAGAGAGAGAGAGAGAGAGAGGGGAGGGGAAGAATATAACAAGAATGGAATTCTTGCTCAGTATATATATCAGCGCTTGTATCATTTCCCCCAATATATGGTACTTTCCCCCTTGTAGTTTAAGAAATGCCCATGAACGGGTTGTCAACATTGGCGAAAACCTATCAAATTGATCGAGAGCAAAATGAAATATAAAAATATCAGTTACATCCTAAACAGATATCACAATGGATACTTGTTAGCTATGATTCAAGCGAATGGGCAAGGAGAAAAAAAAAACAATATTAAAGGACATACTTGGCTTGTTTTGTGCTGCAGGGACAGTTACTTCTTGTTGGAGTGAAACTTGCATTCTGACATTAAATTGATAAACATAGGCAAGGCTCATCTTATACTATCATTAAGAATTATGAATTGCACAAGACAGATTAATCTTATACAGATGACAATGTAGCTTCTACAGTATACAATACAACCATGATACATGTATATCGTTAAATTTTCAGGCCATCTGACATACATGGATTATCTTTTTATGCAGCATTCAAACGTCATTCTTATGTCATTTGCAACAAAGAGGCTTTTAGAACTAATCTCACCTAATAAGACATTTATCTTGGGGTCTTAGATTTGGGTGCATCTTAATGTAATATGTATTTATATATGATATATATGAACCAATCATAGTCAAACTAGAGTAATTAGATATATATACTACTAGTCAACAAAAGTTGGGTTTTGAGACATGAGTTGATGTCCTAGTGACCACCTATATAGGGCTCTGGTGATATGAATGTTATTAACTATTATAGCTGTATTTATATAGCGCGTTTCCAGTAATTGATCAAAGCACTTTACCCGATCATTTGATTTTATTACAATCCGTTGTGGAGCATTGCAGCCACAAGGCAGGCGCCATTTTATAGACGCTCAGCGATTCTAATCTAACCACAATGACGTTCGCTTCCATATAACACCAATATGGGTGGAGAGGACCAATTAAGACAAAGTGACGTGCTGTGGTAGAAAAGATGTTTAGGAGATGCTCTTTTGTGCCAATACAGACCGGCAATAAGATATGCAAGAAAATAACAAAATAAATAGATGAATAAACAAGTAAATGAATCAATGAATAAATAAATAAACGAATAAATAACTAAATAAATATATAAATGAATTAATAAATAAAAAAAATTAATAGGTAAATAAACAAGTCAGAATTTTCTGAATCAAATAGACCTTTCAGATGATAAGGACATCAAGATTCAAGCGGCGCTATTTTTACATGGCGTTTGCGTAATGGTAAAAAATATTGCTTCACACATTAGTCGATAATCGATTTCCTGTAGATTTTCCAATATGCCTTTACCAGATCATTCAAAAATATTCAAGCACAATCCAACCACATAAAGCAAGCTTTTAAAAATGCTAAATGTTATCTTCACAAGACAAAGTATAACATGCAACATAATCGCTTGTTTTCAAGATATTCTTAAATGTCTCTACTTTTGACTACATTCTTTGAAACAGATGTCTCGGTGGTTGGAGTCTAATGAGTGCGGTTGAAAATGCGATTACACCGAAAAAGTCACTAAAAATCTTGCTCAACAAATGAATCCTTTCCTTTCTATTCTTCCTTTATACCTCGTTTAATCTCTAGTTTCTCATATACTTTCTCCTTTCTTAACTGAGTCGCTTCACTACTTCCAGTTCCAATTTCAAAGTATCGTCTAGAAACTTGTGCAGCCCCACACGTTACACACCAGACGGAAAACCTAAGATGATCAGGTGTCCCTTTATACACTTACACGATTTTTGCTAATGAAATGCGAGTCCTAAATGGGAAACTATCATCGCATGAAAATGGATATTTGATTTCCTTTTGACAGACACCCAACCAAGCCAAGGGCATTATTGTCTTACAATTCTGACGTCTCGTTAAAAGTACCCCAGCGTATCACTTAACAATGATGATAATAACGCTAACAGTAATTACGGCACCATTCACTTTTGATTTTTGTTCTTGAATACTCAAGAAAAGAATTTCAAGAAACTTTTAAACAAAAACTGCGAGATACATGTATTAGAAAGTTCATTTACAGTGCCTGGTGCATTTTTTACGCTAAAGTTGAAGAAATGAGACTTTTACAATTCCAATCCTATTGTATAAAGACCAAACTGAAGGTAGATGTTTTGCATTCGAGTGGTATGAGAGCTTCACAAGATATGCGAAAATCAAAGTGTAAAAACTGGTATGGTAAAAATCTCCTTTAAAAAAACATTAAAGTAGAACTTTAATGATTTTAAATATTGGCTTAATACTTATTATAGCATAGATGGCATAAATTAAACAAGGTTATCCAAATTCCACGCTTGGAAACATTTGAAGTAATGATTATTATCAATTATAAAACGGTAAAATACAGCCCCCGATATCATGGGCGTCAATCCGAGTAGAGAATCTATTGTTCATGGGGGGACGGCTATTGTGTCGTCCCCCCCATGATGAATAGAGTTACGTCACAATTAACGCCCATGCCCGATATAGCAGCTGAAGAGCTCCTCGAACGCTGCTGAGATATGTGACGACACACCATGGACCAGTCCTGTATAAGCAGACGATGTCCCATAACATCTTACACATTTTTCAGAGCCTATTTTGTCATCTCCTCATCACTTATTTCTCTTCCTTCACTAGCGTCAGTCTTAATGTTAGTCTGTTGCCTCACTCTTAACTTCGTGTATGGTATTATTTTGACGAAAAATGCAGCGTTAAAATAAAGGAATCAGTCACTTGTAAAGAAAATAAGACGCCATTGTATTTTCAGCTGCTTGCACCGGGGCATGTTCGGCGTTTCAAGAGGGAACGAATACCATCCTGCTATTATTCGGAGGGCTTTTCAATTTGAAAGTGGGTTTTATTTCATTGATCATTGACCCTTCTCCTGTGTATTTACAATCAAACGGTTTTAGCTATCAGAATCAGTTTCACTTTCCCTTTATAATGGTGTGAAATAAGGTCATGTTTAAATACACGAAACTCTTTATAATTTGATAAATAATTGCATTGCAATTACGTTCATTCATTATATGACGTCGTCTGCTTAAGCAGGATCGATCCCGAGTGTGACGACATCAAAACATCGCTATATTTCTGGCGAATTCTCGGATATTCCAGATGCTGAGAAGAGCTTTTATTTGTGTTGTTTTTATAATCATCAGATACGCAGTTGACATAAAACTTATACGATTGCCATCTGTAAGCTTCCCAGTTTCTAGTGATACATTAATTGCCATATTTGTGATTTTCTTTGAATAGCTACTTTAATCTTTATTTGCCACACTGTACTCAGGGGGTGTAATAAGTGTTTACATGGTGTAGAATATATTGCTAGTGATGCACCATATGATGCACTTTACAAAGCAAAAGAGTTTCTTATCATATCATGTTGATATTTTAGTGTTCCAAAAACCAAATCATGAAAACCGACTGCCAGCAATATCAGACAATTTGATATTGGTCCCAGCTTAGATGCATACGTCCCCCTCACCCGATTGGGATTAACCTGCCCCAGCTGTTTATACGCCACTAGTCGTTGTATCTGTTTTCAAATAAACATTAAGAGCTTGAATACATTAATAAGATACTTGATAATCAAGTGACTTAAACATGTTTCCAAATTTCTTTCAAATCTTTATCAAGGCTCTTTTTCAAACAACCTATACATAATTGAAGATTATACTCTAGCATTTCCGCAGTTGTAAATCCGACATTGATTATATTTTTCGGTGACTTACACGAACAAAAAATACGAAGACGCACAAGTTTATGATGCGTAGCACAACCACAATAATGATGAAAATTAAACTAAATTTTCCGATATTGTTCACTTTTGGTGTAAGTATCATGAAGCACATTTACTCGAATCCTTGACAAAAACTGCCTGTTTGGTTGTCCATTACCTTCTCAGCATGACTTGGGCGAACTTTGATTGAAAAAGAAAGTAGTAACTGCAATGTAAATTTCCTTTGAAAAAAGCGTTTGTTCGAAAATCGTTTGAAAATTACAAAACAAACACTGATGTGAATTAATGAAGGAATAATAAAATTGAAAACTAAATCAAGAATCTCAATAAACGAATAAATAATTAAACATGTATACTTGACTAATTTACTCTTTCTTTGTTTCCCTTTCTTTTTATCTCCTTGTCTCATCCACACACCGATATTATGACGCCAATTATCATTACCGACGGTCATTTCCAACATTGTGATTGGTGCTTTTATCCTGCATATCGATGACGTCATCTGCGCAGACGTGTGAAACAGATGATGACTGCGCAAGGTTAGATCGGCCAGCCTGCTGTGCCAAGTCAGTGATGGGACCTTTCTGGGTGTGTAAACCATTAGGGGAACTCAACGCAGCCTGCAATTCCTATAGTATGCCTCATATGTGGGGTGGTCAGAGGAATGGTCATTTCTGCCCGTGTAAGAAACACCTAGAATGCGTGGGACATAGACGAGGTGGTTGTGATCTAAGAAGTGATAAGTAACTTGAGTGTTTCCGCGGAGCTTTGAAAAGCGTCCTTTGTGACATAACCTTTGAAAAAATAAAATTTAAAATAATAAAAAAAAAGTTATACTAAATGTGAAATTGATTTGATATATTGGTTAGTTTGTCAAATTTATTTCAATAAGATAAATCTTTGATTAAAAATCATTTTTCCGGAGGGAAATTTGGCAGTAAAATAATCGTAACATGGAAGTTAGGCAAATTTATTTAAAAGAATAAAGATACCAGGACGTCAGTATGATCTTTTATGAAATTAGTGATGAGACAATAATGAAGCTGTTAAACGTTATTCAATTTTTCTTTGGATTATAGTTGCAGTCGCAGCAATTAAAATGTTATAAAATTATTTCATACATTTTTAATTCATAAAATGTGGATTTATATTCATTCAATGAACCTAAAAAAAGCCTAATCAAATTACAACTTCAAAATATAAAAGTACTCATCGATTTTTCTTAGTAGTAGAAATGGAATTTATAATGTCTAAATATTATGAACGATGGTAATATATAATGCACTTCAATATTATTCAATGTTATCGCGCCTTGCAATGGACTCGACGTGGTATTCCTATCACTGAATCCGTTGTAACGATATTTCAAGCAGTTCATTAATGGTACTAAAATCCTTGATCATTTTAAATTTTGAAATTTTATTGTCATTGATTAATTTGTTAATTGACTAGGAATAAAGTTTAGTTAGAGAATTTAAGGAGAACGGACCGTTCATTATTCGATAATTGGTTATTCGGTAATTTGGTTATTGACTTTATAATTATGTAAACCATTATGCCATGTATTTAATTCATCACTTAGTAGAGGTAAATTCCCAGAAAAAATGAAAATAGCAAGAGTTACCCCAATTTTCAAAAGTGGAGTCAAGGAACAAGTTAATAATTACCGACCTATTTCAGTTCTTTCTGTTTTTCCTAAGATTTTGGAACGTTTCATTTACAAAAGAACCTATAATTTCATAGAAAAGCATAACTGTCTTTTTACAAATCAATTTGGCTTCCGGAAAGACCACTCAACACAACTTTCAATTTTGGAACTTACCAACAATATAACTAATGCTTTCGAAGATAATTCATTCGCTATTGGTGTATTTATTGACTTGTCAGAGGCCTTTGACACTATAAACCATAACATTTTACTATCTAATAATCGTCATCAACGTACTATTCATAATTCTACTCAGACTTTAAAGAAATTACCGGCGGTTTCCCCCAGGGATCATTGTTAGGCACCCTTCTTTTCATTCTCTTTGTAAATGACATTTACCGATCAACTAACCTACCTTATTTTATATTTTACGCCAATTACACAAACTTATCGTATTTATCGTATTCTCATAGAAATATTGATGTTCTAAGTAAACGGTAAACGCTGATTTACTGAAAATTTGCGATTGGTTTGCTGCTAATGAATTAACAATCAACTACAAGAAATGTTATTGCATGATATTCTGCATCTCTCCAAAACTTCCTGACTTTAGCTCCGTACAAATCAAACTGAAAAATCATATTCTACCTATAGTTGAATCTCCTAATTTTTCTGGACTCTCTTTACTGAATTCTTTTTTCGACGACTGTACGTATTATGCCGAGTGATTGGCGCGATCCGGAAACCTGATGGCCCGAGCAAAAGAGAGTCCAGTGAAATTGCTCCACGCTGACGTCAGGGGTCCAAAGTTCACTAGCGCTTTAGCATGGGGAGGTGCGGCCAATTTTAATTGCTCTCCCTGAAAAATCTCAGGGAAAGTCGTCAGCGTGGAGCAATTGCACTGGACTCTTTTTTCGGGGCCAACAGGTTCTCGCGATCGTGCCATCACTCGGCTTATCGCGTATAGTCGGCGAATAAAAAAAATCAATAAAAAGAGTCCAGAACTACACTATGAAACGATTTGCGTGAACCCATAAGAAAATCTGTGTATCTGTTAAGCTTCTCACTGAAGCTAAAAAATGTATGAAATCGAATTACAGTATATGACTAATGTTCAGTCCCCCTAGCAGATAAAGATGAAGATAAAAACATTTTTTTTTAATTATAAAAAAAATAAATATAAATTCTATATACATGCATATATATTCCAAATCATGTCAATTTTTAACTACTTATATCCTTATATACTTTTTATCCTCCAAAATTATGAAAAAAATTGTCTCTTTTTGTCGCTTGTGTCAAATAATCGAAATAACTATTCCCAACAAGTGTCACTCTTGGAACAGAAAAATTGTTATCAAGTGTTTTTTGGTTACTAGTTATATCGATACTTACATACGGAATAGAGGGAGGGGAAAAGATCAAAACATTCTTATCATCATCATTATATCTGCTGGCTGGGACTGAACCGTTACAATGTCTTACTAGGTAATATTACATCTGAACCTGTTTTCAGTATCATTCTGTAAGAATACCTGTAAATATTTGCATATTGTAATCTTCACTTAAATTTTGCCCTTGCACTGCTATACATGCATGCTATACGACTCCACTGCTACTATGTTGCAGTTCTCTTCCTTCCTCTTTCCTCCTAGTTCCCTATCCTTTTCTCTCCCTCTCTTTGTCTGTCCCTCTCTTCTTTTTTTCTTGATTGTACTTGTGTTTTTCAGGCGTACCCGTTACAAGTGTAAGCTTACTGGGATTCGCGTCTTCTTCCTTGTATTTAAAGTTATTTAATTCTAAATATGTTACTTTATATTATATTGTACTCTGTGAACAAATGTTAAATGCCCACTCTGTGAGTTTTGAATACATTAACCTTTGAATATTGGTTTGATGCATAAAGCATGTTAATACATAAAAGGAGTCAATGCAAAATTGAAATACTTCTCAGAGAGAAGGGCAATATAAATCCATGTATGAAATAAACAGTTCATTGCATTATGTTACTCTGTTAGCATCACGCGTAATTATTTACTTTAGTTGAGCAACAAAAAATGATTAGCTAGTCGTAACCTGCTCAAAAAATAATATTAACATCACTTCCAACATCACTGTTCTTACCATCACTTTACCACCATTAGGCCATCATTTGTCAACAAACTACTGTATCTGTTTGAAGTTATTTTACTTAAGTAATACTAATGGTTGACATTTTATGTATATTTTTATGTATAATGTTGATTGGCAGGATGTATTCCAAAAATGATAGATCTGTTTTTTTAAATGCCCATCAGAAATTTTAATGCATTTTTAATGTTCGCCATTCACAGGTTTTAATTTGATTGACGTATTATATAGTCATTTTCGGCAAGGATGAGAATCACTCTTTGGTCATCTCTTTGTATTTTATGTGAAAGCAGGATAAATATTATGGAGAATCAGTAGACTCTTATGAAGCGATCAAACTAATTTACTTAAAGGTTTTTTTAACCCCTGTTAGGACTGGCCTTGCCTCAAATACTTAAAACAATTAAAAATAGCGAATAGAAGAAGAGGAAGTGCCTTCCAATGGAGAAGTGACCGTCTATAATTCATTTTCTCTCACTTGAAGATGAAGGATGAATTACAAGGGCTTAATACTGTTAAAAGAGGATCGGAGAATCAGATGATATGTTTTGTTATAGACCAATCGGTTTTCCTAAAGATTATTTTTTAAATTTCAAATTATTCCCCTACTCTGATGAATATCGCCGTGAATAAAACCCTATCTTTAAATAACTAGCTTAGAAACAATTCATCCGTGACACATTCCTTATTCAACCAGCCAAAACTAATTTCATTCGGCTTTTACCAACATTGTGCATTACCTTTATCATATAAAAACCAACATTTTAACAATGATTGTTAATACGATGTATATTTTTGCTAAATGATATTTTCAATTAGGCATTAAGCAAACAGAATGATTTTTTATATAGAAAAATCTGATGCACTATACAGGATTATAATGTATTTCTAACTAAAAGGATGCACTCTGTTTCTTTAAAATTATTTTAATGTGGTTGAATATCAGTCATGCTCTAAAGCAACAATTCGAATCGATAGTATAGAAATTGTTAGTTTGTTTGTTTTTAGAATTATTTTCTGTATATGTTCTTCTGTAAACTATTGCTGAAAATACCAAATGTTCATTTCGTGTTGATGGGAATTAAAATTTAGATGTATATTTATGCACCTAGGCGTATTTGTATATTTTGTTGCTGTTCAGCGCATTTCTTTGTGCTTAGATATACATGTAGATTCAACATTTGAAAATGCTACTTTTCACATTTCCGAAAATCATGAATCTGTTCTAAAGCTAAGACAATTCGATTATTTATCTAAAATGTTTTATTAAAAAAATTATATCAAATAATTATTTTCACAGCTACAGCTTTCTAGGTAATTTAGGGAGAGAGAAAGGGATATATATATATATATATATATATATACACACTCAACCAAAAAAAGTGAGTCGCCCCTAGCATTTTTTAAAATAATATATCTCAAAAAAATATTTTGCCGATTTTTGATCTCGCAAACGGTAATGGGTGCGCAATTTTCTTACGCACCTTCTGTCCGCCAAACAAAAGGTGCCCCCACACTTCCATTGTCTGAGCCCGACATTCCGCCGCGCCTGACAACAATTTCATATTAAAGGCCTATATTGTTTCAGAAAAATGCAGGCTTTTGAAAAATGGTTCCACTAAGAACAATGCAGCAGTAGTACTGAATTACATAAAAGATATGTGTGTCGGGTCATCTTCAATGAAGATGCTTACTCGTATAAAAATTGTACCCAATATACCATATAAAACTTAAAGTGCAACTTTTTTTTGCACTTTGTGCCAGAAAATACATTTTTTTGATGATGAAAACGTAATTCTATGGCAATCATATACCATTCACATTGTGCGTAAGAAAATTGCGCATCCATTACAGTTTCTGAGATAAAAATCAGCAAAACATTATTTTGAGATACCTGAAAAATGCTGGGGGAGGGGGGACTTACTTTTTTGGTTGAGTGTATATATATATATATATATACACACACACACACACACGCACATGGAAATTTTAAAAAGGGAGGACAGCTCAGGGGAACTTTGATTTATTAGTCTCCCATCTCTTTTCACATTATATATATATATATATATATATATATATATATATACATATATATACAGTATATATCACAAAATGTTCACAGGAACATATTTCTGACGAAATGCAGTAAAGATAATTATGTAGAAAATAAAGTTCACAACATCGTATAGAATACACACACAATGAGCATGGTTTTTAAATTCACAAGCGATTTCGATTTAATTTCTTCAGTCGAAGTGAGCCTTTGATATTTTTCATGACGTTATATACAAGTACAATTAAGGAAATACTGTACTGTTCAATTGAGGCCAATGTTTATCGCATTGTCCTGCAGTTGTTTTTATGACGTAATTAGTCATAATCTTAATATTAGATTAAGCGTTGTATAGGGAAGTCTTTTTATGTTCAGTTTGTTTGAGAATCCTAATCCATAAAACTTTAATCATTTTAAACTTTAATCATGATGCAATGTTTCCTGCATTCCCGGGTATAACAAACAAAGATGGGTGATTGTAAAAAAGAAGATTAAGTTATAGAAGTGCGTGTGTGTGGGCGTGTTTAGCCGTATGTCCGAGGACATTTTCGGACAGAGAACAAAAAAAAAATCATGAGAACAATGGTCCTCGGAAGCCGGACAATAGTCCTCGAGCGTCGAACAATGAATTTGTGCCTTATTCCGTCGACTGTCCGAGGACGGAGGAACAATAGAGGAACAATACTTGTCCTCGGAAGTAAAGCAATACAAGACGGGGTGTGTGTGTGTGTGCATGTGTGTATGTAGTAGAAGTAGAGAGAGAGAGAGAGAGAGAGAGAGATTTCCCATCACGCAAAAAAGACATGGGGTGGTATTCTGATTATTATTTTATCTTGATTTTAGTGAAAAGATTCATTTGTCATAACAAATTTTAAATTGCAACATTTCATTGGTGTTTGCGCAGATGAATTCCGCGTACGCAGCCACTTTTGCGCAGCCATTAACCAATGATGCGCCATAAGTGTACATTTTGTTATGAAAATTATTCACTAAAATCAAATCTCAGAATACCACCCATGGTCCTTAGATTTGCCAAAGTTTTGCCAAACGGAGTTCAAAAGAGAATTCCTAACGAACAAAAACAAGCGAACAAACAGACTAAACAATCTCAATCGAAATAGTGGCAGAACCTAAATTTGAAAAATATTAATGGCAGGGAAGAGGGGCATAGCTAGGGCAGGGAAAATATTCGGTGTGGTAATACTTTTATACATGCAGGATTTGACTGGAGGCTACTTTGGGCACACATCACTTGACCAGGAGGAGGTGGAGGGGGCATTCCCCTCTTGCCTCTCATGCTGACATTGCATTAAAAAAGCGCCTAACAAACAGTTAAAAATATAATCAAGGCAAACGCAAACCATTGTCTCGCCTGCATCTCGCTATGCGAATGAGAATGTGAACTTTGGTCTGGCAGCTTCATTTTACCAAGTACTAATGATGATGTTACATATTTTTATCCTTGGAAAATGAGACAATGCTGTCTGTGCATGCTGTTAGTACTTTATTTCTTAAACTTTACCCTTACTCTAGATAGGAAACCAATGCTGTTGAAAAATAAAAATAAACAAACGAGATCACTGAAAGAATTGACGAATGGAATGATGGATGGACAAACAACATGAAACAGTATGCCTTTGGCAGTAAAATATGGAAGAGGCAAACGATTCAAATAGAAAGTGACTGCTGGGGAGCGTTTCATCAAGTGTTTTGTCAGTGATTTTACCGACAAATTTGCTCTCAGCCAATCAGATGCAAAGATTTCAGTAGCTTATAACAGTTGTCGGTAAAAATCACTGACAAAACACTTGATGAAACGCTCCCCAGATATACCTCAAAGAGGTAAGAGTAACATATTGAATAAAATTTAATAATGATGGGTGAAATTAAGAAATAAATGAAGATTATGAAGGTACAATGACGAAAGTATTTGTTTGGAAGATTAGGAAATGGCTGTGATATCCATAGTGAATAATAGATGTTAGCATGAAACAGGATGATTAAACAAAAAATCAGTGATGGTGACTTTTAGAAATCTTGCCCTCACATTACCATTTAAGTTTTCTGAAATAAATGTGTGCAAACATGTGCGTAATGGTGTTAGAGTAAAATACGATAGTAAAATGGATGGGATATGAGTAGGAAGTACATCTTTGATAAACAGTGTAACTTCTGCAACACATAGACATGTCACTTGTCCAAACTTATTTTGAACATGTACATACAGTATACCATTATTATCATTAATGCACACCAAAATCCTGAAAAGAAAGCAAGGAATCTGTGGAAAAACATGTAAGAGTGTTAGCAGCTTTTATGTTAATCTTTGTCATATGGCTGTAAATATCATGCATGGTGCCAATTTGCTGAAAGGTTCAGCCTTGTTATTTGAAAAAAATATTAAATACGTTTAAAAACAAACTAAAAAAAAACCCGCAAAAAATGACAATCTTTGTCCCTGACCAAATTTACAACATTTACTTTTCTTGTTCTAGTCGTCTGGTTGAAAACCCTGATGAATGAGGCTAAAATCCTTTCATTAAATGTAAACGCCTTAACAAATAGAAGTAGTTACCAGGGGCTGCGGAGCGTTTTTGAAAGTGGGGGCTGATCTGAATTCACTCGCTAATGACAATTTTTGAAACTTTTTTCCGAGATTTTATAAACGTGCAGCCCCCAGCCCTCCGGTTCCGCGGCCCATGGGTACTGATGTTTTAAAAAAATCCCATGATTTGGAGTTTCTGTTCTTTTTACACATAAATTATTTATTTTCTACATTTTTCAAAATACATTTACACATGATAATCATGAATTCTTGCCTGCCTATTACAATACGTAATAGTTTTTCGAATCAAAGAGATTTACTACGCATATTGAAGAAAATGACTAATTTATCTATCTATGAATGCACTCGCGGGTTATGGGAAGAGAGAATTCTTTCTCCGCTCTGTCGTATGTATAATTTCGAGGCGTGTCTGTCATTTTTTACTTGTGTGTGTATGTGTGTGTGTGGGTGTGGGTGTTTGTGTGTGTGAGAAGAGTGAAGCAAACATATGAAAAATCTATTTTTATATAAAAAGTTTAAATTAGGCATAGGCATATTTCTCAAAGAAATGAATAATGAATATAATTTCCTAACTAATGGACTATTTAGATGCACTGTTCGAAACAAAACAGGTTTAGACCAAACCCAACTATATATTACCAAATTGACGACGAAAAGAGAAAGATTAAATAGAAATAAACGACACAATCAAAATCAATATACTTTTTACATCTCCTCTGGATTTATAGACTATTTATCGCCTCCAAGAGACACCATATTGTATATTGTACACTGAAAAAAATGACAAGATATTGCGTTTGACTGAAAACGCTGAAACAGTATTCCTGCAAAAAGATATGCGTTCCCTTTTTATAATAGTAAATTTATACGTGTTTTTTGGAAGAAGATATACAGATAAAGCAATTGCTTTTTTACCAGATAAAAGTCCGAATATCCACAATAATTCTGCTCTCGTTATCAGGCATAAACGCTAGATGGCGCTCGACCTCTAAACATGTTTGTACATTATTGAGTCTTTTCTAAAAATAAAACCCAATCTAATTCTATTGAATACAACCATGAAAACAGCAATAACTACTTTTATTTGGTGAAAGTTAACGTCCGAACTGTGACATAATTTTATAGCATCTTTATGAGTCACAAATATTTTACCAAAAAAAAAATGATCTAAGAAAAATAGAAAATTGGCCGAAAACGATATTCAAAGGCATGATTAAAAAGCATCACATAATAATAATAATAGTAATTTTATGTACACATTTGTCAAAATATAAATAAATAAAATAAATCCACCGCCCGCTCATTTTTATTTATTTAGTTCTTTCAACTATAGGTACATGCATATATGGGCAAAAGATAAGTATCCAATATAAAAGTAAATTTTGTATATTAAAAATATTTAGTCATTAATTCATCACTGTCTCTCTAACCATATCCAGGTGTTAACCAATATCGATGCAACATTTAACAAAGAGCAAAAGACGCAGATAGATATATACAAAATAAATAAAATAAGGATTCTTTAGAAATACACCTCCTTAAAGATACAAACACGGAATAGTATATATTCTTATTGGCCTAACTGGTCGTTTTGAACAAGATTGTCATTATTTAATTGGACAACATACATGTACGTGGAGCAAACTGTGAGGAGCCGGAATGAAAGGGAGCTATACCAAAATACTGTTTGGAGTGGATTGGATTGGAAAGATCTCAAGGAAGACGGGCAAATATGACGTCATGGTTATATTTACTTTACGTCTTGCAGCAAGATGACTATATTATTTTAGTCTAGATTAAATAGCGAGTTTCTTATAGGACTTGAAGTCTTACTCATCTCTTTGATAAAACTAGATACAAAAAATAAGCGTGAATACCAAAACAAGCGATCCTCGCCAAACGCAATTATGTATAATTATGAAAAAAGGATTTTACTGGGAGGTTGTTTTCTCGCTCACCTTGTAGTATATAACATTCAAGGCAGACATTTATGGGAATGTTGAAGAGTACCTTTAAACAAATCAAACACGGTTGAAAGAAGTCGAGAATGTGCCTTGAATGACAAGATGATTGTATGCATCATCTACACCAACTTGATACTGAATACACATCGTAGCTTGGATTCCCTTGCTATTTCATATTTGTTGAGAGATCTTGAGCCGTCGGCCATAGGACACACTTGACACGTTTGTGCTATGTCTATCCCGCCTGAGCTAAACTTAGGAAATAAACAACATGATTTATTCAGGTTCGATTAAAGGAAGACCATCGAGATGATTTCTTAACGGTCACTGCAGCGAATCTCCCTTATTGACTGATCATAAAAAATTAAGGATCTGATCTTTCCTGGTTGGCCGAATTTGCATTTATATAAATCCAGACTCAAAATACTGTCTTGATTGTAATTCGATAGAGCATTACCATCGGATTTACAAGGGAGCCTTGGTTATAAAACGACATTATTATATTAAGCTAGACAGAAGAGATTATCAATTCGTTAAGAAAGTATCTTATTAATACTTTTATGCTTGATATTAGCAATCTTTAGACAAATACGTACAGCGTCAACCACAGGTTCGAATCAATTTCTTCGATCTTGTTGAAATGCCTTTAAAAAATTAACTCGATAATAGACAAAAGAAATCTTACAAAATTATATATTTTTTTCATATAACATAATAATACAAAAAAAAAATTAAAGTAACAATTCTGTTTCTAACTTTATAATCAATAAGGCTTCTAATTTCATTCACAATATATATCCGTCAGCAAAATGGGATTAAAAGAGGAAAGTGACGTCAGAGGGAAGGCTGTAAAGCTTGAAATCAATAGCTTTAATCAAATCTGCCTCTCTTATTTGCAGTCGTGAAGAGAAGTTGTCACGCATGCATGTAAGTACATAGTATATTGGATAAAGGAGAAGAGGGAAGAAAGAACCCAGGTCATGTAATTAGCTAATCGATTCAGTGAAAGAACGGATTTTAAAGCATTACGGCACTTTCATGATATAAATGGAACATAGTAATGAGTCTTGAGAATGGAAGACAGTTCGATTGTAACGATCAGACGGCGAGCGAGCGGGGGAATTGTTCCAATATCGTTTTCGGAGAAATCGTCGCAATCACATTTTGGGTGTTGAATGGGTATAATTGAATGCACCGACATGTTCTCGATTGATAGGTTTTGGGACGATACTAAAGATAATGGTTTGACCTGTGAAGGAAATGGATACGACGTCGAGATATCTCTGCTATAATTTGCTTGATTAAACTTGCATGCATGCAACACAATATACTAAGTTCAACGCCGCCCCCAGAGAGAGAGAAGAAAACGAACTTTTCAACATACGAGATTATCATGTGTATAGCGCCCTACACAGTTTTAAAATGCACCGACCATTACATTACTGTAATGTAATGGTCGTTGCATTTTCAAACATCATGAGACCGTTTCAGAAAATACAATGTAACATTGTATTTTCTAAAAAGGTCTCATGATGTTTGTTAAAATATTGGGCAGGGAACAGGGGGAGGGAATCATTGAAATGGGTATATTTATGTATTTATAACGCCCCTCACCGGCTACGATTCAACAACGAACAAATGAAAGAATGTGATGCATTCTGCAGCCGGGCACACATGAATAATTCATCCGCTGCGGATGAATTTGGGACTAGCGTAAGTAAGATGACGTAATGGTAGCTGATCAAAAATATTCATATAAAATTGAATACTTGTCGGCTGTGAATCTTTTCAAGAGAAATGGTGTTTGGAAGGCACATTCTTTCCTATTTCACCCCTATGAGGAAGCTCGGACGCTTTGGTGTATTTTAGAGGAATTATTTGATCTGTAGTGCATTTCCACTGTTCCCAGCAGTGCGAAGTTGTTGTTGTTTTAGGTTTAGCGGCTCTCGTCATTCAAATTTGAATATTTACGCCTGAAATTTTATTTAGTCTTATATTCAGATATGCAGTGCTGCATTCATTTTGGGCGATTTATATATATATATATATATATATATATTTTTTTTTTTTTTTTTTTTTTTTTTGGGCGGGGGGGGGGGGGAGACTCTTGACAAGCAGTCAGCACAGATCGTTGCCCGTTTTTAATGTATTTTCTGGCCAGCCCGGTTCGTTGCATCGAACAGGCTTCTCAGCTGGCACGAAAAACATGCGCAGCCTAGGCCCCTCCAATACCGGTCAGGATAGTGCGATGCCTGTCAGTGGGAACGTCTCCTTCCCGGAAAGAAAAACATGAAACAAAATACTTATACTGATATATATGTACATATAATTCAGAATGATTACTTTTCAAAATAAAATTTTTGCAGACATTCTGTGGTGCAGTTAGTAGTATATATTTCTTAGCCAATACGGTGCATACTTTACACTCGACCTAACTATATATAATATATAAATATATTTAAGCATAATTTTCTTAAAGTGGCTGTTCAAAGAAAATCACAAATATGGCAAACAATGTATCACTAGAAACCGGGAAGCTTACAGATGGCAATCGTATAAGTTTTTACCTCAACTGCGTATCTGATGATTATAAAAATAAATGCTCTTCTCAGCATCTGGAATATCCGAGCGATTCGCCAGAAATATAGCGATGTTTTGATGACGTCACCCCAGAGACCAATTTGCTTAAAGTAGAACTTTAATGATTTTAAATATTGGCTTAATACTTATTATTGCATAGATGGCATAAATTAAACAAGGTTATCCAAATTCAACGCTTGGAAACATTTGAAGTAATGATTATTATCAATTATAAAACGGTAAAATACAGCCCCCGATATAGCAGCTGAAGAGCTCCTCGAACGCTGCTGAGATATGTGACGACACACCATGGACCAGTCCTGTCTAAGCAGACGATGTCCCATAACATCCTACACATTTTTCAGAGCCTATTTTGTCATCTCCTCTTCACTTATTTCTCTTCCTTCACTAGCGTCAGTCTTAATGTTAGTCTGTTGCCTCACTCTTAACTTCGTGTATAGTATTATTTTGATGAAAAATGCAGCGTTAAAAAAATAAAGGAATCAGTCACTTGTAAACAAAATAAGACACCATTGTATTTTCAGGTGCTTGCACCGGTGCATGTTCGGCGTTTCAAGAGGGAACGAATACCATCCTGCTATTATTCGGAGGGCTTTTCAATTTGAAAGTGGGGTTTATTTCATTGATCATTGACCCTTCTCCTGTGTATTTACAATCAAACGGTTTTAGCTATCAGAATCAGTTTCACTTTCCCTTTATGATGGTGTGAAATAAGGTCATGTTTAAATACACCAAACTCTTTATAATTTGATAAATAATTGCATTGCAATTACGTTCATTCATTATAGGACGTCGTCTGCTTAAGCAGGATCGATCCCGAGTGTGACGACATCAAAACATCGCTATATTTCTGGCGAATCCTCGGATATTCCAGATGCTGAGAAGAGCTTTTATTTGTGCTGTTTTTATAATCATCAGATACGCAGTTGACATAAAACTTATACGATTGCCATCTGTAAGCTTCCCAATTTCTAGTGATACATTAATTGCCATATTTATGATTTTCTTTGAATAGCTACTTTAAGCAGACGATGTCCTATAACGAATGAACGTAATTGCAATGCAATTATTTATCAAATTATAAAGAGTTTGGTATATTTAAACATGACCTTATTTCACACCATTCTAAAAAGGAAGTGAAACGGATTCTGATAACTAAAACCGTTTGATTGTAAATATACAGGATAAGGGTCAATGATCAATGAAATAAACCACACTTTCAAATTAATTCCCTCTTGAAACGCCGAACATGCACCGGTGCAAGCAGCTGAAAATACAATGGCGTCTTATTTTGTTTACAAGTGACTGCTGATTATTATTAATCGGCAGGGTTATGTAAAGGGCTCCGTATGTTTGTTTGTTTGTTTGTTTGTTTGTGTACAAGATAACTAGAGAACGGGTGAACGGATTTGCACCAAATTTTCAGGGAATGTTCGGATAGTGACAGGAAAGAATCGATTAGATTTTGGTGATGATCGGTTGACGCCTGCAAATTCTGTGTGACCTTGAAGTTTTGACCCCATAGTTATTATTAGTATAGTATTGCAACTAACTCTGTAGCGCCGCTAAGGCGTGGGTCTGCTGCCTTTGACGGCCTTTCTAGTTCCTTTATTTTTTTAACGCTGCATTTTTCATCAAAATAATACCATACACGAAGTTAAGAGACGAACATTAAGACTGACGCTAGTGAAGTAAGAGAAATAAGTGGAGAGGAGATGACAAAACAGGCACTGAAAATGTGTAAGATGTTATGGGACATCGTCTGCTTATACAGGATTGGTCTCCGGTGTGACTTCACACATCTCAGAAGCGTTCTAGGAGCTCTTCAGGTGCTCTATCGGGGCTGTATTTTACCGTTTTATTATTGATAATAATCATTACTTCAAATGTTTCCAAGCGTTGAAGTTTGATAACCTTGTTTAATTTATGCCATCTATGCAATAAAATGAATTAAGCCAATATTTAAAATCAAGTTCTGCTTGTAGGGTTCTGAGAGATGTTCCCTTTTTTGCACCTGCACAAACTAATAGGGATTGATATTGAATAGAATTCAAAATGTTCTTTACGTTTGTTGATGCGGAGTCATAAGCTTCGCAGGCGTAGTCAATAAAGGAACGTATAATAGCTCTATAAACTTGTATTAAAGGCACAATTTCATTTCATCTGTAGTTTTAGGAGAGTCACTTTCTGCAAGTATAATCTTGAATATTTAACTGGAAATAGATGAATTGTGTGCTTTGGTTATCATAATCAGTTATCTATTTGAATTATAGATTCTTTTACAGGTCTTTTACTTTACAAGGGAGTTCAAGGAGAATAGTGCAGTGCTAAAGGGAATACATGTCTGAATAGATCATGTGATCTGTTAGTCCTTTGGGAGTCGAATATGGGAATCTTATTAGTCACAATCTAGAGGCTGATACCTTTTATACTGCCAATACATCATTAATTGATTATGATGTTATACGTCACAAAGCATGGAATTTGTATACACTGTAAAGATGAATTGCTTGTTTGACCATATCCAGATCAGGAAGGTGACATTTCACAGAGGATCCTAGCTCTTTCGAGAATCAAGGCATGAACTATCCTGACGAAGTGAAACTGTTGTTGAAAAATTTGATTCCTTGTAAATAGGCATTTAACTGCAGTTTTAGAAACTAAAAATCATTTAAAATACATTTTCTTTCAGAAAGTGACTGTTCATCACTGAATATTACATTTTTATGACTTTTTTCAGGGAGAGTAGTGCAGTGCTAAATGGAATACATGTCTGAATAGAACATGTGATCTGCTAATCCTTTGTGAGTCGAATATGGGAATATTACTGGTCACCTTTATAAAAGGCTGATACCTTTTATACTGGCAATACATCATTAATTTCTGTATAATGATAATGTTCTATTTACTTATACAGAAATGCTGACATCATAATCCCGTTACAATGGTGGATGCGTGGTTGCGTTGCTGTTTATAAGGTTTTTTTTATATAGTGCGTTGCGTTAAGCCATCGGTAAATATTGAGAAAAATGCTAAATCATGTCAGCACTTCAGTATATGCATCAGAAATTGCCAAGGGTATAGGAAATGCTTATTTTATCCAAATAATTTTAACTGTTAAAATATTGTTGTAATGAAAGTCACGCTACCATCCGATACTATTTCTTTGAATGCGAATTCGATTACTGCTACACAATAATTTTACCTATATTCTCATATTGCTGTATCATGCCTTGCTCGTTCCTAATATATTTTTACCACCAAGAACACACATTGGGAAGAGTGAACTTGAAACAGCTGGTCTTCTTCATATAAACCTTAGATCACAACAACTTTTAATTCACCATGTACATAAGATTTTTTACTCTAATGCAGATCACTATATTTCAAATAATTTTACTCGCTCTTCAAGTGTTCATGGGCATGACACTAGAAATAGTCAATTTAATTTCGTATTCTAAGCGGAAAGGTAAAATTGGAAATTCCTTTTATTTTAACGGTATTCTTTTCTGGAATTCTCTCCCAAATCATGTAAAGTCAGTTAAGAATTTTTTACATTTTAAAAGGGTATTGAAGCATCATCTGAAAAATGTGTCTACTCCATAACTGTATTTCTCCTCTCTTTTTTGTAGCTCAGAGGGTTTTTTCTATATTATATGACTTATGTAACCAACGTTTATTATCGATAGTTTCATTATGATTTTCTGTATATAGTTTTTTCCGTTGAGTAAGTCTTGTTTTCACATTTATGTAATCTTCGCCTACTTTATAAAAATGTTATGTTTTATTTTGCTACTTTAGTACATTCTTATTACTTGTCGTACTTGTACGATAGTTATGTAGCCGTACTAATGTGTTTTCTTAGTGTATTTTTTATCAGTTATTTAGGGAAGGACCCCATTGGAAATAAGCCATTTCGGCTTTCATGGGCTATCCTGTCATGGTACCTCGATGTGTTTGTATTGCAATATACCTGACGAATAAAATAAAATAAATAAAATAAAATAAAAATAAAATTCTCGAACATTGTTACAAAATTGAGCGTAAGCAATACATTTTAATATATTTGTATATTTTGTGTTCCTTTCGAGGAGCAAGAATGTTCTCGTTAAGGGATATCTGGAAGTGTTCTTCTCTATTCGAGCTGGAGAAAAGTACAGGGACTGTCTTCTCATTTAAATATTCCTGAATATATTTGCTAGTTTCTCTTAGATCGCTTCCAGATTTCCAGATTATACAATCATCTGCATATAACAAATTATGCACATTAGACAATATTAAACATATTGAACATTAGACATATTGAACAATTCTGGACTAAGGGTACTACCTTGCGGAAGACCGTTATTTGTTTCCATAGTACGAGAGAGGTGTCTTCCTATTCGTACCTGAAATGTACGCTGTGTTAAAAGATTGTGCAGATAGAAATTTTATTCCCTTTGAGTCCAAGCTTACTTCATTTGACTAAAAGTCCTTTTGTCCACATGGAATCAAATGCCTTCTCTAAGTCTATAAATACTGCAATGGTTTTTACACTAGTTTCCAAGTTCTTTTGTATTTCATTTTCCAGGTGTACGATGTTATGATCGTCGTTTTCGAAATCCATTTTGTATTGGGGATAACAAATCATGCTTTTCAAGAAAAAATTGTACTCTCATTTTTACCATACTTTCCATTACTTTCATAAAACATGATGTTGTAAAGGCAATGGGACGATATGAAGCTGTTTTCGTGGGGTCTTTATTTTGTTTTAAGATGGTAGTCAGTATAGAGTGTTTACACGGTGCCGGGATTTCACCGGTTTCCCAAATTGATTAAAAGAAGCATCTTTTCTTTAGCAAAGGAAGGTTCTTATAAACTTGATAGCCTATGTTGTCCTCACCAGGGTCTGAAGCGTTTTTTGCCTGTAAGACGTATTTCAGTTCCTTCATTTTGAATTTTTCATTAATTGCCAATTTCATATGTCCCGTTTCCTTAAAGGGGAGAGTATTAAATTCTTTGTCAATTTCTACATCTATTCTGTTGTTGGTTTTATTTTCCACATTAAAACTAAAATTACTTGCGAATTCGTCTGCTTTCTCTTTATCGTCAGTTATGGTCTTATTACCAACCACCAAGACAGACATATTATTCGCTGCTTTTGTTTGCACACCATTTAATCTCTTTACGAAGCGCCAAATTTGTGCGAGTGGTGTAAACCGATCTAATTTAGCACTATAGGTATGCCAATATTTCTTTTTAGCCTGTCTGATAGTGCGTTGAGCTGCTGCTTTCTTTTCTCTGTAGGTCTTAAGATTCTCTTGACATTATATATTTTTATTACCACGCCGATGAAATCGGCAGGGTTATGTAAAGGGCTCCGTATGTTTGTTTGTTTTGTTTGTTTGTTTGTTTGTTTGTGTACAAGATAACGAGAGAACGGGTGAACGGATTTGCACCAAATTTCAGGGAATGTTCGGACAGTGACAGGAAAAAATCGATTAGATTTTGGTGATGATTGGTTGACCCCTGCAAATTCTGTGTGACCTTGAAGTTTTGACCCTGCAGTAAAGTACAGGAACTTCAGTTCGGATAGTGACAGGAAAGAAACTAGAAAGTTTGATGACCCCAAACTTCGCCTGCCGATGCAGAAATATTTTGGCCAATCAAAACACTCATTACTTCCTCTCACCAAAAATCTATTTCAGGTTTATGAATTTTAGAAGACCCATTATTGGCCATTTCACTTCAAATCCATACGAGCCCGCACTCTAAAAACTAAAGTGTAAAATCACCATCTCAAAGTGCCGAGGAGTGACCACTTTTTCAAAATGGCAGATTAACCCTTTTAACCTGCTGGATTCAGCCTTTATTGTGTTGCATCCAGCATGTTAAAAGTGTTAATCTACTATGTTGAAAAGGTGGTCACTCCTCAGCCCTTTAAGACGTTAATTTTTAGAGTGTGCAATGAATATTCATATCTATTGTTCTCCACCAATGTATCCCAGCAACAAGGGATTTTTCGCGCGCTTGAACTGCGAAATCGATAGCGGCTATCGCGTTACCTTTTTTTTTTTATCTACAATCAACTTCAGTTAGATTCAGGCTACCCTAGCACGTCTAATTTCTCCTCTATTTCTTATCTTCTGTGCATTTTTGTTTATTTTCCCCGGTTTTTTCCACTTTGTTGTGGAAGTTTTTGTGATTTATTTTATCCTGGTGGACGTGTAGTACGTGATTTTAATTGTTTTCGGTGAAAATCTGGTGAGTTTGTTCGACGTGAGTGAGTCTATCGCACTCGCGAGTGTTCGCGTGTGTTGTGAATGGGCTGTGTGGTTGTGAGTACGGACCTAGTGAGTACGGTAGTACAGTGCCTGTACTCGAGTACCCCAGGATTGAACTTTTTCTTTGGGTTACTTACGGTCCTGTCAGTTGAGCTTTGAGTTAGTTTATAACTCATTTATGTCTGTTTTAGTGGATTTCGTAGTTGTAAAATATATACAAAATCTGTATGTATTTTTATAAATATTCGTGTGGATTTGCAAAATTTGGTGGCTGAGGTTCGCCGAATGTACGCCAGTATACACTTTGACTTTGTTGATGGGTGGTGACTGAGCTGAGATCCAACTTATTTTGTCGTCATATTTATTTTATCCAAGCCCGATGAAAAAAACAACAACCCCAATTGCAATGTAAAGATAGAACATGAATACATTTACTAACACTGACATGACTGAACACTGAATACAAATTGCTAACATTTTTTTCCTCACCACGCCACGCTCTCTGACATGTCTAATCAATTACTTTTAGGGGAGGGATGTTTCAATAATAAAATATCTTTTTCAGAAGAATTTTTTCAAGGGTGGGGACACACAAAGTTATGACCTGGATATGGCAAAATTTATTTGGGGGGGGGGGGGGGGGATGTGCCTCTTGTTATCCCCTTTGAATGGCTACTGCTTACAAAAATAATCGCAACAAAACAAAACCTATATTGGGTTTACTTTTTGTATACACGACAGGGGAACCAACCAGTAAAAATATATCTATTTCTGCAGTTTCAAGAATAATAGCGCCGCTAAGGCGTGGGTCTGCCGCCTTTGACGGCCTTTCTATATAGTTAATATATTATTGATATTTTCTTAACTTGTTTTTAGCTTTATTTCTTTCTCTAATTACTTTTGAACCAAAGGACTGGATTTTGTTTATGTTTTCTGCACTGTGGAGCAGACTCATCAAGAGCAGCTATAATACACTTCATGAAAAGGTTATAGGTCGAAGGTGAATCTGATTTGTTAAAGGAATCAGATTTAAAGATTTCAAAATGTTTTTCGCATGTTCTCACAAAATGTTTCCAGTTTATATTTTTGAAGGACGACTTCTTAGTTGGATAGGTGCTTGGGTCACATGTTAATTGTTGTTTTCTAAAATATATATCTATTTTTACCTGAAAATGGTCATAGGTTTATCTGGTAAAACTTGCCACTCGCATTTATTTGCTAAAGACGAGGAGGTAATTGATAAATCCAGGCAAGATAATTTACCTGTGTGGGGGTCCAATCTGGTCCATCATTCAAGACAACTATGTCATTTTGTATTTAAGGAAGTTTTCAATTAAATTCCCGTTGCTATCCGTCTTCGCACTTCCCCACAGGATGTTATGTGAGTTAAAAATCCCCATATATTATAAATTTGGTAGGGTCTTTTACGTGATGCAAAAGTAAATTCATATCGCTTTCCTCTAAATTTTTGCATGGACCATAATAAGTAACTATCGAAATAACAGTTATCTATAGGTGTATATTTACGAGGATTAGCCTCGTTTCAGCCTTCACAGTATTTAATGTAGCCGATTAAGTGCCCAAAATAAAGCACCTAATTTAGTAGTATCATCAGTGTTATAGCTACTCTGTGAATTAAAACGTTTTTTTTTTTTAGAGAGATTATTCAAATATAAATGTTTTAAGTGCTTCAATTTAACACGTGTTTCTATGCATGGGGCCGAATTACTCGTGTGTGTTTTTTTTTTAAAGCTTTTTTGCCTTTATTCAGATTTTAAATACAAAATATATCACATCAAAAGTACAATTATAACATAATATTGGTACATCATGCATTACATTACATTTTTACATTACATTACATCTTTTTTACCAATAGTATTTTTTGACACAGCTAAATAATTTTATTATTTCATACATTATAGAAAATAGTTCATGAATATACATGATAATATGAAAATTAATCAAATCACTATATATAAATTAGGTAATCTGAATAAAGATTTTCTTATAAAACAGAAAAGAAAAGGCGAAGGTGCTATTTTAGACCCCCTAAATAAATCAGTTTCAAAATTAAGACAGAGAATTAAAAGGTGCATTTATTTAAAAAATTCAAGTTTTTGTTATTTTTAAATTTTGTCGGCATAAATGTTATCACGAGATTCTTTTATTTTTTAAAATCTCTATTCAGATTATGTGTGCCCTGCAGGGAACGAAAATAGCGCCACTTGCGAGGAAAAGGCATTTATAAACATTTTCGGTAAAATATTTCAGTTTTTGTAATGCTACCTGTAAAAATATCATTAGATTTTTAAAATGAATAATGAAATGTACGTTTCTCAGTGGCCACATCAAAATCTTGGAACGATATTCCACTCTGAATCAGAGAAATAACCTGTCTTGCCACTTTCAAAAGATCCCTAAAAACATATCTCTTTCCCCAGTAATATAATGTTCTATTATATCCTACTTTTTTAGTCTCTCTTTTTGCTGTTGCTGTTGTCTTTTCTTTTCAAATCTGTAATTTTATAAGCGCTATGGTACTTTCTGTTTTTAGCATTCCTAAATATTCAATAGTATTATTATTATTATTATCCTTATTATTATTGTAAAATTGAAAATAATTTCCCTGAATTCCCAAAACATAGAAATCAAAACCATGACATTTGTGTGTGTCAGTAATTCATTGGGAACACAATACCATTGTATATTTCACCTCTTATTCACTTTATAACCTGATACAAAAGGGGTGTTTTGGAATGGCAGGTGTTGGGCACATGCTTCCAAAATACAACTTTTTTACTTGTTTTCAGAGATTTTGGTGATATGTAACTTATAAGGAAAATGTGAGAACCGTTTTCTTTTGTTTTTATTCTTCTTTTCTTTCTCATCAGAGATTTTCCTGTGCTTCTAAAATACTCTGGCCCCCTGAATGATACACACATTACACTATAAATATGTATGTAGCCTTGTGGGAAACTATGGTGGTCCTTCTCCAGGCTTCGGTGATATCTACCCCCTTCTCCTATGACGCCCCTGGAATGGTATGACAAGATGGTGATATAATATGATGACATGCCAGTGATCAATGTCATGTCGACCAAACGAGCCAGTGGAATTCGACGTGTCAAACTCTTCGAATGTCAGTCAAGCTCACACGTACAGCATGTCTTTCATCAGGGACCTCTAATCCTTTACCCATTCTCTTCACGGACACCATTAAATAACGTCCTTCGTGAAGGAAGGTGTGAAGCTTTTAAAAAGCGTTAAAAAGTTAGCGTTTAATTTGCGCTGCCCACATTGCAAATTCAGTCTATGCATTAAAAGATTATGGAAGTTCCAATTCTCCAATCAGAATAATAAAAAGCAGCATAAAGATAACTTATATTAACCTAATTTCATATCTGATATAAAACGTGTTTTAATGAATAAATCAATACCCTATTTAACAAAAAATGACGAAAATATAGCACGAGTTGGAATACACTAACAAATTACAGAAATTGTTCAACCTATTGCTGGGAGAATAACAAACGTGTTCCCAATTTCTAAATTTGGGAACAAAATATGTTTCGCGTAATGGCCTGTATCGTATAGAATTCTTATCATGAGCATCATTTCCAACAATTTCAACTCTGATGTTGGGATGCATCATTTAAGAAACACTTGTTTCAAGTACTCTTTGTGAATTAAGAATTCCTACCCACCTTCCATCAGAAAAATTCAAGAGTGTCCTTCATCCAGGGCTATGTCAATTTTCTCGCGAAGGCTTGATCGATCATTCGAAGAAAGCTTTGTTCTCACGCGAAGGACTTGGAGGATGTTTGATTGTTGTTGAAGACATTCCAGACTGCAACCATCTTCTCATCGTGTCATGGTATGCCACTGGTGACAAAACAATGTCAGCACCTTCATATCCCCTTCTCATTCATCTCTCTCTCTCTCTCTCTCTTGAGCTCTCATGAAAATAGCACTTGACTTCGTTCACTCGTATCCTTTATATATCTTTCTATAGAGGCATGGAGAACGGGGTTTTCTAAGTGCATTAAATTAAATCATTATTGATGTTCTTTATTGAGGTAAAAACGAGCATTTACTTCTCCTATCAGACTAAATTTAACGACCCAATTTAACAATTTGCAAGTAAACCCAAAAGTGCTTGAATATTGTGCATTGTTTATTTGTTGACACACTTGGGAAACATTCGTTGATATCTGCCATATGCTATCAATATTTTAATGGTTATGTAATTTTCGAGGCTATCTCGCTGCCTGCCTGTATAATTATGCGTTGAATATCGTTAAGCCCAAAATAAGTTATACTGTACATTTAAGAATGTTGCGGGTTTACATTTTTACTGTTTTCAAGTGCAGCCGTCATTTTCAAAGAATCCATCCTTGAACTAAGCAACCAATATCCCTTACTGCTTGGGAGTGTTTGCCAATTTAAGGAACTTAAGGAATTACTTCCGTTTCAGGTAGTGCTTCTACTGCAGGCGATTCAGGTATATGTGTAATTGGTATCAATAAATCAATCTCCACCCCCTCCCCATTATCTTTCTTATTCAGTATTTCACGCCTTCTTACACGACACCAACCTACATTTTCAACTGGTAAAAAACATTGGAAGTCAAAGGTATACTACATATCTTTGCGTTTTCTGTCGCTTCTCTCATATTATATCAATGTAAAAGCAATCTTGATTTCATAATAATGAAATCCCCTTTTTGTGATATCGTAAGTTGCTTTATAGACATTTTGTCTACTCGAACGTAGCTATGCGGAGCCGAACGTAGGATATCGTAGGTGAAATGGGTCCTATCTCAGTGTAGCGTAGATACTGTACGTATTTGCGCACAGCAGGATTACGAAAATGTCGTAGCTAATAGGGCACTGTGTAGAAACCTCATTAAGCGTATAAAATCTAGGTTACGTTCGTTAGCTTCACAATCGTCTTGTAAACTACCATTTACACAATACCATATCACACAGTTCTCTCTCTCTCTATCTCTCTTTGCTAGTCTTTGAACCAGTGGTTAAAATAAGAAGGACATTCTTCAAACTGTTGTTTGGACTGATACGTGTCAGTATGTCGGCATCAAAACATAATCAAGAGAATAGGTGATAATACATTGTAAATCACAATCATTTACTTTGATAATACAAATTAAAATGTGATCTTCCAAGGGTTCAGATCAAATGAAGAATAGATACAGAATAAACAAGTGTGTGGGGTTTTTTTTTGGTTCTTTTTTCATCTATCTTTAATAGATGAAATGATTTCTCTGCTTTGCAAAGAAATGCCAATCCACCTCTTCAAGTAGACCAACAATTGAGATGACACAAATAAGAAAATAAGAAATTATCAGGGAATGTATAATTAAGTGTCAGAGTGACTTGGCGTTAAAATATCATTTGTTTAGTAAAAGGAAATTAATTTTAATAATTCTTCTGAAAGTTTGTATTTATATTTTACATGTTTTTCGACTTTGAATCAATTAAATATATATGGCTGTGTTTTTTTTGATAATGGTGAATACAACAATTATTTTGGTACAGGAAAGTCTAAGACCACCTACATTTTTTATCCAGCAGCACACCTGCACAGAGGAAAGGTATATCAACATCGAAAGAAATGCTTGAGGTGGTTTCATACTTTACTCATTATTTATTCATTGGTGATTTTATTTTTATATCCATCCATCTCACATACCGGAAGCAAACTAACCTACTTGAATGAAGCGAGAAAATGGCACAGGAAGGGAGAGAGAGAGAGAGAGAGAGAGAGGGGGGGGGGGGGGGGGTGTTAGGTGATGATTTCAGGTTATTGCCTTCTTCTGGAAAGCCCGTTGGATAAGAGATATATCTGCCTAATGATTAGTCTAGATTCTATCCGTTTTTTATATTTGGTTTATTCCCCTACGCTTCTGTTTCTCTACACTCATATCCCACACAGAGCGCGACTCTACTAATCGTGCGATCCCCAAAATTTCACCCGTCGAGGGTGGAGATCGGTGGGATAAAGGACTGGCTATTGTGTTAGCGGTGAGGGTACAAGGAGACAGTCCAGGCAGTGGACTACCTAAAGGTGAAAATCGGGAAGAGGAGGAGAAAACGAGGAAATGTTCATGGAAACTACGGTACTATCATGAAAACAAATTTTGAATTTTTTTACGAGCAGATCAGCATCACACTCGTTTGATGCTAATTGATTTGAATATCTTACATCTAAAGTACATGTCATTTTGTACTTGAATATCTCTCATAATGAAAAATAATACTTTTTGTGAATCACAGTGTCATATGCCCTCATGTATCATAATATGTTAGGAATACTCCATGTGGAGTGGAGATGGTGCCCAGGTTGTTCAATGATGACTCTGAAATAAATCTGACCTAAAATAAACCGGTCGGGTCATGATAGAATATTACATAAATGATTTTATATTAACAGCAATGTGTGCCTGTAACATCTCAAAACCTAAGTACCCAACAAAGAAATGACAAGTTATGAAATAACAATGTATCCACTCTCGATTCTTTCAAAGACCCCTCAATTGACTAATTAAACGACTTAAACCTTGGAGACATATCTTGCTACCAGCCCGGATGCATGGTGTGCTAACGGCCAAGCAAAGTTTTTTGAGAGAACCGTATACTTCACATAGTTTGAGCTTCAATTTCAATTGAATAAATACCTGAAGCCAGTTGATGGTATGTTCCACTCCCGTATACATTTCTGTGACTGTACTTGTCTAAGAGTTAGTTTTGATTTTCGCTCGTCGATTTGTGCAGCTGCGACCAACCGGAGCGCAGAACGTCAACATGAAAAATAGAACACGTGCTCTCTCAATTCCTAGAGACGCAAACTTTGGGAAAACATTAAAAAACAAAACGAAAACAAGGTAAGAAATAAAACAAAAGGCCACCCAACAACCCCTGAATTCTTTTCTCTGACTGGGAGGGAATTTCAGAGTTGTTGTTTCCCATTGATGGCTCTTGGATGTTTTCCAGGAAAGTCTAAAGGGGAAAAGACAAATGATTGGCATTTTCATACTGCATTTATAAAGTAAAAAATAAAAAAGGAAACAAATAGATTAAAAATCATATCCATTAAATTGTAAAATGTGAACGTGGTTTGAAAATTTACAGACAGATGCCCAACGAATTTGACCCTCCAAAGTGACCCCCAAATCAGCAAAATATTAGTCCCATTGAGAACCGAGAAGTGTCAGTTTTGGGGAAATTGCGAAAACGAACCAAATCATTTACTGCATGGGAAATAATTAAATATGAATTTGAACTAGTTTCTCTCAAAAATAAAGTTTTATTGTAAGAGTTCATGGTACGGTGAGTGTAGTGGCCATTGAACTGTGGCTACTTTCGAATACCTTTTCATTTCGTTTCCCAGCAGAATTGGGTCATTTCTAAAAGCCATCTTTATATGGCTTACAGGGAATATCAAAAGAGTATCCATTTAGCCTTCTAAATTTAAATACACAGATTTGGTAAGTCGTTTGGCCTTGAACAATCAAAGAGTGAATTCCACCCAAAGGAGGACACCCTTTCTTTCTATCCTCAAAATTTTCATTTTTTTATCGGTTCTGAAAATCGCCTTCCCATGGACGAACTTGGAGTTTAATCTCCTGATGAAAGACCTTTAGCTGTAAGTTATGTTCAGCTTGCTATTACAGGCTTTGAACATTAAAGCCTCCGTTTAGTGACAACACTTAGCCAGAACAAATGCAGGAATGTACTTTTTGTTCACGGTTGTTTGAATTCGGTTGATTTGTATTCGAACTAAAATTGCACCAATCTTTATCTGGCATCGGAGCAAATATTTTCAGCAAGTCACTGTTTGCAAAATAAAACGTTGAGAACTGACGATAAACGTCTCTGTGGTGATCTAAATGCTGTCAACTGTACGTCATTCATATTGTGATATGAAAATCAATCTGTCATCTCTTTACTCTCGTGAATAAGGAGACGCGAAGCGGCCAAAACAGAATTCGGTAAAAATGTGGAAGCTGAGGGGCGCATTCCAAATTCAAATTAGAAAAACAAGATTAGATTGATGTAAAAATCATGATTGTTGTTTATAAAATTCATTGAATGACGTCACAAAAAAGTACACACTTAGATCTGAGGAAGGTGGATCATGAAGATAATTTTTTTTTTCATGATTACGTAAATTCAGTGGGTCAAATTTATACCTATAAGATAACAAAATTACATTTAAAACCAGTCCAAAGAGTATTGACAGCAAGAGAACCAAGGAAAGAAACAAAGGGTGAAATATATCCCCAAAATAGATAGATAATCTATAACAGAGTTTACTTTTCTACGTGTATTTCCAAAACTGATATAAACCACGAGGATAAGGCAAATCCTGTATTAAAGTGACAGGAAACTGAAGCTCCTAAATAGCGCCATCTTTTAACAGGATTTGAAAAGTGTCTGTGCCTCTCATTTTCCCCATCATGCCCCATTCTAGTTCGGTAGAAGCTTAGAATGTATCTGCACAGGCAATTTTTTTCACATTGCAAGTCAAAAGTAATAGTTCGAAATATAAAATGTGCCTATTATCCAAACATGCTGTTTGTTAAAATTCAAATAAAATGCAATTAATTTTCAGATTATAATCTTAATTTAGCAATCATTGCAAGATGACGCCGTTCAAGTTCTACTAGTTTTATGCCACCTTAATACATGATAATGATACCTACTTATTCTATGAACAAGTAATGCACACCAAAATACGTTAATGGACGTAAAGTTTTACATCTAAACTTATCTTCATTTGAAGTACAGTAATATTTAAGAGAAGGAGAGAAAGAGAGTGGGGTGAGGAGAGAGAGAGAGAGAGAGAAAGAGAGGGCGTGTGCGTGTGTATGCGAGTGTGCTTACAAACATGTGTGTGTGTGTGTGCGTTTGTTTAGCATTATGTCCGAGGACATTTTCGGACAGAGAACAAAAAAAAAATCATGACAACAATGGTCCTCGGAAGGCGGACAATAGTCCTCGAACGTCGAACAATGAATTTATGCCTTATTCTGTCGACTGTCCGAGGACGAGTAACAATAGAGGAACAATAGTTGTCCTCGGAAGTAAAGCCATGTAAACGTGTGTGTGCGTGTGTGTTTGTGTGTGTGTATGTTAAGGTGGAGGGGAACCAAAGGATTTAAGAAAGTTATCCATTAAATGCTCATGGGTCGAGAAAGACTAACATGAATAATATAGGTAAAACACCACAAGCACCGAGCAGAAATCGAACCTTAACCCAGGACCTCACGTATGATAGTCAACACCAATATACCGTAGTGCCCCAACTGTGTGTGTGAGTGTGTGTGTGAAGGAGGGGTAATCACTTTTAAAAAAAAAGATGAGAAGACAGAGACCCTAGAGAGATAAAATAAAGACATGAGACAGTATATAAGAGTTCGTTTATACATTTAAAAAACCCTACCCAGCCCTTACGGTAAGTTTGGCTTTGCGGAAAGTGTGACCGCGTCACAATCCTGCAGTCACATTTTATTTGAAAGCCTAGTCCGAAGTCGTAGGGTAACGATTTTGAAATGGGGTGGGACCATAGATTCGGACTAATAGGTCAACGGAGGGACTTGCCTTGTATGTGATAGTATACTGGTTGGGAGTGCGTTGGTGCGATCTGGCAACACAAAGGTTTTTATCGTGGTGTACTATCCTTATGTGGTGACTGGTGTTTATGGTGCCGTTTCTTCAGACGTAGCTGGCCCTTACGATGATGTTTTATGTAAAATTGTGACTCCATCATAAGAAAACGAATTAGGAAACCGAATACGACACCCTTCCAAGGATGTAAAAGCCCTTACAATATTAATTACACGGGCCTAGTATTTTCTAATCATAGGTTGTAAAATATGATGTCAACTTGGCGTGAAGTGAAGCACTTTCTTCAAAACATATCCCATGTGTTTTATTCATGGTTTCAGTTAACTGTCATACAACAATGTCCCTTCGCTGTTCGTAATTAAGCCAGTGCCAATGTCAATCTCATGCTAATTTACGTTATGTCAGATGTGGATAACCCGTTTGTATCAATTTGATATTGAACAATAAATCAAGCTAAGCAATTCACTCACACTCTCACGTGGTTTATTATTAAGAATATAAGGCGGATTCACACCGAACACGACACACGACAAACGACACGACAGCACGACATGCTACACGATAAACAGCAAAAAAACAGTGCACACCGCTCACGACATTCGCTAAAAAGTCGTGCTGGAGAGAGGGTGATGTCGTCTTTGATGATGAGCATGTCGTGATAGAATTCATTTCAAATTCACCATTATAGTCATCAAAATAATTTTAAAGATAAGACGGAAGTTTTATATTTTTAAATCTTGAAATCATTTATTCTTTATTTGGATGTTCTAAAAGTTGTTAAATTGGTCATGTGACTATGTTGAAGAATTACAAAAGTGATATTTGCTGTTGTTTATTCGGAATAATCACAGCTAGGTTTTCTTTCTTCATTAATAGGCCTACATAAAATTGATGATCTTTGCTGTCTATTCGGAATAATTCAAGCAATTTTCCGGGGGGGGGGTGGAACTAAAAAACAATTATTTCTTTTGCCATACCTCCAAAATTCGCTCACTGGGGGGCGGGGAAGGGGGGTCCAGTTCCCCTCCATAATTCTCTGACAAAAAAAGTTTTTTCGTTCTAAAATGGGGGGGGGGGGGGGCACAATGCATATTTTTCTTCCAAAAGAGGGGGCACGGGCCGAATGTGCCCCTCCCCCTAAATCCGCCACTGCTTTGGAACATAAATTTGGTGTGAAAATGGTGGTATTCTCCGCGGCACACACCCATCGCACACTATATGGGGAGGGGGCAGTTTTGTCTTATACACTCACTCTTTACCATATTTTATGCACAAAATGACCAGAAAATTATATTTTCTTAACTGAAAATAGTTGTGCAGGCTTATATATTTTATATGGATTTTGGGTACCTCCAAACATTAGGAAAGTACTTGAATTTCTTGGTGGACTAACGGAAATTTTTGTTTTCTTTTTCTATAATTGTAAGTTATCTCAAACTCATGGTCGCTTCCTATGTGTTTATATTTTAAATATTTCAGTGTATGACGGAACAACTTTTTATTGTAAAAATCCAACTGTGTTAAACTTTTTACGTGGTTGCAATAAATAAATAAATAAATAAAATCTTTAAAAAATCTGCTGATATTTTCTCAACAAAGCAAAAGCTTTACCCCATATTACGGTACATCTTAAAATGACTCAAAAGAACCTATTTTCAGAGTTTCATTAAAAAAAACCACAACATACTTTTAAATGTAATTCCCCATTTCTTCTCCCTCTCTCACTCTTTCTCTCTACCCCACCCCCTCTCTCCTCTCCATGTCCCTGCCCCTCTCTCTTTCAAAATTTTTAACAAGTTCAGTGCCTATTGTATTCTGTTTGAGAGCTGAAAAAACTGTAATTGGACGATACAAACAATACAAAAACCAATATTTAAAAGACTAAAAAAGGGATTTAATACTGTAATTCAAATCTTTAATGGGATAAATTACAACAAGCACCTTTAACAAATAGACCAATATGGATTTTCCTTAAAATAGTACATTAAAAAATCATGCAAATATGAAACCAAATAAACTAAATATCTTATAAATTATGGTATTGTAAGGTATGTAAATAAAGTTCAAGCTCCATTAGAGTGCAAATTAAATTCATCCCCCAAGAATGTATGATATAGTAAGCAAATACAATTAGCTCGGACACCCCCCCCCCCCTTCTAAAATACTTGGGACGTGCTGTAAAATGCACTTCAGTCCCGAGATTAAATCTGCAATGGCCTAATGATTATGTAAGGGGGGCGGACGTAACTTGATATTCAACAACATTAACCAGTTAGATTTTGAAATAGAGATTTGGCAAAAGTTTAAATGTCCCCACTAAAAGAAATTACTTATTGCAGACTAATAACAATCTAACCAGTGGTAATGCATAACATGTAGCAAATTAAGGAAGAGAAGTAACATACATGTAGTTATAGGGGCTGTAAAATGAAATTCTTCATGGGAGTAAGACTGTTATTCAGAATACTGAAATGAATCGATTCTGTCAACTTCATTTTGTTATGCCTTCGGTGTGTCCTTGCACACTCCATTGTGAGATCATTTGAGGATTGAGATCGGGGGGGGGGGGGCAGGGGGTACTGGGGTACTAGGAAATACAAGGAAGGGTGTGGTGATACATGGAGGGAGTATCGATATGAGCAGCCGATGGACTGGGGGAGACACTGCTATGTGAGAATGATGAATGGCTTCAAGTTCATTCCCTTCGACCCCCTCTTGTCCTTGAGAGCATCCTTTTGCATCAGCTACCAGGTACAATCTCTTGTAGATGTGTGCCCTACAAAATGAAAAAGGAATTAAACAATGATATAGCCTTCCTAACATCATTACATCATAGCTACCAAGTGACTAGTACAATTGTATAACATACATCAAAGTAACTAAACATTTACTTGAATGAACAGAACTATAATAAGATGAGAAAACACCACTTAACATAGCAAGGGACTATAACACAAGTATGCATGATCAGTGTTTATATATTAAATGTTATGGTTGTGTAGGACCATGACAAAGCTTATGTAGAAGATCAGGGTATAAATTATTTCCCTATTAAAACGAAGCAGATCAACTATTTGACACGACTTTGAATGAACACCCATCCCCAATTTCCATGAATTCATGCATTGGGAAACAATTGGATTGTTACATGTATGGTACTATAAATAAAATTGTACTTACTCTCTAGGTAAGGATGTGAAATCAACAATACTAGTACATGTACGTTAGTAGGTGTTTTCCCTTGATGACGGGAAACGGGAGTGTGATGACCTGAAATGATGATGCACCAGTTCCACTTCTCTTCCCTCGTTCTTCCACATGTTCTTGTACGGCATGAAACAAGCCTGTACATGTATGTTGACCAAACTACATTCAGTACTTTCTCCTGTAAATTTAGTGAGAAAGGAAATTAGATCATTATTGTATTTTTGCCAGGATAAGAAATAACAAAGCAAAATGAAAATAATAATAATTTTCTTTAAAAGACAAAATAACAATGCTGACAATAATAATGATTTAAAAAATTAAAACAGTAAAGAAATCATTTGACCAGGTGAATTCCGACGTGCTTTATGTTTTATTTATAAGAACATAATTGATGGGGGATGTACTGTATGTAAAGTATCTAGATATAAAAACGACTTAGCAGTTTCCATCTCCAAACGAATCTTTAACTTCATTTTAGAGTTGAATGAAACAAAATAATTACCAGATCTTTCAAGCTTGCTGGCAATCTTTCAGCAAATGTGTCTCGCCTTTAATATCCTCATCTTTGTACAGCGATTTGCCTGGGTTTCCAGAAGTTCATCATGGCCCATTCTTTTATGCTGCAAAAAATAGAGGAAGAAAATAGCAAAAAATAAGACTACAAATAAACGGGTTCATAAATATGTAAGGTTTATTTCATCTTAGAAATCCACATGTAGTCTCATATAGAATGGGTGGTCTTATGTAAATTTATGTAATTATTCAACTTGAAAAAAAGTGAAACATAAAATTTAACCTATTTCAATCTATCATAAGTTTATTTAGTGATATGGCATATGATAAATCATAATAAAGACACTAGTGATATATAATTTGATTCATAACTTGCTATGCTCCCACTCAAACAAGTGATGGGATTCGTCCCTTTTTCTCAATGTAGACTTACGGGTTTATAAACAGCATGCAAGTAGAATATACATAAATACATATACATTGTTGATCTACATCAACTCTAGATCCAGGGGTGGATCCAGGAATCAGGACTTTGTCAAAGGGGGGGGGGGGATATCTTTCTGACAAGCAAAGAAGAAAAAAAAAGGTTATCAGATTTGTTTGATCCAGTTTCCCTTCAAATTCTCTGACAAGCAAAAAGGGGATGCCCCCCTAAATCTGCCACTGCTAGATCTTTGACATCCCTATTGCAGAGATTTGTAGCCCTGCTGAAAAAACTATATCTGAAAATTTTAGTTTTATTGCCTTAATTATGTAAAATTGATCTGATTATTTTCTTCCTCCTTTCTTTTTTATTGTTATTGGCCTGTAACTTTTTACTGCTTCTAGATCTACTGAAAATGCTTTGATTAAAAAAAAAAAAACAAAACTACCTAAAACAAAAACTAACAAAACAAAAAGATATATGGACGAGTCTAACAGTTTAGGTCTAGTCGGCCTAGTGTTTCCTTTTCTTTGTCATTGTTGAGTATAAAAAGAATGATCGATGTGTACAGTGTAGAGTCTAGAGTTTGATTTCATTTTTTAGGCCTGCATTTTTTAGTCTAAACTTTAGACTAAAAAATGCAGGCCTAAAAAATGAAGTCAAACTCTACACTGTACACATCGATCATTCTTTTTATACTCAACAATGACAAAGAAAAGGAAACACTAGGCCTATATCTAGACCTACAAATAAGAAAAAAGGGTTTCTGACTTAGATCTAAGTTAGATCGACATAAAGTTATATAGACTCTAGTCTAGATCTCATGTATAGTCAATGACATGTAAATTGATAATAGACCTATATAGATACAAATATTTTAAATTCAGAGTATAGAGACTAGATGCTTGCCTAACTTAGAATCTAGACCAATATTATTTGGCCTAGGCTCTAGATCTGGACCTAATACAGCTTAGTAAAGTACAAGCCCCCCCCCCCCCTCCCCAAGGCCAAAGTAGGCCTAGCCTAGGCTCTTCATAACAAATTAAGAACTAACAATAGGCCTATAGTGTGACTATGTTAATTTGGTGGTCTAGTAACGTTTAAAGTCAGTGACAGGTTCGAAATTTGCAGCCAGTGTTTTTGTTTTGTTTTGTTTCGTTTGTTTTGGGGTTTTGGGTTGTTTTTTGTTTGTTTGTTTGTTTGTTTTTGGGGGAGGGGGTCTCTCTCCCTCTCTCTCTCTCTCTGTATATTTTACAGACACTAGACCATGATAGTCATATCCAGACCCCGGATCCAGACCATAGTAGCTCTGACTTTAAACGGATTGATGGCCATTGATGGCCCAGCCATAGTCCATACCATGCCCCCTCCGCTTGTCTCCAGACCTGGACCTGGAATGGTCCTGGGACCGGGCTTGAGTTTAGCTTTACTTTACTTTAGTTTAGTTAATGTTAGGAATTATATCTAACAAGTTAGACAGCTGGATCTATTCTAAGTTAGATCTGGAGCCAGGGATCTAGATCTAGATCTTCTCATTGAATTTGCTCATACAGCTAGGCTAGGGCTAAGTAAAGTTTGGTTTAGCCACCATTTATTCAGTCTGCAGTCTAGTTAGATCTAGGCCTAGGCCTATACTGTATTGTTATTGTTAACGTTGGTTTTGGTCTTTGTCAAGTTGGTCAAACATTGGCCTTTGATAAATTGGTCAAACATTAAATATATAGACCTCTCATCAAATTAGGCTTAGTTTTACTTACCGAAGATAAATTTTCAGCAACCTTTCAACCAAAGGAAAGATCAATCAGACAAGTATGTAACTTGGAAATCTCGTTTTGGTTGGACTCGAAGAAAACATCACGAGTGCTGTGTTTTTTTGCATAGCTCTATGGTACTTTTTGTGCGGTGCGATAAAATAATTTACACGCAAAATCCCATAGAGATATGAGCTGGAGAAATGAAAAGTTTCTGCCATCAATTAGCAGCCTTGGATAAATATGACGTCACTGCAAATCCTCCACGCTAATTGGTTGGTGGCCAAAATGTCGTTTTGTCGTGCTGGGAAAATCGCTCGCTGAGCGATTTTCTGAAACGACTAAAAACCCCTAAAAACGTCGTGCACGACGTTTCGGAAAAAGTCGTGGCAGTGTGCACGGTGCCATAGGGTTTGCATTAGAGCGATTTTTCAGAAAGTCGTTCATGTCGTGCTGTCGTGTCGTTTGTCGTTTGTCGTGTTCGGTGTGAATCCGCCTTAACCTGGACACCACGATAAAAACCTGCGTGTTGCCGGATCGCACTAACGCACAAACTCACAACCATGTATTAATAGTTTTATAAAACGGGTCGGCAATAATTATGATTATGAAGTCTATAAAAATGGTTAGGAACTCCATAGAAACGCCAAGAGTCGCACAGGCATGGAGACTGCCATTTGCTTTCCTGGATGACATCACATAAGCGTAACCAACAAAAGTCATGGGCGATTTAGTGCGCACATGTAATCCCTGCGCTAAAATGACAATTAAACTACGCGATTTCATTGCGTTTTAAGTTTCCACGCACCAGAGGTACGCGTACGCACAGCTCAGCAGCGCTTTAGAGCCTTTTTGCCGTGCGTTATCACTTTTTTTTGCACGGTCACGTGGTGTTATTTGACCAATCAGGATGGCTACATTCTTGAACCCGTTTTATAATTTTCCATGGCGCATCCGGGCCTGTGTGGAGTTCTATAGCGTTATGTAACTTTCTGTGGCTGTTATTATCTAAAAGTTAAAGGTCCTGGGGTGGTATTCTGAGATTTATTTTATCTTGATTTCAGTGAAATAATTTTAATTGTCATAACAAATATGCGCTTATGGCGCATCATTGGTTAATGACAGCGCAAGAGTGGCTGTGTACGCGGAATTCATCTGCGCAAACACCAATGAAATGTTGCAATTTAAAAGTTGTTATGACAATTAAAATCTTTTCACTAAAATCAAGATAAAATAAATCTCAGAATACCACCCCTGGTCACACGCTTCAGATAATATAATTTTCCATGGCGCATCCGGGCCTGTGCGGAGTTCTATAGCGTTATGTAACTTTCGGTGGCTGTTATTTTTATCTAAAAGTTAACAGTCCTGGTCACACGCTTCAGATATTGCTACCTGTTCCTTATGTGGTGACTGGTGTTTATGGTACCGTTTCTTCAGACGTAGCTGGCCCTTACGATGATGTTCTATTTAAAATTGTGACTCCATCATAAGAAAACGAATTAGGAAACCGAATACGACACCCTTCCAAGGATGTAAAAGCCCTTACAATATTAATTACACGGGCCTAGTATTTTCTAATCATGGGTTGTAAAACATGATGTCAACTTGGCGTGAAGTGAAGCACTTTCTTCGAAACATATCCCATGTGTTTTATTCATGGTCTCAGTTAACTTTCATGCAACAGTGTCCCTTCGCTGTTCGTAATTAAGCCAGTGCCAATGTCAATCTCATGCTAATTTACGTTATGTCAGATGTGGATAACCCGTTTGTATCAATTTGATATTGAATAATAAATCAAGCTAAGCAATTCACTCACACTCTCATGTGGTTTATTATTAAGAATAACCTGGATAAACTACAGAAATGCTTAATTAAGAGCATGACAGTTTGAGTGGTTGAATGATAGCAGTGGGGGTAAAACCCTTATCTCTCCTGTGTTGATAGAATGCTGTCCCTTTGATGAACGACTTCGGAAGTCTAGGATATGACCCGTAGAAAAGGCTCAACTCTTGAGCAGGGTTTGTGATTTAATGGCTTGTGACAATGGGACTATGTATGTACGGGAACTGGACAAAAGATGAGAATATAGGACTTGAAGAAATGCGACATGAAAGGGAAAAGGGGAGGGAAATGTCTGAGTCTACACCCTCTCTCATGGGGTGCTGAAATCACGATGGCACCAGCTAGTCAGTCAATCCGGGGGGAGGGTTAAATATATAGGCCTATTGCCAGATAATATTAATTGCTGGAAAGATGTCGAAATGTAGATGTAGTGAGATTTTGAGATATTGATGTGAAAACATGAATCAGTATAAAGATACTATACTTAAATATAGAAATCATTTTATTTGAACTCAAAACGATTGGGAGGAGAGTTTTTTTCCCTGACGTTAATCATTCCATAATCCCTAAGGTAGCGTTTAATCAAATGACATAAAGATGAATCAGAGTGAGTATATGTAAATTGATAAAGAGAGAGAGAGATAGATGTTAGAGGTGAAAGAGAGAGAGAGGGAAAAAAAAGAGGGGTCAGTGCAATGAGGAACTGCATAGATGAAGTTGTATGCCTGTGTGGATTGAAAATAGGTGATGTGAGGGGGGGGGGGGAACTGCGTTATAACAAGATGAAGGAGGCAAAATGAATGAGAAAAAATGGAAAATAATAAATATGTGTACGTTACAATTACATCTACTATCTGCATCATCAGGTCTTTCAATAAACTCAACGACAAAGCATTTCTTCCCAATTTCTCGTAATACATCAATTTGTTGTAGTAATTGCGTGACTAATGCTCACGAAAACCAAGAAGAAAAAGAAGATGTGAAATGCAAAATGGACCCCAAACACTGGAGAAAGAACATCATTACATTCTACTCTCCGAAGGGCGTTTAATATACTTCCACTTTTACTGGCAGACTTGATTAAAGGGTGCTCCTTCTCTTGATGGACTGAGGGTTTTAAGTGCTTCTCTTATTTACCTTACAATACTTGATGCTCGCAAACCGATGTCCAAATTCCCCTTGACTTTCCATGAATTCTACAATGAATATCGAATTCAAGTTTTCCTCTTAAAATGTTGCTGCTGCCCAAATGATTATAGATCAATTTTCACTTCATAGCCCCTTTTAAGATTTGCAAATATCTGACATTACCCTTAAATGCATATCGGTCGACGGTCATGGGTTTCATACTGCCTCTCTCTCTCTTTTTCTTTTTTTAAAATTAAATTAACTTACATACATATACATGTCATAACAAAACGTAATAAATACATTAATTTCTAAATGTTACAAACATAAATTCGTTTTACACAAATATTCAGTATTTAAGTTCTGTCATTTTCTTTTCACATTTTTTCTAGAACACATCCTTTTGGATTTTTGATCTCCATTTAATTCTTCGAAAATCCCTTTAAAATTTAATTTTCTTTTTTCTTTAAATATTGTATGTGTGCCTAAATTAATCAATACATTGTATACATCGTTATAAGCAATATGCTTACATTCGTTCCCCCTTGTCTACCTATAACTATTCCTTCATAATTTATTTCAACATTTTAACAGTTATTTCGATATCAACACAAAATTTACTAAATTTACTCCAAAAGAGTCTTGAAAAAACACACAATCATGAAACAAATGATAATAATTGTCGATAGTATTACAATTATACCAAAGTGGGGATTCAGAGAGTTTAAAACGAAACAAATATTCATTAAACATCAATAACTTATAAAAAAAAATTAAAATTAAATTGGGCTAAACGAAGTTCCCTAATCAAAGTAATCTTTTCTTTCCAAATCTTGTTCCAGTTCAGGTTTTTTAAAATTATAATGACCAATATTGTTCAACATTAGGGGTAATGAAATTCTTTATCTACTAAAATGTTATATAATTGTTTCGAGTGTTTGAAATTCTTGTTTGTACTTTGTTTCATACGTAAAACAGGATTTGGGTTCTTTAAATGAAAATAGCTTACAGTGGAATCATTATTTTGAATTTTTTCTTGAAGCAAAATGTTTTACCATTTTTCAGGTATACAACTGCAAAATAACTTCGATTCACATAAGTAATTTCCTCTCTTCTTTAATTTTGCTTGAATACAAGATAAGTCAATTAGTCCGTTTTTATTTAGAATATTTCCAATGACGAGAATGTCAGCACATACCAAGTGTTTCCAATAAAAACACTTCTTTTTATTTTTAATATGTTTGTTACCCCATAATAATTGCTGCCTGATATCTTCAGCCGTGTTACAGAAAAAAGACCTTTTACATATTTTCCAAGCTGTTATACATTGGCGATAAAATAATGGAAGTTGTTTAATTTCAGGCAATTCACCTTCTTTTTTAAAAGACATTTTAAGAACAAGTACATTTACTCCAAATCAATTGAGATGTAGATTTGGAAGAATTTTCCATCGAAAATGATCATTGTTTTCAAATAGTTTTTGTAACCAAACAGTTTTCAGTACATTACTTTGCGTGACAAAATCAGGCATATTTATTCCGCCTCTTTCAGTATTACCAATCATAGTTTTTCTTTTTATTCTATCTCGCCCGTTCCATATAAAATTATATATGATTTTTTCAACATTTTTTAAAAATGTAATCGAGCATGGGAAATACTGACATAATATGAGTTATATTTGCAAGAATTAAAGATTTTAATATTGTAACTTTCCCGAAAAAAGTCAGGTTTCGACATTTCCATAGCAATACTTGGTTTTTTAATTTTTCGCTGTTTTATTCCAAGTTTTTTCAAATGCATAATACATATTTTTGTTGAAATACACCCCTAGCGTTTTATAATTTCACTGGTCCAATCTATCTCTTTGAAAAGATTGCAATTAAAATTTCCAAAACTAAAACTTGTACTTTTAGAAATATTTAATGATGGTCCAGCCACTTTACAAAATTTCTACGTTTTCCATTACGTTTACTAAACACTGTTCATCAGCTACAAAGACTGTTGTGTCATCTGCAAATTGGCTAATCTTAACCTCAGCGACTTCATTTGCTTTGCCAGGTAGATTTATAACTTTGACATTAATACTTTTATTTAAATCAATCGCCCAAAACTCCACAACTACTAAAAATAAAAGGGCAGACACTGGACAACCTTGTCCTACCCCTCTCTTTAGAGGGAAATAAACCGACTGCCTATTTAAATTTAAAACTGCTTCTCTTACTGCCTCTCTTATTTCTCCTACAATACTTGAAATCTCGCAAAAATAAAAAGGACTTTTAAGAAAAGCTATCTTGTGTGTATTTGGTTTTGCCGAAAGCCGATATGTTGCGCAAATTTCCTTGAGCATTCCTTGTCTCCAGAAGGCTGGTAATAGAACATGGATACTCATTATGATGTATATCGTGTGGTCCATGAGTGGACAAGTATTACGTGATAGATAGGGTAGTAGAGGTAAGCATATTGTTCTCGGTAGATGATGCTTTATTATGATTAGAAGTGATTTGGACAGTGTTTTGGGGGCTGCAGGCCATTGCCCCCGCCTCATACGCATATGCATTCATCAGTTCATACCCGAATGGCCCATCTAAGGAGATTAAAATACCTCTCCAGTTTCATATCATAAACAATTTTTATCTTCATGTTTTTCAATGTTTTTTCTGCTATACGTGGTTGGACAGGATATGCTTTTTGCGAGCGAGCGAAGCAAGCCATGAACATGTTAATAATCTTATTCCTATTAACAATTGTAGGATGATATACTTACGTATCCAACATATTGCATAAAACAAGGACTTTTTCTGTACTAGACTTTTTGGCGGGTCGCAGAAAATCGTCTTTTCATTTCTTTTCCGTTATATAACTGTTTTTCTAGATCTTTCCTCATCATGTTTTATCTTTATCATTCTCATATTCTTCTTCCGTATGATTTTATTCCCTTTCATCATAGGCATACGGGCACATTTTTGCGAAGGGGGCCGACATCATTTTTCCCGAATATCAACTTTCCAGTTGGCCAGTTTTTCCTTCTTTTCCTTTCCTTCTTTTCATTTCATTATTTTTTTTCTTCTGCCTTTTTCTTTTCTTTTCCTCCTTCTCCTTTCTCTTTTCCCCTTATCTTTTTTTCCTCCTTCCTCTTCCCTCTCCCGTTTCCCTCGACCACAATTTTGAGGGGGGCGTGAATCCCCACACCTCCTCTCCAGCGACGCCCTTGGATGTGGAGCTGTAGCCGTTCTGGCAAGGGTTATATATCATCATGATCATGCATACTGCAATAATTTCAGAATAGAAGAGTTTCACTCTTTGCAGAAGGTTTTTTTAAAGAACATTATAGATTTCAAGATTTGAATGAAAAAAAAATTCCCATGAATTGTATTATCATTACTGTAACGGTATTTTAAGCTATGGTAAACCTTTAATCAATTTTGTCCTACATTCTATGTAGATTGTAAAAAATGAATACATACACAGACGCTTTAAAGATATTAAAATGTTTGGCATGGTTTGCTTTATACAATTCTTCAGCAAGAAGTAGTTGGCTCTGGCTCATTAGATATTCTTAAAAGAAGATAAAACGACTTTTCCTTATAGGATTCCCATTTCCATCAATGTTTGATAGATAACGCATATTACTTTATGAAAGAAAACTAGTGTTTTGGATGAATCATTCTATCACAGACATAAAAAATGTTGGTATTCAACTTACTTGTTATTACATTTTCCCAAAAGAACAGTCTCACAGTTGTCAATGATACATCTGTCACGAACTCAGACAAAAAAATAATGACCATGGCAACTAAAATGGGAGTAATATTCTATTAATGAAATACAGGTTTGTTCGAAGCCATTAGTCCCGTCGTGCCCGGGAATATTAAAGCCACGTGACATAGTCAATTTACCGATATGATATCAGAGGTGAAAAATGTCACTATAATTGAAAGTGAATGGTAAATGGAGACATCCTAATACGTTTTCCATATGAAAGCTAAACCCCCTTGAGATGTGCTCTGAAATCCCGCCAAAACTATTGACAGAGTGGAGTCATGATAAAGAAATACACATCCCCGTTGACAGGAACAAGGACAAAGGTTTCAGAATCAAGGGAGGGTATAATTTAGGTTTGCGAATGGTAAGTCCATTATATTTCCTCTCATCTAGAGCACTTAAAGCCTATTATTTATGATAATGTTCTGAAGCAGAAGATGATGATGATTAGGAAAACGCACAGGACTCTTGCACGTTTCTTACCAATGTATAACCATGTTTCAGAGGGAAATAAAAGCTATTTTATCAAGGTATCAGCATCTTACTTTCATATGATCTTCATTATTTCATCTAAATTTAGCTCTCACCTTCCTGTTGATTGTAGTATACATCAATACCTCATTTAGCTGTCATGTGATCTATGACTCAAAATAACATTTACTTTCTTATCTGATGATGAAATTAAGACACATCTCAAGAAATTATCTTTTAATATGTTCGTTCTTCAGAACATGAAAGGCTTAATATCTATTTTGGGACAGTTATTGTACATTTCAATGAAAAGAGTGTCACCGTACTATTCTTATCTTAAACAACTGACTCAATTTTGGAAAGAGTCAGAAAAAAATATGTTTAGTTATCGTGATTTCCTCCGATTTCTTTCTTTTTATGAAAAGCTCTTAATCGATGTATAGTAATCAAGGTTTGTCATTTCTGGTCACAACTGGACATAGCTATGCATTAAAATCAATATTATAATCATACAAACATCCTAATCAGCTGTGGCAATACCAAATACAATAAAAGAAATATATGCTCTTCCTTAATTCAATAACGAACATCATAATATCACTTTTTTCAGCAGAAAAGAAGACAATTATTGTCAGACATTTAGTGCTGAAAGCTATTACGGAAAATTTATATAAAAGCAAAATGAATTGACTCACTAGGTATGAACACTGTAAATATTGAGACAATATAGTCTTAGTTAACATTTCATTTTTCCCTGTGATATTTTTACCTTGTATACAAGAGTTCAATTTGTCATCTCTTCAGCCCAAAACACCACTGCGCTCAAATCACGTAAAGCTTAACAAGTCTGTACGATATACTAATGTACAACACGCTCCATCTATTATATTTGCTGATTAAACTGACAATTATGGGCTGCGGTCACTGACATAATGGTTTTAAACTGAATCTGGGTCGTGTAAAACATGGCAAATTTATTAGCATCACCCCCTGATTATTAATACCAGATCCTTAGCAAGTATTATCTGTTCACTTATAGTGATAGAAAATTAATGATACTGATCATGCAGAAAGATAGAAGGTATGAGAGGAAGAGGTGGAAAAGTATGATAAGGAGCGTGGGCATATAATCTTTTGTGTGTGTGTGTGTGAGAGAGAGAGAGAGAAAGAGATAGATAGAGAGAGAGAGAGAGAGAGATAGATAGAAATGAGAGGGAGAGAGAAACATATAAAAGAAATGAAGAGAGAGAAACAGAGACAGAGAGAGAGAGAGAGAGAAAAAAAAAAAATATACGTACTGGTGGAGGTTCACTAACCAGGGGATCCATTGATGGCCAGGTAAATCTTACATTAAATTTCATTTCGCAAAGGGCAACATCCAAATGAAATATCAGCCAAGCGGCGAAAAAGACGAGAAATTTGTAAGCTATAAGATAAATCTGTATTAAAACAAATCACAAAGTTCGCTAACCTACATACTGATTGCAAACGCCAACAATAGTTCAGAGCGCTAGTATTTCATTTTCGCAAAAGGGCAGCTTCCGTATTAAAAACAAACTAGCAGAAGCAGCCCGTGGACATCTACAGGCGCTAGTTCTTTTTATGACTAATCATCGAGGGATGCATGTATATTTCTCGCAATTTATTTAACTTAAGAAAAACAACAAACAAATAAATATATCTCCGTATGGCATTTTTTTCCGGGTAAAGTGGTATAGGCCTATTGTTTACTAAGAAGTTATTCATACGAATCTTGCATGAGTTTTGATGAAAATACCTTTTTCATCTTGATGGAGAGCGCTGAATTACGAATGGCCCCAGTAGTTATATATTTTATGTCGGACGACCCACGACCTCATTCATCAGATCCCGGATTCTCGTCCTTTTTGAGGAGCGATTTGATCTTGTCTTGTTTAATTCTTACTCAGAGAAAGACTATGACTTTGAAAGCATTGACTCCTTACAAAATTAAAGAAATGGCAAAAAAGAGATCCTACAGGATTGATTTTTTCTTTACTCCCTCTCACGCCAAACCCAAACCTCGACCCACCCTACCCCACAACGTGAGGGGACCAGATTCGTATATTCTATTCGTATTCATATCATAGTTAAAATATGTTCAATGGAAGTTTGGGTTGAGGGAGAGCTCCTCCTATACCCCCCCCCCCCCCCGATATTCCCGAATGATGACCGCAAATCGGAGGCGAATAACATGCACGGTATGAGAGGCCCTTTCCCCATTCATGTCTATTCAATTGTTCGTGAAAATGATGTGCCTCCTAATTTGAATTTCGGGAGATTGGTGTAAGGTTATAATGGTGTTAAAACAGGCCAGGGGATAGCCTTTAATCGAGGCGGCTGTGCTGCTCTGTCGATCTCCTGGTCGATCCTCGAAACGCGCGGACTAGTTCTCTGATTGCGCGGGAGTCGACACACGCGTGCAAGGCAGGCAACTCAAGGATAGTTTGGTTGTATTGCCTATTGAACATATTTTTGCTTATGAAAGAGATGATTTAATATATGGAACATACACTTTCAAGCCGATTGAAGAAATGGGAGAGTTTCCTCTTCATGAGCTTATTAAATTTGAGTAATTTATCCAGACAACCTCAAACACATCTTTGCTTTGCACCCATACCGAAAGCCTTAAATTGTGCATACCATTATGTATTATGAAATTTTATTCATGTATTGCAATAATTGGTGTCCTATGCATCATAACCTGGCATAAAAATAGATTTGGACACCAGTGATTCCCTTCCAGTATATCGCCGAACATCGGCCATCATCTAGTCTACGACCGGTTGTTTATAATCGCCGATCAATTGAAACCGTTCGTACAAGAGGTGGCCAATCAATCTTTGATGATCGGCGACTGGCCTACAACCGATTGGCGATATATTACTCAAATTTAACAAGCTCATACAGAGATCAATCTGAGACCTTTCGCCCACATTTAGAAAATAAAAAAACCTCTTCACAATCACTTCGGTCGGCAAAAGGTTTCCGATGCAGCAGCGTAAATTTCCAGCCGAGCAAAATGCTCCGACAACCAGTTGCCGCCTGCTGACAACCAAATAAAGATTGACGAAAACCTCTTTGAAATCTCAGACTACCAACTAGCGACCTGAGTGAAAGTCGGCAACTGGTCGCAAGGTTAGTGAGACCACAGCTTTAATGAAATGAATGCATACGCTTGGTAGACAGGGATTTCATATTGTACACACTACCACCTGTCAGTAAATTACAATCTCTACCTCGGGCGGGTGCTCTCTACAATGAGAATAATTAAACATCATTCAATCACCGCCACGGTAATGAAATGTCATGGAGAATTCTCTTTCTTACGTGATGTGAATGAAAACTAGCTCATTTCGCACGGAACCGGGTGCTTTCTGTATTACGCCTATATCATGTAAATGGGAATGTGATAATTCAGTATAGTCAATGGGTTAAACGACTATGTCAATTTGAAAACACTTGTACTTCATGATAGAAAGTGGGCGTACTTCATTACGCACGTGGTACGACGTGAATTATTATTGTTATTTACCAGGTCCCCTCTAGGGCTTAGTAGATTTTTGGAACTATCAGGTTTACCAACACTGAGTGACCAATCTATCAACTTAGCCCGACGGGGAGGTAAAAATTCTAAATATCACACAATCCGTGTCGGAGACAGAAATATGTGAAGATTGAAACTGTGGATAATGGTTGGAAGAATTCATCCGCATCTTATAGACAGAACAATATCGTGTGGCCTTGGTGACAGAGAAACTGTTGAGTGGCAACTTATAAAAGTATCTATATTCAACTAAATACCGTTAATGACGTCGTGTCTTGGGACATTTTAAAGGGTCAATTTTCTCACATCCAAGACGAAGTAACAGGCTTGTCAAACCCTATCCTATGCCTACTCTTCTCATCTTGGGGGTCAAAACAGAACACGAGAGAGCAGAATCATGTCACATAGTTAACAACTTTTTGGATAAAATATGTATTTGGGAGATTCGATGTTTCTGAGCATCGCATACAGAAGGGGCTTCAACTCGTGTGCAAGACTGGGGAGGGGAGGGGAAGGCAAAGGCATGGAAATAATGTCGATCGATTGTTAGCCTTTTCGCTACTCACTAAAGTAGTTACCAAAGCACTACCAGGAAATGTTAAATATTTGGTTTGATATGAATGCGTTTATTAACTTCTCGAGATATGTCCGCAACGCGCAAAGCAGTCGCCGCGGCGTTTCATGACTTTTTTCTTTCATATGATCTTCATTGTCCGGGCATGCAGTGTTGTAGTGGTAAATATTTTTTGGGGTATACTCCCTTATACTCCCAATCCTCAGAGCACCAAGTTACGACGAGGCGATGCACCGTGCTGTGGTGGTGATTCACAAACACAATAACCCCCCCCCCCCCCCCGTGACACACTCACCCTCACACCCACACACACAAAAATCATCTGATTATCATCTCAAAATGATGAAATTAAGTTTTGCAAAAAGCATCAACATTATTTTGAAACAGAGAGTAATATTTTCAGACCAAATTTTCATGATCGGGGGGGGGGGGGGGGTTGACCGGCAAGGGAGCGAAGCCAGTGGCGTATCTAGGGATTATGGCACCGGGGCAAAAAAAATGAAGCCCCCCCCCCCCCCCGAGTGCTCAAACCTATCTACGTCAGCGAGGGAGCAAAGCGACCGAGCGGCAAATTTTTCAATTTTTAACCCTAAAAACACACAATTTCTTGTGCAGTTTACCCCGGCCCCCCACTCAGTATTATTTAGGGTACGCGTATGCTTGTTCCCTCCCTTTGAAAGCACCCCCTATCTCAGGGCTGCCAAAATTTCTGAACCCCCCTATCGCGGGCTTTGCGACGGCTTTTCCTGCCTTGGAGACCCCCTAAATTCAGACCACTGCTCAATGTACCCCCTATCTCAGGTGAGCTCTCATTCCAACCCCATATCTCAGGACAGACACCAACCCCCCTCCCAAGTAAGCTGTCCTTACAATACCTTGGAAGAGATGCTTTTTATGTTCAAAATGGTATCTCAGTACTCAATGCAGTCATATAAGAACCCAAACAAAAATTAAAATCTCATGAGATAAAAGTTTTTTAATGGTAAGTCCTGCATGCAGCTCGCAGAGATGAAAAAAAAGGTCTCACTACGGTACGTCTAAAGTTACTACTTATCCTGCTTAGTCACAGATTTCGGAAAGTCCGTACTATATCGAGTCGGGGGAGGACTGGGTGGGACTGGGGGCCAGTGTTTCTACTTTTCAAAATGAAATAATCCTGGCTGAATGAGCTATCAAAACTAGCAGGAATTTCAGGAATTTGATCCTGGGATTTGATCAATAATTTTTCAAGATATTTCATACCCCCCCCCCCCTGTTTTCTCAGGTGTCGAAGAGAGAGAGAGAGAGAGAAAGAAAGAAAAACACCCCCTTTTTTTAATGAAATCTCCGGGTGAAAGATAAAAAACACCCTCTTTTTTTACAATTCACGGGCCGGATTGTGTCGCCCAAAAAATACCCCTTTACCGGAGATTTTGGGAACACGCATGCGGTCCCTTCGACGAGTGGGGGGGGGGGGGGCAGTTTACCCAGGAAATTTTGCAATTGAGCGGTAGAGAAGCTCGAATTTTATGCATTGATAAGCGGTTTTCAATTCACTCACTTCTACAATCGGGAGCAAAATTAACGAAAACCCTGAAAGACTTGAGAAAGAGTCGAGAAATTCAGCAAGGTTGCCTGAATTTGAGATTTCTTTCAAAAGTTGAACCTTTGCAAATGCTGTTTTATACACTTTATTTATCTTACGTCGGGGGCGCAATATTTAGCAGGAGTCATATGACACATACATGATATATCGAGCAAAGCAATTACATCTTTATTTTTTCAAATTTTGAACCCTTTAAGCTATTTAAAGGGGTACTCCAGCCTAAAAATAATATTAATTGAATGAATAGAGTAAAATTAAACAAGCAAAACACTGAAAATTTCATTGAAATCCGATAAAAAATAACGAAGTTATTGAATTTTTAAGTTTTGCATTATTTTGGGAAACAGTTCTGTGCATGTCACATGAATATGTAAATGAGTGAGCTGATGATGTCATGTCCCCACTTTCCTTTTTTAACTATATTACATGAAATCTTCATTATTTCATTTTTTCATACATGTCTATAAAAAATATCTCCCATGTAACAAAATAAGTTACAGCAATGATAAACTTAAACATTAAATAAAGAGTCAGTCCTTTTAGTTATAGGCTTGGAGCAGAAAATTTGAATAATTGCAATTTCATATAATAAAATACATAAGAAAAAGTGGGGATATGACATCATCAGCTCACTCACTGCATATTCATGACGACGTGCATATCACTGTTTTACCAAAATAATGCAAAACTTAAAAATTCCATAACTTCATTATTTTTCATCCATTTTCGATGAAATTTTCAGCGATTTGTTTGTTTAATTTTACTCTATATATTCAATTCATAATAGTTTCAGGCCGGAGTACTCCTTTAAGAACAATATAGGCCTACGGGGGGCGCGAAATTACGAGATCCTGAAAGATAATAATTATGCGAGGGAGCAAAGCGACCGAGCTTTCAAAAAATTTCGCATTTCAAACCTTCAAAAACTAGATTTTTAGTGCATTAACAGGCCATTACCTCACCTCATATTTTTTTGGGATATATACCCCTACCGACCCCCCCCCCCTCCCGGGATCGACACCCACTGGTGGGGGGCCAGACGTGAAGGATCTTTGGTGTCTCTGTCGACACACCTTTTTAGAACAAATCTGGAGTCGTGAAGACGGTAGCTAGCGTTTAAGTTGTTATTTTATTGGATATACAACAAATCCCCTAGGTGGTGTATAAGCCAAGTCAGCTCCATTATAAGGTCACGCCCTAAACATGGCGTCCATTAAAGCCACGTCAGCATGCCCATATATAAACGGTCGAAAACTTGGCTATGCCAGCACGAACGCACGTATAGCGCCCAAACGTCTGTCGGCTGCTATTACTAGTGTGCCAAAGAACGTATAGCGTGGGGTGTTGCCCGACGTGTCACCAAAAACACCTAACATTGGTATTCGTGCGTTTCTCTAACAATATAGTTCCATTTTCAAACAAAAAGAACAATTAACAATTCTGTGGAACTGAACAAATATAACAGTGGCGAATCTAGGAAATCTACAATTTCATTAATACTCTCCTAAAGCAACTATTTCCATTAATTCTTGTTTAAGAAGAAATAACTCGTTACGGTTCAATTCCAATGACAATTTCACTCAAATATTCAATTTAATTAATCCGCATCTACAGTATCCGCAAAAATGGTAGTTCGTCACTACATTAAATCCCCCCGTAGTAAACAAGTCATTTGAAAAATCACTTGCTTACGATGATTGTACAATACTATCACTACATATAATACAACATCATGTAACAAAATAATGTTTCGCAATCAATGTAATCATTGAAGCCACTTAATCACAAACTGCTATATAACGTTTGGGGAAGTGGACCTGCCTCCCAGATCTGGTTTGACGGACCGAGGCACTGGGGGCAGTGACCATTTCCTCCTCCTCTGGTGTAGCGTGCTGCTCAACATACGCGACCTTTAAGCGATCGATACTAACTTGGTCGCGCTTCCCGTTAAGGTTGATCGTAAAGAACTTTTCATTACGCTTTACGACCTTGTATGGCCCTCTGTAAGGCTGTTCCAAAGGCTTGCGCACCGCGTCCACTCTAACAAAAACGTGCGAGCATTTGGACAAGTCTCGAGGGACGTAACTTCGGCCGTCTTTCGCCCTTGTCGGTGTGGCTGTACTCGCAGCCATGTGCTGACGCAAACGCGACACGTAATTGCCTGGATCCACTTCAACATGCTTGCTTGCTATGAACTGCCCAGGCAATCGCAGAGTAGTCCCGTACACTAACTCCGCAGACGAGCATGACAAGTCCTCTTTTACGGTGGTACGAATACCAAGAAGTGTCACGGGCAGATGCTCATGCCAAAGTCTAGCATCGTCGTGCGCTTTCAGTGCGGCTTTAAGCTGTCGGTGGAATCTTTCTATCATTCCATTCGCGGCCGGGTGATATGCGGTTGTACGTATCCGCGTGGTTCCAAGTAATTTCATAAGTTCGGCGAAAAGTTTTGATTCAAACTGTCGACCACGATCGGTAGTAATGACATCAGGTGCACCGAATACCGCAATCCATCTTTGGATGAAAGCCTTTGCAACGTGTTCAGCAGAGATATCCGTTAACGGAATAGCTTCAGGCCATCGCGTAAACCTGTCTATGCATGTAAGCAAGTAGGCATAACCATTAGACGGAGGCAAAGGTCCAACTAAGTCAATGTGCACGTGGGCAAATCTTGCATCCGGTGTGCTAAACGTACCAAGCGGTGCTCGGGTGTGTTTATGCGTCTTAGACTTTTGACAAGGCAAACACTCTTGTGTCCACTTGCGAACAGTGTTGTTCACGCCGGGCCAAACAAAACGCGATCTAATAGCTCGTTGCGTAGCGCGCACGCCCGGATGTGACAAGCCATGGACAGCATTGAACACAGCCCTTCGATGGCTCTTCGGCACGAACGGACGAGTGCGGCCATGAGACACATCACAGACAATAGTTCCTCCGGAAATAATACGCGGCACCGATTTGAGTACCATGCTGGTATCGGATCCTGATGCGAGCAATGCTTTCAACTCTGGATCGGTCTTTTGCGCATCGGCGATCGCGGAGTAATCAACGCATGTGTCCGTGTACAGAGCGTTCGTGCTTGGTCTTGACAGCGTATCGGCCACTATGTTGTCCTGACCTTTGACAAATCTTATGTCAGTCGTGAATTGCGAAATAAAATCCAAGTGACGGATTTCGCGCGGACTGTGACGGTCTGGTTTGGCATTAAACGCATAGGTCAGGGGCTTGTGGTCGGTAAACACACAGAAGGTGTGTCCATCAAGCATGTAACGAAAGTGTTTGATCGCCAAGTATATTGCAAGCAGTTCGCGTCCAAATGCACTATATCTGGTTTCTGCCGGCTGCAATTTCTTTGAGAAAAATGCAAGAGGTTGCCACGCGCCGTCCTTCAACTGCTGAAGGACTCCGCCGATAGCTCTGTCAGAAGCATCGCATGCAATACTCAGCGCCAGGTCGCTGTTTGGATACGCTAAGAGAGTTGCCTCGGCTAGCTCTGTCTTAATGCGCGCAAAAGCTGCTTCACACGCTGGCGTCCACTGAAGCGGCTTGCGTGACCTTCGTGGTTGGCTCTTGAGGAGGTCAGTGAGCGGCATCAAGATTTCGGCGCAACCAGGCACAAATCGCCTATAGAAATTTACAAGACCGAGGAAACCGCGTAGCTCCTTGAGGTTATTCGGAACCTTGCACGCTTGAAGAGCCTCCACGCGCGCAGGAAGAGGGCTAACGCCGTTGCAGTTGATATGGTATCCAAGAAAATCTAGTTCACTCTTCGCAAACTCGCACTTCTTCGGATTAACGACGACACCGTATTTCCGGAAGCGCTCAAACAACATGCGCAAATGCTGCTCATGCTCAGTTTCGCTGCTGCTTGCGATCAGCAAATCATCGATATATGCATATGCAAACGGTAGGCCTCGCACTACTTCATCAATAAACCTTTGGAAGGTTTGCGCCGCATTCCTAAGACCGAAAGGCATTCGCAAGAATTCGAACATACCAAACGGGGTGGTAATCGCCGTCTTGTGAATATCGTCGGGATGCACTGGTATTTGGTGATAGGCTCGTATCAGGTCGACCTTCGAAAAAATCCGTGCCCCTTCCAAACCGGATGAAAAATCCTGAATATGCGGCACGGGGTACCTGTCAGGTATGGTTCTGTTATTCAACGCCCGGTAGTCGCCGCAAGGTCGCCAGTCACCTTGGGTTTTCTTTGGAACCATATGTAGTGGCGAAGACCACTGGCTGCTTGACGGGCGGATAATATTCAAGTCTAGCATGTGCTGAAATTCATTTCGCGCTATCTTCAACTTGTCCGGAGCAAGTCTGCGTGGTCTTGCGTTCACTGGCGGTCCGCGGGTGTCGATGTAGTGAACTACATCGTGCTTCAACGCCTGCGCTTTGTAGATGGGTACAGTGATGTCGCTGTACTCCGCGCGCAGAAGTTCATGGAACGGATCTGTATTGTCGGTTGTATTGATAACTGGGCTAATACGCGGAGAGCCCGAAGGCTTGCCTGTTACGTTTAATCCAGTTACGCTATCGATCAATTTGTATCGGTGCATATCTACGAGCAATCGAAAGTGGTGCAAAAAATCGGCACCTAGTATGGGTGTAGCCAAATCGGCGATAATGAATACCCATTGACAATTACGCCGTAGACCCAAGTTCAGGGTGAGCGAACGTCGTCCGTAAGTGTCAATGATTGAGCCATTGACTGCCTTCAGTGTCATGTCGGATTTATAAGCGCGCTGCTGCTTAGTCACGGGAAATACCGAGACTGCTGCGCCGGTATCGACAAGAAATTTCGTGTGTGCATCAATATCCCTAACGTAAAACAGGCGGCTCTCCGTTTGACCAGCCGAGTTCGCCGCCGCTATCCGCTGGTCCGCTAGTTTTCCGTCTGATGCGCACACGGCGGACGGCAGCGATGGGCATTATCGCCATACTTGCTGTGGTACCAACATAGTTCGCTGGCTGCTGCACCGGTGTCAGAAAGTGTGTCGCGTCTTGCGCTTGTGTCACGCCTACGACTTCTACTACGACTTTGGCGTCGCTGCATGTGTCCAACAACGGTCGTGAGTTCCCTAACTAACCGAGTTAGCTCGCTGACTTGATTTTCCATATCATTGCGCGGTTTGGCTTGTTCGGTATTCTGCGCGACAGCCGATATAGCGCCATAATTTTCGGGCTGCGCTTCGATAATTTTGTCTGCTAGTTCCGACAAATCGCTCAGGGATAGCGCGTCGCTAGTTGATGCCAATATTAATCTGACATTGACCGGGAGTCTTTGTAGAAAAAGCTGTTTGAAAATACCCTTTTCTAGCTTTTGGTCGCCTAAGAGCTGCTCCATTCGACGGAGAAGTTGCGAGGGTTTCCTGTCCCCAAGCTCTTCCTCCGTCAAAAGCATCTGTACGCGCCGTTGCTCAGATGCACTCACGCGTGCGATCAACTTGTCTTTTAGTGACTGATATTTGTCAGTCGCGGGTGGATTTATCAAAATGTCTCGTATTTCTTGAGCCACTTCTTGAGGGAGCGCTGCAATTACGTGCGCGTATTTTGTCGCATCGGCAGCAATTCCTCGCGTTGTAAATTGTGCTTCAGCCTGAGCAAACCACACCAGGGGATCTGTTTTCCAAAAAGGCGGCAGTTTTATTGCCACCGCGCTCAATGACTGCGCTCCTTCCTCCGCGTTACTACTAGGACTTTGATCTGTCATTGTGATCACGTGATCTTGGATTATTGGTTTAAAATCAGTTATTAATACTCGTTAACTTCAATTATTTTACAACCATCAACATTAATGAAATACAAATGCATGTAGCGAATTCAATATCATTCATAAGGATTTACACTGTTCACGGAAAAGTTACATTTGCATAATATAATTTGTAAAATCACGTCGAGTCTTCTATCATATCGGGCCTTCAATCACATCAGCCCTTCGATCAAGCCGGGTATTCGAAGCTCTGGTCTGCTAAGTTCACATCAGCCAGTCACATCGGCCCAGTCAGGTCGGGTCGGCCCAATTACGTTGGCTCTCGGCGTACAACGTCGGCTCTTCGTTGAACCTCGTCGACTCTCCGTTGATATCACGTCGACTCTCTGGTGATATCACGTCGGGTTCTTCCAGATCACGTCGGGTTCTTCCAGATCACGTCGGGTTCTTCCAGATCACGTCGGGTTCTTCCAGATCACGTCGGGGTCACCACTTTGGTGTCTCTGTCGACACACCTTTTTAGAACAAATCTGGAGTCGTGAAGACGGTAGCTAGCGTTTAAGTTGTTTATTTTATTGGGTATACAACAAATCCCCTAGGTGGTGTATAAGCCAAGTCAGCTCCATTATAAGGTCACGCCCTAAACATGGCGTCCATTAAAGCCACGTCAGCATGCCCATATATAAACGGTCGAAAACTTGGCTATGCCAGCACGAACGCACGTATAGCGCCCAAACGTCTGTCGGCTGCTATTACTAGTGTGCCAAAGAACGTATAGCGTGGGGTGTTGCCCGACGTGTCACCAAAAACACCTAACATTGGTATTCGTGCGTTTCTCTAACAATATAGTTCCATTTTCAAACAAAAAGAACAATTAACAATTCTGTGGAACTGAACAAATATAACAGTGGCGAATCTAGGAAATCTACAATTTCATTAATACTCTCCTAAAGAAACTATTTCCATTAATTCTTGTTTAAGAAGAAATAACTCGTTACGGTTCAATTCCAATGACAATTTCACTCAAATATTCAATTTAATTAATCCGCATCTACAGTATCCGCAAAAATGGTAGTTCGTCACTACAGTTTCATCCAACCGCACAGCCAGGATGTCATTTTAGGGGGCGGTTGTGAGCACGCGAACAGTGCGAAATTGGTGCGAGCTCCCCAGGGGGTGGGTGCAGGGAGGGGGAAGTTTCCCCCTCCCGTGCGAAGCGCGAAAGCTCTGACGTTTTTAAGCAAATTTTGTTTTTAGGGGAAAAGGTATTTCGAGGTCAGGACTGCTTTACATTTCTTTGGACGCAATACAGCATTGTATGTAACAGGGGTGGGTTCAGGAAGGGGGTAATTTCCCCCTTCCCGCTGGGAGCGTGAAAGCTCTGACGTTTTATAGCAAATTTGAGAGAAAGATAACGGCTTGTAGCAAACAAACCTTTAGGCGGAAAGTTATAGTTCGACGAACCGACTGCTTTTCAATTATTTGGAGCAATATTGCACGGTATAACAGGGGTGGGTGCAGGAAGGAGGAGTTTCCCTCCTTCCCGCGCGAAGCGCGAAAGCTCTAACGTTTTAGCACCTTTTTAGGCGGAATGTTAGTTCGACGCCCTGGCTGCTTTTCATTTATTTTGGACGTAATACTGCACTGTAACAAGGATGGGTGCAGGGAGTGGGATTTTTCCCCTTCCCGCGCGAAAGCTCTGACGCGAAAGCTCTGAAGCGCGAAAGCTCTGACGTTTTAGCAAATTTAAGAGAAAGAAAACGGCTTGTAGCAAACAATTTGTTTAGGCGAAAAGTTATAGTTCGACGCTATGACTGCTTTTCAGTTATTAGGACGCAATACTGCACTGTGACAGGGGTTGGTGCAGGGAGAGGAGAGTTATTTCCCCCTTCCTGCGCAAATTATGAGAGAAAGATAACGGCTTGTAGCGCCTTTTAAACCCCTTTTCTCTCTCTTTTCGCTCTCGCTTTTTTTTTTTAGTGGCTGAATAGGGGGGGCATGGTCCCCTTGTGCCCCCGGGCCTGTCTACGCCAGTGGTTGTTATTAGTTCTGCATTAGTTGTAGAATGTGAATGAAAGTAGTAAGTTTGTAGTTTAGACAGTGTAACATTTACAGTGCCCTGATTATAAACACGATTTCAAAGGCATCTTTTTCACAATGAATATCACATCAAAATATAATTAAATCTTAGTTTTTGCAAAAAGCATCAAGCATTAGTGAGGGTTAGTGAGTCGTATTTTCAGACCAATCATTGCATCAACCATATGTCTCAAAAAATCCCTCAAAAAGTTCTGCAATTCTAAGTGCTTATGCAACACAAATATAGGGCCTATGCATTGGGATGTTGCACCCACAAATGTAATAACGTTATATATTTTGTACGGCGCATGAGCAATGATGATGGCCTAGCAGCTAAAGGACTAGCATATAGCCAGCTCGCGCCTAGCCTAGCAGCTAGCCTCGCACTTGCTACCTAGCCGCGCCGGCCAGTGGCCTCGGGCTGGGCACATGCCGTTTGCCACATGCACATCACACGCGCGCCGCTGGCCCGGCCGGCCGGCCGGATATGGTTCGGATGTACGTAAAAAATAATACGCAATCATACCGCAAGTTTGATTTGTCAAAAGTTTGTCGAGTATATGGATCGCCAACACAAATTAATTCTGTGGAACACAACTCACAGAGTATGAATTTCGACGATTTTTCATAAATTTCATACAATTCTTCTTTTTATTTCCTATATAATATACTTTTTTTAATTTTTTTTTTTTAAGTATACGCGCGTATACCCGATAAAGTCCAATTTCTTTCTTACGTATACGGCGTATACAAGCGTATACGCTCCACTACACCACTGCGGGCATGCGGTTCCGAAGTTACGCAACATTTCGTACTTGCACGTCAGACCGAAAATTGCTCAAAAACGTGATTTCATGTATAATTTCAATACAAAATGTGTTTTCAGGAAAAAATTAGAAATCTATGAATATTTTTACATTTGCTGATTGAAATTAATTTATTTGATGCTGTTTATGTTCGCGAAAGTGTCCCCGACAAATTTCATCCAAAAGAAAAAAAAAAGGAAAAAACCCCCGAAGAAATACATAAGAAATTCTAAATACAATAAAATACATAAGAAATCAGTTTTGATACCGAATTATTTTCAAGTATATTTGCTAGAAATACTGGAAAGAGTGTCTAGACCAAAAATTAGCATATTTTGAGCTTTATTTAATTTAGAGAAAAATTTTGATTTCATGCATAAATTTGCAGAATTAATTAATGTGAAATTTTTTCAGAGCATTTAACTATACAGTTTTGTAGATTACGTTGTGGACGACGTGCGTGCCGATTTTCGAGATATCGGGGGAGGGGGATTCCACCCCCCCCCCCCGGCTGTGGCATAGACAAAATATCCCGGCCCTTTTAGGGTTTATTAAAAAGGATACAACTAATAAAAGAAATGATTTTTTTTTTCAATAATAGGTGTATTCATAAGAAAGGAAAAACATATTTTCATGAAAATCTTTTCTTAAAAAAACGCATATAAATTGTACCATATTACAGATGAAGAAGGAACATTGAAGTCAGATACTTATTTCAGATGTACGGGACTAGATGAAGATGAAATAGCATTTATTAAAGAAATATATGAAGATACGCCTGAAGAATGGAAAATCAATTTAAGAAAGCATACTTCAGTTCACGGTCTAAAAATAGAATTGTTTTCAAAGAAAACTTTTCAATATGAATCAGTTGGTTCAGGGAATTTGTATAGGGGGTGCATACAACATATGGCCGACATTCCTGTTAGTTTTCAGAATTTACAATTATCATAAAATATGTCGGTAAAAGGAATTGAAAATGTTTTTTGTCGTCCAGGTTTCACTTCATATCAAGCGATAAATGCTCATTTTGTGGTAAAGATGAGGAAACTTACAGGAATATATTTTTTGACTGTGAAATGGTTACAAAATTATGGGAACGGTGTAGTAACATCTTAGATCTTCCCATTCTTAAAGACATGATTTGGAAGGAAGTTAACATTGGTTTAGAGGAAACAATTGAAGATAAGCAAATAATCAATCATGTTATTTTATTGATGAAATATTTGATATATTTTAGTCGGGAGAAATAGAAGCCTCCAAGTATTGAAGAAATAGGAGAAAACTGCTTAAAAGTAAACAAGAATAAAGAAAGATTGCTACCGAACGGAATACTTTGACACTACATTATAAGAAACGGGAACATTTCAAAGTAACACACAAAAGCATGAAACGAAAGCATACAATGGGCATGATGGGTGAGGAGTGGAGGGGTCCGCCTGGTTCGCGCTGGTGTTGAGTTGGCGGCTCTTTGCTGCTATAGACTGCCCTTATCTATTCTCTTCTCTTTTCTTCTTTCTTTTTGTCTGTTTTGCTTGTTTGTGTGTTTATTTGTAGGGGAGGGGGAGGCTTTCAGTATAATTAATTTGAGTGCACTGTGTACTATACATGCATTTAATTTGTACATGAATCTTCCATCAATAAGCAAATTATCTCAATTTCTTAATTGCCGACAAGTGCCCGTATTGCTGGAGTGGGTTACAAATTTTGTTTTATTTTCCTCTCCTTTTCCCTCTCATTGGTTTATGAATGGTGATTTTCACTTTCTGTCATTTCTAATTTCTTTGTTGCTCTATCTTGCAAATTTGTCCACAAAAAAAAAAGAAACACTAACTATATATATATATTTTTTTTCCAAAAAATCATGGCAAACATGAAACGAGCATAACAAAAATGATTCGTTATTCAACAGTTGTGACCATTACTACATACTAGTGATAAATATTATAACATGCATTGTACTTAAATCCATCTTTTCGAAAATTGTTTCTTTGCAACTTTTTGATCTCCTTTATTTATTCATTTATTTTATTTATTTTATTCAATGGTTTATTATGTACACTATAGCAGATACATTTAGCAGCCTGGTGGCTGAATTGCATGTTCTGTTACAATCGCACGAGTACATGTATAAATACAAATCTAAAACAGTTAATACAGTAATAGTAGGAACGGTAGTAACAAAATGATAGCTAGGCAGGGAGGGAGAGGGAAAGAGAAAGAGAGAGAGAGAGAGAGAAGATTAACAGAATGTGTATAAAATACAAATGCATAGTTGCATATTTACATATTCATGTAGTAAATGTACAAAGCATGCACAATTGTTGACATCAGTATTGAGAAATATGTGGATTCTGTGATAGGTAGAATTGAAGATAAGCTTCACTGCATATTATATACTTTTATGTTTTGTCTGGATATTAAATTAAATTAGAGTAGAGAAGTTTGGTAGTTGTGTGGAACGTCTCACATCCCTGCTACTCAGGCATAGAGAGTGACATTGGAGAGGTCTCTGCCCACCCTACTAACAGACTCGTACTATAGTAATACATAGTTTAATATAATATTAAGAGCATGCTACAGTTTGCTCAAACCTCAACATAAACAGAACAGAGCAGTCACATTCCAGAAGAAGACATGAAAGAAGCGTTTAGAAGGTGGTATGAAATAAAACATGAATGTCAAGAATTTATTTTTTTTGTTTGTAAGGTTTAAATGTAAGGAATAACATTCAGTCAGAGTGCAAATTGCAACTGCACAATTTAGTTTAGTTTGTAGTCATTCAATGAGTTATGAAGTAATTACCAAAAAAAGTTATGCTTCATTCATAAGGTCAACTAGGAATGGAATAGGACTTTTCTTATATCTGTTAGTTCTACATTTAACACCTGCATATGCGGTGACTCTTCTGAGAGACCCTGAGTATCGGTGTTCCAATTTGGCAGGTAGCCAGTCCCGGAAATGAGGAGAGGTAGTAATTGACTTCGCAAACTTTTTACATAAGTCACGTCTTCTTTTCGCCAAAGGTTTGAGTTTAGTCGTTTTCAAGGCACTATCATAAGTAAGGCCTATATAATCTTTACCAAGTATGATTTTTAGTGCTCATTTTTGGATCATCTCTAATTTGGCAGTCTGTTGAGCAGTAAGGCCAGGGTGCCAGACTGGGCATGCGTACTCTACCAATGGTCTTACATAACCAGTATAGACTCTCAATAGGTCATTCAGTGGGAGGTTAAATCGTTTAAGAGATCTTAGCATGTACAATCTGTTGTTTGCCCCAGACACCATGCTATGGACATGGTCGTCCCACTTAAGGTTAGACTGCAATAAAATGCCTAGGACTTTCACTGACTGTACCTCGAGGAGAGGTTGGTCACCGAGTCGTATGGTGGAAGCGGGAAGTGGTGCTCTTCCAAAATGCACTCGCATCACATGGCATTTACTTGCATTCAGAAGCATGTTGTTGTTATTACACCAACTAATAAGGTCGTCTAAGGTACTCTGCATAACACCAACCGCACTCCGTGTCGTTGCTTCAGCGATGGTCATGTCGTCTACATATTTCCATTTTTCCAAGTTGGAGGATGCCAGGGCATCGTTAATTAGAACTAAAAACAGAATGGGTCCTAGGCGTGTTCCCTGAGGTACCCCTGCCCTTAAAGGGGCCCAGCTGGACATGACACCATGATAGCGAACACACTGGGTGCGGTTGCTGAGAAAGTTAATGATCCAGGGTATAATGGATGGGCAAGATACAAGATTAATGAGCTTAGTTACGACGATATTATGGTCCACCCTGTCAAAAGCCTTTGAAAAGTCAGTTGTGACCAGAGTGGACGTGGTACCTAGTTTGTCTTTAAGTTAAAACAAGCAAGAAAATGTAAAAAATAAGTATACATTAATAGAGTGAAACAAACTTTCTTTTCTTGATGTCTTTGTTCCCGTTGTTGTTGGCTCTCTCCTTGTTTTTTTTTTTTTTTTTGCAGTTTGTATCGTGTTGGACTGACCTGGTTCAATGAACTATGAAACCGTTGGTGCGCATCGCTTATTCCGCTGTTGATGTCTACTCAACCTTGCAGCTCAGATCGCTCGTCGAAAATATATGTATGTATATGTATATATATTTATATATGTATTTTTTTTCTTATACGGGGGTGCATCTGCTATTTTTTATATTTGTTTTATATTTTATTCTCTTGGAAGTTATTAGCTGTGCTGACATTATTTTTTTTTTCTTCTTCTTTGGTTTCACCTTATTACAATATCATATTTTTTTCCTCAAATTCACTACATACTCAAATTTCCAGTGGGCAGTCGCAACCACCATGCCGTATTTCGTGTGTAGTCGTAGTCTCGTCATATTTCAACGCTTATTTACGCCAACAGAGACACTTTTTATGTTGTTTTCAGGCTTGTTTTATGTTGTTATCATGTTTGTCTCATTCCTCTGATGAACTTGTCCTTAATCTTGATGATAGTGACCCAGCCCAAGGTGCTCTTTCAACATATATTAAAAACAATCAGTTTCATAATATTACCAAAGATTTTAATGTAAATACATTTTCCTTACTACATCTTAATATTAGAAGTCTGAAAAAGCATTTTGATGAATTACAATTACTTTTAAATAATTCCCCTAAACAACTCTCTATAATTGGTCTAACTGAAACCTGGTTGTCCCATGATGTTAACCAACCCTTTTCTCTCGATAATTGCAATCTCATTTTCAATAACAGGCAAGGGAGAGTTGGGGGTGGCGTCTCAATACACTTGCTTAAAAAGTTCAATTACATAACTCATAATAATATTTCTGTAAGTAATAACGTTGTAGAATCACTATTTATTGAGATCATAATTCCTGGGAGAAAGAATATTATAGTTGGCGTGGTTTATCGTCCCCCAAATTCTAATGTTAATGATTTCCTAGTGTATTTATCTGACTTGTTTCATGATCCCATTTTCATTAACAAAGATTGTTTTATCATGGGAGATTATAATATAAAATGATTGAATAATGATACTCGCGTTTCTCATGACTTTCTTGAAACATTTTTAGCCGCCTCGTTCTTGCCCCTTATCTCTAAACCTACCCGTGTCTCAAATAATTCAGCCACCCTTATTGATAACATATTTTCTAACGTCATCCCTCATCCTAACTCGCATATTATTCTTTCTGACATTACAGACGACTATCTCATTATGATTTATTATAATATTTCACAATCTGCCTTTAACCCCCGTCCCCATCACCTCCGGCGTAAAGTCACTCATGAAAGTGTTGCTCGTCTAGGAGCTAGTCTTGAAAACACAAATTGGTCGTCTGTTTATAATGATAATGACGTTGATTCAAGTTATGAGAATTTTTGCCATATCTTAAATGAAAAGCTAGACAATTGTATTCCTTTACAAAGAGATAACCGTGATAACTACAAGAAATCTCCTAGACTCCCATGGATCAGCAAATCGCTTCTACGTTCAATTAACAAAAAGAATACTCTATATTATAAATATAAATCCACTGGTACAGATATATCATGAAAGAAATACACTACATATAAAAATGCTTTACTGTCAGTTATTCGTTTTGAAAAGAAGAAATACTTTGTAAATCGATTAGCATTACATAAACATGACCTGCAAGGAACTTGGAAAATTTTAAAACAAGCAATGAATGTATCGAATAATAATAGTAATATTACTAAAATAAAATGTAATAATGAAATTATTGAAGACCCTCTCACCATAGCTAATATTTTTAATAATCATTTTACCTCGATTGGAGACAACCTTGCGCATAATATTCCTCCATGTAATAAAACTTGTGCAGATTTTTTAGGTCCTCGTATTCCAAATTCCATATTTCTTAATCCAACACACAAATCTGAGATTATAATCTTTCGTTTCTCACCTAGACAATAAAAAAAGCTCTGGATATGATGGGTTTACAATTTCATTTTAAAACGTATCATTCCTTTGATAGTTGACCCGTTGGTTCATATATTTAATTTGAGTTTTATCAAATGGTAAATTTCCCACGCCTATGAAAATTGCAAAAGTTATTCCCCTTTATAAAAAAGGAGATGCACTAGATGTTAATAATTATCGCCCCATATCTCCTCTTTCTGTTTTCTCAAAAATTTTGGAAAAAGTAATTTACACTCGAATGGTTTCATTTTTTTAAAAAACACAACATACTCTCTGACACGCAATTTGGTTTTAGGGAAAAACATAGTACTGTACATTCCTTATTATCTTTTCTTCAAAAAGCAGCCCATTCCATTGATCATTCTTCACATATGATAGGTATTTTCCTGGACTATTCCAAGGCCTTCGACACGATAAATCACGACATTTTACTTTATAAACTTGCTCATTATGGTGTTCGTGGGATGGCCTTGGAGTGGTTCAGGAGCTATCTTTCTAACCGCAAGCAATTCGTTTATTTGAATGACCAGTCATCTGAATTATGTAGCATAACATGTGGAGTGCCACAAGGAAGTCTACTTGGTCCATTATTATTTATCATATACATTAATGATTTCTCCAGATCATCTGATATTTATCATTCGTTCTTTTCGCTGATGATACAAATCTATTTTTTTCTCACAAAGATCCCCTTTCACTTGCTAAAATAGTAAATAATGAATTGAATATGGTTTTACAATGGATACGAGCTAATAAATTATCGCTTAATTTTCAAAAAACAAAATATATGCTGTTCAGCAATTCTATAAATGTTTTACCCCTTAATATATATTTTGGAGAAACTTTACTGGAATCTGTATCTTCTATCAAGTTTCTAGGAGTAACTGTTGATAACAAATTATCATGGAAAGATCACATAGACAAGACATGCAAAACAATGTCCCGCAACATTGGTGTCATAAATAGAGTCAAATCACATCTCCCGTTAGAATCTTTATTAATACTATACTATTCTATGATCCTACCTTATTTAAATTACAGCTTGCTTGCCTGGGGCAGTGCACATTCGACCTTTCTGGAAAGAATACTATTATTACAAAAAAGGGTCATTCGCATTATTTGTAATTCTAATTTCCGTTCTCATTCTGATCCTTTGTTCCTTAAAACTAAGATATTAAAGATAAATGATTTATACCTTTTTCATTTAGGACAATTTATGTATAACTATAACAAAAATTGTTTACCATCCATTTTCAATGATATGTTTTTTAAAAATCAGTCCGTCCACACTTACCCAACGAGGCACAGTGTTGAATTCCATCTACCCTTTTAAGAACACACTTTGCCCAAAGCACACTCTTCTATAAAGGCCCACAATTTTGGAACAACTTAAATAATGATATCAAAAGTTCACCATCTATTTTTTCATTTAAAAGAAAATTAAAATCATTCCTATTGCAATCGTACACTGCCTCATGATTAATTTCGAAGATTCCAACCTACTCGTTTCATTTTGTCTTAGCTCGTCAAGTTTTTCACAATCTACTGTAGTTGGGTGCTTCTATCCACCTCTCTCCGCTTCCTTTATTAATTTTGCTTCATTTTAAACTTCTATATGCAGCCTTCTTTCTCTCTCTCTCTCCCTCTATCTCTGTTATTACATCTCCGTTTTTTCTCAACTGTTATATTTTGTTGTGTTTTGTTTTGTTTTGTCTTGTTTTGTCATGTACCATCCTATCTTATATATCGTCCGAATTCCACCAGGTTCATATCCCATAGAAATTATGCGTTGTGTCTCTGTTGGCCTCTTAACATATTTTATAACCTAACAACGAATGAAATTCAGTGATCAGTTTTGCTTTTTTGTCTTATTTTTTACTATGTTAATATTCTTTGAGGGATCCACGATTTACAAGCAATGCTTTTTAGTGGATTCCTCCATTTCCGCAGAAAGTAGAAAAAATGCAATGTTTTTTTCCTCTTAATTATAATACTGTTATTTTCCATTTATTTAATTGTCATAATTATTGTATATCGTGTTATTTTGTTAAAATGCACTTTGATATGTACCTTTCTGTTGGAAATGAAAATAAATTGAATTGAATTGAATTGAATTATACTGAAGACTGTATAATGTCCTTTACTTATGACATACATGAACTAAAAATAAAGATACTGAATGAATGCAATAAAGAATGCTACAAAACAAAACAAAAAAACAACTCAATAGCGGCAGTTAACGTTTGGTAAAGCTGGGGTTAGGTCATTTATAAAAAAGAAGAAAAAATAAGTGAAGATACATGACGTACCGTTGAATATCGCTTATCTAAAAATTAAAATTGTTCATTTGCTAATAAATATATCATCAAATGCACATGATAAGAATAATCGTTTAGTATGTTATAGGAGCAATTTCACGCTATTATAATGATTATTTTTCATGATTTTTCGGTTTATATTTGTTTTTACGCCTTTCACCAACCTTGGCAACATAGTAATGGAAATAAAGTTAAGTATGTTAGTATGCCTCAAATAGATCACAGTAGGATTTTTGAATGTATATCTTACAGGTATCTTGATTGTCTCACCAAATCTTGGATTTGAAGATTTTGTATTGAATTGTGATCCTTTTGAGATACCAACAATATTATAGATACGTATCTATAATATTGTTGCTATCTCATACACCTGCAATTTCCAGACATGTAAATATTGAGTAAATGTCATTGCGCGTTGTAAATAAAAAGGTCACCAAATGAATTTACTTCACATGTTTAGCGAAAATAAAGATAATTATGCTCTTCTAGCTACAAGGCAATATATTTCTCGCCGTCAACAGTTTCATGCCTAGATTTCTAATGGCCGAGAGTGAAACTTCATTGATTTTGAACTCGCGATGCTTGTAAAAAGCACCTGCAAATTTTGACAGGTCGCATTTTATAAAGTTCAACGACCCCACTTCAGATATTTTGAACGACCTACTGGAAATCAAATTAACAAATTGCGCAGGAATGACTTATGCCCGTTTCTATTTTAATGTGTGTATCATTAATTATGAATCATTTCGATCGAGTTTTTTCATTATCATGATTATCAAATAATAACTTGATATCAAAATATAGATATGGATTGAATTTGACGGGGTTTCACAATGTACGTATCAAAAGCTGGGGGCGTCGATTCCTAAGGGGACCATTGCCCCAAATAATGGAGTATCTAATGGAGTGCACAAGTCCGATTTATGATTTTGCCACCCCAAGCAGGAAGATGTTGTGTGTTAGCACAACAGGACAATCGAGATTCGAAGCCGCCCCCAAAAGCTAAGCATTTTTTTTTTCATCCCATTGCCGTTGGTAAAACAGATGTTCTGTAATGGAACAAAATATATGCCAGGGCTATCCACCTAGTATTTATCAGCTTGTACCGAAAGGGTGGGTAGCGTTGACTGGAACGCCACCATTCGTCCAAAGCCCCCCCCCCCCCGGTTTTGCCGAAAGGGTGCGTTGGGAGCGTTGGGTCGCGTCGCTTTGACTGGAACGCCACCATTCGTCCAAAGCCCTGCTGGTTTTGCCGAAGGGGTGCGTTTGGACTCTTTCTAATAATAATAATAATAATAATAATAATAATAATAATAGTAATAGGCCTACTGATAATAATCTATATTACTAAAAAAATGGATTCTGTCTGTCTGTCCGGCTATGCGTTTCGCCATCTGTTGACGCATTGAGTTGAAAGTTGGTATAGGGATAGGTGTTGGGTCCACGAGGTTTGTGGCGCACTTTTCGTGTTGATCCGAGAGGTCAAAGGTCATCTAGGGGTCAAACAGGGTAAAATCTTAACCGAAAGTGCTATGGAGTTGAAAGTTGGTATAGGGATAGGTGTTGGGTCCACGAGGTTTGTGGCGCACTTTTCGTGTTGATCCGAGAGGTCAAAGGTCATCTAGGGGTCAAATAGGGTCAAATCTTAACCGAAAGTGCTATGGAGTTGAAAGTTGGTATAGGGATAGGTGTTGGGTCCACGAGGTTTGTGGCGCACTTTTCGTGTTGATCCGAGAGGTCAAAGGTCATCTAGGGGTCAAACAGGGTCAAATCTTAACCGAAAGTGCTATGGAGTTGAAAGTTGGTATAGGGATAGGTGTTGGGTCCACAAGGTTTGTGGCGCACTTTTCGTGTTGATCCGAGAGGTCAAAGGTCATCTAGGGGTCAAATAGGATCAAATCTTAACCGAAAGTGCTATGGAGTTGAAAGTTGGTATAGGGATAGGTGTTGGGTCCACGAGGTTTGTGGCGCACTTTTCGTGTTGATCCGAGAGGTCAAAGGTCATCTAGGGGTCAAATAGGATCAAATCTTAACCGAAAGTGCTATGGGGACCAAAGTTGGCATGTGGGGTGAAGTTAGGTTAGCGAAAATTTTGGCGCCGATTACAAGGTCATCCGAGGTCATTTCAAGGTCAAATGGTAGGGAATGTCCTATGGGGACCAAGGATGAGATTTGTTTATTTGCAAAGTCTGAGAACCGCGTGCGTCCGAGAACCGCGTATGTCCGAGAACCGCGATCCCCCGGGTAATCGGCTAGTAATAATAATAATAATAGCAACAATTAAGTCAAAGCACCCTTTCGGCAAAAGCGGGGGGGGGGGGGGACTTCGGACGAATGGTATCGTTCCAGTCAACTCGACGTTACCAGACGCTCCCAACGCACCCTTTTGGCAAAAGCGGTGGGGGGGGGGGGGGGGGGGCTTTGGACGAATGGTGGCGTTGACGCGACGCTACCCACCGTTTCGGTACAAGCCTTATTTATCAATATAATAACAATAATAATAATATGATATAATAATATTGGGTATTTATAAAGCGTCATTTCCATTACGCAAAATGCTCAAGTCAACAGTGGCGGATCTACGGGGGGGGGGGGGTGTTAAAGCCCCCCCCCCCTTGGGTTGCCAAGTAAAAATTTAATGTGCATAGAAAAATGCCATCATAATATGTCCAGACCCACACAGTATGTTCCTATAGCACTCTGTCTCAGGCTCAGCCTCAGGCAATAGGGTTTAACCCCCCCCCCCCCCTTGGGCTACCAAGTGAACATGTGTCAGTTTTTCTATGCACATATCACTGTGATATGCGTTAGTAGATGCCAGGAAAACATCACTTACGGGGGTTCAAAATAGCCAAAAAAAATCGGCTAGCCGCTACGCGGCTCGCTGAGGATGCTCCGCTGCGCAGTCGCGATCGATATCTCGTGTGAGAGCACCTTAAAGGTGCTCTCACATGAGATATCGATCGTGACGAGAGCTACGGCCGACCTACGGTTATGACGGTTGGAATCGGGTACATGACCGTCCCAGACATTGGCGGTCGTGTGTTTGTAACGGTTATACAACGATACATTAACGGTCTGTAACGGTTTGGAACCGTTGTTATTACGGTGTGTAACGGTCTGCAACGGTTTGTAACAGTCGTTACAAGGGTCAACAATGGTCTACCTGCACTCATCAGGTTATCACGCAGGTATATAACAAATTACTTGAAATCAACTATATTAAACTCGATGAACCCGCACGCAACCCAGACGCCGTAATTTCAGAACAATCGCAAGGCTTGGACGAACTCCTTTCGTCTGCAGGGGTTCGTGCGACTGAATGTAGGCGGCTTCCAGAAAGCGTAAATGCGCTGAGCTTCTGGCCCGGGACATAATTGAGAATTGATCGTCAGCATAGCTTTGTGCGCAAGCTGGATTGTTCAACAAGTGGAGACCAATCGCTGAATCGCATTTGGCTATCTTTGGTCTGTTATCTTATTACATTATAACTTTAAAGTATCCATTATACTACAACTTCAGGTGCACTTGGCAGGGCTTTGCTTTTCTTCTTTCTAATTTGGAATGAAAACATACCTTAAGACTGTACCAAATAAATAAAATGGTCTTCATCCTCCTGTCTTTGTACCATTTATTCCTCTGCTCTGTCTTCCTCTTCCCTTCTCCCTCCCTCTTTTCTTATATTCTCTCATGAACTTTTCTTTTTCCCCCTCCTTTTGTTTTTCTTTCTGTCCCTCTCCATGCTCCTCTCGCTTTTTATCTGTCACCTGTTTCTTTCTCTATCTCTCCTTTTTTCTTTCCATATATACACGCCTCTTATCACTTTCCTTTTCTCTCTCTCTTTAACCCTCTCTTCAGCTTTTCGTTCCTTTTCTTCTTCTTTCTTTTTTCTATTTTTAGATTTGAATGTGAGATGTGAGATATTTGAGAGTCTTGTTCATTTCTGTTTTATTATGCATGACCTATGCTTGTATGACCAAGCCATTCTTATTTTGATCGTTTATTGTTTTGTACATTTGACTTTGTAAAATTGAGCAATTTCAACTGTCCAGCTGCCTGTTCTTTTTATTGAAATAAACCAAATCAAATCAAATCAAAGACCACGAAGACTAAGATATAAGGTTTACGAAGAAAACAAAGTCCATATTAAAAGGGAAGTTTCTTCAAGTAAGCATCTTCAAAATTCCCCATTTGACTTTGAGATTGCAAGGTGAGAGCTTGGGTGACCTTGGGCACGTAATATACAAATATGTGATCCACTGAGATCCAATTTGGATCAGACTGCTTTTCTTTCCAGACATACAACTCACTGCAGGTATCAAAACGCAGCAGTTTTCAAAGAACACCACATGCACCAAGGCAGGAGTCAAGAACAGAAATTGGGTCTATTGTCTTTATCTGTTGGGTACCTGGTCTTTGACCTAGCGATGCTTTTAGGGTATAAAAAGCAAAGAATATACAAACACTCATGTAGGGCCTTCAGATACCTCTGACAAAAAATATGATTTTATTAAGATACAACCATGCAGACCTACTTAAAACAAAAGAAACGTTATAAGTGGAGTCGATAACGAGAGGAATAAGGATGAAGACTTCGTGATCATAGCCAATTCCGCTTAGGTCATGTATGGTATGTACTATTCCAGAAGAATAGAAAACTCTGATTTTGTTTGTCAATGACGAAATCACTGTTATGGCATTGGAATAAGGTACTGAATGATTTCTGATACCTGCTAATACTTTTCCAGGAAAATGAATGTGGCACAACGATTTTTCAATTGTTATATCATTGTGATATCAATTGTTATAATAATGTCAAAGATACTCATCGAGTATTAAAACTGTGGATATAGAGCTGTAACAGCATTTGATTTGAGAACCTGTAGGTTTTTCATGATTTCTTTAATTTTCCTTGTTGGATTTAAAGCCCTTTAAAGCAAAATGCTTTGTTTGGTATTTTTTACGTTGACGTACCTGGACAGGTGAGAAGCGACAGGAATGCGGTATGCAGCCAAGACAAACAGACCGCCCCTAGGAGCCCTTACCTGGCTAAAGATTGGCCGTGCGACCCATGCAACATGTGGAGCAATCGAATTGGACTACCTTTAGGGGCCAAACAGTATACAAGATCAATGTCAATCCGCCGTCATATTGTTTCCAAACTTCGTCAAACTTTGCCTTTATCAAGAAAATATTTTGTAAATGTGTAAGTACCTGGATAGTTGACATGTTTGAAGGATGAAAGTGGTACATTATTTTGTGACATCATTTTGTTCGACCATTGTTTCGTATGATTTTACATGTGCATATGAATTAGAATTGATTACACATTCTCCTGAAGGCCCAATTCAGAGAAAGTTATTAGGTGAACGTTCTCATTATCCCAGTTCTACTTTAAAGGGATATTTCTATTTTAATAAACCTGTATTAAACATCCAGCCTAATATCAATGATTTTAAACCTATGCCATGTACGCATGTATTGATTTCACACTCTTCCACCAACTTTGTACGTTATACTAAGATCATTCATATGATGATATATATTTTGTTGCCGTTCGTTTCAAAGTCCTTGTTTTTAGACAATAACATAGTGACATATTCAGAATATTCCCATTATGTATGGAATACACGCAGCCACTTTCGATTTGACTACTCTAACAAAATTAATGACGACTGATATCCGTAGACTAGATATGATTACAAAGGTCGCAATACACGGACGGCCCCTTTGTTCATAGAGCGAAGCTAATTAATGATGACGTCAATATATATAATTTAGTAAGGGCATATTGCAAGATCCCAAGTTATACTCATGAGAATATAAAGGAAATACCAATTCGTTGGTCTGAGGTGATGGCACCGTAATTATTGCTTTATACATGCACATGTTATTGGGATGTCTTATTATTAGATGGCTGTTTCATTCTGGATAATTTTCTTGCACTTTATACGCAAATGTTCAATGTTTTTTGTATCTCATATACGGACTTTAAAATGTTCATATAGAGATATCTTGTCTGTTACACATTTATTTTAATGCTCTTCGTTGTATATTGTAGTTTTATCCTTTTGTGTATAGCGCATTGGGCGTCATGCTTGACGGACTAACAACACACCGTTATTATTACGATTATAATTGCATTTTGGGCGAGGTGGTGTTACCTGTTACAGTGTGCCAAAGCTTGCGCGTGCTGCGAAATTTCCTCTCAATTTAGACTGTAAGGATCCCCTTTTTTCTCTCCTTATGTAAAATTTATATAATACCATTTTCAGAATGACAAGTTTAAAATAACATACCACGTTATTGAATTATGGTAAAGACGAGAGAATAGGGCACATTCCAAATTCATCATTGTATGTCATATTTGGTGCTATTTTCGTTGAGTGCTTTGTTTGTGTTTCTTGAAAGTTCGTGATTATATTTGTCTCTATTTTACTTGGTTAAAAACGTGGGAACTACACATTAATATTGAAAGGAAGAATAAAGAGAATGGCAAGATATATCCGGTCAAAAAGAAATCATCATATTCAAGGAATATTCTATTATAAATGCTGTAACTAGATGATGGAAAAGAAATGAGAATGATCATGGTGATGAGGATTATGAAAGGAATGAACTGAAGGACTGGAAAAGAGAGAAGTTTGAGAGATCGAAATTACTTGAATTTGAAAATCTGTGTAGTTTTATATTCAGCCACCAATCTGATGACTGTTTTCAGATTTACGCTATCAATGAATCACTGTCACCTTGGATATGATACTGTAATATATCTTTAACTTATCGTTCGTACGTTAGACCTTTCCCGATACCCGAAGTGAATTAATGCATGAATTAATTAGGAATTTACAGCAGACATTGTAGGCGGAAGAACATATTTAGGCATATTGGGCTATGACGCAACGTGTATTGCTATGATCAACAAACGCCGTTTAAAACAAAAACATAAAGGGTACTTTGCAGAAAATGATCCGTGTGTTTCGTAACAAATGCACTGTAAAAAGGAAAGAAATAAACATTTGTCTCTTCTAACGTACTAAGAAATAATCATATGGGAAGAAACTTTCAAAAATATTTCATAAAACTGTATTTTAGGATACATTCAATGACCACTTTTGATTTCGCTTGAAATTATAGGAAATAAAATCATAAATAAATCTTTCTGTAAAATAAATGAATAAACAAATAAGAACGTGATAGAGCCACTAACGCTTTAATATTCCTCATATATTTACACCTGCAGGACGCTACTGGGAAATTTCTTCAGAATCAATCAATATGGATCTGCTCGTTTGATATGAGCAAACGGTAGAAAATGTTTGATCTATGTAGCGCCCCCATACTGATTGATTATCAAGCATTCTAAGTCTGGGCAGAGTTTGAAAATCAATTTGATATAATGTAGAGTGAACAGCATAAGTTTAGTGCACTCTTCTCCTGAAATGAGAAAAAGTTTATGGTCAATAGGAAGTAAGTATATACTGATATCTATCTCTATAGAATTTTATCAATTGCATGATTTTAAAAGATACATGTATATTTGAAGAAAACAAAAATCCCACACGACTCTTTACAGAGATGTCACAAGTTAGCCTAATGGTCAGCTCTTTATAATATAAACCGAGTCTGAAGGACTCCCGCTCCAAACCGAATCGCGTCTTTCGAACGGTGATCGTCTAAGACGTAAATAGATCAGACTGATTTTTTTCAAAAAGGCAATAAACACAATACAAATGATATGATTCCATAACATGCCATCCATATGAAATAAACAGTAATAGTGCAAATTAATTGAACAAGGTATGAATTAAATCCCAATAGGTGCTGAAGTACATAGGGCCTTACCCCCTCCCACACACACGCAAACGCCCCCCACAAATCGTTGGGGGTTATGTTATGTCTTTCTGCACACAATTCCATTTTTGACTGGAACATGTCGAAAAGATGAAAATTGCAACGCATTACAGGAAGATTGACCTAGAATGTTCCATTTCAAGAAGGGAGATTGGGGGGGGGGGAAATTTGACTATTTAATGTTGTTTCTTTCTTTGCCTCATCCCTTCCAACCAGTTGAGGATGCCTTATGGTCTGGGGCATGTGTATGCATGTGGATGCACTGTAATGCCAGTTGATATCTTTCACATGTACATGTGTTAACTAGAGAAATGTTAAAAACATTATTTTATCAGTAAATTGATTCTTTTCTAAATACTTATTCGTCATACAGGACCTTGTTTGTGGGGACTTGTAACTTTTAGGAGGAAATAAAGAATTTGAACAACAATATATGTAAATGTTAGGTTCTCCTACCGTTATTGCATTCAATCTTTCAAACACCCTATCGGCAAAAATGGGTATTGATGCAGATGATTTGTATTGGAAAGACACCTACTGCAATGGTGGTGGTGGTTGTGGGTTGGGGGCAGCGGGTATTCAGCGATCGGTAAAGCTGGTGTACCCTCTTCTTGAAGGCCCAGGAAAAAAGTACAGCTTGTACAAGATCGGAGCTGTCCAGAATAATTTAATCCCTGTCTTGGGAGCATCCCATCCCTCCCCTTTTTCCAATTACCGGATACACCACTGTTGGTGTGCAATAATTGATAGTTAATAAAAAGAATATGCAGTCACTGCCTAAATCAAATTTAAATCAGCATGAGGCATTTTTTGAGCAAACCACTTTTTGCGAGTTTTACAAAAGTATCCGGTACTCACTCAAGCGTAAAATATGGTCTATTGTCATTGTGTCATCTGATGAAACAGACCCTCATCCATAATTGTAAAAGAAAAAATCATATCGATATTGTGATATTATGGTTTGGGGGGATATTTTCAAAGTGTGTACTTTTTATTTTTCATACGCACTGTCAAGTTTCAAAAAATCAATTCACTCTATTACTGACACACTGCATGGTGCAATTAGTCCAAACACGTTGACAAAGTAACAAAGGTAACGCAAAGAAATGTCGGTGTAATAAATCGAGCGAAGGATTATTTACCATTGACATATTAAGATGCTGTATAATATACTCGTGTTGCCTCACTTTGATTATTGTTCCTCTGTGTGGTCATATCGATATCAGGAACAAACGTATAAACTTCAGAAAGATAGAAAACGAGCTGCTAGAATAATTTCAAACTAAACTTATGAGACTCCATCAAGTGAATTAATCAGCAATCTGAAATGGATGGCAATTGAGAAACGATTTGAATTACAGCGTGCTACTATGATGTTCAAGTGTACACATAATTTAGCACCATCCTATTTACAAGGAAGTTTGGTTAAAGTAAGTGACATTCATCAGTATCATACGAGGCAGGCAGATGAAGGTTAACTTGCTGTGCCAAAGTATAAAACAGAATGCTTTAAACATAGCCCCTCGTATCTTCAATTATAGCATGGAATCAGTTGGACAGATCACAAAAATGGCAAGCTCTGTGAACACATGTTCAAAAGATCTTGCAATATCTGTTCCCAATAAGATAGAATGGCAAGAGGAATTTTATTTAGTTTCTTAGCTGAAGTTTTACTCGCATTTCTACGCATTATTTATATGGACTTTATATGGACTCCCTAAAATTCACTAGAGTAAGGTAATAGAAAATGAAGTAAAAAAGGCCCAAGAAGAATATATTCAGTGTGCTGCTCCTGAAGATCTGGAAATGCGACCCATTATTGCTGGACCATCATGTCCTACACATCGTTTGAGCAATTTCATAGATGTTACTTTGAAACCCCTAACAACTAAAGTGAAAAGTTTTATTAGGAATGATTTGGATTTCTTAACGAAATTACCTGTACATTTGATGAGTGATTCTATATTTGTTACGTATCATGTAAATAGTCTATACACAAATATTCCACATGAGGCGGGCTTAGAAGGTATCAGATACTGCATGAACAAACACCCGGAATTGATTGACTCTCGATTTTCAGTTGAATTTATACTAGCAGCAGTTGCGTTTATATTGAGGAATAACACTTTCCATTTTAATGATGAATATTATATACAGAATCGTGGCACTGCAATGGGAACAAAAATGACCCCAACATATGCCACATTATATATGGGCCATTTAGAAGAAAAGTTATATAATGAAATTGAACATCATTTAATTACTTTCAAAATAATTGGCTAAGATATTTAGATGATTGCTTTATTATTTGGAGAAAGGATTTTGGTAACGTGTCTGTATTACATGATATTTTGATGAAACTACATTCGGCAATTTCATTTAAATGGAACGTTAATCACAGCTGAATAAGGAATCGACAAACCGTTCGAATTATGCATTTTTCGTGGCTTTTATTTAACATTGGTTACTGTCATTTCTACATGTATCATTTTAGCATGGCGGTACATGAATTCACACCAATATTGTAATTGTATTACACACAGATTTGAGTATCCAACCCGATTACAGAACTAGTGCTGGAATCTATGCTGAAAAATGAGGAATCATGTGAATAAATGTAATCTGCACCCCATACATAAACCTTAAAATCAAAATAATGTGAAATCCAAGCGTGTAGCCAGAGAAGGGTTAAACCCACGGCTAGAAACCCCCTCTCGTAAATGAATGTCCCTTCTGCATTGCCACGAGCCCCCTTGCTAGCCGTCAGGAATGCCCGATCAGACGGGGGAGTTTTTTATGTAACCCGGATGCACCACCCATTCCCAGCTCTCATCAACCATGTCAACGATTCCAGTAAAAGTGTTCCCAACCGGGCCCCATCACTTCCCTCCAGGTATACCTCCCCGCATGTACAATCGAGCGAGGCTCCTGAAATTACTTGTCTTACGAATGGTAATATAATTTCTTGCTAATATATGTAAGTGTGATGAAGGCCCAAATTGATAAATTCCGTCCAGGCCACGGACCTGATGATGATGATGATGATGATGCACAGCACTTGTAAAGCCCCATATATCTGTTTAAAAAACATTCAAAGGGGCTTGCTCCATAAAAAAGTTACTTGTCACACACTTGCTGAAATAGGTAAGTTTTGAGGCCTGATTTAAAACGATCAAGTCCAGTAAATCCGTGGAGCCACTGATGAGAATGCACGGTCCCCAAACGTCTTGAGTCTAGTCCTTGGAACCTGGAGGGTAATTCCTGGAGTCCGTAAGCAAGGGCGGCGGTGACGTTCTTCGATGAGGGAAGTGATGTACTTTGTCGCCAGATTGTGTATAGCCTTGAAGGTTAGCAGCAATATCTTGAATTGAATTCTTGACCGTATCGGCAACCAGTGGAGCTCAGTCAAGGATAGGTGTGAGTTGGTCATATTTTCTGCGTCCGGTGAGAAGTCGAGCCGCTGGATTTTGAACAGATTGTAGCCTGTTAAGTGAAGATGTCGAGAGGCCTGCAAGAAGACTGTTGCAGAAATCCAATCTAGATGTAATAAGAGAGTGGATTAGACTTTCCACAGCGGCACGAGTGAGGAATGATCGAATCGCTGCCATCTTGCGTAACTGGAAATAAGCCGTCTTGCAAACATGAGAAATATGCAGGTCCAAGCTCATGGAGTCATCAAAGTAGACACCAAGATTGCGTGCATTTTCAACGGGGGAGACAGATATGTCGCCAACAGTCACATTAGTTGAGATGATCTTACTTCTCATTTGTGAAGAACAGATGATCAAATACTCTGTTTTGCTTTCATTTAGCTTCACAAAGTTTCTTATCATCCATTGTCTTGTTTCACGTATGGAGGCATTTATCTTTGCTGCAGCTGATACCTCTCCATCACCATCCTTAGGATCAAAGCTCACGTACAGCCGAGTATCATCCGCGTAGAAGTGGACATTAAGTCCATGATGTCGGGCAACGTGTCCAAGTGGGGTGGTGTACAACGTGAAGAGGAGCGGTCCGAGGACTGATCCCTGAGGTACACCATACCGTAGAGCTGCTTCTTTGGAGACAGTGCCGTTGATGTTGACAGCTTGTCGTCTGGAGTCCAAATAGGAGCGAAACCACTCAAGAGCTGATCCGTTGATCTTGAAAACATCTTGTAACCGCTGTAGCAGTATGTCGTGGTCGATAGTGTCGAAAGCAGCAGATTGGTCCAAAAGAACTAACATGACAGCTTTCTTGTCATCTACTGCCCTAAGGATGTCATCGGTTATCTTGATTAGAGCTGTTTCGGCAGATTGTAAAGATTCACACAGTCTATTCTCTTCAAGATATGTTGTTAGTCTTATTGCCACTATTTTCTCAATGACTTTGGCAAGAAATGGCAGATTGGAGATTGGTCTGTAGTTGCTCAACACATCTTGGTCGAGTGATGTTTTCTTCAGGACAGGGGTTACATGGGCTAATTTGAGCTCATATGGAACCTGTCCTTCCCGGAGAGATGCATTGACAATAACTGTTATAGGTCAGCCAATCACATCGGCATTCTGCTTTATGAAAATAGTTGGTATTGGGTCATGTGCACATGTCTTTGTTGTAGACATCTTAATGATGTTCTCTACTTCTTCCCGGGCAAGTTGGCAGAAGAAAGGCCATACAGTCGTCATTACTATCAGATGATGGTGAAAAGCAGGGTGAACTGTCATGCACAACTCTGGTTTGAATACCTGCCCGATTTGTCTGAAGGCCTTCCCTTATTTGGTCGATCTTCCCGACGAAGAAGTGAGAGAACTCTTCAGCAAGACTAGCCTCACAGTCATTGTATGGAAGCTTCTTTACATCTGGACCATGGAGGAGCTTATTGATGATGCTATACACTGCCTTCTGATCCTTATGGCATTCAACAATAAGGTCATTGTAATGAGCTGACTTGGCGCTCTGGAAGAGTTCTTTTACATGGTTCCTCTGGTTCTTGAATAGCTCTTTGTCTATTAAAAGCTAATTTGTTCTTCTCCACTTTCTCTCTAACATTCGTCGTTTCCTTTTGGCGTGAGCAATTTCTTCATTGTACCAGGGTATAGCAGGCTTTTCAACAATAAGACATGATTCCTCTGGAGCATGTTTGTTGAGTATCTCATCCAGAGTGGTGTTGTACTGAGATACCTGCAGTTTAAACAGTGATTTTATTCATATAGCATGCACTAATTACAATTATACAACACGTCACTAAGTAAAATATGCACAATGTGCGTTTATAGACACCCCCCCCCCCCAAGGCCACTCCGTGACCTCCTTTCGGATGAGGTGAGGGCGAAAACCCAATCTTCAGACCCCTGATCTGAGAAAAAGATGACTGGGACAAAATTCCCTCACGGCCCACGACTGCGGAGCCACCCTTAAACCGCAGATAATTGTGCAACCGAGCATTTGCTCCAGATCCGAGTAATATTTTAATTTGCTAGCATTAGGCCTATCCCGCATGCTATTGGGGAATACAACACTCCTGTAATACACAAACACAATCACTGAATGCTTTCAATCCCCCAGTATATACAGCGGAAACTTGGTATAATGAGGTTCTTGGTACCATTAAAGTCAATATGCTACAGCAGGAATGCCGTTATATATAATCAAGTTAACAACAAACAACAAAACGATATGGTATAAAAAGCTGGGACCAGGGATATCATTCTGCTATATTAATATTAAGAACATTGTTATATCAGATCTCTTTAAACTGAGTTTCCACTGTACCCTATATATTCGATCGTTTGACCTACAAGCATTAAATACAATCTACATGTACATGCATAATTGCCTTCGTATCTGTGAAACAAACAAGTATCGTGTCATTCTTAACTTATTCCTTAAACCAGCCAAAACCATTGTTAATAGACGTATTCCTTGCAAGACAACTTAATACTACACAGGCGGTGATATTGGGGATGGTGGATGGGGATTTTTGATTGTCCAAATAGACGTCTTGCCTCTACCAAAAGCCACGAGAGAATGACACAATTTACGCGTGTTCCATACAATCTAGCTAGACGTATTTGTACTATCGTTTCTGAGAAGGAAACTCAATAAATGCGATTAAATGAATTAAAGTATATGTTACTTGCTAGAAAATACCCTAGGGATATTATTGAGAATGGCATTTCAAAAGCACAGAAATTAACAAAAGAAGTCACCTAAAGAAAAACAGGAGGAGAATGTTATACCTTTTATTCATACACATAATCCCAATAATAATATGAACATATTTAAAATAATTAATGATTCATTTTCAAAATTAAAGAATGACAAGATACTAAAAGATACCTTCGTAAATGTGAAACTTTTATCAAGTAAACGGCAAAGCCCTAATTTGAAACAAATCTTAACTAAAGCATCGTTTTCTACAAGGAAAATAAGAGTGGTGGAGTAAATCAATGTGGAGACAAACGTTGTAAACTTGCTTGTACTTAAATATTACAGACACAGTATCATTTGAACACAGTAACTCAAAGTTTGTTATAAGATATCCTTTCACATGTAATACAAAGAATCTTATTTATTGTATTACTTGCCAGGGATGTAAGAAACAATATATTGGCGAAACAGGGGACACTCTCCGCAATAGGGTTAGAGTACATAGACAACAGATACGCTGTAAAGAATATAGACAGATAGCATGTGTGCACATGGAATTGAACCATGTTTTTTAATTACCCCGGTTTATAAGGTAATGGATAGTGATAAAATTAAGCGATTAGTTAAAGTAGAATACTTTATTAGTAAATTTAAACCGTCGTTAAATAATATTTAAAGTGTGCATTTTAATTTTGTATACATGCCTATGCCATGTGAAATGAAACACCAGTGGAGCAGTGTTCTTGGTTTGTTTTTGGTTATAAAATAGTACAAAACTTGCTGGTATATACACCTGTTCTTGAAAACCTATTTAGCCTCGCAATGAGGGTTGTTGGAATAATAACCCCCTTTGAATTAAACGATGATAAAGACCAGGATGCAACGCTAAAAAGTAGCTCCTTAATAACTTGCCAGCGTCATGATCTATTGTTTGCTTGGTTGGGTTTACTACATAAGAGTCTCACAATAATTGGAGTATGAATAGGGCGCTTTTTTAAAAAAGCGCACTCCCTTTGATTGAATGTACTTGCGCCATGTCCATTTTGTATAATACATGTATTCTGGTATCTCTAATGTCATTATATAACTTGTTTATATATATATATATCTAAGCAGAGAAACAAGATCTTATATTCCACCTGAAGAATAAACGAAAGCGCTTGTGGAAAAATCATCTCTGCTCGCTCTGTGTATTTTCTCTCCGTGTTACCTGTTTATTTTATACTTCTCAACACCTTCACACCATTTTACCCTTCATTGAATATATATATATATATATATATATATATATATATATATATATAGATATTTATGTGTGGTTTTATTTATTTTTTGTTATTAGTTTATTTCATGATTTTGTGGGCTATTATTGTTACTTATTATTGCTATCAGGGCCTCATGGAAGACCACCAATATTGGTGATAATGAGTCACCCTGTCTAAATATCAGAAATAAATAAATCATATAGCAGAGTCTCGTTTTTGTGAAATATTATAACATACATGGGATATTCTTTCACAGTCACTTAAAATCATACCACACACATGACTTCGATAGTGGCAAAGTCATGCTAGTTGTTAGACTAAAAGCTAAAGACTAGTATGTTTTTACGTGATCATTAGCAGAATATTTTATGAATTTTGACAGGCGAGTAACGCAATAAGCGGGTAATTTTTTGGATTTCCGATGTAAATAAAGCAGTGAATCCAGTGATATGTAAATGAGAGAGTTATTTCTCGGAATGATCTCACGAAAAAGACATAATGAGGTAAAGGAATCTGAACCCTTTTCCCCTTCCCTCTTTTTTCTTTCATGTGTGCATCCGACGGATGAGATAAGAGCAGGACCCGCCCGATCCGCGCCAATTTCGGAAATGAATTTAAATCTGATTTCGAAGACGAATTCTTCAGGCCTTTTTATATTAGAAAATGAATCTACTTGCTTTTTGGTGAAGGTCTGCGGAAGTTTGAATTTGTTCTGTGGTTTGAATGACTTAGCCCTTATTACACTATCACGCTAAGAACTTATCATCAATTCACGAATAGCTTTCACGTAAAACCCAATTGAGAGAAAAATATGATGAGAAGTGAAAATACAAGACGAGAGATGATAAATCGATTTGTGGACAAAAAAAGAAGAGAATAAAAAGGAACGTATCAAAACATTGAAATATACAGCTAAGATCAGATAAAAACAAAACTATACATATATGAAATTGTATTTATGTATGTCAAAGATTAACATCTATATTCCACAAAACAATAAACAAAAAGAGGAGTCCGTCTTTCCTCGCACTTCGATTGTTGTAACCCTTCTACCTCTGCCCGTCTCTTTATATGTTCTCTCAATCCATATTCTCTGCTAGTACTACGATAAAAGAAGCACATGTTGTACATGTATGACGTAAAACTTTTTTCACCGATCTTGTAGAGACATGGGACTCAGGTGAAAAAGTCATGGTAAAGGTTACATCACGGTTCTCAATGATCTGTGCTTAAATCAAAATATTAAATTTCGCTTCCAATTAGGCTTTATTTTAAGCGCCTGCAGCAGCCAATATGTAGATATCTTTGTGATGAATTGTTCCGTATGAAAAAAAGTACATGTATCTTAATTTCAACCGATGATAACAACAAGAGAACATTTTGCATAATTAAGATAGAGAGTGTGGTGTTTAAGACCATTGGAAATCTGTTAGATGAATCTGTTGGATGGATTGTCAGAAACGAAGAAGATGATTGCGATAATCTACCACAATGTATACTGCTGATCATGGTCGTTAGTCAAGGAATAAACGTTTTCCACAAGCACCATAATCATTATTTATCATATCTTTGTAAACCTGAATAGAAAAATAAAAACATGCAAAAATATATTTTATCTTTAGAAAACCCTAATAAAAAGTAATAAATATATGTTATTCATATCGCGACAAAAGGTACAGACAATTTTCATTCCTCGTTGATTTTATAACTTAATATAACCCCCTTGAGCATGATCAAGCATCTATTCTCCTCTTCATAAAACACATCTGGCAAAGTACTTTTTGGAGCTTACCAAACTGCCGAATGGATTATTAAGATCTATCACTAAAATTGTATGGTATACTCTTAATATGTTGGGCAAATTAAGTTGGGCAAACACGAGTTGGTTAAAAGTTTACCAAGTTATTTTAACCAACTCAGCTAAACCAAGCTTGACCAATTTGTGACAATTGTATTCACCTAATAAATGGGCATGTATTTACCAACAGAATGGTAAAGTTAAATATGAATATTCATGAATTTTTAGTTGCGTAAGGTTTGGGGTGGGCCAGATTTACTAAATGTCACCTAATGCATAACAAATTGTAAACAGGCTGGTAAAGGGATTATAAGAGCTTGCACCAGGTGGACCCAGGTTCGAGACTGAGTCACGTCTTTCGGATGGTGACGTTAAAGGTCGGTCCCAGACGTAAATAATCATATCTGATTGATACACGTCTGTAAAAACCCAATTACACACACACACACACACCAGATTGCACCAACTGGATAGGAAAGGTTAAAATATAGGATAGGGTAGCCTTAATGGCTACTAACTAAATGGGCGTTGTGGCGTGCGCCTGTAACCCGGCTACCAGTGAAAGTTATAAACTGATTCAGCGGACCCAGGTTCGAGACTGAGTCACGTCTTTCGGATGGTGACGTTAAAGGTCGGTCCCAGACGTAAATAATCATATCTGATTGATACACGTCTGTAAAAACCCAATTACACACACACACTTAATGGTAGAACAGGTATCGGATTAACTAGGTTAAGACTCAGAAAGACACTACAGGCAAAAAGGAAACAATTGTCTGTAGGCTTACTCAACAGTTGGTAAACTACCAATTGTAGTTTATTTTGGCAAATAATATCTGTTTGAAAGAAATTGTTGGGCAATAATTACCAGTATATGGGCATTTTGAGAGTTGGGCAAATTGTCTTGTTGTGGAAAACAAAGTTGTTTCTTCTGTTGGCTTTACCCAACTAACCAATTGGGTAAAATCTGTTGGGCAATGAATTAACCAACTAAATGTATTACCAATAATTGAGCAAATAAAAGGTTGGGTAAATGTGATTGGTGAACAGCTGTTGGGCAATTTAACTTGCCCAACTACAAAGCATTTCAATTACATCAGTTGGGCATATTTTAACCAATAGTTAACAGGTCAGTATGTTGCCCAGTGTTGGTTAAAAATTGGTTAATTATTTGCCCAACTCTTCTAAGAGTGTATATATGTAATATCTGAATGAATGTCTAAAGGCATGTTGTATGAATTATTCAGTGATGTAAGTCCATTGGAAATCTGTTAGATGAATCTGTTGGATGGATTGTCAGAAATGAAGAAGATGATTGCGATAAATATATGTTATTCATATCGCGACAAAAGGTACAGACAACTTTCATTCCTCGTTGATTTATAACTTAATATAACCCCCTTGAGCATGATCAAGCATCTATTCTCCTCTTCATAAAACACATCTGGCAAAGTACTTTTTGGAGCTTACCAAAATGCCGCATGGATTATTAAGATCTATTACTAAAATTGTATGGTATATATGTAATATCTGAATCAATTTCTAAAGGCATGTTGTATGAATTATTCCGTGATATGTTTTTAAAAGCAAATCAACTAATGTGCAAGCGACTATTTAGCCCATATCCTGTATTTCAAAAGTTATTACAACTGAATTAAAGATAAAGTTGAGTTCTGGTCATGTGATAACATTATAAGAGAAACTGTCTCAAAGCAATTGGGAAAGGTTCACCATATCTCCATAAGATTTGGTGAATACTGTGAGGTTTTGGAATCATCAAAATGATACAGAAATATGTGTATATGGGACTGCACACACAAAGTCTTGAGGCCTGAATGTTCGGCCTGAACACTCCAGTTGTTTATCATATTTCAAATATGAAGACATTTGAAGAGCAATTCATTTCAAGAGTCATTTTCTTCTATGATGTCCTGCCAAACTGACATAAAACGTACGAGAAACCTGACAAAATTTTCACCTTTCCCAAAACTCAACCTTCTATTTGAGAATAAGCATCTGTGTCATGACATTGTGAGCTACATGATTGCTAGGCCTACCTACGATTTACAATGACCTGAATACGCTCCTTATGTAAGACAATGAAAATATATTTTATGCAAGAATGATTTTTATCTCAATATGAAGGTCCAGATTTTTAGAAAGGTTCATTCTATGTTCTTTGTTGGATTCGAAGCACGTAGGAGATTGACCCTTTGGGTAAACTTCAGGGATACCACCTTATCCATCAAGGGTACTCCATTTAAGATTACCAATCTCACATACCCTGGGAAAAGTCTCTCCTTTGCTCTTTTTTCGTCGTCTTGAATAGACAACCAGTCAGTCAGTCGTCTTGAAAGCTGTCCTCCCCCTGTCTCTTCTCTCTCTCTGTCTCTCATTGTCTTTGAGCCCATATCCGTGTATTTATGCCCTTATGTCCCTCCTTTTCTCCATATTTCGCTACGTCTCAATTTCCCCAGTTGATCAGCTTATTCTCATGCATGCGCAATCGTGCTAGCTAAATGCGCGTTATTATGCGCACGTCATCAGTCGAAATAAAAACATGGCGACTAGTCTAGTGTCCGTCGGAATGAAGAAGATTTGATTAAATTGAAGAGGACCAAAAACAAACGAGGAAACAAATGAGGTATCTAGATCTACCTGCATTATGTTGTATTAAGTTATCAGGTAAACTTTTAAATTGGGGGGGGGGGGGGGAGAGTCGTGTGTCCGGACACTTCATAAAAATGAAACTGTCCATTTAGCCTTTGATTTTACGAAAAATAAGCATCAAGATATAATCCTTTGATATTTATAATTCATAATATTTACTGCCGCGCGAAGCAAGGGCGGTACTAATTTCAGTCGATTCTGTCCCGATGTTTGTTTGCTTGTTTGCTTGTTTGTTTGTTAGTGCTCTAACGTTTGAATGGTTCCATTTCAGTTCACCAAACTTTCAGCGAATCTTCATCTAAGTAATATGCGATTTCCTATTGAATTCCACGGTCACAGGTGCATCTGATTTTTTTCAAATTAATTTGTTTTAATTATTTTTTTTAATTTTATAGCGCCGAAGGTACAACGCTTTATATACACGTACCGTCGTTGTACGAAAAAGCACCGCAACATAGTATCTATTGAGTTATCGTATCCGCGCGCGCGCAACGGTGTGGATCAAAACTATTTTTGCGAGCTGTACGTAATCTGCATAACAATCGCGGAGAGCTCTATGGCAATAATGTGTATCAAGGAAACGTGATAGACAGTGACCGTGAGTGAGACGATAAAAAGGAAGCAATAACCAAAATCAGATATTTTCATTTTCTTGGACGCAATGGGTGCAAGAACAGCATGATATGATAGGTAAGACACCTAAAAAATTACACAGGTAAAAACTGATAAACCTGCACGAATTTGTGCCCCAGCAATGATTTAAGGGAGTCGCCGTAGACTCTCGTTAGTGTGTAGTCCCACACGTTTTTTTCACAACCAAGGATTAGTAACGGCGCCCTGAGTGGGCCTAACTTACAGCCGAGTAGATCTAGACCTAGACAGGAATAACTGTCTGTTCTGGGGATTTATTTAACAATTTCTGATATTTTTCGATTCTATCCCCAGTACAGACAGTAGTTCGTTACCGCAGGCCTCAGTAGAGGCTCATGCGAGTGCTAACCACTCAGAGCACTCGGAGCTTTCATTTCAAATATTTTTTTTTTTTTAGGTCTAGTTCATACAAAATGTGAATTTGTACGGAATGCATTTAATAAGTTTACTTTTGAGACGCTGAAAAGGTTTTCATTAATGAAAATCATAAAAATGAATACATTACCGAGGTATGACGCTCACGGCTTAGTTAACACCCGACCAAGGTTCCCATCACTCATGGGTAAAAAAAAAGCGAGCGGATAAAATGCCTTGCCCAAGGACATAAACACCAGACATAGTAGGGTTCGAACCCGCGACCCTCAGATCCAAAGGCGAGAACCCCAATCCACTACACCACAGCGCATCCGCAATTAATTCTTATTGAATGGTAATGAGGTGGGACACTACATCGCGCAGTTGCTAAACAGTATCAATCTAGTTTTAATTTGTGAACGGTGAATAACAGTTTTTACGAAAAAAAAGTACCAAAAACTGTTCAAAAGTGACCTGTACGGATAACCAACCTGTTTGATATATGGGGTAGGTCTCGGCGACTACAGCCAACCGTCAATCTAAATTGTAGCGTTCACTGTGTTACTAGTAAAGGTTTGACGTTATTTATAGTAATATAGATCATCTAACATTAACTTGTCATACCTAGATTAAAGTTAGATCCAAATCTATTTAGTTTTTAATGAGGGATATAAAACAAATATACAGGGCCTTTTGGAAATCTAGTTCGCTCTATGGGGTTGGTCTTTACCGACTCCATAGATTGCACTATATTCCACTCGGGCCCTGTATATTTTGTATATGCCTATTAGCTTATTGTAGTCTGAAAATAAAGGTTTTACAAAGGCACTTAAACATCGGGATAGGAAAGAAACTGTGACGGACTATAAATTAGTACTGTCACTGTTGGTTAGTACATCGGATTTTCTTTACAATCATTTAGCCAGCTCATTCAAAATTTGTCTAACACATTTTCATAATCATTCTTTTGTAATTTCCTTTATTCATCATCATGTAGTAGATGGGAGTCAAGATAAAACAACCCAATTATAAAGTTAAATTTGATTTAAATCACAAAGCCCGTCCAAGAATATGAAATGAGTACAGGAAACTATTTTTTGTAAAATATCCTAGTAGAATTGGGTCAGCATAGCTCAATGCCAATTCCCAGGGTATAGTTAGGTATGTCTATTATAAAATCATTACATTGGTGATGAAAGTGGAAGATCGTGTTCAGATTAAAAGCTTGATCATTTCTGCAGGTAACCTTTAGTAATATGGCATTTTTATCTAAATGTCCATGTTATAGTGAATTGTGATAAACCGTGGACTCTCGTAGCTTAATATTTCCATTAGGAAATATTGGTATGATAAGGGAGATACGCATGGTTGTTAGCAGTTTTACCAAAGTTTGATAGAAGTGTCATCGATAATTGCCTCTTAAATTAATTTTGTTTTTGTTGAATGCAATCAATAGCACCAGGTTACTGATTCAGGATTGAGAGTGACCCTCCCATCATCTGTCTGATCGTGCAACAGAAATATTCCACCATCAGATTCCTGACAGATTCAAGAGGTAGTATTACACACTACGTTCCCAACTCAGCTTGATACCAATTTCACTTGGCTTTCGTAAATAGGTCCTCAAGTAAAGAGAATATACATAGCATTTACTGCCCGCTTTCTAAAATTAACCTCGCGTGTTCTTGTTTTTTATTGTGTTTAAGAGTTAGGTCGATGAAAAAGTAGAAATAATAGTGTCTACATACCGAGGGCCTGAAATAAATCAAATTTTCAACCAAAGGTTCTCTTACTTCATAAGACTTAAAGCTTCTGTTATGACGTCATTCCAAATTGAGACGGACAAGTACTAATGGGAGGTGATGATGCTCAGTCAGTAGTAAAGGTGTTAGGTACGCATGTGCACTTTTCCTTATCATCCACCTGAAGGTCAGGGCCAACATGGTTTTCTATATGTAGGACTGCTAATAGGTATTAAACTGAAATACTTCTCACCTCTTGTTGCCTCTGAGGGGCCAGATTAAGACCTGGTATATACGACAAACGTCACACGTGTGAAGCTCTTCGTCTTGTGTCATCTCATGAAGACAGCAAAAGACTCTAACACAGAACCACCAATTGAAAGTGCTATCTTCCAGTCGTCTTTTCAGTCTAATCTATAGGGTCTATGGTTACTTTTTCTCACTGAAATATGTTCATGTGAATTAACTACAATCAAAATGTCCAACATGAATACAGAGTTATCACAATACAGTTCTTAACAGCATAAGGTATACCTTCAGCACTTCAGAGTAGGTTTACGGAGTTCCATCAGATTTAGTGTTGAATGCACCTATATCCAACATTAACCTATAAATACAACTGTATTTTTGCTCCATATTCCTCTTCTTTTTTATTTAAATATTTGGTATGTTAGGTTTCGGTTTGATATGTTTGTCTTTCTGATGTTGTTGTGTAGTACATTTCATTTCATATGAGTTCATTTAATCTTTTATTTTTTGTAGATATAGATGTATGGTGTTATTGCGTGCGTATGTGGGGGGATATAGAGTGAAGACTGTAAGGGAATCCAGAAAAGTGCGAAAATAAGAGAGAGAAAATAGGGTAAAAACGAACAATAAATATTACGCTCTAAATGTACCTCTCTAACTTACCAAACATCAACATGATTATTAAAAGCCAATGTATAAATTGGGCAAATCCCAAAAGAGCATTTTGTCACCAAGGTTGGATAGTAGATTTAATAGTGAGATATCAAGAGCACGAAGGGGCTTAAATATGTTTATCTTCTAAGGTGGCTTTATAAGGAAACTAGAGTGAAAAACAATTTCGTTCCTCGGGCCGGCCAGGATGGTAATTATCTTATAATTCCATTGTTTTATGAGTCCTCTCACATATTCATACATTTCAAGGTGATAGTGTTTTTAAAACAAACAAATTCTATAGCTCTTTGAAATCAACTGCGTAATATATTCGATAGGAAGTACAAAAACAAGTAATAGATAGGGTAACTTATATCCTGGCCTGGGGATCTTAATTGTTTTCAGCCTTTCATTTTATTATCAAACAATAGTGGACATGATTCCATTGTATTCCATTACATTGCATCATTATTGTAAAACTGTAAAATCACTTGATAAAATGAAAATAAGTCAGTGAGATAATTTATCACTTTTTGTTCTGCTCATATAAATATGTCTTTGTAGCCTTTGTTTTATTTCATTTATTAATCACAAAACCAGTATTGGCCTGCACAAATATTACAAGACGGTTAGTGTAAAAGGCAAGTCAAGATGGGATTCAAGAGTTATCTTTTTATAGCTAGATACACTCTACAACATTTTTTTTTTCGGGGGGGGGGGGCATGTAGAAACGATTTACTTGGAATAATGTCAGTGTCATGACTGCTTTCTGATCTATTTTTCAGACTGGACTTTATAAGTGCCAGGAAGTATTGAACGAAATTCCATCGTATATACCATATACAGTCATTAGAAGTATGAGAATGGCAATCCCCCTACCCCGGCCCAGTGAGCGTAGTCCGATTTTTTTCACGGGTATGTGAAGTAGAACCAGCCAAAGTTTCGAAAAAATTAAAAAGGAAAAAGAATGACCAAAGTTTGGAAACATAATGTTATATCCCCTCACCTCTTTGACGACGCTATACTGGGTGGGTGTGGGTTGCGCGTAGCTTGTGTGGGTGTGCGTAATGGAGTTGTGTGTGTGTGTGTGTGTGTTGAATTTGGTGCGTGTGTGCGTGTGTGTGGCTGCAGAGGGAATTTTTCTTTTGTTTCTTTACCCTCTCTCTTTGGAAAGTGCATTCATAATTCGTTATAACGTTTTTTTGTTTGCCAGTATTTACAGTTTTTACTGATTATTGTAAGACCTTAATTTGTAGAGTATTTGTATTCTTAAAACTTAATTAGTGTTTTACGTAGTCTTTAATTATATCACATTTACATAATTTTTGTCAGGGAACCACATATTCATTAGCCATTTCAGCTATTTCGTGGTCTCCCATTACCATTCACATTTGTAAATGCCTTGTAAATATGTTTCATATATTGTTTTAGAAATGGTAATAAATTCATTCATTCATTCATTCATTCTAAGTTAAATATAATTAATATTTTAAGAAAACCTTAGCATACATCTAGGGTCTATTTAAATCCTATAGATCTATGTACTTCAAATAACCTTTTCAGCTATGCAACTGTGGCTCCCGCACATTATGTATGAAAGTAAAATGTTTACCTATACCCATTAAGATATAGCCCTCCCGCAGTGATTTCCTCAAACTGTTTGTCAAAAATCATCCACGAATAGGTCCCGAAATATGCAATTAGCATCAATCCTACATACCATTTAAACGATAAGCGAGAAAGGAATAACCTCCTGCTGACCAGTGATATTCTTCAGGTTTTATAACCCAGCGATCTAGGGGCGTAGCTGGACTATTTTTAATTGACTGCCGAAAATCACCCGAAAACGGCAAATAAATTTATTGATGAATAGATAAAATAAAAGTTTTCAGATTTGCCGAAAAGTGTAAAATACCGGTACTCAGATTTCAATCAAATTTGTCTACAGAATTTCACAAAAATATCACCAACAGGATGAAAAAAAAGAGAACACGAATGGGGGTTTTGTAACCCAAAATCCTCCCTCTGGCGACGCCCGTGCAAAGATCCCACGAAAGGTTGAGGTTTATACTGGAAATTTGTCAACATAGCTTGTCAACTGCTACGGTTGATTTCGAATATGAAACGCCAAGTTAATCATCTCTGTCTGAGCCATGTTACGCTCCGTTTAAAGCTAATGAAAATGGCTGGGGAATTTAGAAGTAGCAGACCACTAGCATGGTAAACATGGTCAATATCATATTTTCCAAGCACATATCGTGGAAATAATGTTGGCACTTGGCAGGTTCTGCCATGATTATCGTGAAATTTTGTATTTTTATATTAACCCTAATTTAGGATAATCAGTGAAATTTGAATTCCATTCCATACTTAGAATAGATAAGTAAGATCAGATTTTGATAATGAACAAAAACTATAGTCCTGTTCAAGACAATAAAAAAATTGTTAAATCGAATCATACCGTTTGGTACACACCTAAGAAAATATTATATATCTATTACATCTGTATAGTATATTAACTATATCGCTGTTACTTTTTAGCCAGGTCAATCACGTCCCATGCAGGCGTTGTACAAAGCAAGATTCGAAATGAATTCAGTAAACAAAATGGGTAGGAGGTATTGGTTAAAATTAATTAAGTGAATAAATGAAGCGGGCGTTTCTTTGTTCTATACAACTATATCAACATTAAAAAAAGTATACCTGGGTTTATTTCCAACTTTATTTGCCATTTTGTGTAACTGTTGTTCAGTGTATGTGGGCATATGCCAAGTATCCCTCGTGGTTTATCTCGGTATATCTCTTATAAAGCTTTAACTGTTAAATGATAGGCACTGACAATCAGTAATTACCCACGCCGATAAAATCGGCAGGGTTATGTAAAGGGCTCCGTATGTTTGTTTGTTTGTTTGTTTGTTTGTGTACAAGATAACTAGAGAACGGGTGAACGGATTTGCACCAAATTTTCAGGGAATGTTCGGATAGTGACAGGAAAGAATCGATTAGGAAAAGAATCGATTATATTTTTTTTTTGGTGATGATCGGTTATAGGAACTTCATTTCGGATAGTTTTTTTTTGTTTTTAAGAATATTTTATTACTTCCTTTTTAAAAATAACATATATTCACATGCGGTATCATTGTGCCAAATTACATAATAATAACAATAATTAACCATAATATTTTACATGCATGTATTAAATAGTAGATTATGCCAAATCTGGAAGTCTTTATTGCGATAAGAAAAAAGAAAAATATAAAATATAAAATATAGTGACAGGAAAGAATCGATTAGGGAAAGAATGCAACTACTCGATCTGTAGCGCCGCTAAGGCGTGGGTCTGCCGCCTTTGACGGCCTTTCTAGTTCTTAATGTATTTGCTACCCAGTCAGAAACAAACTGCGATATCTCAGATAAACATCAATTTCACAAAGTTTAAAAAAACAATCGAAGAGTATAAAGTGTATTATTGAAATAATTTTATCGTTAATCATTTTGAATATCTTTCTTTTATTTATCTTTAAACGTTGTTTTTTTAAATATGATTAAATCTCAATGATATTCTCATTTCTTTATGGCTAAAGGACATTGTTGTATAAATTCATTGTTACTTTCATGACCATTTCCGGAAAATCTATATCCTGCTGTTTACTCAAATACTCTTGAAGGTCACAACCTATTAGAAGACATACCCATGATCGATAAATGAGGGAGATACCAGGAATAATTTGAGCGTGTGAAAAACAAGAGCGTAACGATGGGGGGGGGGGGGGGGGGGCCGTGGGGGCCGTCACCCCCAATAAAAAAGCGAGGGTGAGAGAAAAAAGCCCCAAAAGGTGCTACTGCCACCCCTGTTATAAAACAGTGCAGTATTGCGTCGAACTAAATTTTTCGCGTTAAATACGTGCTTATACAAACCGTTATCTTTCAAATTTTCTGAAATGTCAAAGCTTCCCTCCTCCCTGCACCCACCCCCTGGAGAGCACGCGAAGCGTACTCATCAGCAAATTCGCACTCTTCACGTACTCACAACCACCCCCTAAAATATTTTTTCCGGTGTAATTATCATCAGTTTCCATTCATAAATCTAAGTACAAAACCCACTAGGATTATTGATGCAAAGAGGTAATTGATTTGTTTTAAGTTCGTTTGTCTGTCGGTCTACAAGCAAATCTCTTTCCACCAATAGAGATGGACAAACAGATGCGCATGATGCGTTTCCGCGTGAAGTGAATGAAAATTGAAATGCCATCGTTCTAGAAATTAATATTGCTCTAATTACATCGTCGTCCTCAGTCTCTGCGGCATTACACAAATCAGCACACTGAATGTATATAAACTATATAAGTGCATTACTTTGAGGGAGGCGTGGGTGCAGTTCTGTTCAAAGTAATATTCAAAAGATATATTTTCAATGTTGTAATGTGAATGTACAACCCATTATAAGGATATATAAAACAAATTGGATTGTTTGGATGGCGTTATGATTATTTACATAGTTTTCGGTACATTTCTTTTCTTTGAATTAACCTTTTCATTTGGCTGCAGTTGGTTTATCTTTGAGCCCACGGAACCTTGGAGTGATTCTACAATATCCTACTCTTCGAATTGAGAAAAAAATAGGCCAATGTTTTTTAGGAGATAAAAAGCACGTTTTGGTTATGTAAAAATAGTTATTAGAATTTGAAATTGCTGCTCTCGACACCAATACAGAATCCTGATAAATCTTCTTTACCTTTCTTGAAGGCACCTGTATTGACTAAATTAACCGATATAATGTTTTAAAATGGTGGTTAAGCGTGTTATGGTAGGTGGGTGTAGATTTCCTTCGAATAATAATGCACAAGTCCCTTAAGCTACATAGTGACGGAGCTTTAATTGGAGTGAAATGTAGGTTCCCTTGATATTAAATACATCAAATGCAGAATAGAAATTAAATTTAGCAGTCGTTAGACGAAAGAAGGCTTTTTTCTTCAGACATTACTTAATCATGTCAAATTACGACGTGTGACTTTCATGTTTCTGTTGTTAAATATATTATCTTGACATAAGACAAGCATATAATGCGATTACTCTTTACGCGTTTATGGTCTCTCTTAAAAAAACTTCATTGGAAAAAAATGAGGCAAAAACAAATATATTAAAGTAAATATTCGTTGTATTCTTTATATTATCTCAAATGGAAAACTTTACTTTCAACAAAAAAATATTTTTTTTGTTTCTTTCGGATACGTCTGTTTTATTCAAATAGTTTTTGCTCATGACTTTTCGTTCATTTTATTTGACTGCGCCTCATTCATTGGTATAGTAGATTGATCATCAGTCATTCATATCCATCGTCATACCAACTTATAAATAAATACCGATTGTGGAATGCATTCAAGTTCATCATTTTTTATTAAATTGTTCATTTCATGCTGTCAGTGTTGTTATAGTTGTCCAGCCAATCACTCATCGTATCACCGGACTCCTAGGATGGCAGTCTTTCAAGATACACATATATTTATTGTTTTCATTTGTTTAGTTTTGTTCTCTCTCTCTGGAATGCGTAGAAGAAACAAAAACACTTTGACATATTATGCTGTTACCAGGAACTCCCTGGCAAGTCAAAATGGGCGTCGTGAAATATGAAGTGTAATGCAAATGATTTGACATATGTCGCTATTTCTCTTTCGAACAGGAGACGTCAAAGATTGTTGGGCTGATGAATATAATTCTTTTTTAGAACCATCGTCATGCTTCTTCACATGTTGATTCTCCAGAGGTATATGAAGGATAAAGAAGGACGAAATCGTGGCGATTTATTGCGTAATCTAAATCTTCTGTACTAGTGAAAATAAATACTTTCTAAATACATCGATACTATTAAACATTTTTTTTTCACAAGATGACACATTTAGATTTTCTGAATATGCTTTATAATAATAATAATATGTCTTGTTTACCCAGAGTAGCCTTATCAGTATTATATACTGTTCTCCCTGAGGGCCCTGCAATCATATTATTACCCCGGCTTTAGCCGAGCGACCATGATAAGGTGCTCAAGCTTTCAGCAATTAGCATTAAAATTCATATTTTAGGATAGAATAGGCAATAAACCTTTATCAAACTTTCATCAAATTAATGAATGAATCTTACTTATGATAACAAGTCAATATCAAAGACTTCAGAATGAATGTGTTGAAAAGAAGAAGATAATTACATCAATTCCAAACAAAACCTTTAGACCCGAGATACGTCACTGTTTCGTTAAAAAAAAAGAAATACGAGAAAGAAGAACCCTTTACTTCTCCCAGTGACTAGGACAGGTAACGATTCAGTATTGTCAACAGACCAAACGATAAATTCACAAACCGCCATTGATATCACGTTTTGTATATCACGATGTTGATGTTATGAGCTCAATTAAAGTCGTAATAAACTTGTCCTGCAGTGAAAAATCACCAAGACCTCACAGACTGAAATATAATGAACAAGGCACCATCTTTAATCCTGTCTGGAACTGAAAATATCCAATGTAATAGAAATGTCATGACCTATTTCAATATTTTAGTACACCTTTGTTGCTTTATTTTGAGTAAGACATTGTTTCTTTCTGTCTCTTGACCTGTCGTCCAGACGCAGCATGCCTATCAAGTGTGGATCAATGCTTTTAGACAAAGATGCATTTGTCGATTCTCACTAAAGGTTTACAAGCTTTCAGATAAGTTAATGTTTATAAGAAGGTAAAGACTGCTGCAATATTTAAGGACTGCTGTTTCTATATATATATATATACTGGCATATATCATGTATATACCATCTGTATACCGAAAACTTTTGAAACAAAACCACTGGAATTTTCTTTAAATATGGGACTCGTAAACTACTTCCAGAAGAGGACTGTTTATAGTTAATCACTTTTAATGTAACTTCAGAGCAACTTCACGACAAAACTCACGCAGAAAAATCTGAAAGTACTTCCTTGAACGTCAATCGTCCTCACCTTGCCAGAATCAATTATAGTTAGGGTTATTGCTATGTTTAGAAGGAAAAGCTGTATAACACAATACCTGGTGGCGTGTCTTTTCTGCAGGTACAAATGAGGTGTTGGGGCATTAATGATCGAATCGTGTTCGCAAGAATGCCGCGGTTATCGCTCAACATAATTACTCATAGACGTTGGCAGTAGTGAAAGTGAGTTTGAAACAGTTCTGATGAAAATAAACGAGCCCGGTTTATACAATTTCGTTTAATAGCATCGTATCCTAGAACTCGGTAGCCAAGGGCTATGGAGGTTGAAGGCACGCTTCGCGTCAGGAATACAATTTTCGCCCCCAACGCTACTTGAATATTTTTAATACTCCTAATAATTACAGGGTCGTGCTATTCAAAGTTGCTTTTCAAAAATGGTGAATTTCCACCAAATTAGTTTGCTACTCGGATGAATCATCATGTTTTTCCTATTTTTGTCTATGATAATAAGATTTATAAAAGTCACATGTTTGCAATTTTCCTGGTATAGAAGTGTATTGATCAAAATTGGATGAAATTAGCATAAGTCATTTCCCGGAAACTTTAGACCTCTACAGCCATACGACTATACGGTAATAATTTATATTCGTGCCTGTTGCGGCGGTACTGGCTTAAATCATTCACTCCACCCACCCAACCGACACCTCCTGTTCAAAGTTTATGGAGGTTTTTTGAATATGTGTAATAAATATTATTGAGGTGTGTTTTAGGTTAATACCCCCAAAAAAATAAAGAGAAAGTTTGGTTTGGTTGGTCAAAAAAGTTTCTAGTATAGATTGGAACCGTTATATTTTTTGGCTCCGGCACCCCATTCCCCACCCTAACTGAGCGAGTTTTCTAGAGTGTTTCATCTCCCCAAAATCAAACAAACAAAACTAAAACGATATCACCAATATAAAAAACTCCTTTCCTTCAAATGTCAGCATCCTCTTTCCATGGATGTCAACTATTTCAAGTCATTTGTATTTGTATCGCCATGGACTAATTACTTTCACTTGAGAATGGTGCTTATCTTTGAGGTTTAGAATTAATTCAGATGCTAACAACCGCTTTGTTCATTGTCATGAATACTTTACCAACACTATTTGGATGTCATAGCACTGAAAAGAAAAGAAATTCTTTTATTTCAGTTACCACGGCAGTATATTTTTTTTTATATTTCATTGAATCACTTCTTATATTTTACCCTTTTTACGTAATTAAAATAAAAATATTTGTAAATCACACCTGTCGCATTGGATTATAGTGATACCAGTTTGATTTATATTTTGTCACTTTCTTGTCTCTTCAAATGAGCTGCTTAAGCTTGTGTGTTATAATGTGACCTTCAACATGGCAACCTATTCCTAAACACATTTAACAAACATGATATCGGGTAATGTATAGTGTGTCCCACCCATCTGCAGATCGTTTCCTTACTCAATGAACGTTCCATTACACCTGGCCCTTAAGCCAATTGAACAGGCGATCGATATACCTCTGACGTTGATCGCGGTAGTCTATTCGATACTTATAAAATGGCGCGAGATTAATATACATGTGAAGGCTTTCGTGCAAACTCAACCCAACCATGCACCAAGCTCTTCGCATTATCCTTGCTTCGACTAAGCTTAGTGCACGCCTTGTGCTAGTTTAAAGTTCAACGCTAAAGTGAAACTGGTTATTATGTTAAAATTTTGTTTACCAGCTATCAAATACATGTGAGAGAATATGTTCCATGTGTGATGATATTGTATAAGATAATTGGGACGCAATTACCCACAATCATACTTCGACAAAATATCGAGGTCTGGAGGAGTATTATTTAATTTATCGTTTGCAGCAATGTCATGAGCAAGAGTCTCATTCTTTTTATTTTAGAGCTTTCCTGGCCTTTCTCCCTCTAGTTGTTTTCATTATGCACGCTTTCCCATCAATAAACGGCATCAGATTCCGAAGGTCATGTTCTACACTTATTTCATGGAAACTATCATTGTTGTAAATTCAACAATTTTCAGCTCAATTTGAATAGGACAGTTAAATCAATGTCTTAAATTGAAAAGTGCGAAAATGTATGTCAGGCAGAAGTATAAGGAATAATCAGAGGTTTGGTCTACATCATATCAATGTGATCTAGCCTATTGCGTACGGGAGCCGGATGGTCCCTGTAGTAAGCCTGTGGCAATAAGAGAATTCAGTAGTCAACAGGTTTTTTTTGGTTTTTTTAAAGGACAAATATACACTACGCACAAGGCACTAAACAACTCAACGTTCAAATAGAGAAGACTTTTGCTACTTGACTGAACTAGTGTTGCTTTAAGGGCTTGATACACTTGATGTGGAAACTTGGCTTTGACGCATCGTATATCATTTCTCCATGCAGTTGAGATTGCAATCCATTCCGCGAAGATAAAACTACGCGTCAAGTGAGGTTTTAATCATCCACATTAAGTCAGTTTGTTCATATTTCAGTCGCAAATAATTTTCATACATGTAGATATGTTTTTCATTCGCATAAATTGTTTAAAACTGTGAAAAGCAAAGAAATATACCGCCGGAAGAAATGAATCTTTTATTTTACGGCCCCTTTTCAAAGACAAGTGTCTTGACAGCTTGGCATGCCGGGAGAAGACGATCTAAAGTAGATGACAAACTCGCATAATGGATTATGAGGTAGAGAGAAGAGGGTAGTTAGAAACGAGGATGGTGATTTGTGGTATATGAAGAACTGGTAAAGACCTTCTATTATATTCTCTCTTGTGATCGTGCATGAAGAGTCATTAATCTTACAACCGAGAAGTATTAGTATATCCATAACGACTGCGAGGGGAGTTAATGGTCTTATCTTGCGAGTGGGCCTGGGACGGAAATTACACGGATGTGCATAGTGACCCCATTCCATTTTTTTTCACAATAAGTCTATTCCGATCACGTATAATGGCCTTTTTTCTGAGAATAGTGCAAAGGACAAAATCATAATTTTTTATAACCGAAGCCCTTCACTTTCGTCGAATACGATTATTTCTTATAAAGGGAGGTCCAATCAAATAGGTGTCACTTCTGATTAATCGATGATTCAAAAAAGCTAGCTTAGGTGCAAATCACACCAATTACTTAGTTGTTTGCGTACAAACAGAATAATAAGTATCGCAAAAAAGGGAAATATATATATATATATATTATGAACAATACGACAAGTAACCTACAAACAGAATTTTCCAGCATAGAGCGGAAAGTTCTTAGCTTTCTGTTTTCTGAGAAATTCGTGTTTGGTTAATTCAAGATCATCAGGAGTTGTATCCCAGTTTTCTTGGATGATCTCCATCAATTTAATAATTGTGTCAGATGTGGGCCAGATTCGGAGAGGATTACAAGGATTATCAATTACTATATGGGGTGATGAATATATTGGTCCGTTAAAGTATCCATCGCAGATACATGTTGTTAAAGACCTCAGCCTGACCGAATTTTGAAATATACACTTTATTCATCCACGGGGAGCTATATATTTTCTGAACAAATTGAAACCAACTTCATGAGATTCCGTTTCCTGTGGAATGAGTAACAGCGTCCCGAATGTTGAGCCCCGGTGGTTTTTCTGACGAGGGCCCCGTCTCTGAGGAACGCTACTTTGCGGGGGGTGAAAATTTGATGACGACATATCGTGTAGACGCACTCGGAGCTGTATATGTCGTCACACGTCTAGCGACCCCATGCAGTTTCCTCTGTTGTTACGCCATATAGGGAGGGGGCGGACCAAAAAAAATTATCTTTTTTATTTTTTAAGGATAAACGGAGACGAAAATTTATGAATACCCAGGGTAATTATATTCTTTGTTTACTAAGATTTACGTCAATATATGGTTGTTTTGGGTCAGGCTGAGGTCTTTAAGCAATACATGTATAACGTGAAGAGCTCCCATGAAAAACCCTTTATGTTGGGACTTTAGGTAATAAGGAACCCAATATCAAACTGAGGGGGAAACCCGTAAACAATTTATATGGAAAAGTAAAACTATTAGAGAAGGCACTCCTACATTGTTAGTGTCAAGATTAGTCCTTAGTTAGTTTCCTTTAATATGTATTATTCATAAAATGAAAAGGTATTGCAATGCTTCAAACTTTAAGCTTCTATTGCCATACCTCTGCATGTTATTACATTATCCATATTGTACCTGTATTATGATCATATTTGCATTTTAATTCTGTTATTTTTTACTTATACCTATTCTCAATTTTCGTCATAATGATCATACTATGTAATGCTATGTACCATGCAGATATAAATAAATGTGTGTTAATTACCGCCTTACTGGGTAATTCATTTTGATCAAATATTAATTATAGTCCACCTGTTTATAATTCTCGAAAGAAAATTTCAGCGTTTATGAATTTTAGTTGACAAGTAAAGAAATATTCCTTATTTAAGTTTCACTGTGATTCTTTAATCTTAAATAAGTAACTAACATAATAAGAGATTGATAAATATCACTATTTGATTTCCTTTCATTTTGATTTTGTCAGTACTCTACAGGGCCTTTAATACTACATAATCCGTTATCATCTCAATTCATATGTGAAAACTAGCGGTAGTCAAGGTGACTTAACTGGTCTCCTGCGCCCCAAATCACATCACACGAAGCATTTACACCATCCCATCTGATCCAATAGGATTGGATTCTAAAGGGCGCATCCTATTTCTATAAACATCCAACTTGAGACAATAAGCCAATTAAAAGCTGCGTTCTTGCTACACCCTCGATCGCCCGCTTTTCATTTAATTCACAGTAGTGCACTAGGGGACCTTCTCTGTCTTCGGAATCTAAGTTTGCTTTCACTGATGTACTGATGTTGTTCCCTCTGGTGTGTTCAGTGATGTGGAAGAGGGGGTCAGAAAAGAAGGAAAATTGGATTAACTTGAGTCAGCGTGAAATTATGTTTGTTCTCTAATCCAGTGCTTTTAAATTATTAGTCCAAATAATTCGACTTTTTTGTTCCAAGTATTTAACCCGAGGGGAGATTCGAATTTTACACCCACATCTATTTAATAGCTAAGATTTTGCATACAGATGACTGAATGGTAAAATATCCACTTGATGTCGGTGAATATTTCATAAAGCCTACTGCTAGCTTATGTAAATGGAATACCTCTATAGCATCTCTCAACTCAAGATGCCAGTAATTATGAAAAAAAAGAGATGAAGCAGTAATATAATTCGACAGTGACTGGGTAATTAAAACTTTCAGTTGCATCACATTTGAGAGATTGAGTGTCAATTACTAGTTGCGAGTGACGAGAAGAAATATCTCAAACGTGAAAAACATGTCATTTATTTTTGTGTACGCCTGACGATCAAAATAATTCCGAATCAGACTGACTTCTGAAATAATACACCGCCTAAAATTTGGCCTGCTTGATGACGTCACATGTAGGATTATTAGATGGCTGGGAGCCCTCCACAGAGTTATCCAATTGAGCTGATGGGATAGTCTGTCTGATTACTTTGAGATGGATAGATGTGACGACATTGTGTTTAGAAATGGTGAACTTTCTTCAGTATATATGCCCTGTCAATAAAAGGAATGGTCCGAATGACAATGATGCTAGTTCGAGCCGTAGACACATACTATCACATATGCAAAAGTCAGATGACAAAGGATAAAGTACAAGCAAGGAAATGTTTCAGAGGTAATACAGAGAGAAAAAGGTTGTAGATAAAAGACAGTTTTCACAATAACATAGAGCAGAAAGGATGTTTCAGCAGTTTAAACTAAAAACACATTCCATCAAACACACTTTTGTATGAACTTGATCTCAAAAGTGCATTTTAAAATCTATGTTTACCTACGTGTCTAACTTGTCTTAATAAATAAATAAACAATATTTTTGAGATAGGTTGTAGTCTTTTATTAATCCAATTAATACTGTAATCAAAATATTACCGAAGAACACATCGTGAGAAGGAATGAGAACGTAAAACACACCAACCCTCAAGCTGATATCATTAGACAAATCGTTCTATACCAGGCTACAAAATACTTCCAATTACATGTTTATGTTTACAATTCCCTGTTATGACGCTACTAATACTACTGCATTATAAACTAAAAACACAATCCATCAAACACACTTTTGTATGAACTTGATCTCAAAAGTGCATTTCAAAATTTATGTTTACCTACGTGTCTAAACAATATTTTTTGGATAGGTTGTAGTCAAGCTGATATCATTAGACGAATCGTTCTATACCAGGCTACAAAATACTTCCAATTACATGTATATGTTTACAATTCCCTTTAACTGTTATGACGCTACTAATACTACTGCATTATAGTTATTAAAGCATGATATTGTATTTGTGCTACAATGACCACAGAATGTAAAATGAACATTTAAATTATAAAAAGTGAATTACAAAAGAGATGTTATTTAAACAGGGGATATAACCAAGTGTACTGCTTGTAAAACAAAAACAAAAACAAAAGAAGCAGCTTTTACTAGACCTTATACTTAACGTGAAGTGAAGTACCTCATTTTACACAATGGCCATTAAAATATTGCTTCAAAACATTTTAATGAAAGATATGTCGTAGCAAGTATGACGAGCTGTACATTTCAATTTTAATATAGTACTTTGACACATTCTGGAAATGACGATAATATTTCAAAGGAACCAAAATGAGAGAGCATTACATCTCTAAGAACTATTTTCATAAAGATTAAATAAACCCTGGGAAATGCCAATCGAGATTGCAAACAACTAAAATACTGACATGTGTGACTTTAAAAGGGTAAATGGTAAAATACTTTCTTGTGTTTTAAACAGCAAATATGCGAACTAATTTGAGCCTTTAAAAGATTGTTTTCAAGTAAGCCGTAATACAAAGACGCCATTTTTGACAACGTCATCTCTACATGGTACACGTACCTCAGGCATGAATTGAATTATGTTATTAACAAATCGAATTACTCCACAATACTGGAGGTAGCTGAAATTAGTTCTATAAAAAGAACGCTTGATGGGAGATCCGTGTTTACATGTTCAAGCTGACTTCCTGCTATATAGCCCGGATTAAAAGATGTAAATTAGCGTAGATGCGTTTTTGTAGAATTGTATTTGATCCTCATCTTCTTCTTCTATACAATAAATTTCGAGGGAGCTTTGGATGAACACAATAATGTGAAATTAGTGAGGGCAGAGGGATGGTTGATATGAGAGAAAGAGGGTTGAAATTCAAGCCCAGATAGATAGAAGAAATATAAATGGGAGAGGAGGGGATGGGTGAAGGAGAGACATAAACAAAGAAAGGAAAAGAATGGAAAGATAAAAGATAGTGAAAAAATGTGGCCAATTGTATCGTTAAGTATTCCAGAGCAGAATTATGTTGTTTTCTAAATAATTATAAACTCTGAATAATACAAAGGCGGTCTATCGTACGTATCCTACACGAAGCTAAGCCTTGGATTATATAACCTCTTCTTTAAGCACCACACAATATTTATTGGACTTTCTATTGATCTAAGTTAATAGTTCCTTTCCATCAATGCACTAAATTTCATAATTCCTTCTTACCACATACATCCATTAGTACTAACTAAAACTGCCCTGTAAATCTCTATTTAGTTATAATACGAATGGTATTTAAATCAGCACTTTGCATTTCCTTGATTGTCCTCCTTCTAACAATGGAAGTCTGCGAATGTGCATGTATAGAGTGTGTGTTACTAGAATTGAGAGCATGTGTAATTATCATTGATTACTGTTCTTACATAAATTACATTATTATAATGAAAGAAGAAATTCGAGTAACAGTAAGAATCCAGAAATATATGCACAACGGTCAGTTGGTGAAGTGGGAAAGCAATTAATTTCATCAGGTAATACAAACTACTGATTTACATCACAGAAAATAATGCAATTATATACACCTTAGTTCAATACACGTGGTATGATAAACTCTGATGCTGGTTTTTCTTTGAGTACACCATTTTATAGGAAAAAACAATTACTCTCGTCAATAATGTGCATTAAGGGATGTGAACCGCCCCTTTTACGCTTGGTTAGAGAGATGTCTTTAATTATGTCAAGTTACTAAACATTGATGAGCTGAATTTTCAATTTAAAGGATATAAAGCAGCATTTCCTTACCAAACCCCGTCGATATGCTACCCCTTCCCGTCGGCTGATCAGAGTGATTAAACACCGGATAGACGGGGCGTCCAGTCCCAATATACCTAATTAAGTCTCGGGATAATATAGCCCGCTCTAATGTCTTCCTGCAATGGGCCATGGTCGCCGGAGAGGTATCGTAAGCCAGGGGCGATCCTTATGTTAATTTTTCCAGCTTTTAATCGAAGTTGTCTCGGTTTGTATGTATGTAGAGAAGATGGAAACGGTGATACAGGCGATGTTCAACATTAATAAATACTTTTATTTCAAATTGGCGTCATCATTTCAGAGTAAATGGACTGGTGTATTTTGATGATGGAGTAAGTCTAACTATGTGTTTAATGTGTATTTTAAAGAGTTGAATATCAAAGTAAATATTAAAAATGTGTACCAAATTTAGTACCCTATGTAATACATAATTACACTCACGACTTAAAATAAATCCATATCGCGTTTACTGCATGGTTTGTAACATATGTATTTATAAAATCATGTGAGGCACTCAATTGCAGAAAGCCCAAAGAGAAACATGGCTATTTAGGGAACGAATACTAGAACATTTTTCCCCCTTGAAAATATAATACCTTGACGTCGGCTAAATATATACACACATTTCTTATAAGTACATATACTTCAGTTTTAAGTTCATTGAAAGCTTCTCCTACAAAGTCAAAGAAAAGTATATGGCTAATGGCTAGAACTACGGAAACCATAACCGACAGATCCTGATCGAGGGAAACCGACTTCGTATTCGATATCAACCAAAGATCTAAAATCGATTAGGGAGGGAAGACACCGACGTTCGTATACACACTCAATATCAGGTTCTATTGCTAATAAGAGCTTGTCTTTAGTATGGCTGGTTACTTGTGGTTATTTGTTCTGGGTTTGGTTGTTCTCACTTGAACGGTCGGAACTCACAAAGTGATGGGTGATACCCTACCCGCGGTAAAGCCATCACCTGTTACAGGACGGTAAGCAGATCAAACCAAAACAACATTACAATTCCAATATCGTTAGGATAAGCTAATCGATACAAGATCTCCTGTTTTAAAAAAGCTTCGCCAGTGGGGTTGGCACGGGTCAGAATGATTCAAGCACAACACTCTTCAGCATCGATGAAGAAGTTCAAAGGTACTGCTACCCACTTCCGAACTCAGGGTTTGTTTTCGACATGTACGAAGTAGTCCCTCTCAAACACATTTGATGCTAACCTGTTTATAGATGTTCGGTGGGTAAATTCAATTTGAGAATTTAGGATAATGCAAGGAGCATCTGTACTGATATAAAACAATTACAGACCGTGTTACTTTAGCATCTGTGGAGTCAAAGTTCGTAACTCATACAAGTAACCTGGCACTCCTCCCTCTTAGTCTTTGATGCACTTACAGATAAACACCTCCAGACATATTTGGAAGGTAGTTTCAGCCATTTACACGCTATCCTCGCTTTGTACTTCTATATAAGAAATTAAAGCCATGTGTGAAACATCACTGATTAACAGTCATTTTGCAGTTTATGTTTCACTCTTTCAACTCTTATTCGAGGTCGTAGATTATAGGCATCTCCACTTTTGTAATATGCGTAAAGCCATGTGAATAATATTCTACTTAACTGATTTGTTTAACTCCATTCAAATCAAGAAGCTATCTTCAGCCTGGTCTCGATACGGGTTGTCCAGTTCCCAAGACCGTGAAAGGATTCATACAACCTTCTCACGATGCGCGATTTACACATGGTTACATGATGATGCAATGAAAGGTTTAAAAATCCCTTTTGGGATATGATATAGTGATCTGCATTCCCTCCTAACCTGCACTGAGGGCAACAACCTAGTTCAATCGACCTGGCTAATTAAAATTTATCACATGTATAGATCGACAAAACATTTGTATACCACCTGTAGTTCACTTTGTTCCCTCGGCATGCTTGTATGATAGAAAAAGACTAGTTAATTAAATTGACAGTTTCATTCGTCAGTACACTTAAGCGCTTCTTCCCATAAGCGCCTGGGAGTAAAGGAAGGTTTAAGAAATCATTATTCCCGCCAAGAGGCGACGTGGAATCTTTTTGTGTGACCGGGAGTACCAATGAAATATCGACATCCATCTTCATGAGCAAATTTGTTTAATCTGGTTTTGTCTCGTCTTACGAACGTGATCTCTCTCCCACTAGTTTTCCGTCTAGCCATGGGACCACCTGAGTCATTATGATTCTTTTCCTCTCACTCTCTGATAATGGTTACCCTCAAAGATTGGAGGGAGCGGAAATGCACGTATCGTACTTGATAGGAAAGAGTTTTACTTTCCTTGTTGGATTGCGGTCTTTCATTGACTTTCAGATATCCTCTTCATCAACCTTCACGATAACAGCAAACCATTGTATGTAGAAACTTGTATTTCAAACAGTCCAGATATCGGAATGGGACTTTTCGGTCAATATGACTTCTATGTAGACATGTTAATCACCTGAAAGCAGCCATCCTTCGAAATGTCTTAGAATGCGTGATAGGTATTAAAACAGTTTTTTCTCTATTGAAAATTGACAGCAGATAAGTAAAAGTGTTTTCAGTGCTATAGCATACCATCATAAACATGATATCTACTCTTTTATAGAAAAAATGCATTTAAAGCGCAATCCGACTTTTTTGAAAAAAAGCTGATTTGTGTGAAAGGAAAAAAATAGGAGAAACAGGATGCTGAAAGTTTGAAGGAAATCGGACAAAGAATAAGAAAAGTATGAAATGAGATTACTTCTTCTATGCAAATCTCAAATTAGCAACTTGGTGAATTGATTGTAACGTATTTACGGTCAACCGTCCGATTGTCGTACACCAAAATATCATTAAATTCTAATTTTCTCCTAAGCGCTTTTTCCCTGGGGCAGTACTCAGAATGTATCGTAGATAGCATAATAGAACCTCGAGAAAGAAAAAGATCCTACTGAATTATACTTTTTAAAGAATTGACATTTTAGTCTTTTTATGTGTAGGAGCCTCTATATCACAGTGACCTTACCGATACGTCAAATTTGAAATTCCCGTATGTATAGTGATTACAGCATTTTAAAGAAAAATCATAACTTTCTTATTGCTTGTCCGATTTCGTTCAAACATTCACCAATCTGCTTCTCTGATTTCCCTGTTTTCACACAAATGACCTTTTGATTGTCATTTAACATTTCAAAGATACCAAAAGCACACTGATCAATCTATACACAAAGCTTGATTGATATTATAACCATGAGTACCATGACGGGGAAAACAATATATCCAGATGTCGTAACGATCTACGCTGACACAGTTATGGTTTTTTTTCCTTCTATCTTCTTCTTAATATTACTAAACAAAAGCAATAAGTGAGAGAAAGACCCTTTTCATTCTGGTGACTCCCATACATAAAAAGTTCGGTATTACAGAATTTGTCTCGTGAGTGAACTCTCAATATAATTCGTTGTGTAACGATCCCGCCTGCGCATTTTTCTTGGTAATACGGTATTATTATGTAGAGCGGCTGTCGAAGAATCTTAAAATGCATAAATCGAAATCATAAGTCCATCATCATTCTAGCTTTACTTCGCTGTGTAAAAATAAACATAATAATGCTGTAATAAAAAAAATTAACCTCCGTGAGAATGCAGTGGAGTACACATTCAAATTTCTTGCGCATGTGTTGATTCATAAAAAAAAAAATTCTATGCCTTCTTACAATTAAAATAATAATTATGTTACATTACATACTTATGAAAATACATTTCTAGTGATTTTCATTAAGTACTGCTACAGTACCGAGAATTACTTAGCAATGCAGCTACGATACCAAGAATACATATTGAAACATATTTTTTCTTACTTTCTAATACTGCTACAATACTAAGAATTACTTTACGAGGAATGACTAATGCTATGGTCACAAATGATCGTGCGTGTCCACAGTTGCGATCGTCCTTCGTCTGTTATGGTCACAACCGATCGTGCTGCTCTCTGCGTCTCATCTTGGGCTTCCTGCCCCCTCTTGATTAACATACCCCTCTTACCTGCAAGAACTCTTGAGGCGAACGTACAGCCCCCGTAAGTTACCGTGCAACCGACACGCGACAAGTTACGGCTCCGTATGGAATCATGGGCTTCGTGAGACTCCGCCAGGAACCCGTGCGATGCACGCAAGAAGCACGTGCAGGAAGTACCATGGATGGGCGTTTCACGGGCGTTCATCATCAGAACACGTACCCACACGCAGAGATTGTTGGACACGTAGGTGCGACGCAAGGTAATTCGTCGCAGACAACATGCACGAAGTACACGACTAGTTGTGACCAAGTTCGTCAGAAGTTTTCTTCTTTGTATACGTGTGATTTTTCTTCGTTTCCGTGACACTGTTCTTCATTACAAGTCATCATTGTTTGTTTACGTGTCACTATTCAACGTTGAGGCGTTACTGTTCTCTTTTTGTACTTGTAAACATTAGTTCTTTCTGTATTTCACTGTTTGTTGCTTATTTCAAGAAATGATGACCCCTTTGGGACACACCCCGTACACCCCGAGAAAGAGAGAGAGAAATAGTAAACAAGTAAATAAAAATTTCGTTAAACTCAGAGGCCCGAATTCACAAAGGAGGTTTGGTTTAAACCATGGTTTAAACCAAACCTCCTTTGTGAACACCTGGGGTTTTTAAGCGTACGTGCGCACGGAATCCGATCCAATCATTTATTTTCTTTGAGCGCGCGCATGGGCAATGTGCGCTTTTTATGCCTATTTCAGTACGCTTACGGAGGTTTAAACCTCCTTTGTGAATTCGGGCCCTGAGTTTTCAAATTTTCGGCCATAGGCCTCCATCAGGAAATGATGACAATTTATTAAGCGCCAACGGATGACGTCACAAAACGTCATAAACAAACCAAGGGAAGGTAAAGAAGAAGAAGAAAAAAGTAAGGAGAAGGGACGTGAAAAAACACGTGAAAGAAATGAAAGAAGAACAGAAAAAGAGGGAGAGAGAAAAAAGGAAAAGAAAGAGGCGAGAAAAAGTAGAATGTATAAAATCAACCTCAAAACACTTTACCTTGCCTTCTATGGGTTAACGGTTAACGAGTATTACGGAAATAAAGAAAACCAAAAACCCTCCCGCAAGGAACCAACTCCGAGTTCGGTTCCGTGCGGGCCTCATTCTTCGCGAGCGCGTTAGGGTGCGTCCACTAGTCTTTTCACAAGTCGATATAATGTTTATGAGGAGTGTATTCCAACCTGCAATATCTCTTTATCATGTTTATAGAATCAACACTCAAAGCTCATATTTTGGATATAGTATGGCGACATGGAACCGCTAACATAAAGAGCAAATAAAATTTTGGTGAATGGTACACTTTAAATACTACCTAGTCAACCTTTCCCAATCGCTTCTATAAATAGTTTCTTTCACAATGTAATATGTGATAAACGAACCATAAAGTAAACCATATTCATATTGTGTGTACTTATTCAATACAGCACATATTAATCATGTCAATTGTGATAGAATAACCAACTTTTTACTCTTGTGCAAACCTCTACCCCCCCCCTTGTTCAAAGGTTTGTTGTTTATGTTATTTTGTATAATACGTACGAACCTCATATTTGATTATGTCATGTTGCATTTGGTATTATGTGTAAATGCTGACAAAAACTGTCTGTAATTAATCCTGAAACCAATCCTACAAACTAATCCTACCTTCATCTCTCACATCTAAAGGAAAATAGCGCCCGGGGAACACCACAAAACTGTGCCCTTGTCAAAACATTTAAACACATAATTTCTTATTTTCTTATTTTCTTTTATTGTAGACTGAAGAAAATGTATTGACTCAAAGCCTATGGAAGAAATAGGCCAGGAAGCTGGAAATAAAAAAATCTACTTTTAGTTCTTCAAAGTGAAATGTGATGTCTTTTAGGCCTATAATTTTTTTTTTATAAAGTGTTTCTTATTATTTATCTTACAAATTTGTTCCCATGCTTCTACTCAGACAAACCTTATATGTATGAAGGTTAATTTCCCTTTAACTTAAGCAGTAAATGTGAAAGGACCCTACATACCACAGTGCAATACGTCTGGGCTGCTATATCTCTTCTTTTTTTTCAAGCCATCCTTTGGCTTAAAATCACATCGTTTATTATCCAAAAATTAGGACTTTCAGAAAATTATTCATGTTTAAGGTGAAATTTGAATTGGTGTTATGAGGAGAAAACCTTTATTTATCTTGTGACTTTGGTTTGCAGGCTGGTCTTATAATTTCTTCACTATATTTCCAATATGCATGAGGGAATATCGGGTTAAAATGCCATGCGTCTTCAGGGAGTGATATACTTCTCGTTATATTAGCACGTTAAATAAATTTATTAACGAGTATTGTAGTACTCCTACTATGATTTCAGAAGATGGTGCTCGGTAACTTTGCCGAGTAATTACCGATCTGAGGGCTGTTAAAACATGCAAGGAAACGATATAATGTACCCGGGAAGGATACATGGTTTCTTCCGAGACCCACGTATGCTTCACTTGGAACATGTCTTTTGAGATAAGCGACTAGAGGGACATTATAGTTGCATTTGGAGGGGTTGATGGATGGGGACGGGGGGGGGGGGGGGGGGGGGGTGTTTGTTGCCAACAGGTGCGATATCTATCCCCATGCGCTCAGATCTTTGACAAACCCGTGTTGGTGAATTCACATCTTCATGGTGAAATTTATACCCCTTTCACATCAAGCTTTGGTCCGGACCAAATCTTGATGTGAAAGCATTTGGTCCGGACCAAAAAGATAGTGCGGACCAAAATTTGGTCCGGACCAAGAGGTGTTTCAGGTCCGGACCAGGTCCGGACCAAATTTGGTGTGAACAGCACAAAGAATTTGGTCCGGACCAAATGCATGACCCGCGCGAAGCTAGCTAGTTAGCAAGTTCCAAATGTCGCGCGCTTCATGAGGGGGGTAAGTGGTTTCCGTGGCAACTGCGACGGATATGTTTGGTCCGGCCCAGGTCCGGCCTAAATCTTCACGGCGGTGTGAAAGCACTTGCGACGGCAGTGGACTGCAGTGGGAAAGGGGTATTAGTGTCTTCGCCCTTTGCACATGAAATATATATATATGTTTGCCACATAAATAATCTCCTATGGTATTTGTGCGTAGAGCCTGTGCCAAATGTCAAAATGCCAAAATAAGTGGTAATATGTTATTTTTGGCTTCGTCGCAGAATTCGAATGTTGTGGTTGTCTTTGTCGTTGCTCTCCTTCTTATCTTTCTTTTGGATGTTTGGTCACGTGACAAGTTAGTTTCAGCCGCTTTCGCTGCTGATTCCGGCACGCGCACTATAAAGCAGACACCAATAGTAAGACGTGATTGGATCCTACATACAATTCTTACTTTAAAGGTTTGTATTTTCCTTGACATAGAAAATTTGACATGGTCGAGTACAAAGGTTAGCAGTCTGCTGAAGTTTGATAGCCTAGATTGAACTGATGTATGCCAAGGTTACTAAAAGTCATGGTGGTATCTACCATTGACTTCAACTTATAAAATGCTATGAAATTTGATGCATTTCGATAAAGCAGTACCGAAAGTCGGCATATTAAAGCCTTTGAACTCTTTAAAATCACCCCTCTCCCTCTCTCTAACTCATTATCCCTATCAATTTTTCTCTCTTCCCTCTCTCCATCTTTCTCTATTACCTCTCTCCATCTCATCCCATTCTATTTCCTTCCAGTGATCCGTCATCTTAGCGTTGACCTAACTCTGAATTCTATAGGGGCATAATTATATTATACATATCTTCGGATTGAAAGATTTCTTGCTTCGACATACTTCTGAATCTTCCCCAACACTTGATTAGGTAGGCATTTAAGTCAAGCCAGCGGTAAGATAACTAGGGTTATGTCAAATTGTGACAAAATGGATGATGTTATAACACTCTTCATGATGACGTCTGTCACAGATCTCTTCGAGCTGCTTCCATCCTTGTTCTTTACATACTGATGCTCACGTTTGATAAGTATTGATTTCTATCTACCAAGCTCACGGCTGCTTAAGGTTGATATACAGAATATAATATGACAACGCTTAAGTATAAGAGACTGAGCGCAATATTCTATGTTCAGTAATCAAATTCGTTTTAACCCTTAAGATAATCTTGGAGCATCATTGATTCAGGGAGAGAAGAAGATCAGAGTTAACTCGAGGTCGATATGCCTTGCGTGTAAGTAATTGTGATAATTCACTATCTGCCCAAGGAGTTGGCTAATGAAATGACTAGGTGAAGAGCCGACTGTGATAAATGTTAGAGTAAGGTATTTCTGGCGGGTGTAGATTAAATGATTTTCAGTCAAATTGCAATTACTTAACATAATCGGTAACCAGCATGTGGCTTAAGAAGTGAGAAATAATTATTGATATGGGTCATATGTCACTGCAAGGCATGAGAATAACCCAAAAGCAATATTGTCATTGGGTAACACTGAAATATGCCATGTTGGTTGAATTGTCCAATAAAGTAATGAGTATCGAAAAAGCAGACTCAAAAGTTTTGCGTTTAATGAAGGTATTATTCAACTGTGAATTCATCGTTGATCATCATCAATCACTGGTCAATGCTCGTGTCCGAAGTATCTGTGTTTCCCACTGTCAAAGCTCTACTATTGTGAATATGCAAACTTTTATTTAAAGTTATTAATGTACAGTGTGATGTCTTCCATGGTAATCTAAAACAGGGGGGGGGGGGCAATACAAAATCCAAATACAAATGATTTCTTTTTAAATTACAATCAGAATTAATATTATTACTACATAGTACATAGGCCCTAATACACGTAATACGGAATCAATCAACATGGTCAAAGCAATAGGCATCTTCATGCAAAACCACAACGTCTGCTACATAATCATCAGTGGCATGTTCAGAAATTGATAATCAGGGGGAGGGGGGGGGGGGGGTGTGGGCAGGCCCTTCATGTTGTAGACCATTGCAACTTATGTTGAATTTTTCTACCAAAGGAGGGGGGGGGGGGGGGTTAAGCCGAAATCACCCTATGCTGGATATGCCAGTGGTTATAAATTCAGTAATCAGTTTTCGTGATCATAGATAATGTTATATTTACTACATATCATTTATTTTACCACTTATACAATGAGAAAAGGGCAGCTTGTCTTGAGTTTTGTAGGGCAGGTCATGTGATAATTCATCATTAAACCAATTAGAGCAAGTTTCGATCTCGCTGACTTTCCTTTGATAAATTATCCATGGCCAAAGCGGCTTCCGTATGTATTGCATTGATTTGTTTCCTGTATTTAGAATCTTCGATATCTTCATCTTGGTTGATAAATGTATGTTTTGAATAGCTAATTGGATTCCTATGTACTATGATATAAGAATTATATCCGACATTACTGATATAAAATGCGATTAATGACGCGGTATAAGCCAAGGGCAGATTAGATTAAATGACATCTCAAGAGAGACACTCAATCCTTTTTCTTTTTTTTTTTTTTTTTTTTTTTTTTTTTGGGGGGGGGGGGCATTTACCGACTCTGAAGGGCACATTTTCTTTATCACAGAAGAGCCACTACTGATTTTTTAACGCCCATGAGCACGGCCACAGTCCTTAAGCCTCCTGGTACATTGTAGCTGACTGAATACAAAATCATCTATCATAAAATCAACAAGTTCAGTTTCTTCTTCATAATATAAAGAAAACACTTTTATTTTGAATAGATTTGCCCATGTGGCAAACGATAAGTAATTGAGTACTTAGTGGCCATAAACGTAGAATTCTCCTATGTATTATAAATACGTCTCGCTTGTTTATCAGCAAGAAAGGAATTTACTTCCGTCTGAATTTGATTTGAACAAATTATGACAAACCAACTAGGTATGTATAGGCTGGGTTTGACCATGAATTGACTATAGTTTTTTTTTTTATATGACATTGTGAATGAATTCTAATGCCGGATAAACATATTATTATGCAGTTCAGATGTCTACAATAGCATACAGCGAGAAAGGTGATTTAATGTATACATTAATTCAAGTAGATCGTTCCCATCGTCAAAGTCGTATCACTAATGGATTTATGGATTTCTATGTTATTTTAGTACTCGCCCCTGTAATAAAAAGCTTTATTATAATATAAACCCACTTGGTAGGCTTTTTTCTTGCTATTTTTGGCCACTATACGTAGTATCATTTAAATTATTTAAATGTAATTCAAAAATTCGTAAATGTAATGCTGGTCGTCAAGCGTGGGTGCTCGTAATTTCGTAGGTGAGTTCCTCCAAACTTTCATAATCCTGGACTCAGGTATTCCATTTACCAGCAGGTTCACTATTTCCAAAATGACCTAAGGTTTTTTTTTTTTTTTTTTAATATGAAGGGAATTAGGCTGATAACTCCTAATTTGGTATAGAAATTAAAGAGGGGTTCATTATTCCGAGAGAAAAATGCGTCATAAAACTTAATTCTACACAGCATTATATCAGGACACAAACATTATTTTATATTTTATTACAACCATCACTAATAATATATCTTGTTTACCCAAGGTAGCCTCATCAGTATTATAATACTGTTCTCCCCAAGGGCCCTGCAATCATACCATTACCCCGGCTTTATATAGAATGTAAATAAGCGATATTTATTAATTGAATTATCACTTAAAATGCATTTTTAATTTTAATGTTTCTTAATGACTAAAGTCTGATTTAATAATTATTCCATTATGCTTTTTATTGCTCTTTTCTTTTCCTTTTTTCCTTATAATTCTTATCTTCTGCATGATAGATGTCATTTTCTCATTTTCTTTTTCGATAATGATATGTTATTTCTTTATTGCTTTTTATTGCTCTTTTCTTTTCCTTTTTTCCTTATAATTCTTATCTTCTGCATGATAGATGTCATTTTCTCATTTTCTTTTTCGATAATGATATGTTATTTCTTATATAGGTCACTATGATCAAATGAATTAGTACATTCTTCGAGTTATTTTCCCGACACATCCCATTTAGTTTAGTTATATAACATTATCGATGCATGTACATGTATTTATTTTTATGTTTATGTTTATGGACGTAAAGATGTATTCATGTATTTATGTTTATGTTCATAACCTTTACCATGTAAATACAACGAATTTCCATATATGAATGGACAATAAATGAACCCATACCTATACATATGCCTATACTAGTATGAATGAAGATGTCTGAAATGGAGAAAAGAGTATTATCTACATGTACATGGATATACAAACTTAAATGGAAAAGGTGCCTCTTCGTCCAAATGATAATTGTTTTCAAGCTTATGCGTTACAAGCCTTCTGGGTTGACAACTGGGTTATAGTAATTGACATATGTATGAATAAAATATGTGTGGACTGAATTCAATTTATTTCCTCATTATATTTTAGTCAAGAAAGAAAAGAAATTATGGTACACCAATTGCTTCGTCTGCACAGGTATTAAATATTTATCTCACCCGCGTATTAAAAATTCATTTCACCTTAACAAAGACATGGAGTACATCAGTCCCTTACACGCCGGAAGCATCGCCGTTCCTTCTGGACTTGTAACGATTGCCAACTGAAAATTGATTGAGCAAGACCGCCTTTACATCAATACTCATCGAGGCCGCTTGTCAAGTCCAGACTGCGGCTACATCTAAAGTCGAAGATTCGAAGCAACCGTATTCTGTATGAGACAAATTGAAGAAATCCCAAATGGTTAACAGCGGAAATTTTTTACACTATACCTTGAAAGATATAACGAGGAAAGGAAAGATCCATTCAACACCCATCTTCTCCTCCCTTCATAAAGTAAATCACATCAAGTTTGTTTCACACGTCACTTTCTCTGTTCACTTCTTTTCTGGACCTCTAAAGGCCAAGGGACCAAGAGTTTTATTGCTACAGTATGACAATGTTCTTATTGGATAGATTTCAAAGACTTATTATAATTCTGTGAAAATATTGCAGAAAATATTGTTTAAGTAGTAATGATAACTAAGAAAAGTGCACACTATAATGTATATATCTATTTGTCTGGGGATCTGTTAAAATCGGACTTTATAGAGGCTGAGAACTGTGGCTCTTTTTGCCAATTCTCAATCAAAATCAAAGAAATATGCAGAATCAAAAGTTTGGGAGCTTCCTAACAATACATGCACACGTGAGCTTTAAATCATAAGGTCATGGTATGTTACAGATAGTGAACTATTCCAATATTGATCGTAAGAGTCATCATTGGCTGCCTCATATGATTTTGCTCTACTTCCATAGGGCTTCATTATATCCCATCTATGGTATGTATACGTTGGCAACGCAAACAGATTATTAGATTCACACGTCAGTCAATTGATTCTAGAGTGAAGTCATGCTTGTAATTTAGTTAAAGGACAGAATTCCCATTGCCTTATATGAATCGAAAAGTCATGCATTGTCCATTTTTATAAATTAAGCGATAAGAATGATGCCTTTCAATGTCTCTGAGCTATACCCGAGGCAAAGACAGTGTTCTTATTTTCATGGAACAAAGAGCACACTCTTCTTGAAAGTCGGTTGATTTAGAATTTAGGGCGCACACACATCAGAAGCTATTCAACCCAAGTAGACATACGACCATCAAATTTCTAATCAAATTGAATTAATGATGACAATTCAACAAATGACATTGCCGGTTCCAGTGATTTCGAAGGGGCCCCTTTTGAGAACCCCCGCCCCACGAAATTGTTATATTCCTGGAAATATATCCGAACTCATATTGCAGGGAGGAAACTTCTGCTCTACCCCCCCCCCCCCCCTGCTTAAAAAGGCAGGAGGATTCCCAAAGTCATAGTATACTGGAAAAATTACATTATGTCGGGGAAAAAGAATCGTACTCTTTTTATTATTCTCATTTATTTTATTTATTTGAATTATTTATTTATTTATTTATTTTATTTATTTATTTATTTTTATTTTATTTTTATTTATTAATTTTTTGGGGTGGGGGCATTCCTTGGTTATACTAACATTATTATCTTATTTGATAATATTTAAACACGCTGCGGAAAACGTTGTTAGATCCGTTAAAAATGGTCTACAGTATTACAATAAGTGTACAATAATCATGATATACAATTTTGAGATGACATATTGTGAGATATTGAACGTTGAAGCTTAAATAAGGAATAAAGCAGGTGGCAGGTTGGCATATACCGGCTTTCTCCCTTCATTGGTGCGATCGTAAACAACAAAATAATAAAAGTTAGACACGAAAAGACTGTACTGAAAAGACTGTACATAATTTATGTTTAAATGAAATTGTATCAATTTTACGTGCAGAGCTTCTATAGACTTTGAAGGCTGCAGAAAGTATGAATCAATATTGTCAGGTAATATTGATACTTCTCAGCAATAAAAAAAACCCCAAAACAACAAGCGATATACTTTGATATTTAATTGACGAACATGATCCAGATATGTATCCATACTAGATTGAGAACAGGAAATGCCACAGGGTGAAATCTAGTTTTAAAACTATATGTTTATCACATTTTCTATTTAATTACCAGCTTTTCTTAATTAGCTTAATTAGTAATTTATGCATGTAAATTTAATTTCTTATTTCCCTTTTCTTACCCTTGCCATCTAAACTTCTCAGGTTTCAGTTTTATATTGGCACAGTTAATACCTTTCTTCATATTTTCCTCCACCCTCTTGTTCATAAATGTAATTCTGAATTATGTATGCTCTGCTATAAACTGACAGGTTTTAAATTTATAGGTTTTCCGCCCAATTTCAAATTTGTTACTCAAATCAATTAAGGTGTATTCAAATTCACGCATTATCGTCTTACGATCGATATCGGTCTTTCAAATTGAAAATTACGGGCAGTGGAATTCATTTGGAGACACGAGAATTACTTTATTAGTATCCAAATTAATTCATCGACAAAATTATTTAAGTTTAGGGCATTCCAATTTTTGTTATCCGCATTCGATTTATTTTTAGGACAAAAAAATTGTTAGCGTGCTTACGAAGTCGTGAACGTACGTATGATTTCAGATTTTGTGCCTTAAATTTCGTGGTTCGCGCATTCAAGTTAACGACAGTAGGCCTGAGGAGCCTGTTCGGGCATTCAATTTCATTTTGGGTCATATTTATTGATTTGTATCTTTTAGTTTCATGGATTTCGTATGTTTGTATGAGTGTTGTGTGCATGTTTGTGTTTTGTCTCTATTTCTATCACATATATATATGTATTTGTACCTGTGTAAGATACATACCTAAAAAAGTTTGATGTGTCATATATCCTCTTTTTGTTTATGGGATTCCTTGTTGCCGCATAATACAAAGTCATCATATTGCAAAAATTTCACCTTTTTATGTTGTTGTTAATTTCTTTGTTTGTTTTCATCAATTTTCTTTTTTATTCATTCTGGAGGGTCTGTTTTAAAGGTTACATGTCGTTTTTCCGAAGGTTCGTAATTCCGAAATGAAACAGGGTTCATAATTGCGAAAATGAAATAGGGTTCATAATTCCGAAAAAAAGGGTTCATATTTCCGAAGGTTCGTAATTCCGAAAAGTTATGTAGGACTCTATTGCCTTTTCGGAATTACGAACGTTCGGAATAATGAACCCTTTTTAATTTTCGGAATTACGAACCTTATTTCGATTTCGGAATTATGAACGCGATTTAATTTTTGGAATTACGAACCTTCGGAACAACGAACCTTCGGAGAAATTAATCAAATGTTCGGAATCATGAACCAATTTCATTTTCGGAATTATGAACCCCCTTCTATGGGAAATTTGTGTTTCGGAATTACCAACCTTTGGAATTATGAACCTTCGCAAAAATGAACCTTCGGAAAAACGTGTGCCCCCCCCCCCCCCCCCCGTTTTAAACCATTGCATGATATGTTTGCATGTTTTTCTTAATTATGTTAAATCGAATGCACTTAGTTAAAATATGAATGCCCTTTAATAAATTTCAATGACTGAAGGAAAGCCGAGGCCATCGGCATCTGATTTTGAATGCCCATTTCTTAATTTTATGCCGCTAGTTTAAATGTGAATGACTCGTTTGAAGAATTTTTTGAATTGAATTACCATTCGTTGGATCGTATATGCTCCTTATTTACATGGACATGACTCAATTGAAGAGCTTGTTGCATCAGTTTGAACGAATGAAAATTAATGCGAATGACGATTTGCAGTGGCGATTATAATTATCTATAGTGAATTTGAATGCTCTTGACATTAAATTGAATGATCAAATTGCTAAATTGAGCGGAAAGCACTATAGTATTTCTGATATTTGAAACTGCAGGATATTTTGTAACCTGTATTTATTCACGTGTCCAAAAAGTCTTTATACGATGAACAGCAATTTCAATTTTAGTGCCAACACACCCACTTTCAATCGATGAGTTATCAGTCATGGATAGGAATGGATTTGACGAAGTTATGTCACGTGACTCTCATCCATATCATTTTATTGTCCAATAGACCGCTTCGGTAATGTATGCAAAGTTTATACATACCTTTCAAACAAAGGTTGTTCTTGACAACCTGAAAGCTTGCCGGATGCTTGCCGGACATAGCAACAAATAATGTATGCAAACTGGATTCCAAGCATTGAGGCTCATTTATAAAAAAGCAGGTTAATGGAATAGCTCATCACTAGTTCTCAGCGAATATATGTGCATAAATTTGTATACATTACAGAAGCGGTCTATTGATTAAGTGATGTTGTACATCATTGAAAGCAAACAAATCTTGGTAAATAAACATAAACTACATTATTATTGGGGAGGGGCTTTCATGAAAACCGTGCACTGTTTAGCATTTGTTATGGATGATTCAACAAGTCAAAAGTTTATAGTTAGTGAAACGCCTAGCATCAAGCATGTCAATTACAATTATATTATTACAAATACATAGCATTTCACCCAAGCAATGTCTCGTAAGTTTATATTAGCAGAATGAAGGATTTTCCTATCTACATGTATTATAACTATACACTCTTCGTTGTTTAATATTAGAAAGGCTTTTAGCATAATGCGAGCATAGGGGAAAAAATATTAAGCGAGTTGTGGCTGCTGAAGGGTCCTTTGATGAATACCACCAGGGTTTTACCCATGGGTTCTACCGCCCATATCTATTGCGGTATGGACAGGTCCGATGACTAATGGATAAAAAACCATGCCGAATCAAATAATTTGCGTATGACATGACAGTCAGGAGCACCAGATATAACCTGCAGGAAAAAAATTGAGCGGATAAAATAGAGGTTTCGTGACCGATTAAACCACCGACCCGAATAATTGATTTGGAGCGTCATGAGCAAATAACCACACGCAGAGGGTCTTGAAAACTGTTTGAAATGCGCCGAAATTACTTTACCTCTATTACAATACTGACAGACATCTACTTATTATCATATTTTAAAATTCCGTTTGAGTAATTAGGAAAACTTGGTGATTGCAAAACTCGTAACCGCTTCTCCCTCCCTCCCCCTCTCTCTTTCTCTGTATCCCCCTCCTCTCTCTCTCTGTCTGTCTCTCTGTCCCCCTCTCTCTCCTCCGTAAATCGCACTCCTTCAATACATCAGCTTTTTTATTTACATTATTACTACTTATATATACGATAATTATCAGAAACAATCTATTTATATTCTGAAATCCACAATTCTAGGGAAAAATCGGTGAATGAAAAATGGATATGTCATATTCAACGACCAATCTTATCTCTCCTTTCCATTGTGTTTCATCTGAAGTGATTAGCCGTCAACCCTTGACTGAAATTGGTGTGATTATACACAGCTGTTATGTCGAGACATAAGTGTCAGTCAACTTGACAGTATGGTTAAATAGCTATTTCAGAAATGCTTTTCATATCTTTTGTTGACCAATGTATTCGTGACGCCGTGAAAAAAGAATAGTTTAAGATGGTTCGATGAATCAGAAAATAAAGCTCACTATATCAACCCTTTTTTTTTGGTGGTTAAATTGTCATTGTTGATGACGTCTGGGATAACCTGCCACTGGCTAAGATTATTATATTCAACCACCACATCATATGCCCACATGTCTTATATCATAGCAACTTTGCAAAGTGGATAGGACAAGTTCACTGAACGGATCCTTGGACGTCCCTTCTTGTCCTCAAGGAGATATTCAAGGGAATTACTAAAACTGCATACATATCGAAATAAATGACCAAGACAAATTCAAGTTGATAAAATGTGTGTTCTCATTATAAATTAAATGTAAGTTTTGTTTTAATTTTCTTCCCAGTGCTTATTGGGCTCACCTTATTTTGTTCCACGTGAAGAAACCTTTTCTCCCCAAAGAAGGAAGAGGAGTGAAAGTGACCAAGAGTTACGTTCTACTGAACATGTTGAAAAAACTATTAAAACTACTCAAGAAAATATCAGTGTGACTAAGCGTGCTAAAAGATATATGTTCCTCTACGATCTCTTAAACGTATTTATAATGCCATTGTTATACCTCATTATTGCCTCTCGGTCTGGTCTGCACGATATCAAAGACAAACAAGTGAATTACAAAAGTTTGAATAATGAGCTGCCCGTGTAGTGCTGGGAGAAGGATTTGATGTTTCTTCCAGTGACATGTTCACACGTTTAAGATGGATGCCTATTCAGACACGTTTCCAGTTTGAACGTACAGTGATGATATATAGTGCGTATCAAAAAAAAACCCCACAACAGTATACCCAACTTTGATAGCTTCTAATTGAAATTTTATAACCAATGTGAATTTGAAATTTATTTCATGGTGAAGAGTAACTTGTTGTCTGTCCGGTGGTACCTCATTCATAACATGGATGACTGAGCACGAGCACGTTTTTAAAAAGTGTTGTCAAAATCTCCTTGTTCCAAGTTTGGGTTGATGCAACGAATGTGGGTCAAGCCTTATGAATGTGTTACTTTGGTCTAAAATCATTTTAAAAGTTGAATTCTCCGTTGTGCTTCGATGTTTCATTGTTTAAAGTGATCCACTTTATCTAAGCTTTATAATGATCCTGTTTCAATTCATATGATAATCTTTAATTTATTTTAACAGTCTTCTAACATCTTGTTTCGTGATAGCTATAATCTCTCTGCTCCTTTATCCATTTGCACCATTTCACCTGCATAATGGCCCAGTCACAATGTCGGCGATCTGTCGGGGATTAGTTTTGGCCGGGGGTCGTCGTAGAAAATAAAGAATCCTTGAACAATCCAAGCAATAATCCTAATAAAAGTGGAGCAGTCACATTGTCTGAGATTTTTTCAAGGATTTTGACCCGGTTTTGTCGAAAAATCGTGGGATTAGCCTCCGATCGCCTCCGATTGCATCGGAGGGGATCGGAGACGATATCTGCGAGCGTCTTTTCTTTTAAATTTTTTTCCCCCTGGGTATATGTGGGGGAAAAGGAGGGTTTCTTGACCTCGGTCGTCTCAAACTTTTAGCGTTCCGGTCGGAGGGGCCCTTATATACACGGCGATTTACTACGATTCCACCGTACGATTCGTCAGAGACGATCACAGAAAGCGTACGAATCGTCGCAGGGCGCCTCCGATTCAGTCGGAGGGCGCCGGAGACTACTCGCAGACATTGAATCTCAACCTGAATTTCCAATCCCACACAGAATCTTGCGACTAGTCTCAGATTATTCGGAGGACGCCTCCGATTAATCGGAGGGCATCGTAGGTCATCGGAGATTATGTCTGGGATGCCCAAAATGGGTGAAAAATCTTGCGAGCAATCTTAAAATTTTAAGTTCAAAGTTGGGGACCGCGACGGGTGTGGCGATGCCTAAAAAATCTGCGACAAGCCGCAGGCGTCCGGAGAGCGCCTCCGACGGGTGCAAAATCGTGAGATCTGTCTCAAGATTTTGTTAAAATTTCCCGGGTTTTACCCATCGCCGACGCATCGCAACTGATTTGTGACTGGCCCATAAGATGCACACGGTGTGTTGTTTTTTTTGCGATTAGCACATGAACTCAAAGGTTTAGTGATCTTAAAGACTAAAAAAAAGAAAAGAAAAAAGGGATACGTGTTTCGAGAATTACCAAGGTAATTGATAGTAGACTTTCAAGAAAAAAGATAGCTTCCCAAATGTTCTCCATTTTGAATGACTCAGTAAAAAGGATTACCTTTAAAAAGGGATGCGGATGAAGCCAAGATTGTGTTATCATGGCAAATGAAATTTCATAAATTTAGATTATAATAAGCCCTTTCTTGAGTTTGAGATGAATTAACACTTTTCCTATTCAAATACATAAAATCAATTGAAAAAACTCAGAAACTGTTTTCCAACTGAAGTAACTAATGCATAATTGGTTTGACCCATATTCGCTGCTTCAGCCCAAACTTAGTACAAGAGGATTTTGACAATACTTTTTGAAAAGCCTGTTGCTCAGTCATCCGTGTCAGCAAAGTTATGAATAAGGTATCATTGCACACAATATAAGTCTTTACTATGAAATAAATCTCAAGTTCATAGAGGTGATAACATTTTAATTAGAAGCTACCAAATTTAGGTATACTTTTTTTTATAAGCACTGTATAAGTCTATTCATGATATGGACCCACATATTAAGGAGAGATTTAAGTCATGTTAGTTTACTACATGATTATAATACAAGAGAAGCTGAAAAAGATGCCTTGTGTGTACCAACATTTAGGACGGACACATACAAACACAGGCTTTCGGTTGCGGGAATTAGAGTATATGGAACCAACTTGAAAATTCTGTAAAGAAATCACAACACGATAAAAACTACTTTCGAAAAATAAACTCAATGGCAATTTCAAAGGCCTATTGTACTGCACACAGAAATCAGGTTCGGATTATGTAATACGCCATTGTAATGTTCGCACATTTGTAAAGGTGATGGACAGGGCTATTGAAATTGCCTTCAGTTTATTTTTCGAAAGTAATTTTGATTGTGTTTCACCTACATTGAACTTGAAAGTTCTGCTCTCTGCAGAAAACGTTTCGATTACCTTGCATATTGATTAAAGGTTGTTACTGGCAAAATTATTCAAATATATTTCTCTATGAAATTTAATTGTTTATTCAAAAACTTTTTGATGACATAAAGCTTTTGAAAGTGAATGAATGACACCACTCATTAAAATTATTGGTGCTTTCATTAATAATAATGTCTATTGTAAGATTTGATATTTGGTCACTTTGAGCTAGTTGATAAATATGTATAAATGATGATATCATGGTTGCATAAGGAAAGGGGGAGTTCATTTAAAATACCCTTTTGGGACATCTGTGACATTTGATTTTCTAATTAACTTTTAATCAAAGGGACAAAATCAAATCTTATCGCATTTCAGAAATTATCCCTTCTTCTTTGTTTTTTAAAATTGTTAAGATAATATTATTCTATTAAAACATACATTGAACAAAAAGAACTAAATCCACTTTCAGCGATCTAAAGATTATCATATTCAATCCGGTTATTAAGCTCATTACTTTGAATTAAAAAGACACTATTAAAGGTGATCCTAAGAGAAAAGCTGTTTTTAAAAGAGAATGCTTAAACAGTATACAATGATTTTTAAGATTAATAAATCACACAGTTTTCAATGCTAAATTAACTATAATAACAATATATAATAATAATAACATTTCCTTTAGTTTCGCACCTCCTAAGAATCAAGTTGTAAATTCTTTGCTTCTGGAGAAAAAGACGGAGGAGGTTTAGGTTCATATTCAATGCCCCAATGATCATGATAATCGATCTATTTGATGACATGTTTAAGTCACTTTTGAAGTTTTCATTCCACTCCTAGCACCAGCCACAAAATTCAAGATTCGTAGACAGTCTAACCACAAGATGAAATCCTATCTCTCTTGGTCTGTTTTAAAACCATCTTTTGTTTTGTCTGAACATCATCAGTACACATCTCAAACAATGCGGGGGATAGTAATATGATACGGAGCTATTAAGAGATATCATCCCCATCATCCAGTTCATAAGCAACAACTAAATCATACTTGACATTCATTCTTTTCACGAAGGTTAAAACCAGTCATATCATAACATTTCTTTCTATCTTCTGGGGGTTTACATCACGAACATGATGAGTGTTATACCCTGGCTGCCCCTCTCTAAACACACAAAGACACCATGAGACATTCGAGACAACCCAGGGTTAGATGAACCATGTTTTAAGAATGTTCATCCATTGTCTTAACGTCATATTTTGATTATCCCAATGCTGAATGTTAACATTTGACAAATAAGGCGAGTTACAGAAAGTTTGTACTGTGGGATCTCTTTTCGGGTACATTGGCGTGAGTGATTAGAAACTGAAATCCAACGGAAAGTGGGCACATGGAATATAAGCATGATAACATAAGTGTCTCATTTTGCACTCCCTGGTAATGCTCAAACGTGTAGATCCCTTTATAAAACTATGCAAAGTTTGAAATCTTGACTCGATGAAATTATTATTCTCTTATGTAAATTAAAGGCCATTGGATGTTCTGGTCACAGTGTTCAGTGGTTTAAATCGTATTTGTCTAACTGAGAACATGATTAAGTCCTTAATGCTGACAAGACAAACGTCATGCTAGTAGGATCAAGATCGGTTGTTAATAGTTTTAATGATTTTTCTGTCACACAAAACGGAAACATTTTGAAAAGAGTAAAAGTGGCAAAATGTCTGGGTGTTATGATTGACGAAAAGTTACGTGGGACTGAACATGTTCAAAAAAATCATAACTATTCAAAAAATTAGTGTGATTAAGCGTGCGAAAAGCTATGTTCCTACACGATCTCTTAAAACTTTTTATAATGCCATTGTTCTACCTCACTTTGATTATTGCTCCTCGGTCTGGTCTGGACGATTTCAAAAACAAACAAATTACAAAAGGTTCAAAAACGAGTTGACCGTGTAGTATTGGGAGAAGGATTTGATCTTTTCTTAAAGTGACATTTTTCCTCGTTTAGGATGGATGCCTATCCAGACACGTTTCCAATTTGGACGTGCTGTGAGATGTAAGTGTATATGGCACCACATATGTAAAGAGACATTCAATCATGTTAGTTTATTACATGTTTACAATACAAGAGAAGCTGAAAAGATGCCTTGTGTGTACCAAAATGTAGGACAGACACATACAAACACAGTCCTTTGGTCTCGGGAATTAGAGTATGGAACCAACTTGAAAGTTCTGTCAAGAAACATTGAACTTGAAAGTTCTGCTCTCTGCAGAACACGTTTAAGTGAATATCGTTTACCCCGCATATTACTTAACTTAACGGGTGTTACTGGAGGGGGTCAAAAAGTAATGGATGACTTTTCATCTCATTTATAAACCAATGTATATATATCAATGATTTTAGAAATATGCACCAATACGTTTTTTAAAATTTCTATTTATTAAGCTGATACCAGATAGTATTATATATATTTAACTATCTTCTGTATTCTGTTTTGTTGTTGAAATGCGTTTATATCGGTACTTTATATTTATTTATTCATTTATTTATTTATTTATGCATGGTACATGACATTACATAGTATGATCATTATGACAAACATGATCTATCAAACAGGGCCTCATTGAAGACCACCACTATTAATGAAAATGTGCTACCCTGTATAAACATTATAAAGGAATAAATAAAATAAATATATAAATAAATAAATAACATTGCTACTCAAATATGTACAATTTATAATACCATTAATTCACTTACATACATGTTACCTAAGTGTTATGTATTTTGTATTTTCATTTAGAATGATTTGATAAACTGCACTGCACCTTTTAAAAAGCAGTTTTGCATAACTGAACAGGCCAACCATGCAGTATAAGATAAAGAAGACTAAATAAATGAATAAATATATAAATACGTTTATCAACATCAACAACATGAAAACAAGAAGATTGATGAAAATGTTCAGTAGCTCACCAGGTCTGATTCCTAATCCAATTTTAACAAATTACAAAGATTCGGAACCTGAAATCATTTTATGTTTGGAGTAAGCTATTATCAATATGTGTTTCCCCCTTTTTTCCCCAATCGATTAATTACTGTAGTTCGCAAACATTTGATTTTTTCCTACTTCACAGCGAGGATATGTTAATATAATGTGACCCTCGCGAGCACGAGGAAAGTCGTACTTATCTATCTTGCTATTTAATGTTTGCCGGTTTATTTTACCTGACTGCTATTAAAGCATGTGTATGCTTTAAGGAAGCAACCAGGAGACCTACGGCTTTTAAGTCCCCTCCGAGGGACTTGGTAATGCGGATTAATGTCTTACCAAAGGGCACTAGCTCATCCACTTGGGTTCCAACCCGGGTCCTCCCAGTTACGAGACCACTTCTTTCAAACGTAACGAACAAATGAATAGATGATGCAATGTGATAAGACAAAATTGAACAAATCTCCATTATAAAGCCTTATAAAAAACTACTGCTGAAAATATAACTCTATGGAAATATAACTCACAAAACAAGAAACCAGAAAAGATACAAAGAAGAACATACATTATGCATATTCCGCTATTTTTTCTTTTAATTTGTCCCTATGTTCTCCGAACTCTCAAGCGTTACAATCGATTTGCAATACATTAAGCGGGTCTATTTCCGGATAATAGACATGATAGATAAAGCGAACATTTAAATATGCTATTTGTAGACTCGGAACATATTTGTGATATATTATATGGAGACATGGAGGTATTTCTCAACCACTAAACGGAACCGGGGATCTTGGCCTTAGATAGGAGTCTTGTTATTTGTCGCATGCTACGGAATGCGTGGTTTGTTGCAATGGTTTTGCGGTTTGACCCTTATAACACTATAAGTTGACATGATTTTGAGATTGAACTTGAGAAGGGTAACAACATAAAAACTGTCTAGACTTGTCCCTAGTGATTTACTTTAAGAGAACGTGACACATTATTAGCAAACAAACTAAACATTTTGCTAGCTAATAGCTAACTAAATTGTGACAAGGTCTGTAATTAATTCTCATCACATTCTTTTCGAATCAATCCAGCTTTCTATAAATAGTATGACGAGGTACGAGTGCATGTCAAGTATAAACACACCTTGAACTAAACTAGAACTAAGTCTTTATTTTTGTGGTAATACAAACATTTAGAAATTAAGAACAATTATATTTCCACTCTAACGATCATCAATATATTATACCAGACATTTTCCCTTCATAACTGATTTATCACTTTCATGAAATATGTTGATAAGAAGATTTTAATAACGGGATCATCCCAGTAGACCGACAGCCTACGAGACCGACATTCAAATTGTTCACTAGACCTACAGCCCACGAGAACGACATTCACAAAAAAAATTACTAAACCGACAGCCCATGAGACTGACAAAAAGAGAAATAAATGAGAGAAGATTTAAGAAAAACACGTCGGTCTCAGTCGTGGGCTGTGGTTGTGATGGGCCATCGGTCTTAGTGAACCCTCTAAAAAGTTGTCAGAATGTCCACGAGACCGGCATTGTCTAACTGGTGGGCTGTCCGTTTACTGGGCTGTAGCCTAGTTAAAACTGAACTGCATCTGAAGCAAAAATTATCTCTCTGAGAGGCGATTGCCCAGTGTTGCACTATGCATGTGATGTATTCAAGAGCGTCAGGTATGAAGTAACTGAACTTTCTGAATAGATTTCCTTTTAATAGAGTTTCTAAAAATGACACCAGTATTTCATTAAAATGTAATGACGCTAGTGGCATGACTGACGATTTCATTACCTCTGTTCCGATACAAAGTGAATGAATGATGTTAATACCATGGTGATAATAACCAATAGACCTCTCTGTCTTCCAATTATTGATGGATTGTTTTCTCTCACCCACAGACGTCATTTCACCCATTCTCAATACTTTTATTTCTTTTGTCAAGAGACGGTTTGCATGAATTGGTTATTGCTAGGTCAAACAAACCCCAATAGCGTTTTACGTTACCAAGGGAAACCTTTTTTCTAATAGAAAATAAATGTTTTTATGTAAAATATTATGAAAATACAATTCAACTGAATTGAATTGAATTGAATTGAGTTGCGTATTTCAACTACAAATTATTTTTTTTCTAATAAATTATTTAAATAAAGAATATATAGATTTGACTGATTAACATTTAGGTTATGATGCAAGGAGAATAACATCACCGTGGTTGTTAAACATGTAAGGTTGGGGAGCCTTCTTCAGAGCATGAACATGGTGAAGGTAGTGGGTTTTGTATTTTATCTGGTTGTTTCCTGATATTTTGTAAATAGCCTATGCGTGACATCTCTATTACTCGGAACAACCTTGGTGTCTAGATACTGGACTTTGTGTTAACCACGAGATTGATGTCCTTAATAAAAAATTACTTTTCCATTAGACAAATGTATTTTTGGGCCTGAATCATATTGGTTGTTGGTGATTTTATTTCACACCACAAGTTCAATGGATTGATTTCCAAGATGACGGAAAAAGGGTAGTATTGTCCTTGTCCTTGATCTATAGAGGAAATAGAAGGCTACACAGACAACCACGTGCGACTCTAGATCAAGTTTGGTCTTCATGTGGAAAGTGCAAACATTCTATGCCCATATTTGGGAACAATATGACTGACTGATATGAGATTGTATTTCGATTCACGAGACATTCCGAGCGGGTAAATGCGGATGATTTATTTGTGGTGGGTTCAGTGTTGGAGCCAAGGGACATTTCTGGCCCGTGCGCTGAGTTGTCAACATATTCAATTCTAAATCAATTGTTAGGATTATGAAGTAGTTTTGTCAAAACATCAGTTATGGGTTGTGAATAATGCAGTAGCATATGTATAGGTCACTCCTGCAGCTCATGTTCTCATTATAGATTTAGAGGGTAGTACGTGATTTCATGCTTTATTCCCATCGTCTTTGAGCTTTGGAGCAAACATCCCAAGTTTCAAGTTAAATCAATGAAATATCGCCTTCACCAGATATTTACGAAAGGAATGATACAGTTGCTTGTTCATGAAATTGTTTTCTTTGGAACGCAATTTTGTGTTACGTTGGAAGAAATAGTAAATCTTTCTTAAAACTATACTATGGACATATCAAGAAGTGTTGATCGGGTTGATAACATGATGCAAAGCGTAGAGTGGTTTGAAAGACAAAATCCAAAATTCATTTTACGGGTAAAGAGAGACAAATCTCAAGAAAGAGATCCTAACAATGCAAAGGTGGACTTTTGATTCTATTCAAAGGATTTTCATGTCTTTCTCTCTCAGGGGTCATCGTGTCCCAAAATTAATGACATCTTTTAATAATAATAATAATAATAATAATAAATGTAACTTATATAGCGCCAAATCCACTCTGTGGAGTGCTCAAGGCGCATGTAGAATTAATTAAGAATTAAACAGAAATGTTTACAGTATATGATAAGACTCAGATGTTATTGTTATAAAGGTTTCAAAAAGTTAAAGGTTTTTTCAGAAAAATGTAAATAAAATGATAGATTAATAAATATTAATATTAATAGTTCAAGCCTTGAAGGCTATTGCAACAATGGAGAACTAAATGTGAATTCTTTTTCAAGCAGTCGACATATAGGCCCGAATTCACAAAGAAAATTCCGTAAGCGTACTAAAATAAGCGTAAATAAGCGCACATCGCCCATGCGCGTGGTCAAAGAAAATATGATTGGATCGGATTCCGTGCGCATGTACGCTAAAAAAAAACACCCAGGAGGGGGTTTAAACCATCGATCTCCACCTTACGTGGATATCGCATGGTATCCATGCACGGCTCTTTGCGAGCAGTTGATGCGGCTGCACAACCAAAATTAGGAGCCCTATAAAGGCCTACACTCAAACACATGCGCGGGACATAGCGTGGGACATCGTCTGCTGTGTACGATTCCAGTGTACTTCCATTCGAAAAATACGTGATTTGAGTTTTTACTTATAAAAGACATTATACTAATTGTCACATTAAATCGCCTCTAGAATTTGTAAGGGTACACTTGTTTGCCTGACTTTGCAGTTCATTCGTGGAAAGGACTTCTGAATTATTTGATGCTAAAAATGCATAAAGTTGTATTGAAATAATACTGTACCGGTGTTTTTCGACGAGCCCAAACGTGGCGACGCTTCACGCCTGGTCGCATCGAACGTTGAGGGCGTTGCTTTATCCACTGGTAGAAATCGATGGTTTAAACCATGGTTTAAACCAAACCTTCTTTGTGAATTTATGTTTCCAAGGAAATACATGTGGCAAGTGTATGATGCAATAATTTATTTCTATAGAAATGGAGATTTATGTAGATTTATGTCCAAAACAAATCGAAAAGCAAATCGAGAGTAGCTGTCAAAGGAGAGCTAAATTTCCTCAAACTTTCCCCGGCCTGGTTTCTCTCATTTTTTTTTTTTTTTTTTTTTTTTGGGGGGGGGGGGGGGGACTTCACCTGGAATGGAAGAATTCTCCTCTGCATACACCCAATCTGCAGTAGAAAGGAAAGAATTCCGAGATGGTCTGTTGTTTTAAGCATTTAGCTTGTGGAACACAGACTGTCAAGGTCAGTGAAAGAGTGCATCCTGAGGAAGGTTAATAGAGTAAGGATCTCTAAACTGGTTCTCCATATAATTCATTGCATCCAGAGAAAGAGGGATCTTGTACCCTCTCGTTATCCCACTTCCACAGTCCTCCTTCCTCGAGTGGTGGAATTCGAAATTTTACCCTTTTTTTATCTCAACCATTCCTTGGATCGCCAAAATGGATGAAATAAGCGTAATTCAAAATCACCAGGGTAGTTAAATTGACACTGATTTTGATCATGAGGAACCCCACCTCGAATTCAGACCGCAAAAATACCTGTGCGTACTCCTCCATGCAAGCACTACACTTCAGACCCTTGTGAGGAATAGAGAGTGCGAGATAGAAAGAGAAATAGATCGGGCCTCGATTCTGACGTCAAAATAACATTCCATTCTCCGAGTAAATGCGATTAAAACAAAGTATATAAATACATCTTAAGCTACTGTTGAGAATACAATAGTGAGTAACCCGATTGTAGAAGAGAAAGAAAACACCATTGCAAAAGTTTTTAGATTCTCCGTTGCTGTTACAAGCCTTTGTTTTGAGTGTTTGCATTACTAGCGCCGAATCCCTCTTTCATCTTTAAGATATACATGGATGTTATTTTCATACAGTCACTGGTTTTAAGATACAGGCTTCAATGTGAGAATCACATATGGCTTTTTGTAATGCAAGACGAAAGTTGTAAGTGTTTGCTCGGTGGCCAGGAGTGATAATAGTTTAAAATACGCATAATCGAACTTCACGATGTAACACAAAAGTGTGCTACACACTGTAAAAAATAACTGTAGATTAACAGGTTTTTTGACTTGTAAAATTACAAGTTTTCTGTCAATACAGTATTTTTCTTGTGAAATGGCAGGAAAATTAGCAATTTTCCTGCCATTTCACAAGAAAAATACCGTAGTAACAGAAAAACGGCCAAAACTTGTAATTTTACAAGTCAAAAAAACCTGTTAATCTACAGTTATTTTTTACAGTGCATAATTGCATTGTCTACTATTTTACTCTTCCATTTCTTCGATTTCTGTTCAATTAAATTTCTCTTTTTCTCTTTATGATGTTTTTTTTTGTCTTCAAACATATTTTACAAGCTGCTTAAAACATAATAAACGAATATCAAGTAACGTAATTATAGTTAACATAAATGAATCATAAAGAAGAAATGTCAGTCACATGTGGTTATGGAATGAGTCAAAAACAATGTTATCGGCAGTCAACAATAAAACATTAAAAATATGAAAAATACATCGATTATCTCTCTCTCTCTCTCTCTGTTTGCGACATCCTTTGTGCGTCTTCAAGCAAGGTCATGAACATGCGTTGACTGACTCATTAATTATACCATATCAATAGAGCCACACACACGGCGGATCAAAACATTTTCCTTGGTAACTATAAGTTTCCACAAATACCATCTCCAAGCAGGGGAAAAAAGTGCAATATTGATTAAAATGGCAACAGCCCACGGGATCGACAGCCCACAGTCTCGGTTCTGAAAAGTTATACGACGGTTCAAGAGACTGACTGTAATGAAATAGATAAAGTTTTGTCTCGTACAATTTATTTATAAAGCCGATAGTATTTTTTTCGTAGATAGTAAACGTTATCGAATAGCCAAATTATGATAAAACAGGAAGCAACAACATGAACAGCAAAACAACGAACAGGATTTGCATGGCACCGGAATCGAGATACATGTACCCTAAACACTTCCGATTGGTCGACCTACGCTAAGACAACCGAGCTCAAGTTCAAAAACATATCCTGGAGTACAAATAGAGAAACCAGATATCGATTTAACATAGTTTCTTGACCTCTTGGTTTGTCAGATCTGTGTGTTTATGACAAGATTAGTTATTTTCATTTCTGGAGAAAGGCTGGCCGAGCGTAAACCAATTTTTGAATCGAAATACAATTACTGAATTTTAAAATGATTTTTTTTTTTCAAATACATCTTTTATACACAGTCTACTGTTACAAAAAGTTTGTATGTTTTATAAGAACTTTAGTACATGGATAAATTAGTCCAAATTTTATAATCATTGTTATTATCATTATTATTATTATTATTTATCATTATTATTATCATTATTATAATTATCATCACCATTCAGAGAGTTATCATAAGTTATCACAAATTATGTAAAAAATTGTATTCAAAATCGGAGGGTATTTTCTTGAAATACTAAATATGCATTAAAATATAGGCTTACTATATACCTTTCTATTTACACTTTACAAACTTTTAACATGCTGGATGTAACATTATAAAAAAAATGTTTACTCTTCGGCCCTTTGAAATGGTGATTTAAGACTTTAGTTTTTAGCGTGTATATGCATTTTTTTATGATTAAATGCACCCACATACTCCTTTGTTAAAATCTATGAATCCTAGCCATACTCAATGGTTACGTAATTACGTCAGCATTATCATACCCCTCGTCTTCTCTTTGACACCAGTAATTTTTACTCCTTTGGGCGATAATTATTTACCAAAATTCATTATTCTCTTTGTTCCGTGTAGACATGATAAGAGTGAACTAATCTTAAATCTTTCCGTTCGTTATCTTCTATGTTGATATCATATCTGGGTCACGGAATTTATGGATGTTTGATCTCGTGGTCTAGATTATATAGACCAGACCCCCTGCTCGGAGTCGGTGAATGGTGTTGAAATCTCCCATTCTCTCTCTCTCTCTCTCTCTTTCCCTCTCTCTCTCTCTCTCTCTTTCTCCATCTCTCCCCTTTCCTTCTATTCTCTTAGTATTTTTGTATTTTCCCTCTTTTCCCTATTTCTCTTCCCATTTCTCGTTCGGACAGTGCCTATCTACTCCTTCTCAACATTTTGATTCTTTGTTTGCAGATTGTTCATAACTTTGCCAAGTCATCACCGTTTTTTTTTTCAACAAACGCACACCAATGCCTAGTGCCCGAGGATAGCCAAGGAAACTAAACCCTGTTATAAAGGTTCTCCTCGCTAGTCAGGGGTTTACAAACATATACAAACATACATACATGTATATACAAAGCAATATTATTAGCAAGAGATGGCAATGACAATGACAATGACAATGACAATGATTTTATTTCCCATGTCAACCCTTCCAGGGTATTGGATAAACAATAATTCACAATCAGTTTGTATACACATGAACAACTGTATACAAATATATACAATATTTACAGTATGTCCGCGTAAAAAAACAACAACAAACAAACAAACAAACACAACTACAACAAGCGTACAATATTATGCACTGATTTGCACAGACACTTATTCCGTAACGTGGGTGTAATGGAAACTAGAATATTGCCTGGCTATAACAAACAATGTACATGTATAAAATTAATTAAATAAAAGTGTTAAAAGCAATGAAACAAAGCTAAACTACAACAAAACAACCCAAAATATAGTAGGTGCACCTATCAATATATACATTGTATAAACATATTTGAATATTATATATTGTACAATATTTAAGCATGGAGGGACATTATCCCCTGACAGAATTTCGCTAGATTAGTTAAAACCTTCATATCTTTAGAATTAAACAATTGCTCCATTTTCAATGAACTTGGTCTGTTTCGGCAGCACAGTTTTACAAATCTCTTTCTCATAGCATCTGATGCCGAGCATTCAAAAATGTAATGAAATTCATTCCCAATTTTATTTTGCCTGCACAACGTACAAATTCTGTCTTTTCTTGGAATATTAACATATCTACCAGTTTCAACAGGAAGTTTATGATTCGAGCAACGAAATTTCGACAAATGAACTCTATTTGAAAAAGGTAATTTGATAAGGTAGTTTTCAAGACCAACATTGTTCTTAAAAATTCTATAATTAGTGCAATACGTACTTTCATGGATATTACTTCTCCAATTTTGCGAATAAATGTCTCTTAATCTCAATCTAATCGCTGAACTAAACCATGAATAAGAAACATTTCTGTTGTCATAAAATATATTAGACATACCAATCTCGTGGAGACTACGTTTAATATATAATAACCATGGGGAAGAATAAATAGCTTTGTCATGTAAAAGTTTCAAAATATTACAAACTGTATTTGCTAATTTAGCCTCTTTACCATTAACAGTTCGGAACCAAAACTTTAGCATTCGTAGCTTAATATTTAAAGACATTTCCATCCTTCCAAGATCTCCAACAGCCATGCCATTGTGTGTGTTCTTCCGTAGTCGTAAAACCTGTTTACAGAACTGGGTTTGCAACAGTTCTATCTGAGAAATATTTCCATGTCCCCAAATTTCACTTCCGTACAGAAGAATTGGCACGACAAGACGGTCGAAAAGTTCAACTTGAATATCCAACGGCAACTTCAGTTGCCTTGATTTTATAATCAAACTGTACATTGCTCTTTTTGCTTGATTATATTGTTTATTAATAGCTCTCTTAAACTTATTATTGTAAGAAAATATCACACCCAAGTACGTATATTCCTCTACAGCTTCTACTATGTCATTATTAAACTTAAACTGCGGATATTTTCGAACTTTTCCTCTCGAAAAAATAACTACTTTTGTTTTACTAATGTTAACCTCTAGTGACCACATGTTACAATAAACGCTAACAACATCGAGAGCTGCTTGCAATTCATTCTCATTTTTCGCAAGTAGGAGAGAGACAGAGAGAGAGACAGAGAGTGCCGCGCGCGCGCGTGTGCGTGTGTGTGTGTGTGAGAGAGAGAGAGAGAAGAGGTGGTGGGCGGTTGGTGTGGGTGTGGGGGTAAAAATGGGAATGGTAGAGTCAAAGAACTTCTACATGTATATTTGTTCATCCACGAACCTTAAACAGGTAGGCATATTACATTCCTTGCCTAATCCTGTGAATCCACTTTTTTCCTCACTCAAGTTACGTTCTTGTACTTTCCTCAGAAAATGATTTCCGATGATTATCATCCCGATAAATTCACTACCGTAAGACTACTGCTAGGTTTAAAAACAGTTAACAATTGTGATCATTAATAACTTGTATCACACCGAGGTTTTCACATTATATAGTTGAAGGATGTAAACTTTATTTGGAATAAGTTCTGTGAAATTTTCTTGATTAGTACTCTTCAAATAGTGCTCTGAATATTTAAGGGATTTTTATTATTATTATTGAAAAATCAAGGCAAGGAAATCTGTCAGTAATTCAGTTCAGAACACAACAATATGCCCTATCGTGCATCGCACCTGCAGTGGCGCAAATCCATTTTTAAATTCGGGGGGGGGGGGACCCCCCCCCCAAAAAAAAGATTGGGGTCTACTGTTCCTCCAAAATGTTCTTTAAAAAGGTGGGGGGGGGGGGGGGGGGGGGGACATTGGCCTATTTTCAAAACGCACCTGTTATTTCTGCAAACATTTTTCTATTCATTGTCATTAATCATTCATGACTTAAAATAAGAGGAGCTCCGGAATTTCAGCTGCAATGCACAATGGCAATTGTTATGCTCGGAATTAATTACTGGTAAACACAGATTTCGAGGCCTTGAATTTTTGAAAAGAGGAAATCTAATTAGATCTTCAGGGCATTATTTTAATAATATTATTTAAGAAAGTTATACAGAAGTTATTCCAAATAAATGTATATTGTTCAACCTTACAATACAAGTTATAACTTTTGAGTTATGAACGATCAAAAGTGTCAACTCAACTGTTCTTTTTTAACACCTAGTTCACTTTCAAAAGATATCATACAAAAAAATATCACATTTTCATATGAGATGGAGGTTAGCAACATCCCATGACCCTAACATATACCGCACATATTGACTTATAGTCTTTTGTACTAATAAAATAAAATGAGATTGAGGATAATTCAGCTAGGTTTATCAAAAATGCTGTTTTTGAGGACGGTATCAAGGGTTCAAGGTACAAATATCAGCTATTCGTGTATTTGTGTTTACTACCCGCCTTCTGATTGATTAATTACAATATGTGTGGTGAATTGACCTCAGTAACTCTGAAATTGATTCATCTTCAAGGCTTGTAAGAATAGTATTAACAGAGATGACAGCTATGAAAGGACTTAATTCAATGATGATTAATGTTACAATAATCTTTATTGGCTTGTCGTATCTAACAAAGATATTTTGAAGCCCCACACGAATACAAAGTAAATATTTAGGGTATTGTATTTTCATAATAGGCAAACCTTTTAGGAATGTTGATAGTTTGTGCTTTATACGTGAAGCAATCAACGAATAAAAAGATGGTTGATTTCTAGCAATTGGTAGGCGACGAAATAATGAATCACCAGAGTGTAATGAAAGTGAGGTTACTGGCATCCTTTCGGAAAGTTCATGGTCAAATCCCACTTCGCACCACCTGTTTAAGCATGTTGTTTTCAATATGACATGGTATTGTTTTATTGTATTAATGTCATCTTTATCTGGTCCACTCGAAGGCCGGTACCACTGGACCAGGTAGCCTATCCTCCTTTCCAAGAATGGCACCTCCCCCAATCTAATCGGATTCGTCTTCAAATCTCTTTTTTAGCGAACTGTAATTAGCAATTCTTTCTCCATGGTCGGGGAAAATTTTGAGATTTCCCGATATCATTGCACACACAAAAATATCTTCTCAAACCTGTTCCAAGTACGAAGTACAAAGGTTACCATATTCGAGGGTAATATAAAAAAAAACTTTAAATCGGTTGTCACTATAGGCTTCAGATATTTTACCTCACGCAAAGTAAGAAGAAACTTTGTTTTTTTATAATGTTAAAAATTATTCTGATAAAGAAAGGTTTCAAGGTGGCAGTGATATAGTTACGGTGATGTACCACCCCCCTTCAAAAGGAGAACACTTTTTTAAAGGGGAGGAAATAGAAGGGGGAAAAAAGAAAGGTGACGTGAAAAGAAGATGATTCAACCCCTCTCACACCTTACCTTTACATGTTCTCTCACATTTCTTCTGCTAACACCTATTGCGACCCCCTCCCATGACATCATTGCCCCCTCAATGGTTGGACACACGCTACGCCACTACTTTGTCAGAGTAAAATGAACCACGTGGAAAAGAAAACACCCTCTAAGTAAACGTAAAACCTTCTGGATCGACACCTGGAATATAAGATGTAAAGATGGAGAAGGGAATGAAATTCGTGAAAATAAGAGGAAATACCACAAAATGAAAAAATAAATTGAAAATATGAATGTAAACTTAAGAAAGTGAGAGTATTTTGAATATTATATACATCTTATCTTGCCTTCTCATAATGTCAAAGGCAAATTCATTGTGATTTGTACGGCGTGACCTTTTGAGTTATCTCGTTGACCCTCATAATCAGTTGACTTACACCCCCCAGAGGCAATGGTATGTTCTACCGTTTTTAATAGTTCAGGCCTAGAAATATTGGATTATGTCGGTTTGTTCAGATGGAAATAATGTTAGATTTCAATGTTTTCATTTGTGAAATATGTCTACCTCCTAACCCTCATTATTTCTCACATGTTTTTGATTCTAGAATTTATTTGTGTCCATTCTAGACTCATGCATTCTGAATTCTACGAAATCTCTTTCTCGGGTATTACTCGTAGTTAGGCTGATATATCCTTTTTCCATCGTAGCTCTGTTTTCTCCTTCGTCTCATGTCTTTTACTTTACCTGAATCATAATATATATATTTCTTTCATTTGACATGTTAGCAATAATTTTCATATGATTTTGTATTTCTCCCCTTTTCTTCCTTACTTCTCGCTGGTCTGCTCTCATTCCTCTACTCCTCGTTCATGACAGTAAGTCATCTGAGTCTGACTCCCTCTCTCTCTCTCTCTCTCTCGTTCTCTCTGATGATGGTACAGGTAGGAGATAAACCCTACTAGGTTTCGCACGTTCGCGTCACATTTTCACATATGACATTTTAAAACCAATCCGGCTGTAAACCAAACGATAATACAAGAAATCAATCAAAGTAAGACGATAATACATTTCTGGAGTGCAAGAGCAATGATATTTAATATTCTCGGTAATCATATTTATAGCGATTGGACTAAAATAATCATGATAATGGCTAGGCATCGGATGAAGGACTGAATGAAATCGAATAAAGTGATATGAACAAATGCGTGTAGAGATACGTTTTGGGATTGAGGCTTGCATTACATGCTTTATGTTCATTAGTGAAATAACAGTTCGGTTCATAATAATAGTATGTGTAATGTGAGCATTTTCCTTAACCCATTCTTTTCTTAGTAAATTTTAAAAATATTTGTCATCTAATCGTTTCCCATATACAATTTAAAAAAAACGTCTAGTCACATTTTCTTAATCAGATTCTAGTCATTTGGACTATAGGATTCTGATCATTTTGACTATAGTATAGGATTCTGTTCACTTAAAACCCGAAGCTGGTAGTTTTGACTAGAATAGTGCAGGTGCCCGTATGAATAATTATTCTAGTCAAATCTGACTAAACTCTAGTCATTTTGACCAGATTGTCTTTAGAGTGTATACCCTTTTCTTCGTTAGTAAAGTAACCGTTCGGTCCATGTATACCTTTAACGTAAGAATTTACCCTACCTTCTCTGCATCAAGGCGGGAAGTAGCGGCAAATTGGCAGATCCTACTCCGAGATAACTCAATTTTAGCGGTTAAGTTCGCGCTTAGCTAACTCGGACACCAAAATCTTCTTCCATATACAGGGATATGCTTACACTGCGTCTTACAGTCAATGTATTGGCTTATAAAGAACCATCACAAGTATATTTCTTATACCTGGTATAATACCACTAAAGATATGGAAGTAGTTCGTAAGAGTATTATTCAATTCGTAACACGGCCTACGTATTCAAATGAATATCATCGAAATTCTAAACATCTCGCATTGAAAAAAGAAAAGAGTTTAATATATACAGCGTGCATTTTGGTGATGTTAGCGTATAGAGAATATCAGTCATGTCAATGTAAATACCAAGTTATGTATTCATGAGTGCATGCGGAGCTATGTCAATGTTTTGTGCAAGTTCGTGGTTAATTTGGAATAAGCAATGAACAGTTCGTTGTATTTTGTGGTAAACTGAGTTCTTTGGGTTCAACAGGGGTGAATAATAGCATACGAGAAAAAAAAAAACTATCCGATAGAATTGATTATGGTAAGATCTATGGTTCGAGAAATAAGTTTTCCGAATATTTGGTGGAATTAAGGTTTCGGGGAAAATATACAAGATATTAAAACTGAATAGTTTAGAAACAAAAAATAAAACGGCGCAATGACCGTCACAACCATTTTATTTCGAATAACTATGAAATTGTGTTTGAATACAAAAGCATCTTTTATTTCCTAGTGTGAAAAAGAATAATCGCTGAAAGAATGCTGGAGGTTTCTCATATTTAATTTGGTAGGCCTAATTATTCTGCAATCTTAATATGCAACACTGCACAAAGAAATAGTTTTTGAAATATGAATTCACTACGATACTTAACATTTAAAAGAATGTCCACTGATAGTGAACTTCAAAATAATCCTCCGGAAACTATTTGTGAAATAAAATGTTGTTTTCAGTTAAAAAGAATATAGATTAAAAAATAATTGTCATCCGAGTTCCTTAACGTTATTGTCTATAGATCAAGCAAAAACTATTCTAAATCAACCTGTCGCAATTGAGTATAGAGCCTTCATGCATCAATACATTCTTTTAAAACGTGTTAAAACATAATAGACCAAAATATGTCGACATTCGTGGACTTCATTCGTGACTTTTATATGTCTTTTTCCGGAAAAGGACCTCGTGGACAATTGGCATATTATTTATAGTAGCCACACCTAGGGGTCTTTTACTAAACAGTGAGGCATTCCATTGAGTCGGGTGAGAGGGACAGGGCGACTATTTGCTGTATCACTCTCAAGTAGTTTCTTTTTGAACGTGTCCGTTTCTATGATGATATTTATATCATTGCTATATTTTCTTCCTTTTTGACCATTTTAAAGAGCGAGACATTGTGTCTATCACATATACGTCAGCACATATTTTACACCGCTCTGTTTATTATATTCTTCTTCTCAAGGTCAAAAAGACAATTCTAATTCCACTTGGTTCACAGAATGTCCATTGTGAAGGCACGCGAATACTTTGGGCTACAAAATGACTTTGAGAGGAAATTTAATTGATACAAATTTATTGATACAATTTTTCCGAATTTCGATAAAAATAGCGATAGGTTATTTGAATAAATAAAAGCATATTCTTAAACATAAGGCTAATTTTAGAATTCTTGTACATTGTTCTTTCTATCTTATTTTTTTTTATTTGTTGTAAATTATTGGACTGACGGGAGGGAATAACACCTTCATTTAACGAAAATAAATATTGGGAAATAAATTCTGACACTAAAATATTAAAATAAAACGTTGATTGACACTTTTCATTTTCGTTTAGCAACGATAGGGCAAATAATTTTCCTTAGCAACAACCATGACAACAAAAACATGAAACAGGCGTTGGTCCTATCTAAAAGAAACCATTCTATGGTTCATCATGACTAATTAGAAAATAGGTCCCACTCAAATGACACAACGTTATTAACTTTCTCTCGTCTACACCACAGAGTGTTTTTATACGAAAAACCCAACCCTTTTTAATAATAATTAAACAAGTATCTTTTAGGTAACTCATTATCGTCGCGACATATTTAAAGGTGTACTACTCTTCAGTTCAATTTTCTGAGAAGGTGGTAAAGTTCCGGCGAGATAGGCTACCTTCCCCCGGCTTCCCTTTGTAAGCATTTCCGATGTCGGAACCAATCGATTCACCTCTACACCAAGATCACTACCACCGTCAACACGAGATAATAATTGCTGCCTTGTAACATAAATGTCCAGGACAGGAATAAAGACGGAAGCTAGATGAAACGGTCATATTATTTCCACACTAGTATGTCGAAGCTATGCAGACGACTGACATCGGATTCGATAGCAGTTCCGCCTAAGTTTAGCGCCATCACTTATTGGACAATATTATGCGCAGCCGCAGTAAGTTCCTAAAATACAGTAGTGAGCTAGCTTCGTATGGTGCAACGCTGGTATTTCATTCACGCAACATCGAGAGAAAAGGAACTGTACGAACTTCGCTCGCCTACGCCAACTTTTATTTGTTTTTGACGTATGATTTTCAACATTGTGGAGAGCTAGTATCTTTCTGGAATAGATAATGGTGATTTCAACATTACTCAGCTCATTTCACCTTCATAAATTCAAGCGAGAAATATCTTTTGCCTAGTCACTAGAGAAGGGATAATGAATTTAAACTGAAAAGAGGAATTCAGTCTGGTATCGGATAGCAATATTTATCCAATTTTCATCGTGTGGTTTTTCAAACAAAGTCGTCATCACGAGAGGGCGAAGCGAGCATTATAAAGCTGGCTAGGAAGATAATCCATGTCATTATCCTGGAGATAATAAGATGATGCTTTTCAAGCCGATCACAAGCTTCTTGTGACATCTCGTTTTCTGGTAAGACATCATCAACTGTTAACTAGTATTTTTTTCTTCTGTGGAAGTTCCTCTCGCATCACCACCATCATTCCTCCACCGGGCAAGGAGACGGAGGGTCGGCCAAGTGTCCGAAGTGGGTATCTAGGGCAGTGGCTCCTAAGCACTCGGTGCACCTCTTGGATATTCAGGCTCCATATCATCAGAAGATTCCTTCGCAGGAAGATGGAAAGCACGAGACTATGTCTAGCGGGAGTAACAATATCAGTGATCTTGCTCAGTAGTGTGGTACTCAACGGTGGTTGTAGTCTGGCGTATGAGTTGTCACCAGCCGCCTCATCGTCCAGGCGGAGAGACAATGGCGTGCAAACAGTTTTGGACTTATTGGATTTTGCTCAGGAGGAGGAAGAGAGGCATTTACACGAAGAATACGCAGACCAAATACACAATCACCAAAGAGAGAAAAGATTCCCAAGAATAGTAAGTTTGATGGTTATATGATGTTAATATTGAACAGTCTTACTGTATCATTGTTCACTTTGTGCCGTTATATTTGATAAATCAGCAGTTTTATTTATATATGTCTTTGTTCTTATGTTAATATGGTTAGAATGCATCTGAATGCCATGAATATTGAGGTAAATTTCATACATTATGTTTAAAAGTATATAACGAATCTTTGTGATATTTAGCACACGTTATGATGACAGTCCGTTACACATGATTAATTAATGCGCCGTGTTATGCGATGACTTTCTCTTCAATATCGATCCTACTTTTCCCGGTCTCTATCTACTCTCTAATTCATCACCAATAGCCTATATTGATTTGTTTAGATATGTATTTGCATTGTTACGTGCAAATGATAGGTATTGGTTCCCATATTTTTGCTTCACGTCATCTGTATCGATCAATTCGTGATCGTGACCAGATTATGTTGTACTACTGTTTGACTCCTCTTCTCTCCTTTTATGATATCGATATTTTAACCATGGTTAAACATGTTTAATGATATTTCCCAGAATTAAAACTTTAATTTAACCCGTGCTTTTGAATCTGACTATCGCAATAATGATTTATATCATGGTTTAGGCCTACATGTTTCCAATGGATATAGCGCCAAAAGAATATATACTGTATAGGACAATAATAACATTCCAAAAGTTCCAGTTATGTTTGAACTGCATAAGATACTCTCATACCCTTGAGCAAAAAATAGAATCTTATTATAAAGGACGATTATCCTGCTGTGTGACAGTAATTACTCTATAACAGAAAAATATTTCGCTGTAGCTGCCTGGTTATAGTAGTACTTGAGAACCTAATTAAGAGATTAGATTTATGACACAGAGACCGTGCGCACTTTGAGTAGATTTAAAGTTGAGATAGAGTGTTTACCTATTGTCAATTATTGGTTATCAGTTATCATTGTAATTGTGGTCGCACACGACTTGTCAATGAAGGTTGTGTTGACAGCTAGAATACCTAGCACACGTGTCAGGCCGGTGAAGGGCATGCAGGCAGGCAGGCAGGAAGGCATGTATACCAGGGTACTGATAAAAGACACTCTACTGGTCTTACATAGCAATGGACTATTCGATGTAACCGTTGACAACAAGCTATACAACAGACATCCTTGGGTCGGTTACCTATAACCCTTCATGTCAACCGCGGTATGAGGGCTTATCGCATCCCCATTCCACCACCCATTCTCTATAAACTACCCATCCCCTCCCCGTTTCTCTATTTGTATGTATCTTTCTTTATCTCTCTCGCTCTCTCGCTCTCTCTCTCTCATCCCTCTCTCTCTCTCTCTCTCTCTTACCGTATTGTTTTTCTTGTATCTTTCTTCTGTCTCTTGTCCCTCCTTATGTCATATATATTTCTCTATTTATTTGTTTGTCCCTTTTCATTGTCATTTCCTCTCCACCTCTATGTATAATATATCTATGCCTGTCTTTCTATTTTTATGACGAAATTCTATTCATCTACTAGTGTACCATTTCTGTAGATTTCATTGCAATTCCTCGCAACTGTTTTAAGAGCATCTTGAAAGGCTGTGCTGTCGTCTTATTTCGCCCGGAGTTCGTTCCGGTGGTATATTATCTTTGTATAACTGTAATAACTGGTTCACTTATCCAATCCTATAACACGGCAATGTTAATATGAATGATGCTGTATCAATGTTCAATGATACTGAGTGTTATGTTCGCCAAATACGCAGACAACTACATAATATCCCTCTTGCCTCTCCCCCTCCCAAATTTAAACATGCTATTTTTCCGAATTGGAAGTGTGTCTAAATATTGACATGAGAATCTATTGTGTTGACTGTCGAGCCCAAGGAATTTTATTTGATATAGATTAGCGGGTTGGGAAAGAAGAAGAAAAGAGGACAAGTGTGAGGGTTAGTATTTTTAGGTGCATCGGTGTTTTGCTTTATCTTCTCTTGAGCGCACCTGCTTGAAGTAAAGAGCAAACGCTTTGTTGTCTGGGTGCGAGGGTACAACGATGGTATAAACCGTTAACCGTACCTCTGTGATGTGATGCGGCAAGTCTTACCGCACCTGTCGGTATGTGATGGGATGATGGCATGTTGTTTGGGTGAGAAGTTTGACAGATAGACCGTTTCCTTTCAAGGCGGGAGAGTCTCCTCGTTATCTCTGATACGTCATCCGCATTCATAAATCAGTCTGCGTGAACCTGTCAATGCCAATCCAAGCTAGAGGATATAAATGTATCAAGCAATAAACATCACATTTATATTATGTTATTTTTGTTTTACTTTTAGCTCAGCCCTTGCACCGTCTTTTTATACATTCTTAGACAGTGTCGGTTTCTATTAGGTTTCACTCTATGAGTTATGTCTTCATGACAGTTTAACACGGAATCGCATATTTTCGAGGGTGAGGAAGAGTTGAAACTCCATGATATAACAGATCTAAAATAATATTGACAGCTAACAGCGAAAATTACAGGACGTATCTTTATTGGAGTATAAAGATAAAGTATTCATAAGGTGTAGAGGATGAATAAGAGCATACATAACGATAGATATCCATACGTCTCTTCTTAGCAAGTGAAGTTCATTAAAATGGCACGTGAGTTCACATGGGTAACGACAAGTGCATCCATGCAACTCACGCCCCGAAACAAAATGATTCCCCACAGCTCTCAAGCAGCAGTGTTTGCCGTGGTGTCAGGGCTATAAACGTGCCATCCATATCTATAAAGGTCATAAATTGAGAGACACATCAATGGGACAGTGACCATAACATTTGTGAGGTTGAAAGATGGGGAAATTGGCAAGGAAGAGTCGGCTGGTGGACTTTAATCTCACCACCCGAAGAAAATTAATGTTTTGCACTTCAAGATCTCTTTTTGGCTTTGCTGAAAGACGATTGGTTTAGTGGCGAATCAATCTTTATTCTTAAGTGCCCTCTTTGATATTTCAATCACATTACTATACATACCTGTCGGCTGTTCCGTTCAAACATATTTTTTCTGAAAACATTAGTTAAGGCTCGTGAATCATGCCATCTGCGAACATAAGATGCCACTCTGTCAGACACAGGCTTCAGTTTACCTGAATTTAAGACTTCAGTGCACTTTCTTAAAGTTGAAAAACCTTAGTTAACCTGATCGCACTACTTGTTAAAGAGAAATTACTGTTCTTTGATATTATGGAAATGCTTTATATAAAGGCGAATAATTTAGTTCATAAGAAAGTTGTCTGTCATATTTATTCTCGCAAATATATTTCGCTTGAGGTGACTTTCTGCCGTTAATGACTCTATTTTCATGGTTTTGAAATTCATGATGACTTTTTACGTAGGTAAAATATTCAAAGTCTTCTTTGACAATGTCGGCAGTGGACCTGCCAAAGAGATTTCTCACTGCTAGAACACAGGAGGTTGATAGGAGTCATATTTGAGATAGTGATAAAATAGAGGGTTAATCTTGTTTGCTGGTTACACACACTTTTTAGCGACCAGAGGCTGTGTGAATCCGTTTCAACGATCATTCACCTGGGTGATGTTTTCGTCCTCCGCAAATCTGAACAAAGACACACAAACAAAATCCTCCTACTTTTACTCTTTCATTATAGTTCAATAAACATAAATCACTGCTGCTACATTAAACATGAGGTGTATTCATAGAAAATTATTTTGGCATGTGGACCATATAGCATCGATCAAGAAATGATATCACATCTCGCTTCAATATCATTCAAAGTTAACTATTGATGACGACATTACTTCTGCTGAAGTAGACGAGTTCTCCGTGGCGTCATCTAATTGTTTGCCTTTTGGGGTACCATTGGAGGTGGTAAACTGAATGAGATGGATTGAGAAGAGTCTTTTATAGTCTGTATGTGTACGTTGGGTCGAGCTGGTGGATCGGGGCTACTTGGTACTAAGTCGATTGACATACAGGAGTCAAACGGCTTCTCTTAAAAAAGACCCTTTACTTAAGGGCATGTCCATTGTGCATTTTGAAAAGCCAGGAATGTTTGTGGGTTTTATTAGCCCATCATCACTATACTCTTCAATAACACAATGTATGCCTCACGCAGCGACCGAGAGATAGAGACGTCGAGAGAACGAAAAGAAATGCAAAAAAGAGCAAGTTAATGCGAAAAACCCAGTTTTGTATGATATCTCGAAAATAAATATCTGGAGATAATTGGCACTAAGGGTTTGGGGATAAATGGGTATGGGAATGAACAAAGGCATAGGAATGTGACCGCTTTCTCGACCTCGGATCCTGGACCATTGTCCCATCATGTGCATGAATCGAGTTAAAATGATTGCAAACCTGGTGGTAACTGAGTGGGACATACCCTAAGGTATTAAATATTGACGATAAAATAACTGCAGGTGGATTCTATATAATAGCATTTCTGGTTTTTCATTCAAAGTTGGTTTGTTTTGAAGAAAGAAATCATCAGCTTCGTCGGTTAAACCACCTCTCACACACGATTGCAGAAAAACAAATAAATGTCCAAGGTTGCAGTTTATAAGACATTTATGGTTTGAAGATGAGCCTGTCTGAAGTAACGTTTACGACTACAACCATTCATCATATTGAATAAACACCATTTTTATTGTCACTCGTTTTATAGAAAAAAGCATTTTTGTGTATTTGTGAGATAACATTTTTCCCCATTTGGCCATTGTGAAATTTATCGGAATCACATTCAAATTCAGCCGGTTATCATATTTTCCCCTGAAAATGAGGGGAAAAAGAACACAAAACAGTGTGTGTGTTTGTTTTGTTGAAAGATATGTAAAAAGTGCATTCGTTCAGAAAGCTCAAAATAAATGTCAATCGAAGCATGATTCCGTTAAATGCCAACCATACGCTGATACGGGAAAATTATACACATCAGTATGTAAGTTTCTGAGCACGCAAGTAAATTACCATGATGACGTTGCTGTAGAAAAACTGATTACAAGATATGGAAACAGCAAAAAAAAAAAAAAAAAACCCGCGCACAGTAGGTTCGTTCAGAAACTTCCATAGACTGATACTTCGGGCATGGAATTCCACACACGGCGGGTGTTGGTACACAAAATAATATCTTAGCGCAAAATATCCGGCTTCAATATTAATTCATTTAATTGCATCAAGCATCAAGGGGAAATGTGGGAAGTGCTGTAATCTCCAGAACCAAATCACTGTCAGCCAGGAAGTAGGCTGATAAATGTTTTTAATGTTTAACTTTTCAGATCTAATTTATTTCCAGTTTTACAATTTCACAGTGTCCAGCTGAAATTATTGGCACCACTTGCAGAAAAAAAACCATGTATACATATTTCAAAGAAGCAAGTTAGTGTGGGCTTTGCTTGAAGCTGTATAAAGTATAATATGTACATAAAACTTTACATGGAACGATATGAAACATTTGTACTCGTACATGCATATGTGTCATTTTAATTATAGTTTCTTTTGTAAATTAACTTGCCTTTAATCGTTGCTATGAACCATTCAAGCGAGAAACAAGTTTTATATTATGTAAACCTACCCTCATGTTCAACATAAGATCTACTCGTGCACGGGATATGTCATTACTATCATGACTATGAACCTTTTTAAGAATGACATGACCGAGATGAACCAAGCTATAGTGACAGATGTCCAGTAACAAGCTATCACTCTCATATTAAACCATCAGCTCATATTGCATGTTCAACTAGCGTGCGTTTCCCTTACAAATTCCCGAACGACGTGCCTTGGGTGTATGTCCTACAGCCATGCAAGTAAAACCGTTGAACCTCATAACCTCCTTAACGCTAAAAATATATTGCATTTGTCTTTTGATTTCATATTTATCTTTTTCGTGTTGTTACACCCTCGTGGGTGATGTAAATTGGAGCTCTTTGGTGTCAACATGGTCAATGTCACATCAGAATCAATTTGTCTCGTATCAACCAACAATTATTTATTTTCGAGTTGTGGGTGAGATCAGCATGGGTCTTGATACAAACCGCAGTCCCTGGTGCACGATACTGGTAGAAATCTCTATCTCTCGGTGTCGAGAATAAGACATCAACTCCCACTAAGTGAAGGGGAAAGTGAAAATCTTAAAATATCTTCTCTGTTGTAGGTTATCAGAGGTGCAAACGAAGATCTAGGGGAGATATTTGAGATTTGGTGTATGATAATCGTGTCATGCTGTTTCGTGCGTTGGGGGATGAACGATGCGGTTTCTCTTTTACTTTACTACTTTAAAGCGGTTAACGTCACTGTCTCGTCATATCAAATAAATGTGGTGAAAAACAAATATTGTACGAAGTTTTAAACCAAATAAATATTAATTATCGAAGCCCAAACGAACACCTATGGAAATTTTTAAAAAATACGAATGCGAAATATGGTTGGTCCATGTTCATCAGTATAGGATTCCTTTGACCGGCAAGCAATGAAGTCACGAAAATGCTTTAAGGATATCGGTAACTGGTTAGCGGTATGCGTAAGGAATTCTGTGAGGATGGGAGCTTGGGCGTATGCGCACCTGTCCCATGAGATACCAGGTAGGGGGTTGGATAGATGGCCCCTGCATACTCTATCTACTTCAAAACAAAAAAACCTCAAATATGCGACCAGTAGACGCCTGGCCTTGTATTCTGAAACTCAAGTTCACTGTAGTCTTTGCCCCAAACCTTATTGGTTTCAGACCCGACACGTATCGTCATTACTTCCTCATCGCGTTGGTATTCCAGTCCCATTATGAGTCCTCTGAAAAGCATGTTCGTGGATGACAATAACATTATCATCAATCATAGTATCGTGACTTTCAGTTTGACTCAGGGAAATAACAGTTGTATTTCGCACATATACATAGCGTAATCTATCTGATTCAAAATGACATATAAATGTATTGAATTGTACCTTTGAATGGATACCACGTTATACGCAGAGTGTAGACTAGGACTTGATCGTGAAACACGTTTATTAGGAGGAGAAAAATGGCATAAGTGGTTCACCATTCTCTTTCGGGCACGATGTCAAGGCTGTCGTAATAACTGTCAAATGGTGTCCATCTTTTCACTAAAACTGACAAACATGAGCTGACACTGCAGATTTGAACAAAAACACTAGGAATTTGTATTGAGATTATTTGTAGAATTATATTATTGTGCACTCATGTATTGTGTATTACAACAATAACCTTTCAAACTGCAGAAACTGCAATATGAACGACATGAGGAATTTTGCGTTTTGTGGCATATCACAGTGCTTAGTAGAGCACACAGTTTATTGTTGTCCTAGGATAATAGACGGGATTTGTCTCTATTACATCCTAAACCTTGAACATTGGTTAACGTATGGAGATAATCCACAGGCCTTGAAACTTGAGGCAATGAATAATACAGGCATTTAGCCAAGCACACCAAAATAATGATTATTATGATTATGACAATGCCCTTTGAAAGGAAAACTTGGAACATACCGTAAAGTTTCACCTGTTCATTTTATCCAACTCGATGATTAATTAAAGTTGAATCGTTTTCGCTGCTGTACATAGTACTTTTAATGAAATAATTATTGCAATACCTACACATCTAACAGAGGGATGGTTTGTAAGGTAGGTAGGTATGTAGGTAGAGCATCGACCCCATCAGTTATCGAACAGTGTTAACCTGCATTACTCTAAGGATACATCCCTCCATTAGCACAGATTAGTCTCAGGTCCCTCAAACAGAGAAATCTTCTTATTCCTCAAACTCCCAGAAACGTAAACATTTAGAAACTCTAATTTTAGATGCTTGTTTCAATGTGGATCGCCATGGGACTATGTTTCTTACAGCGATATTATCGCAATTAGCCTTTCCGTATTTTTTTACAACACATTTTTTTTCTCATTACTTATTTTATTGCGTCGATTAAATTCAGTCCATCTACATCTGATTCATCTGCATCAATTATTGTGCTATTTGAAATCATCCCAGGCATGAGTAGAGAGAAGCAGTGCATAAGTGACCAGGCAAGTGAATAATATAGGATCTTTTCATTTATATGAATTCATTTTAGAGAGTGCATGTTAATGAATTCGCCCGTTCAGTATGAAAGCATAGACTCTGATCAACGGCTAATCAATTCTGTCATCAATGTTTTATAGAACCGTGTAGAGCATGAACTCCCATACTCTAACAGGGCCTTTATTTACACGCTCAATGTTTGGCATGGCAGAAATATTTCATGATGGGGTACATCGAACCTTCCTTGTCACTCAACGAGAGAGTGAGCTAGGAATGAGAGGCATCGGAAAATGGAGCTCAAGAGCAGCGTTCAAAGTAAAATCCTTACTCTGTATGGCCATGCCCTGTAAGAAACCCATGTCGGTCGCTCGATCCTGCTCGATCTCATGAGACTTTCCTGAAGAGCATCCATCTCTATGCAATCTACAGAGTGTATTAAAGCTTAATTATTAAATAACTTACTGATATTCTTCAAATGCCATCGTATATTTCCTACATCAAGGTAGCCTAAAGGAACTCGAACTCGCTTTACAATAGCGGTATGTTATAAAACATAGGCTATAGGTCTATACCACTTCGGTGTTTTGTCCAAAGAGTATAAAATGAATCAAATATATAAATATGGCATGTATAGGATATTTACGAGAAGAACAGAAGAAGTATAATTATACCACCCCATACAGAAAACATTAGTAGAACACGTGAGATGAAACCTTCACCCTTCATTGAAGATAGCATCGACGGATGTGGAAGTAATTCTAACTCTGGAAGGCCAAAATTATTCATGGAAAATGTGCTCACAATGTCGTATCACGCACTCCGATGAAAACACTTGTCGATTTGCTGAACGACCTCGCCGAATCAAATTGCCAATTTCCACGCTTATAGAAGGCAGTTTAATAGACAGCACTTGGTCATCATTTTCGGCTTTCCTTGAAAGGATACCTATTACAACTTTTCTTATCCTGCCCTAATTTGTTGAGGCCTTTTCACAGGGCGGGTCATGTAAGTCAATTGTTCAGTGTTTATGAATAAATAATGAACGAGAGCCGGAAATAAGAACTTAGAATTGGGATCACTGTCCTATAATCATCTAACGAGCTTCGTTGACCTCTAGCGAATAATCATCTCTTTCTCTCTATATCCGATAATGGATTTATTCTGCTTAAAACTTACTTTAATTCTTATCAACCCAAGCAATATGAGTGGTTGTGCTAGTGAAGACACCAGGAGAACGCATTTCAGTAGTTTATTGTAGACTCATGTAAAGAGATAATATACTATTATGTTTTCATAAGATTCTTCATATTCTAACGATCTGTATCTGATGATATACTGATAAAGGTGTAAGCTAAGCAATAAGACATCAGTAATGAGTATAGTACAATTAGTAGCATACTAAAACATCGTAGTCTGTAAGAGAAATATATTTCTTGGAAAGTGGTGCAAAGAAATGAATGAATAGTCGCAAGATGGCGCTCTACACATTTTCATCTTAAACTTATTCGCTGAGTGATCAAAGGACTTACCTGTTTTTGATATTTTATCCTCTCTGATAAAATAAGGATTGAAATGAAGAATAACCGCTTCCTCCTGTGTATTGCTATTGCATGTATTTGGTTCCTTTACAATACATTTTTAAAATAAATTGTTTAAATCTGTCACCGGATTTTGTGCAGAATCTAACCTATTTCAAGGTAATATCGTTATTTTAAAAACATGATTCTTGGCTGCGAAGTTTAAAATGAATAACTCGTATGAGAACTCTTAACATCGTTTCAGCTGAGCCTCATGGGTAAATAATAACCTCAATTTGATGTATACACAACACATTTAGACCTTCACTTACATGTGGATATGCTGTGGCTATATCGACAAATAAAACCATAATTACATTGTTACTCTGTCAACATTATAGGTGGATAGCAAAAACTTGTGGCACCAGCGAAGGTGACCCATCAAATTTCTTCTGGACATTCTTCATTCTTACACTTTTTTATAGCTCTAAAATATGAAGGTGAACATGTGGCACTGCGCAGACGGCCTTCAAAACGAGAGAACCGACATATGACCACCTGCTTTTCGGTTATGCTATAAATTTTAAAGTTCATATACATGTTATTTTTAAAGCTTGTTAAGGGAAGTTTATTAAAGGCGCGTTTCCGTAGAGAGATTGAAATTGGTGACTGCCGATATAAATACGACCCTCTTTATGATGTGAAGCTTGTTATTGCCGCTTATTTATTTCTTCCCCCACGCTGAGTCTTCTCCGTTTTCGAAAGTGCGTCTTTTGTTTTTGGAAGCCCCGTGTCAGGTGAAATAAGAAGTTGCGTATTTCTACTCTTGTGGATAGCATCTCCTGGGGGTTAGATATGAGGCGGTCGCATTCCCAGCTTTATGGACACGCGTGAGGTACCATTCTCAAGAGAAGGATCAACAGAGACCCCTGGGTGTGGCTCAGCTGGTGGAAGACCCTGGGAGAGATCTGCTCTGGGTCTCTCTCTTTCTCTCTCTCTCTCTCTCCCTCGCTCATTTCACAATACCCTCAAATCAAGGAGTTATTACAGACCGGATTTATTTCCGACATGCATAACTTACATGGTTTCTTGGTTATTTGGTATTCACACTACTTTTTAAGTATGTACATACTACTTTCCTTGTTGAATCAAACACACGGTATCTTGTGTCCATGTGGGGTTGCTGAAGTATTTTATCACTGGAGTTCAAAGTCTTTTTTCCCATTTACTCTTCTAAAGTTCTGTTTTCTTTTGCTTACGTTGGAGCTGTATTTTATTTATAAGATACAAAGCTAGAGTGGGTTTTAAAAAAATTCAGTCATCACAATTTGAATCATGTTATCACTGTTAACATAGTTAAGAGCTTTAGTACGATGGTCGGGGAAGTCGTCTCGAAAATGGTAAAATTTAACTCAGCTGACATGATTCAAAGAGGGTGGTTCTCCTATATCCGTTTGATGAGCAAGAAGGGCTCCTCGTATTATGGTATTTAAATCTAATTCAGTCTCCGTGTAATAAACAAACTGTACAAGAAGGAGTCTTTCAAATGCACGGAAACCAAATGAAGGAAACGCCCAACACTTGAACACAATCTGGTTAATAGCCTGAAACCCCAAACGAACTTTCCAGTCCGTTATACTAACACCATACCCCACCCCTCACTCTTTATATTGACTCGATCTCAATCATTTAATCAATTAGAATTGAACGAATGACTGCCAGGGGACTAGAGAGCTTTCCTAAACCGATCAAACCCCTGCCAAACCTAGCGAGCCTCTCCCTCGTGCTCATGTGCCACCGAACTTACTTCCTGCCTTTTCATCGTCTAACAAGCTTTCCACTTAATTCGGGAAGAAAATGTCCAAATTGGCTAATTGGTTCGGCGTCCGAAGTGCCAGAATTAGTTTTTATGCTACAAGACTACAGTTTTGCAATACTTGGATATAACGTAGATGTGCAGATGATTAGCTGCATATAGTATTACCTTTCTGATTCTGAAACACATTCTGTAGGACAAAAATGATTTGTAGGTAGTCCACATGGCGTGGTGTGGACCATGTGTAAACAGTCATCATAACGTGCAGGAATTTAAATCCTCTTTTCAATTTAACTATAATTTTGTCGTATTCTCTTATTAATGTGATCTTCCTTGTATCTTTTTGTATCTCTACAGCCTATGGGTGAAACGTGTAAAACAAGGAGAGACTGTTCTCATACACATTGTTGCGCCATGAAGTTCGGCAGGCCAGTATGTAGAATGAGACCAACGTTAGGCCAGACGTGTAGACCCAACGCTCAATCACCACATGCCTATGAAATGTTCACCTCGTGTCCTTGTGCTCCTGGTCTAAGATGCTGGAAAAGGAAAGGAAAGAACATTGGGGTGTGTGTATAGTGAAGAGCCCCCGCCCTTATTCCCCACTAATTTTACCCCCATTTTCTTCACTTGACTGTCCTCTTGTGTCGTTCATCATTTTTCGATGTTGTACTCGTTGGGAAAAACGATGTTACAAAAAAAGACTGAAGAAAAATGGTAAAAAGCGGAAACGCAACAGGGCTCATAGCTGGCGCAACGCGGAAGGATATTTGACGAGCTTAGAGAGAAAGAAATGACTTGCATTCGTGGAGGGTAGTGAAGACTATGATATTATCTCGGCTTACCACGTTTCACCATGTTCCAATCCACTCCGTCATCGCCTAATCGAACTTGATTTAACGTATTAGCCAGGAGTTGTCTTCTCCTGTACTACTCTACCACAACTCGCTTACATCGACTTCTGCCAAAGCACAACAAACACAATCCAATCCCTTGTCAGAAGATGTGTCAGAAGCTGCTGGGTCACTCTCTTCTTTGGTACATACAATCACTCACATGTTCACCGATTTCATTTTACTACCAATTAACGATACGAAGTCGAAGTCGAAGTAGAAGGAGGTTTTTTTTTCGTTGTGGTCAACATTGACTGACGTCAAGCTGAGACGCATTTATCAAAGTGTGCTATTATTTCTCTGAAGTATCTACAAACGATTCTGAAGACTCAACTTTATCTTTGAAACACAAATGATATTTAATCCGTGGAAATGTGTAAAATTAAGTCTTTTCTTACAGTGGTATATACGAAGTGCTCTATAAATCAGACATAGCATTGACCAATATTAATTTGTTAAATATGTAAACTATTGTTTAAGGGTGTTGATTCTGGCCATTGCGTTGGTGTGATCCAAATTTATTTATTACTCAAACAGGTCTTTTAAAAGATCTACTAGAACACGTAAACACAATTCACACGCTTAAAGCCAATGAAGATAAGTGGTTGATTCGATCTGACGATTTTGTTTCTCTTTAGAGAACATAATGTGGTCTTAGAGGGTTCTTAGATTATTTAATGGATTTGACAAATTGCTGCATCTGGCCACAAGCCTTAGTATCCAAATCTCATGCCTCAGTTTATCCATGATTGAGTGGACAGTGCTCCAGTTCATGACATCACTATACTTACTCGAAAAATAACTTTTGTCAATAATTAGCATAATTTTCTGTTTGGACATCAAAAAGTATTCTACTATAATATAGAGGGTAATTGTCTTCTAAAGTTTCATGCAATTACTTATGTATTCATGACTATTCAAAGTATGGTATTCACAAAAAGAATATTTCCCTTAAGTTCAAACTGCACTAAACACCCAATATCTTTGCTGAGTAATGATAATCGTATTCATTTACATTCTAATATCACAGTAAAATCGAAATAATACAAATAACAGTATATAGAAATGATGATCCCTTTTTTCAAGTTGTTATTTCAAAGTGCATGAATGCGAAAATGCAAAGAAGATATTCGTATTAGAAATAAAAATCCTCATGGTCTCTTTGATATTGCATTTAAGATATAAAGTTATCCCCTAGTCCAATGGCTGAAATCTGCTGGTCAGGTCACAAGTTATTCACCTAAAACTTGTTTTTTTTTAAATATTTATTGTATCTCGTATTACAGTGTTATATGGATTTGATATCTCCATGTAAACATGTATCACTGAACCTGAAAATACCAGCCTTGTATTCAAAATGTATTCAGATGCATAAATTTAAGACATTTAAATATAAAGAAAAAGAAGAAATACAGTTTGATAATTGTTATCTAAAGAATTCACCTACTATACAGTCACCTCTGTATCATCAAGATGGGGGTTATTATTATGTTTCATTATCATTCATTTATACCGTTAATAACATTACAATTAGATAATTGAATAAAAGCAATCATCTTTGATTGATTAGATACCGTGATAAGGATTAACGTACACACCGTGAATCAATCATACAGCCTCTCCAAGATTTAAATATTCCCTAATTGAACTTTGTACTTTGGACATCATTAATATAGAGGGTCACAAGGAATCAAACAACTGTCACTTCTTCTACTCCTCTATAAGTCTCTTGCCTACTTTTAGTTCTTCTTCTTTTTTGTATCTGTACTAGTTTGTCTTTCTATCCCAATGCTCTCCCTCCTACCTCATTCCAATTTTGGAGCTGGCAAGATTTGCGTGCAGTCACGGGCTTCACACGACAGGGATGCCAAACTGATTAGCTTCGAACCGCCACTAAGGCGGCTAATGGAGAGAAGAGTGTCAGAAAGTAGGATTTAGGCAAAGTAACGAATTGAAATGAGTGGATTTTGACAATAAAAGGAACAGCACAAATAGGTAATTAATTCTTGGCTTGATTTAGTCGTAGACGTTTCTCTACCTAGCTCTATTAATTTTTGATATCCTTCCGTTTTGGGCCAGTTGTATCCTTTTGGGTGTAATATTTTCGTTCGCCGTATTTGATGCGGCATACTTCAGCAGTTGTTAATATTTATTTGCGAGTCAAAAGTTTATTTATGGTACATATATATTACTCAGTATTGTAAGTTATTATGGAATATGATGTTGTAAAAGAATATGTCTCACTGCAAAAATAAACAAAAAATATATTCGCAATAATGATTTTCTGACTGTTTCAATTGTGTCACAGTTCAAAGAGATAAAGGGATGGGACAGAGGGAGGGAGAGAGAAAGAGAGAGATGGAAAGATATATAGATAACGAGGAGTGAGAGAGAGAGAGAGAGAGAGAGAGACAGGAAGAGATGGAGGAGGAGGAGAAGAGAGAGAGAGAGCGAGATAGAGAGAGGGAGAGAGGTCATATTGGCAAGAAAAATACTGGAACAGAATATCAACCAAAACGGGGAGATAACTCTAAAAATGGTTTATGAAATAATACTAAATGATAATATTCAATGTGATTTCGTGTGTGATTACGAGTATTCTGTATTAAATGCGAAGTGACGTTATCGTAGGTTACAGCACGTAGTTCACGTTCAAGTTATGATATAAATGATATATATGCGCATATTGGGTAAGTTGCGTGGTGTGATATAACGAGGTGTGATATGATAAGGTAACATGTTATGTGAGTCATATGACATTGGCTTGATGCGAGAGGCACACAATAATTGGCAGTAGTGAGATGATGTTCCAAATTGGCGTCACGTACAGAGGTGACATCTAAGTGTAGTGAACATTCATCATACGAAGGATTATTTGGGTAACTACAAAGCTAACATGTCGAAACAAGAAAACACATAATCATCATTCAAAATATAACCGTGCTTTCAAAACATCTTTAGTTGATAATAATGTATTAAGTAATTTAACACATTGTTGTTTATTTGCATCATTAACACTTACGGTTCAAAGTGTGAATATAATGATACACATGAAGTTAGTTCAGTAAATTTAAATTCAGCATCATTATTTGGCCCATTTAGGTTTGGGTAATCTTTTGAGAATTCAGTAATACTCCCCCCCCCCCCCCCCCTCTCTCTCTCTTCTTCTCTCTCTCTCTTCTCTCTCTCTCTCTCCCTTTTTATACTCTCTTCTCTGATCACAATATTGTTACTGTTTTCTTGAGGACGAATTCGCAGAAAAAGGGTGCAAATTTAGTGCAAAGGAGATCAGGAGGAAAGATAAATGCACATCCCGTTTCATATTGCTCCTCGTCTGGCCACACTTCTTGTGTGGCTGCATAGTGATGACTCCGTTGATGCCAAGACGGAAGAGAATATTGTTAAGAAAGGAACTCCATGTCAATATGTCAAATAAAAATCAGCACAAATGACTGAAGCCTTTAAGATGAAAAGGAGTACATAATACACGTACCCAATTTACCGACTATTAAAGACCTAATTGCTATAACTTACCATAGGCGGCAAGACATGAAAAAGAAACTAAGTAGTTTGAATGCAATCAATCAAATTAATTAGGTTATAGTCCATAAATCAATTTGAGGAGAAATCAACAACATGCTGGTAAATGTATCTACTTAAGTGGAACAAAGTGCACAAACTAATAACATTAACACCGACGTTGGGGGAAACTACTAAACATTGTTTTACAAGGGCACAAATTGATTATATTAATAATTAATCAGCAAAAGGACCAGGGGAGCGTTTCATCAGGTGTTTTGTCAGTGATTTTAACCGACAACTGCTATAAGCTACTGAAATCCTTGCATCTGATTGGCTGAGAGCAAATTTGTCGGTAAAAATCACTGACAAAACACTTGATGAAACGCTCCCCAGGAAAAACATATATAGAACAAAGTTTTCAAAAGAATGAAAAATGTATACGTTACTAAGTTTGCCAAGCACACATAAAACCCAAAAGAGGAAAATATATTTTTATTCATTCATCGAAAATTCAGTGTCTTATCCAGTACAGGGTAAAACCGGCGTTCACCTACTCGTGTTTGAAGGCCATGAGGAAAAAAATACAACTTGCAGTATACAGCGCCCGAGCCTACCCAGATACATTATGTCTCTACCCCCTTCCCCCGTTTATCAGTTAGATATCAATTAGTTTGATATACAACTTATGAACACTATGTTTGAAACTTTCCAAGTATTTCTGTTTACAGGCATCTTAAGATGCATTTACCCACAATTCGACAGGTTTTATTTCCACTTTTAAAAATACTGGGGAAAAATCTCTCAGCTTTACGCATTGAAAAGCACATTAAAGGCTCAATATCTGGCAGTTATTACTTATATCATTTTTATTTGACTTGGCGACGATAGGAGACATGATTATAGTCATATACCAACGGCAAACAATCAATAAAACAATTGAATTATGAATTAAAATCTAATGAATAATTTGTTCATCTAATAATGTCCAAAACAGTCACTTTTTATAATCCGCAGACTATTTTTAAACCATGTTGTAGACTTTTCTTCGTACATGTTTTACCTCTGATAAAAAATGTTACGTTTATTACAACTAACAAAATTTGCTACGTATGACGTCATCTGTCTAGAATTACTGGGAAGGTGACACAGTATTGAAAATATTCATCAAGTGATCAAGTTATCGGATTCAGAAATGGCAATCAAATACATAAAATTGATTGGAAAATTATGACAATGAATGCTCTTAAAGCAGAAAATATGATGGAGTAATTATCTCTGGATGGATAAGCCATTGTGACGCATACTTGGTTCCAATCAAGTTACCGTTTCTCTTTTCACATTGACCACATTATTTGTCTCCAAACGTAATTAGTAAAATAAGTCTCGAATTAGAGAGTAAACAATAACAGAAATACGAATATGTGATATGATCTGAAGCGAGAAGCCAACAGGCTATTTTAAGACTCAAGATGATGTCTTGGAGATCGGCGTTAATCACGTCATGAATATCTAATGCTTATGTTTTTTGCCTTCGTTTCACGTGGAATTAAAACAGATTAATTCCGCATCGGTGAGTGACGTCATAATGGCCAGCAAATTCAATTAAACATCTGCACACTGACTTTTCAAGGTATACTGGGAAGGCAGTGCGTGGGATGTGAGATGGGACGCTGATGATGGGGTAAGGGAATCTACCCTGACACTGACACTAGCCTTGAGGCTCATTAAATATTGACATGTTTTGTAAATATCCCACGCGATAGCTTTAATCATCATAAACTTGCAGGTGAATCAAGAGGAAGTGTGGTCGAATTTACAACTACAATGGAATATTTAGAACAAGTTAATTCCAAGATTGACCAAGGAGATCACTACAACAATGGCATGTATACCTTAGAAAGAATATATAGAACAGGGAAAGAAAAAACACAAAAATAGCTTTATTTGCACAATGTAAGATTCCGTGCCAAAATGAATCAACAAAGACATCATAAAAGACTCTTAAATCAAAATAAAACAAAACCTGTACTACTGTGATTGGGTGAAAATACGATACGGTGGAGCTTAATCAATCAAAAGAATGATAAAAAGTCGAATTACAATGCTATTTTATTTTTTCCCATATTCTTGTAGCGCCAGTAGAGCTTAATCGTTCTTTAATGAGTATACTACAATTACGGAGTACATTTACACCTGTATTGGGTGACTGCCGTCCCTTGGCGGAATGACATAGGGAACTCAGGTTATGTCATTTTGATTGGATCTTCATAATTCAAATAGCCAGAGACCTATCTTAAAAAGTTCCGGTATCGGAATACCTAATGCGAAAATGGTCTTCTCTTGATAAAAAATTCACGTCTCATTAAGTATTTGTTTAGTGACCAACTTCATACGGGTTAAATTGATGATAACAACAAATGAGATTAATCGATTTGACGTTGAAAAGTGGGCAAATTTCTCAGAAATATGAAGTCAATGCTTAAAATAACTTTGTAAAGTTTGGAAAGCAAATTTAGGTAATAATTCTTTGTACTATACTTCATTTTAAATGCATTGACTGACGTCATGCCAATCTCTTGGAGCCTTAATGATTGAGCGATGTCGTTCAATTTTGCTTCGTCATACTTAAGCTGATAATGAGCCAAATCTGGATTTAAAAAAAAAATGTTCTTCTATCTCCTGCTGAAAGTGATAGCTTGTTAGCGTTACTGATAAAGATCACGTACAGGTAATATAACTGTGTTTCTTTTGAGCATTCAGAATAGATGAAATTAACTTTATAATCGGACAATCTTACAAATTAGGTTTAGCAAATAGTGGTTAGCCAATACGAAGCGAGATTTAGCAGGAGAAGAAGAGGGTGCAGTATTAACACTCACGATGTGCTAGAAATTCCTTTCCGCTTGTCCTGCAAGCAGCTCTAGTCCAAATACGGCTGAATAATCTGCCATTCCCGATGTGATTTCATTGTCAATTTGCACTTAAGATGAAATCTTAAGCTGCTGTGACTGCGTCAACGAATTCCTTCATCCTTATCTTTACCCTGGAAGGATTGTTGGCAAACATGAAGAAATGCGGTCGCACCATTCTCTGCTTTTAGACGATTCAAATTGGATGATGGAAACAGCTTATGGTAAGGGGAGTAGTGATGAAGTAGGATGGGGTGAAATGTTGGTTTTAGTCCGATGACGATGGTATTATAAAGGAGGTCCAAAGCAAGCTTGCCTAGTACCTCCTTGGTATTATTAATGAACATGTAGATGACAATGATTGAGGTTATCATCATAGCGACAACGATGTAATTGATGATGGTATTGATGATTGCAAAAAAATGTATTAAAATGAAATGTATTTGATAATTGGTATATGGGAAAATGAAGGTCATAGGATAGAAATAATTTTTAAAGACGACGGTATTAGTAGGGAAGGTCGAAAGCAGAGTTGTTGATCATAATGAAGGTGGTGATGATGATTACGCTGATGATGATTACGATGATGATGATTATGATGATGATTACGATGATGATGATTACAATGATGATGATTATGATGATGATGATGATGATGATTATGAGGATGATGATGAGGATAAGGATGATGATAATGATAATTATGATGTTTATTTGTGTCTACAATGAAGAGTTTCATTTCAAAAGACGCTAAATCCACTTTTAGCGATTTTGACGTTTGCCCACTCTTACCCACTTTTCAACGTCAAATCGACGTTGATTTTGACTTTCCCTTGTCCAAGTTTAATTTGGGTAAAACAATAGGACTTCTTGCCCAGATAATCATGATAATATGAAGTCTGGCTGTCGGAAAATATTTAGCAATCGATCATGATTTGTTAATGACTATTGTTATGATCCAAAATCCACAAAAGATAAGAATCAAACAAAAGATATTAACTTTAGATGATTTATGGTTTAATTTAAATATTTACCAACACCAAATATAACAGAATTACAGATTCTAGTTACAAATACACTACATGTACTTAAACTGGTAAAGACTTACAATTTCTCAGCTGGGAAATTCCTATTAGTCCAGAATGTTCCTGAAGTGTAGAGTAAGCTGGCTGCTAATCCACAAATATTGAATCCAAACGGTATGTTGTCCAACTGGCAAAAGAAGATTCCAGATCCAGCCGAAGAATGTCCAAAATAATTCAGGAGGTCATCGATGTCCAAGACGATGTCGATGACGATGTACAAGATAATGTCAATGACGATGTCGACCACAATGTCGATAACGATGCCAATAATGATGTCGAACACGACGTCAAATATGTCAAGGATGAGGTCCAAGATGAATTCCAAGATGAGGTCCAAGATGATCTCCACAGGTTGATATCAATATCAGATGGTGTTAACTGAGAACTTATGCAATATATGCTCCACGATGTATTCAGGGTATAAATTCTGAAATTTCTGTGCAAGCTCCCAGCTTATATACAATCTCAACCCTTAATTAGAATTTTCTACATTCTACTACAATATTCATGAAGGTTTGGAACTCTCTTGTAAGTTCCATATAGTTCTAGTTGTAACAAACAAAGGAAGGGGATTCCCCTTTTCTATAAATAGACCCATTGCAATGTTACACTCTTACTAAGAGGTTCATGTAAAGGTCAGGATACATGTAATCAACACATTCCAACATGTACATTATATATTGCAACAATTATCCTATAGTACATCACACACAACGTAAAGATCTAGAATGTTCTCTCTACTGTATGTGCATTCTGATTATTTCACTGCTACACATTATATTCACTTTTCACATATGAATATTACTCTCTCTTCTGGAAATTTCTATGTTCATAAAATCATATAGAAAACTGGAAAAATAACTTCTTTCTAGAAGATTCCTTAATTATATGACACCTCCCCCACCGGGAAAAAGAAAGCTTTACCGTAGTAAAGGTTTCTTTAAGATTCAACCTGTTTCAAATTATCCAGATAAGCCTTTCATCCTGTACAAAGGCATTACAAGTCATATCACACATGTATTTAAGGACCATCAAAAAAGAAAAATGCAATTATACTATGACAAACTTTGTCACAAAAAAGAGTAATTTCTCTCTTTACATTCTTGAAAGAGCATCAGCAATCACATTATTCTTTCCACGAATATGTACAATTTTCAAGGGGAAAGGTTGGAGCATAAGGCTCCACCTGAACAGTCTTTGGTTCTTTGTTTTGAATTTCTCCAAGAACACAAGAGGGTTATGGTCTGTGTAGACCATGATATCACCATTACTGTTGGTTAGGTACACCTCAAACTGCTGGAGAGCGAGTACAAGACTCAGAGCCTCTTTTTCGATAGTTGAATACTTCTTCTGATATTGGTTGAGTTTCTTTGAGAAGTAACAGACTGATTTTTCAAAGCCTTCTTCATCCTCTTGGAGCAACACTGCTCCCACTCCAACATCACTGGCATCAATAGCCACCTTGAATGGCTTTGTGAAGTTTGGAGCTGCCAAAACAGGCTCATTCACCAAAATGGCCTTCAACTTCTCAAATGATCTCTGACATGCATCAGACCATACATACTTCACTTTTGCTTTCAGCAAGTTTGTCAGTGGACTAACCACAGTACTGTAATTTGGAACGAACTTCCTGTAGAAACCACTCATACCTAGGAATCTAAGTAACTCTTTCTTAGTTGTGGGAATGGGGAAGTCTAAGATTGCCTGAATCTTTGCTTCTCTCGGTAGCACTTGCCCCTGACCAACCACATGACCAAGATAAGTGACCTTTGCCTTGCCAAATTCACTCTTCATCAGATTAACTACTAAGTTGGCTTCATCTAGTCTGTCAAACAGTAATCTCAAATGATTGAGATGGTCATTCCATGTATCACTGTACACTAAGATGTCATCTATGTACACAACACAATTGTCAAGCCCAGCAATCACCTGATTGATTTGTCAATCTTTGAAAGGTTGCTGGTGCATTTTTCATTCCAAAAGGCATGACTTTGCATTGAAATAAGCCATCAGGTGTGACAAAGGCTGATATTTCCTTGGCTCGGTCAGTCAGTGGCACCTGCCAATATCCCTTCAGCAAGTCTATCTTAGTGACAAAGGCAGAGTTCCCAACCCTATCGATACAATCTTCCAACCTAGGAATTGGATATGAGTCGGTCTTAGTGATTGCATTTACCTTGCGGTAATCTATACAAAATCTCTGAGAGCCATCCGGCTTTGGGACCATTACAATAGGGGAACTCCAACTACTCTGACTTGGTTCAATTATGTCATTATCTAACATGAACTGGATTTCCTCATTCACTTTTTCCAACTTGCTTGGATTAAGTCTATATGGATGTTGTTTGATAGGTTTTACATCACCTACATCTACATCATGTACTGTCAAGGCAGTACGACCTGGTCTATCTTTACACACATGCTTATAATCTTTCAACAAGCCAGATATGTCAATTCTCTGTTCATCAGAGAGATGCTTCAGTGCATCATCCAAATTTTCTAACATTTCTGAGTTAGACAATTTCACTCCACATGGTTCATTTGTAGACACATCAGTGTGAGACAATTCACTCTCTGTCTCTTCATTGCCTTCATTTACATCTTCTAGCTTCTCTTTTACAACATGTGCTATACCTATTGGCTGATTAGCCTCACGTTCAAAGTATTATTTCAGCATGTTTACATGACATACCCTTTGACTCTTTCTTCTGTCAGGGGTACTGATCACATAGTTGACATCATTCAGTTTCTTTTTGACAGTGTAGGGACCACTGAACCTAGCTTTCAAGGGCTCACCTAGCAAAGGCAACAACACTAACACCCTATCTCCAGGCTTGAAGTTGCGCTCTTTTGCCTTCTTGTCTGCCTGTGTTTTCATTTTAGCTTGCGACACTTTCAAGTGTTCTTTGGCTACCTCACAAGCCTTTGAGAGCCTTTCTCGAAACTTTGACACATAGTCAAGAAGGTTTACCTCGTCATTCTGACCCATGAACTTTTCTTTGATCAGCTTAAGGGGACCCCTAACCTCGTGACCATAGACCAGCTCAAATGGACTGAAGCCCGTCGACTCATTTGGGGAATCCCTGGTCGCGAACAGCAAGAATGGGATACCTTTATCCCAGTCATCAGGATACTCTTCACCATAAGCCCTAAGCATGGTCTTCAGGGTCTGGTGATAGCGTTCTAATGCACCTTGGGACTGTGGATGATAAGCGGATGACTTGATCTGCTTTATCCCTAACTCATGCATCACTTGCTGAAACACTCCTGACATGAAATTCGATCCTTGGTCTGACTGAACTTCCTTGGGCAAACCATACCTAGTGAAAAACTGCACTAGCGCCTGTACTACTGTCTTTGCAGTGATACTTCTCAACGGTATCGCCTCTGGAAAACGTGTAGACAAATCCATAATCGTAAGAAGATACTTGTGACCCGACCTAGTTCTGGGTAAGGGTCCAACACAGTCAACAAGAACCCTAGTAAAAGGTTCATCAAATGCAGGTATCGGTATCAAGGGAGCCGGCTTGATAGAAGGCTGTGCCTTCCCAACAACCTGACATGTATGACATGTCTTACAGAACTGCACAACATCCTTGTGCATCTTCGGCCAATAAAAATGCCTCATGACCCTATCCTCCGTCTTCCGAATACCTAAATGACCTGCCATAGGCAACTCGTGAGCCATCCTCAGAATCTCTGTGCGGTAACAGGGAGGAACAACAACTTGGTGAACTACACACCACTCTTCATTAGCTGGTCTCCGGGGAGGTCTCCACTTCCTCATCAATATGTCACCTTTGACATAATAGCACTCAGGAACCTTATCAGCCTCAGCCTCAGAACATGCCTTCTGTGACAAGCCTTTCAATTCTAGGTCCGCCTGTTGTGCCTGTACAAGGGAGGATTTGCTAAACAACCCATCATTGTCTGCAACAGAGCCTTCAACATTATCCCCATCCAAATCCTTAAAAAAAGTTTCAGCTAACCAGACATCAGTACTCTCCTCCACATCAATAGATTCCGCATCATCCTGTTCAGCCCTACGAGCCTGAGACCTCGTGACAACACAATCCGGGAAAATTCCAGGAAAATCCTCCTGCAACTGTTCAGTTTCAGCTACCTCAACCGGCTTCTCTAAAACCACTGGAGATGCAACAACTTTCTCTCCAGCCAAGTCGTTACCCAACAAAAAGTCAACCCCGTCCACGGGTAATTCCGGTACGACACCAACAGTTACAGGACCACTAACTAGGTCACACTTTAAGTCGACCTTATGCAAAGGAACCGACACATAATCCGGACCAATGCCTCGAACCAAAACTTTGGCATTCTCTGAACTCTCTGGTGGGAGAGTCAAATGCCCTGACATCATCAGGGACTGAGCAGCCCCTGTATCTCGAAGGATAACCACTGGCTTACCTACAGCACCAGTCGAACAGGGGGATACCTCACCATCATGCAAAAAGCTTCTAAAGCTCTCATCAACCTTCTTGACCTTATCGGCAAATACTAGAGAAACACTCTCAACATCTTGGACTGATTCCAACTGGACAGACTCCTTGGGTAGCACACTTGATTGCTTGACTAAACCCACATCTTTCTTAATTTTGGTCGGTTTCCCAATCAATTCCCAACAGGACTTTTTCAAATGTCCTGGCTTATTACAATGAAAGCAGACTTTGGAACTTTGACCAGCAGATCTTTCATTTGATTTCGCGCCTCTATCTGCCTGAGACTTGTCAGTGTCATTCTCCTTGCTAGCATGTTTTCCCTCACCAAATTTCTTGTGGGATTCAAATGCCCCTTTTCCCTTCTTATTCTGAAAGTTTTTGAAAGGAAGCCTATCCCCACTACCTCTGTGTGTGACCTCAAATTCATCAGCTACCACAGCTGCCTTACTCAATTGAGTAATTCTTTGGTCATCTAGGTGAGACTTAACGCCAAAAGGAACACCCTTTTTGAATTCCTCTAAGAGGACAACTTCTCTCAGTTGGGCAAAATCTTTGTCAACTTTCAGTGATCTGTACCACTTGTCAAACATCATTTCTTGTTCCCTAGCAAACTCAACATAGGTCTGGCCTGATTGTCTTTGCATATTCCTAAATTTACGTCTGTATGCTTCTGGGACCAACTCATATGCATTAAGAATAGTATTCTTCACTGTAGCATAGTCACATGATTGCTCTTCAGAGAGAGATGAGTAGACTTTTGCAGCCTTTCCCACAAAAACGCTTTGAAGAAGCAGAGTCCAGTATTTCTGAGGCCATTCCAACCTCTTGGCCACTTTTTCAAATGATACAAAATATGCATCAACTCCCTCTTCATCAAATTTTGGCACAAGGCGAATGTTCTTCGCTACATCAAAACCTTGGGGAGATTTCTCTTTGGTAGATTTAGTATTTGCATGTGCTAACTCCATTTCTCTCAATTTCAACTGGTACTCCCCTTCTTCTCTTTCTCTTTCCATCTCGATTTCTCTTTGTTTTTGTTTTTCTTCTATTTCTCTTTGTTGCTTTTCTCTTTCAAATTCTAATTTCATTCTCTCCTTTTCCATCTCAAGTTTTGCTAATTGGAGTTGAACATCACTTGAAACATTAGAAGGAACCTCACTTTCTTTACTGAGCTTCATGTGACTAGCTAGCAGATCAATAATCTCTGCCTTCTTTAACCCAGGGGTAAGAACTACTCCCAAATGCTGACAAACAGCTCTCAAGTCATCTTTTCTGAGTGACTTCAACTGACCAAGGGACAAATCTGTCCTCTTAACAAACACTTCAACATCTATTGTCGTCATGATGAAGCATGCAACAAACAATTACAGAATTTAAGAACTTATCTGCAATGTATTCTAGAAGTTTCCTGAGATTTCCAAAATTTCTCTCTAAATTTTGTTGTTTTTGACTTGTTATATTTGGCTACGTTTCCCGGACAAGCCCCCAGTTTGTTATGATCCAAAATCCACAAAAGATAAGAATCAAACAAAAGATATTAACTTTAGATGATTTATGGTTTAATTTAAATATTTACCAACACCAAATATAACAGAATTACAGATTCTAGTTACAAATACACTACATGTACTTAAACTGGTAAAGACTTACAATTTCTCAGCTGGGAAATTCCTATTAGTCCAGAATGTTCCTGAAGTGTAGAGTAAGCTGGCTGCTAATCCACAAATATTGAATCCAAACGGTATGTTGTCCAACTGGCAAAAGAAGATTCCAGATCCAGCCGAAGAATGTCCAAAATAATTCAGGAAGTCATCGATGTCCAAGACGATGTCGATGACGATGTACACGATAATGTCAATGACGATGTCGACCACAATGTCGATAACGATGCCAATAATGATGTCGAACACGACGTCAGATATGTCAAGGATGATGTCCAAGATGAATTCCAAGATGAGGTCCAAGATGATCTCCACAGGTTGATATCAATATCAGATGGTGTTAACTGAGAACTTATGCAATATATGCTCCACGATGTATTCAGGGTATAAATTCTGAAATTTCTGTGCAAGCTCCCAGCTTATATACAATCTCAACCCTTAATTAGAATTTTCTACATTCTACTACAATATTCATGAAGGTTTGGAACTCTCTTGTAAGTTCCATATAGTTCTAGTTGTAACAAACAAAGGAAGGGGATTCCCCTTTTCTATAAATAGACCCATTGCAATGTTACACTCTTACTAAGAGGTTCATGTAAAGGTCAGGATACATGTAATCAACACATTCCAACATGTACATTATATATTGCAACAATTATCCTATAGTACATCACACACAATGTAAAGATCTAGAATGTTCTCTCTACTGTATGTGCATTCTGATTATTTCACTGCTACACATTATATTCACTTTTCACATATGAATATTACTCTCTCTTCTGGAAATTTCTATGTTCATAAAATCATATAGAAAACTGGAAAAATAACTTCTTTCTAGAAGATTCCTTAATTATATGACACTATTACATTAATTATTATTTTGCACATTAAGCGAATCGGGGATTTTATTATTATCTTGCGCGTTCAAACAAGACGAAACATAATCAATGCGGCTGGCGCGTAGCAGGCATCTAAAACTTGTATTAGTTTATTTTGTTTTTTAAAACAATTTTCTCTAGATTTATTTTTATTCAAAACATGGTGGGAGCTTTTTATTCAATGTTAAATGGGAAATCCACCCTAGTATGGAATTTTATTTGAAAGAAAAAAGACAATTACGAGGAACAGATTAATGAAAGTTTGAGCAAAATACGAGGAGAAATATGAAAGTTGTGAATTTCTGAAGTTGTAATAAATCAAACACAAATTAGCAACTCAGTGACGTAGTTTGCGAGCTCCTCTCACATTTGGTCAGTACAGAAAATTTCAGAAATTTTCATTTTCTTACTCAGTTGTTAATGAAGGAATACATTTGTTTCGTACAGGTTTTGTATTGTATGTGCAATGATTATATCTACGGTGCATGTATGATTACATATTTTTTCTTTTAATAGAGAAATTGGAAATTTATGATTTTATTTTGTTGGTACAGGACAAATGCGAGAAGATCTCGCCAGATGCATCACGGACTGAGTAGCCAGTTGCGTTTGATTGATTAAAAAAATTCATAACTTTCTTATTTCTTTCGGATTTTGCTCAAACTTTGATCTAGATAAAAGTTGGCTTTTTGCCATCACGTAAAAATAGCAAGTATCAAATGCTATGCTAACAACATCTGCCCAATAACCAGTTCAGTGGTTTTACACCACTGAACAAACAGGTAGTTGTCATGTTTTACAATGTTAAAACGGCGCCTTGCTGTATTCGGGTTATTTTCACATTATCAACAGTGAAGGGTATTACTTTCGATTCTATCGCATTTGGGTAAGATAGTGGTTCCCAAAACCAATGAAGTAAAGGGTACATCTATCAGAAAGTACATGTACATGACATAACGTCATCTTCTGCGCGCGCTCTCTCTCTCTCACTCAAGAAATTAACCTGCAGTTATCGTCATACATCTCTGTCTTTTTTCTTTTTAGGCCGAGATTTTATGAAAACTCTAAAAAGAATGATGATCATGACATTAAAAAATCACCGTCTCTCTCTCTCTCTCTCTCTCTCTCTTTCTCTCTATCTCCCTCCCCCTTTTTGATAAATAAATTTGCTTGGAAATTATTCTTAAAGGAGAATTAACCTCAAACAATAAAGACGATAGTGTTCAAAGGTGTTATTTATTCCTACTTGTTAGACTATATGGCTTCGCGTCAAAATATACGAGATCGATACGAATCAAGATTTTCTGAGCAAAATTTATCATCTGCTAGCAATATGTATCGTCTGCTAGCAATACATGGGGGCTGCCATTTTTTATGTGTACAAGAAGATTTTCTTAATCCAAATGCCCAATTGCCTTTTTCAAAATTAAAAACCCATTTGAGATTAAAAATATAGAATAGATATGTCAATTTATTTTTAAACTGAAGATTTCCTTATATATTTCTGTTGAAAATCGATATTCGCTTAATATAAATCTATTTTCTACATACTGTGACGCAATGGACGGAGCAAATTAATTCAAATTTTATGGATGCTTCTTCCCTGAGCATCTATAGCGGCAAACTATGCATTCACCTGCTTTCGGATAATGGGACTTGAAAAGTCAGAATGCATGCTGCATATATTATGTTCTGCTCTGTTTGGCAAACCCAAGAAAACAGATTTTTGTTAAGCAAAACCAGACAATTTAAAAGTATCATTATAAAGATTTAATTTTTATAAATCATGTAAACACCCACTTTATATTTTTCGTCACATATGGGATTTTTGGTAATGAAGAAAATCAATTTAGGTCTTGGATTCAAAATATCTTCCTGACCGGAACATTTCTCAATGGTTCATGTACAAATCCAAATCAGCAAGAAAATGGCAGCCCCCATGTAAATGAGTAGGAGACGATACCGGGTGTTGGAATATCTTTATTTATACCCTTTTCTAATATCTTATTAGAAAATGATTTAGGCCAATAAGTAGGAATATATTACACCTTTCAATATAAGTAAATTTGTACTCAGGGGTTAATTCTCCTTTAACTGCTTATACATGAATACATGATAGATAGCTCAGTTTTACTGGCTTGGACAACAAAAGTGAGAATATGAAAATGTGAGATAACTAGAAACGGAAAGTCGTTTTGAATGTCAAGTAATGGCTAGCGAGCATTATAATTCTGTCATTGTAATATCATGAATATCATGCAATGTTCGAAGAAATAATGAATACGTAAAGTGCTATAAAGCATGTGCACGTGCATTAGTAATAAAACATGTCATTATTGTTTTAAAACCTCAAAAAGCATGTTTTATATAAGCATCTATTTCTCATCACCAGCAGAAAAATATGCTTTCATTCTGAAGACAGTACTAAGATACAAGTAATTACAATCTCAAAAGCTGAATCTCATATTAGAGGAAAGAGAAAATGCATTAAAAAATGTCTCAAATAAGCCTCCAACCCTTCGTCTTCCAGACATGAAATCTGACATAAAGGATCAACTAGAGTGCTTCTCAATTCCAATTACTTCTTCTAAATCTTCTAACTTCTATGCAATCCATGTAGCATTACAAATTTGACATATAAGATCAACCAATGCAGTCCTAAAATCATATAATTTCTTCTAATCCTTCTAAATTATATGAAAACATTTGGGTAGATACACTGTTGGTCATAATGGTAGCATAATTTTTTTTTCTACCTTTCGTACACTATTGACAATAATACGAGTCATTTTTTGGCAAAATAAAGCTTATATCTTCACCGATTTTATTGATAAATCTGTTCTCAACATATGAAATAAAAAATGTAAGACAAAAATTAATTCATACAAACTTTATACACTGGTTTAAACCACTTTTGACAAACACAATCATCCAGACCTTGGATTCCTTGAAAAAATGTATCGTTATGGTAAATGTTTAACCATGATAATTTTATCGTGAAAAATAAAATCTTGGGATCTTTTGGTGATTGAAGGGAAGTGTTCCTCTTTTTAATCTTGTTGGGTCACTTTGTACCTGGTATGGCCACCTCTGGCACGCACCAGTGCCTCCACACGCCGTGGCATACTGTCCACAAGGTTGTTGATGGTGTTCAAGGGCAGTGCATCCCACTCTTCGGTCAGTGCCTGGGCTAACTCCTGCACATTTTGAGGATGATTGTTTCTCTCATTGATGGCACGGCCCAATGCATCCCAGGCGTGCTCAATGGGGGTTCATGTCGGGGGAACAGGCAGGCCAAGGCATCTGCTGCACGTCCTCTGCGTCAAGGAATTCCCTCACCAGACGTGCCCTATGTGATCGAGCGTTGTCGTCTTGGAGCTGAAAGTTATTGCCATATACTCTTCTCGCGTATGGAAGACAATGGCGTTCCAGGATATCGCGGTACACGACGGCGTTGACGTTTCCTTCAGGTGCAGCCAATGGCGTTTTTCCGCCATAATGTATTCCGACCCATACCATCACTGAGCCTCCACCTGCTTGATTGGTTTCCTGGACACAGTCATTACGGAGGTTCTCGCCCCACAATCGTCGAACCTTCTGGCTCCCATCGGTGCGGTCAAGGATGTACCGGCTTTCATCAGTGAAGATTACATGGCGCCAGTGACCAAGCTGCCATCTCCTGTGCCTCCTAGCCCACTGGAGTCGAGCAACCCGGTGGCGAACAGTGAGACGTGGAACCTTGGTCATTCGCCGAGCTCTGTAGCCATGTTGGACAAGTCTCCTGTTTACGGTTTCCCGTGAAACGTTCACTCCGAAGTGCCTCCTCCACAAGTGGCAAAGACGACTCGCTGGCATTCTCCGGTTCCTACGGCACATGTTCAGCAGTTGACGGTCATCCCGTGCGGATGTTCTTCGTGGTCGACCTGTAGATCTCTCTGGACTCAAAGTACCCGCCTCTCGATGTCTTCTGAGGATGCGGCACACACAACTCTGCGATAGTCCAAGAATATCTGCAATCTGGGCCTGTGTCCGTCCATTCCGTCGGAGTGCAAGGACCCTCTGACGAATTGCAAGTGCCGTTGGGCGAGGCATAGTGTAAGGAATCAATGTATCAAATTTGGTAGGAATTGATCAAGCTAACTCTGAAAACGGGCTTTTAACACACGTAGGCTTTCTGCACGAAATGGACAGCAAAACAACAGCAGAAAGGAGGCTCTGGTTTCATAGCACCAAACAATAAGATAGGCCACGTTATGGAATGTTTCACTTGACCGACTTTTACCTCGACAATACAAAATCATTATGTAATCAATGAACCTGGTCAATATTATCTATTTAGGCTTTTAAATATGATTAAATCAACGGATGACTATGAAAATACGAATTATGCTAACATTATGACCAACAGTGTACATGCAGCACCCGGCCCCTCCGTTTTCGTCTTGATTAGTTATGTGTATGGCAAAGTGTAATATCAATTCAAACAAGTCACCAAAAATGTGTTGAAATGTTTTTTCTCGTATTGAATATTACACATGATGCTTCAGTCCACTGCGCCAAAAGATTCCTAGAATGATAGTATGACATCGTTCAAAAAGAGATTGTGAAATGAATAAAAAGAGCAAACACTGTGTAGATTTAGGAGCATGAATTATTGCCTTTATAAGCTTGGTCAGCGTGGGTATTTACGCAGAGGAAAATAATATTGTCTTGTGTGTACAGGGGCGTTTAGAATTGATCATGATGTATATCTTCTTTCCATGATCCAGAAATAATATAGCACCCATTTAGAAATTTTAGGTTTAAAACAAGGTTGATTTATCTTCATGATTTTTGATCTTCCGCCTTGATTTTTTTGTCGTTGTGATGCATTATCTGTGAATGTATGATATAGTGATGATGTCAGCTGAATGGGAAATACAAATGGAGCTGTAGGAAATGATTACGTTAAAACCTCATCAGTGTTAAAAAAGACAACTTTGAGATGCAATGCGTCATCTTCTAAATCTGATTGATATTAGGAATCTCATAATGCTATAATAATCTTATTTTTCATTAGTTTGCCTTGTTAGCATTTAATCATTTTGAAGGTGAAAGAGCCATCTTGTAAGTGAAAAAATCTGAAATAAAGAAATTAAATCACGAAATAATACTTTTATGTTCATTTTTCATAAATGAATTTTAACAAGGATTCTTTTATGATGTACATTAAATAGCAAAATAGATTTATACTTTATTAAAACATGGTTCGAAACATTTTATAGTGCAGTGATAATTATTATTATCATTACCATAATGGTAAAAACAGTAATAGAAATAACAATAATCGTAGTAGAAGCAGAAGTAGTATGTTTGTTTCTGTTCTTCTTATTGTTGATGTTTGTGTATATTTATTTTCATTATATAGTTTTTATCAGTGTCATTAAGTTTCTTTTTAATCATGATTAATATTTATCATACGAAACATGTAGTAATCGTGTATACGAAATAATGATGTCAAATTGTACTCAGAATAAAATAATTCAGTTGAACTATGATGGATATATAGCAAAGAATAAGCATTAAAAAGTTGCGGAAATATTATATGTATGTGATTTTGCATATCGGAAGAAACTTTTGATTTTACTGGGAACCCTAAGAATAGTTTTAAGAACGTCACCAGACTATTTTCCTTGAAAATGTCGCTCTCTAAATTTGCAGACAAACTAACACCCAAGGTTCGTAAATTTTGAGATTTGAAGTTGGGTGGTTAAAAAAATTCTAATAATCTTACAAAAATCAATACGATACTCATATTACACTAAGGAGGTTAGGGTAGGAGTACGGCATTGAAATTTGAACTCTAAAACGTGGGTTGTGTGTGATACATGCATACTCACTTTCGAAAGACATAAACAATGATACATAACATACTTCTTATCACTAGAGGGAAGGTCTGGGTGAAGAGTCATTCTCTCTCTCTCTCTCTCTCATTCGAAGATAACATACATGTACCTGTATATTCAAATCGTGAAAGTCGCGTTTCCTTTCTATAAGTCTTCAAAGTCTCTATTCCTGCTTTCAATAAACTCTTGGTCCAATATGACAACATCTCCCATTGCCATTGTTAAATTCTACTATGATCATTTGCTTTCAAAATTTAATTTCCATATTTTTTAGTTATCTTTATATTGTAATTATAAAGAGGAGATTATTAATAATCATAATATTTTTTAATAAAGCCTGAAAAAATCGTAGCGCCCCGACCGGGAATCGAACCCGGGCCACTGGCTTAACGTACCAGTGCTCTACCACTGAGCTACCGATTTTTTCAGGCTTTATTCAAAAAAATGTATGATTATTAATAATCTCCTCTTTATAATTACAATTTATACTAAAACTGCTGCATAGGGGCATAAAGGTGATGGATTTCACCGCTTCTATGTGGCCGTCACTTAAATAAGCCAGTTCGGGGTTAGCGCATGGTACAAATGACCCCAAATATCCACAGATATTTTAGACATGGAGGGTCCCTTTATGTGCACTTCAGAAAAATAACTCTGGGAGTGATAGAGGTGCCTCATGAATAGCTTTTGTTTCCCCCTTTAAAAAGAATACTTCCACCTGGATATCATGGAATGCACCATTAGTGCATAATTGAATAATGATTACATGACATTCATGAGCACATATCGAATATTAGTGTCAGTGGGTTTTAGAATTTGGTACAGATGACCTTTATCTGCTCATGCTCAGATTGCATCTCCGAAGTGGCCATCACTTAAATTGGAGGAGGCCTGCTATACGGTCAAGAATGAATGGTGGATGCCTTCCCTGTATAGTTTGGTAAAAAACAAGTGACTATAAGCCTGAAATGACTGCACCGTCCGGCCGTGTCTCGGTAGCTCACTGGTATAGAGCATTGGTACGTTAAGCCAGTGGCCCGGGTTCGATTCCCGGTCGGGGCGCTACGATTTTTTCAGGCTTCATTAAAAAAATATTATGATTATCTTTATATATTTTAATGCTGTTGCTGCATAAACGTTAATCATCGTGACTGTGTAGTTATAGTAGACTAAAGCTTTGCTTACAATCAATTTATTGTGTAATTATAAGCATTTCATCTACATGTACTTCCTATGTTATACATTAGCACATTGTATGACATCTGATTGTATCCAAGCACATTACTATAAACGGACTTTGATAAACATATGTCAATTCTGAACTATAATTTCCTTTACAGCTTCACGGGAGGTGTATTAAAAAGAAAACATGTTAATGGTATTTAGAAATCATTCCGTTGTGTGTTTCCCCAACAAACTTGACTTTTCTGGTCCGCAAACAATGCCGTAAATGCCTCCACTGACAAATCAAGGTTCAATCAGATAAGAAGAGAGGGGATGAGAGAGAGAGCGAGTTTGCACAAAACGGGGAGAGGCGGGAGAAAAGAAAAGTTGCATGGGATATTGCCCTGGGCATTTAAATATCAGAAGAAAAAAACTTTTCAAGGTTGTTTTCTGTGCACAAATATCATAACTCATATCTAACTGGTCGCTCCAAGCAGGTGGTATGCAAGGCAATGGTATGCTACATAAGCATAGCGTTTTGCACCTGTCTCAATCTGTTGCTATCGTGCAGGGGGCACTTTTCTCTGAATAATAAATAGACGTATCAATCCAGCATAGGACTATGGAATGTGATATCTCTCACTGTTTCCCCCTTTACCTTCTCCATTTTCTTGTTTCTTTTAAACTAGAAAAAAAAAAACCGTTGAGATTTTGTCAAATCACCCCGATCATATTGGTGATAAACAATGTACCTCATGGCTTTGATATACTCTGACAAGGAGTTCAATTTTAGTTTCTTCGAGGCTATTTATAAACCCTTTTTATTTGCCTGAGAATATCCAAATTACTTAATTTCGAGTGCTTGCAATGTGATTCGGACTTCGGAGATTACAATTGTAAAGCATTTTTGTAGTAAATATTTGGCAATGATAAAGGTATAAACCTAAAATAGATTCAGCTTATCAGTCAAAACGTGAACACAAGGATTATCAGGTGTCTTTAGACTTTATGCAACGACTGCTAACATGGCTAATGACATTTTGAAGTTTTCAAAACAATAACACGTGGTAATGACTATTGGTTTCATAACTTCAGTAAATGTGGTCAAAATATTCCAGTATCAAAACTTTTCAAAGGCGGACAAAACACTTCAAGTGATTCAGAATCTACCAGTTGAATGAAAACGAATAGTGAAAACGGACTGTATATAATGCGAACAAAACAAACAAATCTACATTCATTAACATCTAGATAGAAATGGAACTTGACGAAGAGTGACCCACCCGGCCAGGTGGCCTCTCGCAGGGGTGCCAATAAATGACAACATACCTTCGTGAGACTGTACGAAGATGGTTGAAATCATTCAAATTCTAGATAGCGATTGGAGTATGATTATGAAATTATTAGGTATAGTGTTTGTGAGAAAAAGGTAGACATCATTGACCGAAATTTTCTACAAAAATCATTCTTGCTGACCATACCTAGGATCGTTTTGTGTCATAGTTATACCCTACTCAGACAAAAATCAAACAGTATATTAAACTATATTCTATTTGTTTCCTCTTATTGTGTCCCTGTAAAAAGCTTGCTTATTTTTTTTAAAAATCTATTCATAACTTTTATTAGATTTGACATAGTATACAAGAAGTATAATGAATAAGTATATAAGTATTTGATGCATTAATAGTCTCATAAACATAATTATGTGAAAAGTATTGGGAAAATTACCTTCTCCTTTTTCCACTGTTTTAAATTGAACTACCGTGTATATTCATTTTATTCATTAAAAAAAAACATGACGAGACGTTATAAAAATAAATGTATTTAATTAAGAGACTTTACGAGCATACTCGTAAAGGTGAAAGTAAGGTTGTGGGATATCCATACGTTTGTGTGGGTGGATAAAGAGCGTGTGCGTGTATTCAGGGATTCGTGTTCAATGCCATTATCGTAGCTGCCCTAGATCTGAAATTATGAATGCAATATACAATTTGATGTGGGTGATACACGGCTAAAATTACATATGACCTGTTCTTATAAAGTCTAATGAAGTGTATATTTTAATCGAATTAATTAACAAGTGACATTTCTAGGTATCAACGATGTTGACAAGTTTTCTGAGAAGGGATTACTTCATCAAATCACACATGCAGGCACCCGCAGGATAAAAGTAATCTTTTATATCCCGATTCTTGCTCTTTCTTAATCTGCTTCTCCAATATTTTTTTATTATATATTTTAGTAAGGTTAAGTCTTCAGATATATATATATATATATAAATATATATGTGGTTCTAAATTACAAAGGGATAGGAGATTCTCGACCAGAATCTTGGACTTACAATAATTAAATAATTATTAATTCAACCTGTATAAGATACTTTCGTCGAGATTTGTGTTACTTAAACAAAGAAAATGGCATGTGCATAGTTATTACGTGATTTGGATGCTTCCCTTCCTACTCTTTAATCAAAAGTAGATCGAATATTACACCAAGTGAAAAAAATAAAAAATCTGAAAGTGTGACAGCGGAAAACTTTGGGTAATTTCCGTTACAGATAATAAAGTAGACATTATTGTCACTACACATCCAGTATTTGTAAGATGCTTTCAACGGCCTTAATCAAGCTCCCATCCCTTCAAAGCTCCGTTTCTCTGTTCAAGAAGATATCACTCCTTGCTCCGATCAACATTATCAATGGTATATTTTGCTAAGTAAAAAAAAACCCCGTTATGGCTTATTTTGATCCAGGCAATCTTCCAACGTATGTAAAAGGTATATAAAAAAGTTAGACATTGCCACACCAAGGTAAGGTAAAGAAGAAGAAGAAGAAGAAGAAGAAGAAGAAGAAGAGAAGAAGAAGAAGAAGAAGAAGAAGAAGAAGAAAACAAGAAGAAGAAGAAGAAGAAGAAGAAGAAAATTGGCATTGTTGATAGAGACCTGTCCTGAGACAAGACCAGAAGGAAAAAAAGCGGAATTTTTTTAGGAGCAGTGATAGCCGTTCAGAACTCGTGCTTTACTTGTCCTTTGACAAAGAGAAATGGGACAAGAGTCGTACTTCTGTTGAATAGAACTCTGAAGACATGGTGTGATTCTTGCATTGCCGATATAACATTATCGGATAGTTCGGGGTAGGTCATTTCTCACTACGGGGCACGCGAACAATTTGCGAAGGATGCGATATCGAAAAAATGGCAAAGTCCAACATTCGTATTTTAGGCTCCAAAGGTTCGCCAAAACATGCGAGGGGGTTCGGAAGCGTCGTCAATTGTTCCCGGAGTCGTTTTTAGTTCGGCCTGAATTTAAAAGAAGTTTGAAATTTCTTGCGAACGTTTCTAGCATCTCGGGTCGTGATTTGCTCATGATTTGCTCTTAAAAATGTCTTAAAAACTTCGTCCTACTTACCTACAACTTACTCACCTACAACCTACTCACGACGTGCGCGATGTTCGCAAAATCTTCGTAAAACCCCAAACAGCATGCCTTGGCGGAAAATCCGCACCACGTGACGTCTCGCCTATATAAAGAGCATGGCCGAGGTATCTGACTTCATACTGCGACTAGACAGCGAACTATTCACGAAGAGACCGATCAATTCAAGACTCACGTTTGCATTTTACTCGCGTGTTCTTCGTGTATGTAGACTGGCCATAGTTCGGTTACATGTCGTTTTTCCGAAGGTTCGTATTTCCGAAGGTTCAGAATTCCGATAGGTTCGTTATTCCGAAGGTTCGTAATTCCGAAGGCTCGTTACTTCGAAGGTCCGTAATTCCGAAGGTTCGTTTTTCCGAAAATGAAAGAGGGTTCATAATTCCGAAGGTTCGTATTTCCGAAAATGAAATAGGGTTGGTAATTCCGAAAATGAAATAGGGTTAGTCATTCCGAACATGAAATAGGGTTCGTAATTCCGAAAATAGGGTTTATAATTCAAAAAATGAAATAAGGTACATAATAAGAACTTTCGTTAGGTTATTATTTGTTTTTTCTTCTATCTTCTTTTCTTACTATCTTACATTATATTATATAACATAACATAGGGAAAAATAGGGAATTATCTGGCGGCCGCCAATGTTGTGTTGTTTTCCTTCCATCATCTTCCCTTTCTAACTTTACTTATGTTATTATTTGTTTTTATCCTTCTATCTTCCACTCTTTCTACCTTTCCTTTTGTTACTCTTTGTTTTTATCCTATCATAAGGAAAGATAGAAAGAGAAGAAGATAGAAGAAACTTAAACAAAAAATAACATAAAGAGGATAGAAGGATAAAAACAAAGAATAAAATAAGGAAAGATAGAAGGCAAAATAAAAGAATGAAACAAAGAATAACATAAGGAAATATAGAAAGTGAAGAAGATAGAAGGAAAATATTTAAATAACATAATACATGTATAAGGAAACACATAATTATCTTGCGGCCGCCAGATAATTTTACTTTTCCTTATGTTATGTTGTAGATAGAAAGAGGAAAGGAAAGAAGCATAAAAACAAAGACATATGAAAAGATAGAAAAAGAAGAATACAGAAGGAAAAACAAAGGAAATATAGAAATAGGAAATGAAAGAAGGATAAAAACATAGAATAACATGAGGAAGAATTGATCCGGCAGCCGCCAGATAATTCACTAGTTCTTATTCTGTAATTGTTTTCCCCCTCTTTTATCTCTCTCCCTATTTTTGGACCCTTGATATATGGAAGGGGGAGGGGCTGCTCAGTCGTTTTGGTCCCCCTCCCTCCTTTTTAGGTACCTTATTTCCTTTTCGGAATTATGAACCCTATTTCATTTTTCGAATTATGAACCCTTTTCCATTTTCGGAAATACGAACCTTCGGAAATATGAACCCTAATTCATTTTCGGAATTATGTACCTTCGGATAAACGAACCTCCGGAATAACGAATCTTCGGAATAATTCAACAAATGTTCGGAATTATGAACCCTTTTTCATTTTCGGAAATATGAACCCCAGGCATGGGAAATTTGTGTTTCGGAATTATGAACCTTTGAAAATACGAACCTTTGAGAAAAAGAACCTTCGGAAAAAACGAGCCCCCCCCCCCCCCCCCCCATTAGTTCGACCAAGGAGTATCACTGGTTCGACAACGCTACACACGACAAACTACGCACAACCTGCGCAAGAATGGTTTACGGCTCTATTGTCGCGACACATTCGGAGAAAAACTCCTCCGAATGTTGGACTTTGCCATTTTTCGACATTCGCAACGTTCGTGAATCGTTCGCGTACCCCGTGAAAACCCACCTTTACGAGGTACCAATATTCAGATAGGATATAGTCTATTAACCCCTCTCATTACGTATGATCTTATATATCTCATTGTATCAGAATAATGATACACTTTTGAATCCACTCATGAAAAACGTGCAAACTTTTCTTTTCATCATCCTGCTTTTCTAAAGGCATGCTATATTTTTATTTACAGAAGAAGAGCTAAACAATTAGATATAAAACAAAATGACAAACATTCTAAAATATACTTATTTCAATTAGTAATTTCCTTGGCATAACCAACACAGTAAATAACAAACCACTCTTCATTCTGATGTGTTATAAATATGTTTCTTTTAGATTTTGAAAGATGGATGTGGGCACGTGTGTGCGTATGTACGAGATGGGCGACACACAGTCCTGTACAAATATAAGGTAGGTTTTTACATACGTATCTGAACTAAATTTATTATTGACGTCTGAACCTGTCTTATAATGTCGCCATACGAATTAAGCGACTCAGATTCGAATCCGGGTCGATTATAAGAAATCTCAGATAGCTGACCACTAGACAATCTCCCATCTTACTATGACGTCATTAATGTATATCCTAGTTACAGGCCACAAAAGAATTGCGACTTTACAGTCAATAGCTTATATTACCTAATCTAAAACGGAGTCAATATCAGCGCAGAAGGCATAAAATTCATGTGGGGCATTAGTCTTTATAGTAGCTCTGTACTTCGGGAATATGACGGGATTTACCCCGCATATAAAAGTATACATAGGGAGTTACGTTTACCTTCTGAAATGACTATCATACCCCAGGTGAAGGATTTTGTAATTGCTTTGTACACGAGGTTGAGTGGTTGACAAACATTCTCTAAATCATCAGGAAATTGACTGGAAAGGAAAGTGATGAATATCATTGGTTTATTGTCCGAATATTGCTGGTAAAAATATAGCATTATGTTTGCTCTCAATAATTATCACCCGGATCTGATGATTGTGTGATTCGCATCTTGGAGGCTCGTCGTCTAGTCTTTTTAAAAGATAATTTTTAAGGTTTGCTTGTTAAGGAATGTTTTTGCTGTGATATTTTGAAGTCTGGCTTTAAAAAAATATATAATTCCATCGTTGTTTGCATGTATAATGACTGTTATTTAAATTGATCACAATGCTGTAACCTAGCGTATAGATTTACATCTTCACATGATTGTGATTACATTGGGAAAAAGTTATGAAGAATTGGTACTCCGTAAGTCTATGCAATGAGTATGACATTTTCAAAATGGAAAACGTAAAAGATTGTACATGAAAGGCAGCAGGCTAAACGGTTTGTATGACTAATGGCTTTATGTTCGTTCAGATATTTTACCATATATACACACAGAAAGGTATGTGAAACATTAATAATAAATATGCAGCTTCGAATATCGCACTTTGCCTGTTCAACCTACTGCGTGAAAGCGATTTTGTACATGAGTAAAATCAATCCACCCACACTAATCTCAGAGAAGCCCACGGCCATCTTACACACAGCGTGTGAACGCTAATCAAATTCATGATTATTGTTGGAGTTATCATTGATGTAATTGAGTGATAATTATATTCCGATACCCAGTTGAGAATCTAATTTGAGACTATTCTTAAAACTACTCCTTTAATTTGCCGTTCGCAATACATCATAGGTATTGGACATCAGTCCTATGATAAATGCAATTACACGAGAGGCAACTGCCACACATTCTTATTACATTAGTCTGCTCAAAGCACTATGCCAGAGGATGTTATCTTACACTTTTTCTCAGTTTTATTGGCCAGCGTTCATTAGATAGAAGTTTTGCTCTCCCGAGCTCTCAATGTAGTTTACAAACAACGATCAGTTAAATGCGAAAATATTAAAGTGCGATTATTAGGACTAAATTACTTTGTAATGGGACTTTGCCTCCCCCTTTCTCTCGTTATCTCTCTCTCTCTCTCTCTCTCTCTCTGCTTAGAAACTCCTGAAACAAAATTGATGTCTGATTGCAGTTTCACATTGGTAAAATGAAAAATTATGGCAGGAAAGTGCAATTTAATTTTAAACTTGCACTTATTATGTCCTGTGAATATATAATTATATGTCCTCACCATGATTTTCTTATGAACGTGTCTGAATAATAAAGATTGAGCACAAGTAAGGTTGTTGTCTGTTGATGTTAGTGGTGCCCTTTATATGATAATTTACTAAAGTACAGTGTAAAATCATACCCATTTTCTTAACTGGAATTCTATGAAATACGAAGGAAAATGCTTTTGAAACAACTTTCTTACTATTCCAATCATATAGATACATCCTATAGTTACATGATTGGGTCTGGATGACCGTGTAAACTACTTACATGGATTTGCCTCAGCTCAAAACACTTCACAGCATTATATTGCGTAAATTGCATTCATTCTAGCATGTCTAGTGTATACGAAATCACCAGTTTTGTGGACGAAATTATCATGGAAAACCTCTTCGGTCAATTCATTACCATGACCATGACTACGATGACTACCATGATTGGGGTCAGTTTCTAAAATCCCGTCTCGACCATCGTTCCCCGAATGCGATACGCCAGGAAAGAGATCACTTTATCTTACTTAGACCAAAGAAGTCAAATTTGAAGAACAAAAAGTATCATACTGAATTCACCTTGCATACATAACGGTCGATTTTTTTTCTCACTGTATTTTGAATGTTGCTCCCATTTCTTTCTTTATGATTTTATAATACTGTAACCACATAATAATATCTAATTGTATTGAAATACAACTCATTATTACAACAAATAATTGTGATTAATGATGCAGATCAGTAGAATGGAAAAACAGTGGGATTTTCATTTTGCTATAACCGGCTTTTTCATGATGCTTTGCATGCACTCTAGCATAGTCAAGTATGACTCGTATCTAGTTAGATTTTACTAGAATAACTATGCTTACGGGCACCTGCACTATTAGTCAAATCTACCAGCTTCGGGTTTGAAGTGAACAAAATGCTAGTTTAAATGATCAGAATCCTAGTAAAATAAACATAATCCTAGTAAGAAAATGTGACTAGGCGATCTGGTAAAAAAAAAACTAGATGTTTCTTAGAATATGTATTTTAGTGTTTGTGTTATAGCTTTAAAAGAATGAATTAAAAAAAAAATGAAAAATGGACAAACGAATCATACGTGTCGCCAGTGGAAATAGAATGAATGAAATCAAGATACCTCCCCAACTCACACCCCACAGTCTTGGCTTAAACCATCTTTAATTCTATACTCTCCTATACCTCACTCCCTGTCAACTGTAATTATTTACAGAATCACCATTGTACCTTGGGAGAACACGTTGAGGGAATGGGTGTGAGCTTGACTAATCTGCTAATTGCCTGAGCTTTCTGGTAATTATTCCCTTTTAACATTCCGACTTCGAAACAGTATCCCAAGCTGTAAAGGGGTAAATGATATTAATCTTTGTATCAGTGATAAGAAAATCTAAATTTTTTACCATGTTTACCTGCCACCGCGCCGTTCATCACCCCTTTGTTAAATACATTCGGTGTACATTTGGTTCAATTACAGGCAAGTTGCCGGAAAATATTTTGCTTTTATGTACTTTTATGTATGCTAGAACTCAAACAACTCAAATTTCTAATAATACATTCTAATCATAACATTTTACGTTAACACTGTGTTCTCACTTCGGCACATTACATAAGCATAATTGGTTCTAATCAGCACGATTATGATGAATATAATTCTAATGAACACAATTTCAAAACAAAACTTTAAAGGAGAATTACGCTCAAAAATAAAGACGATAGTGTTCAAAGGTGTTATTTATTCCTACTTGTTAGACTATATGGCTTCGCGTCAAAATATACGAGATCGATACGAATCAAATTTTTCTGAGCAAAATTTACCATCTGCTAGCAATATGTATCGTCTGCTAGCAGCACATGGGGGCTGCCATTTTGTTTATGTGTACAAGAAGATTTTCTTAATCCAAATGCTCAATTGCCTTTTTCAAAATTAAAAACCCATTTGAGATTAAATATATAGAATAGAATGTCAATTTATTTTTAAACTGAAGATTTCCTTATATATTTCTGTTGAAAATCGATATTCGCTTAATAGAAATCTATTTTCTCGATACTGGACGTATGGGACGGAGCAAATTAATTCAAATTTTATGGATGCTTCTTCCCTGAGCATCTATAGCGGCAAACTATGCATTCACCTGCTTTCGGATAATGGACTTGAAAAGTCAGAATGCATGCTGCATATATTATGTTCTGCTCTGTTTGGCAAACCCAAGAAAATAGATTTTTGTTAAGCAAAACCAGACAATTTAAAAGTATCATTATAAAGATTTAATTTTTATAATACATGTAAACACCCACTTTATATTTTCCGTCACATATGGGATTTTAGGTAATGAAGAAAATCAATTTAGGATTTGGATTCAAAATATCTTCCTGACTGGAACATTTCACAATGGTTCATGTACAACTCCAAATCAGCAAGAAAATGGCAGCCCCCATGTAAATGAGTAGGAGACGATACCGGGTGTTGGAATATCTTTATTTATACCCTTTTCTGATATCTTATTAGAAAATGATTTAGGCCAATAAGTAGGAATATATTACACATTCCAATATAAGTAAATTTGTAATCAGGGCTTAATTTTCCTTTAATGTGAATGGTTCTAATTAATGTGATTGTAATGATCACGATTCTAATGTGCACGATTCAAACGATCAGAATTCAGAATAATTCAGAATAATTATTAAACGAATCATATTTATCATTATTCTCATAATCAACCCAAGTCTTATCAGTATGGCTTTTACAAGCATGATTTGAGTCACCATGATTATCAACTCGTGTGTTCATTTCACGTTGAGATGGTCAGTGAAGTGGAATGGCAAGCTAATTGACCAGGAAAATGAGCGCTCGGAGTAACATTAACTGACGGACATGATCATTAAATGTATAGTTATCAATGTGATTATGGAATGATAATTTCATCATGAAATTTGAACTTTAGAATGTTCCTATGCAACTATTACTGTCTGCAGGAGGAAAGTCTAAATTTTGCTGGTTGATGGTCTATAACGGTTGTTTTGCCTTTATAAATGCAAGGTTAATTCTTATCCAACATGTTGTTTTGGTATGTGGATGACGTCTAGCCCGCACCTTACTGCATCATTACCAGTGCGTGACATACCCAGCTTCCCTAAACACATTATTAGAATCGCTTTCAATCTTGCTTTTCTCCACTCCAAATCAGCTGCCCTGGGCCCATGTGCAAATATAACGAAAGAAAAATGCCCATGTGAATATGTGAATATGGCATGGATCTTATATGAAAAATAACGTACCGTATGTAAAGGGGTTGGTCACAACCGGTCGTGCACCTCCGTGCGTGTGGTCTACGACGAATTTCACAGAAAAATCCTTGCGTCGCACGCACGGATTTGCACGTTCTGTCCAAGCACATGGACACACAAGGAGGCTGCTGGACTTGTCCAACAATCGCTGCGCGTGACACATGCAGCCATCGTACTTCCTGCACGGGCTTCTTGCGAACATCACACGGGCTTCTTACGGAGCCGTGACATATCGAGCGTCGGTTGAACGGTACCTGTACGGGGCTGTACGTTCGCCTCAAGACTTCTTGCAGGTAAGAGGGGATATGTTAATGAGGAGGGAGCAAGACGCCCAAGAGGAGATGCAGAGAGCTGCACGACCGGTTGTGACCATGACAAACGAAGACGTACGACTCGCAGGTGGCCCACAGCCGATCGCAGCTGCGGACTCGCACGTGTAAAAACATGCACGATCAGTTGTGACCATAGCATAAAACATGATTTCTCAAGTGGCCATGTAATCGAGAAAACATAAATTGAGAAAGTATTGTTTCACATCACGCCAGCTGGCGACTTTGAGAAAAACGCGTCATTGACAGGAGAGGGACTTGGCGTCAATTTCAACATAATTTTCCAATCTTCCTCATCGGTCTTAAAAAGCCAGTCATGATGCAACTCATGTTCCAAATTGTGTTATGCCCTCTCCTTGTTATACTATAGACATCAATCTCGGAGGTCTCCTCTGAATATTGGTCTTAAGAGATCCCGAGTAGAAGGCTGAACATAAAACTGACACAGAAATTACGTCTCAAGGATAAGAATTATGCCAAAATCCATGAGACACTTTATGACAGCTTTAAATAGATTGCAATATTAGATTTTCAGGGTTTTCATTTTTAGGTGATTATGGTCTTCTTCCCTCGTCACTTCGCCATCTAGTTTTATCTTTTGACTAATTTGATGATATATTCTGCGCATACAAGGACAGCAATTGTATATACGCATCATTAAGTCGAATTTGTCTTTTTTATTAGTAATAGTCACTGCCTTTTAGAGTGTGGAGGAAGAACGTATGGAAACATTCAACAATGGAAGCTACGAAGCTAGCAATTATCTGTATTCATTTGCCAGCCTATGGATTAATTCTAAACTAGATGTAATTGAAAATGGATTGAGAATCAATTTGATAACATTATTACTACTTATCGCGCATACGCGGGATTTATCACCAGGTCCACAATATTCATCTAACATTCACAGATTGTGTCTCTGACCTCTGCCAATGTGGACAAGTACAAACCCATGTACATGTTATCAATGAGTGTCCCGTGATGAGACCCCCATGCCCACTCACAGAGGTAGACAACCCAGACCTGGTCGCCTACAGCAGTAACTGCCAATTTTGACTGATGTGGATGACATACGAGAGGAGAAGAAGAAGATTGTGTCTGATATCATGAATATAAATGATAATATTGATATATAAGAAAAAATATGATGTTAACGATAAAGTTTTCAATAATCTTCTTTGATAATTTACTTCATCTAACATCGTTGACCATTTAAAGGGATATAATCAAAAGTTTGACTAATTAATTGCAATTAATTATCTACTTGCAGATAGCATGGATGAAGTAGTGACTTATTTTTCCATGGTAAACACACAAACCCAAAGGCCTTCACCCGCGATTAAAGAAAATCATTAATCCTGATTTATAATGACTGAATTGCCTGAATAACCCCAAAATATGGCAAATACGGGGAAAAGGTGAAGAGTAATATTCGTATGTCATATTCTTCACATAAATCGTGATGTTATTTTTGAAATTCCGAATGATTCCTTTAAAGATATTTTCCTGTAGTCAAGCATATTATCAGACAAAAATATTGCGGAGGAAGGCTAACATTTACGACTAAATCGGCAGCATGATTATTCAGTCTCGACACGCAACATGATTTTCCAATTAGTAACGTTCCCTTTTCGACCAAAGGAATCACATTGACAGGAAATATACAGCTAATTGCTCATGAGGTGCATCCGTCTAATGACATATATACATATGTTTCTGGTTAGGTAACGTGAAAGACAGTATTGGTATTGGTGATAAGTAGACTTCTTTTAAAATTCCCATTTTTCTGTCTTTAAAGGAGAATGTACAAATCCACTTTCCCTGAATATATCTTTAGTAGAAAATTTGATTTCTGTATTTTTAATATAAGTGGTGTTCATAAATTTATTCATCACAATATATTTCAAGCACAGTGTTAATAATTCAATTTTCTTTGTTTAAAAGCTGAAATCTGATAATTTTCTTAAATATATCCTATAAAGTGAGAACTCAAAAACGTCATAACATCTCATTAGCATAATGAGTATGTTGACAATTTCATTTAGCGAATTATTTTATTTTATTTTTATTTTTCTTTATCCGTTTTTCCTCAAACTTTCAGTGATACGTTTCTAAGATTTTTCTGCTTCCGTTAAAGTGCATACAGGTTTTGGGTTTCATTCTCCTTCACCTTCAAGAGCTGATTATATTAAGTATGATCATCACATCACAGAGACAGGTATGTTGTGTTTCAGTTCATCGAGTTTGATTTCCTCCTGAAATCACTAGTTCGTCTTTGGGTATATATTAAATTGTAAACATTAATAAGCACTGAATCAGTATACGTCATATCATTAATTACTTTGGTGACTTGACTGACCTTGGTATTCTCAATCCAATCTAATGGTTTTATCGAATTAATCTCAAGTCTCCTTATTATCCGGCTATCCCTAACTCCTTCTGGTTGTATTGCGTTGTAGCAGAAATAATGAGAAATCAGACAAATTTAAATTCTGTTTCGCGTCCATTGATTGTTTACATATCTAAATATAAAACTACTCAGTGTTTTCTACGTATACTAGTACATACAATTTTGTCTTTCGTTAACCCATCGCCCACGGGAACGGGGTGATCTCTGTATTAAGTCTATGTGAATTAGAGAATTCCGTAGTCAGTGGGTTAATGTATAAGTATATTTGCGACACCACTGAGTTTAGGCGCATGTGGAAAAGCATTCATGTACTTTCGTATAATGTCTGACTGCCACCTGCATAACAAAGACAATGTGTAATATCAATCATGAGATTGAACAAAGAGAATGATAGACCCATCATATCTGACATTGATATTATCATATTACGGGTTTCCTCGTCACATTTCAGAGAAAGGGATTCCAAACTGATATGAGTTTGCCAAACCGATGATAGAGCATCCAGACCGACGTGTCAAGTTTGCAACATTAAACTCAAGATAAGTTTTTCTAACAGAGTTTGTGTCGATTATCAATAGTTTTCACAGCAGAACAAAGGGGTGGTTGGAGCATAAAATACAATCACTCAGTTGATGATTTCAGAAAATTATCAGTTGAAATTTAGAGAGAGAGAAAAAAAATCCTCTGAATTTACTATTCGCGAAAAACGCATACGTCCGGCCGTCCAGCGAATCCTTATTACACTTCTCCGTTGCTTGTAAATATTTATCAAATATCATCACATATACACCATGTCACGCACACCAACATAATTAGGCGACGCACTCATCGTAATTTTTGTCAAAAAATATTAAACATGATCTACCATTTCTGACATGGTCTACGTCGGTTCATATCCCTATGCCGAGAATATTACAAAATCCGAACATCAACATTCGTCTAGATGCAATGCGTATAGATTTGGGCCACCTGTTATTTCAATAATATTCTGGATAGTTTGCCTAGATGTACGTCAATGAAATCCCTCGATGTGAAGTCATTGAATGATGTCTACACGCATCGACGATCAGCGCTTCATTTCTGCATCCTCTCTCATTGAGGATTTCGTGTGTCAAGTGGAACATTTGAAGATTTGATTTGTTCCACGGCAAGATCATAAAAACTCCCTAAATTAAAGAAGAAATATGTCTGCTCTCGATTTGGTTGTGAGGCAATGATGCTTAATATCCATGAAGCGATATTAAGGGGAAAATGAATAAGTAAAGCAATTAGAAATGTCGGTTTATAATAGTGTAATTGAACTAGAGTAGGCCAGCTATAGCTGCCAACAATTATTGCAAGATATGTCTCTTTTTTAGCTTTTATTAGAATGTCATGATTAGAACATTTAACAAAAATCAACAACATAAATGTTAATTATCATAAAATTTAGAAAGAAACAAATAAGAATGAAAATAAAAAAAATCGTCAGGATTATTTATCAAATTAAACGTGAATTGAAATATTTAAGTAAAACGAAAGTGAGCTACAATTTATACTGTAGATATGGCAGAGGTAGATAGAAAAAAGAAGAAAAAGATAGGTACAGATACTGGTCATGAAGAAAGTTGTCACTGTCCAATTTATGATCCTTTTAGACTCGGAGCTGCATCGTAGGGTTTTAAGAACACATCTTGGTGTGGGTGTGTAATAAACCAAATGCTACCAAACTCTTGACGTTTACCACTTTAAAAACTAATAAGAGATATCTTTTGAAACAAGAATATTTCATCTCGCAAAGAAAATAGCATGACTACATCATCCTCATCCATGCGGTGTACACCTTTTGCACACACACGCCCACACTTACCAGGCTTACTCTTTACACTGTTTTGTAGGGGTGGTGGCCTTGATATAATGTACATAATATTTCATGAAAACAACTATATTATGTACAGAAAATAACTTCCAGTCTGATGCAACATATTCGGGAGTTGCCATACACTGGTAGGACACTATAGTCGATTATGTGGGCCATTCCACCATGTCCACTGAGAGCACTGCCTGTACCCAAGCATCCGATATTGGAATAATAATACTGATGGTGTGATGGTGATGACGAAGATTATGATGATGATTATAATGATGATTATGGGGATGATGGGTGTACTGTTGATGAAAATTGTATTATAATTTTGTTTCCTTCACTATGCAGAAATACTTTATGACCTTTTTCATAATATATACCATCTCCCAATAGGTTTACTTCTTGAATGGTTCCAAACGCCCCAGCAATCCCATGTTCTATCGTGAAGCACTTATTCCTAATTATCCTTGTCCTCACAGTAATACTACCTTCCGGGAACAGAAGCACTAAAATCGTCCTTGTGAGTGGCGCTTCCCTGACAAAAGCGAAAGCAGTGAAAAGGTTTATATTTATTAAAATAGTTGCAATTTAATTTCATCCCTATCATTCCTATAAGTACTTGTGTAAGTCCATAGAATATTTAAATAAAACAGTATTCTCCGTGTGCGGTATTATAATGTTTCATATAAAAAGTAATTCTTATTCCTTTCTTACATCCGTCGAGTTTGTCAATTCATCGTATTAATTTTTTCCTTTAGAAAAAAAATAATAAATTGCGCATTGAATAAGTTATATAAGCAGTTACTGATTTAAGATCTTTCGTTTAAAATGTACATCAAATTTACATCCTGTCGATTCACAATCTGTCTTTTTTTTTAAATAGGACTCCCTTGCCACACTCACACCCGACTCCACATTGTATTGCTTTACTTCCGAGGACAAGTATTGTTCCTCTATTGTTCCTCCGTCCTCGGACAGTCGACGGAATAAGGCACAAATTCAATGTTCGACGTTCGAGGACTATTGTCCGGCTTCCGAGGACCATTGTTCTCATGATTTTTTTTTTGTTCTCTGTCCGAAAATGTCCTCGGACATACGGCTAAACACGCCCACACAGACACACATACACACGCACAGGCACACGGCACGGGGTCCGCTCGCTATTCTGTGAATATGAAGCGGTCCATATATGAATAGTTATGAAAAGTGGCCCTTATAAATGGAGGTACTTATGAATAGCGAGGTAATTAATTTTGTCTATGGTTTGCTCGCTATTTAGTAGGACCGCTATTCATACAAAACCGCTATTCACTTAGTCACGCGTTATGGATAGCGGTCCATATGAATAAGTGGTCCTTATTTATAGTGGTCCTTTTGACTAGCGAGGTTACCACGGCATTACCTCGATCTCTGTAAATCACTCAATTATTCCCTGCATCACCAAACGCCCCCTTAATTGCATATAAAATGCACGAAGATGTTAATGAAAAGAGAATAAATTAAGATATAGTCTGAATTGAGAAAAGGAGAAAGGACAGGGTCGATTATTATATGCGAGTAGCTCTATTCTAAACATAACTAGGTGAGAGATTTGTGACCTGTGCGACTACCTATAATTTCGGAGCTGTCCATACAAAGTGTTTTTTTTTCATGATCATAATCGAAACAGGAAATGCTTCATCTTATATGGAAAATGTTGTGGGTTCGTATGGACAGAAAATATCTGAGCAGCCTCATAGTACATTAATGCAGAAAATTTTCCTTTATTATTTTCCTATTTCAGTCATGAAGTTCCTGACAAAAAATGGAATGCATTAGGGAAAAATCGTCTGAAATGACTGACAAGCAAATGTTCTTAATACCTGCTTATATTACTTTGTTTTTTCTCTTCAAAAAACGAATACATCTTCTTCTTGTATTTCCGCCAGCATGGACAATTTGTGATAGAAATTACGCTATGAATTTGAAAGTCAAATACATCGGTATGCGCTTTAGACTGCAATTAATACCAAGTAAAATTGATTCCTAGTTTCTCGTCCGGATTTTTTTTTTAAAGGAGGAGGAGCTAGGGGTTCCTCGATATTCAATATTTGATATTTTCCACAAACAGCAAAATGCCATTGGGTCGATTTCAACACATTTTTAAAGACTCTCTTATTATTTGTTCATGTACCCAAAACAGGGAAATTTCATTATAATAATGATTTTTATGTTAATTCATTGTCTATGTGCCTCATATTCTTATCTATTTAATTTTAGAACAAAAATATCAACGACAAAAAAAAAAAAAAAAAAAAAGAGAAGGAGGAGGGACCGAGAAACTAGGAATTAATTTTATTTGGCCAAATGGACCATTCCAAGTTCATGTTTCAAATCTTGAAAACCATAGAGAAAAGTCTTTATGAAAAGAAAAATACCCTCGATTTTTCATATATTGTCGATAATTCTGGGTGAGGGAGACCGAATTTAAAAAAAGCACATCGTATTGACGCATCCTCAGACAGAGACGTGACAAGAGATCTGATTAATTAGGGCTCAGCTGTGGTTTGTCACGACGTTATGAGATGATGTTTATAATTTTATCAAAGTGACATCCAGTGTATAGCTTCAGTCCAACTGACATTGGGGGGGGGGGGGGGGGTCTGATATGATGAAAAATCACAAATCCTTCAAACTCTACGTGCAGAAAGTCATGTTGAAATGGTATGGAAGATGCTCTTTCCGATTTTCTGTAATTAACTAAATTTTAGGCTTTGGAGTCCGTGGGTGTGACAATTCGAGGGATCCTTCACGCCATGGTATCGTAAAAGAGTCTTGTTATGACACCTTGTTTAGATGTTCGTTCCAACATGTCATGGCATATACGGTAAACGTCATTTCTACATGCAGTCCATACTTTTGATTTCGTTCGTTGTTAGTATATTTTAGGCGGATTTTGTGATTGTTGTTCATTCCTATGTGTTCAGATACTGAGGATGTTGTTTTGTCTAAACAAGTTTGTTCCGGCAAGAACGAATACAGTGTCCCACAGTGTGTTCACAGTGTGAAATCATTTTCACACTGTTAAATTCGAGCGTTTTAACATTGTGAGCGAGTAAATTCACACTGTGAAATCGAAGGTCACTATGTGAACACTCTGTGGTAAACCACACTGTGGAGGTGTCCACGGTGCGAAATCATCTACACACTGTTAAATTCGACTCACATCTTTACTGAGTCTACTATGTGAACAAACTGTGGGAAACTCTGTTCTTTCCGGCAGGGTTTCTTCAGATTTAAACAAAATTTGATTGATAAACTGACTGATTAAATCTTGGGTTGTAGTTATTGTAGTTATTGGTGTTTCGCATAGTTCGAAAAACGGATTCCTTACTATAAGGGTAAAACTAAACAAGAGATGAAAAAGAGATAAACAAACAAGAAAAGCCCTCTCTTTCGGAAAGTGGAAATATCTATTTTCTTGCTTTCTGCATTTAGAGTTCGTAGAAAATGACGGATCTCTCTCTCTCTCTCTCTCCCTCTCACTCTCTCCCTATATATATATATCTCTCTCTCTATCTTTCTCTCGCTCTCTTTGTTTCTCCTCCCTCTCTCTCTCTTTCTCTCAAAAACCATCTCCTTTTCATGCACTTTTCACTTCTGTTATCTCTTGCTAGGTAGCTGCCTCTCTTTATCACCTTATTCATGTTTATTTTGTGTCCTTATGTCCCCCACCTCTCTCTTTCGCTCTCTCTCTCTCTATTTTATATCTATAATGTCTATCCATATATCTGCATCCTGATATCCCTGAAGAAAGTGAAATTATCTTTTAAAGCATATTTTGGAGAAATTTATTAGAAATGAAAATCAAATTTATCACATGAAAATTCACTCCAAGGGCTGGGCCCCAATCACGTAAGGAAAATTGCTGTGCTTTGAGTTATATCTAATAGACCGCGTCGTTAATGTATGCAAATTTTATGCATAACTTTCAAACAAAGGTTGTTCTTGACAACCTGAAAGCTTGCCAGACATACCTACAAATAATGTATGCAAACTGGATTCCAAGCATTGAGGCTCATTTATAAAAAGCAGGTTCATGGAATAGCTCGTCACTAGGTGCTCAGAGAATATATGTGCATAAATTTGTATACATTACAGAAGCGGTCTATTCCACAGGTGAGAAGGACATTATAATACACTTTCCAGTACTAAAGCAATAGTATTTTAATGAGGAAATAAGTTCCTATTTTCGGCGACAAATCTTATATGCGACTTGAATTCGAGGATCGCATATCTAGAATTTGATTTCAGTGGCATTAATTTGATATATTGAATAGGTTTGGTTGTTAGGTAACTGAGCCCGATTTCTGTAGGGAAATCTCTAAACCAGGTGAGTGTTCTTTTGTTTGCTGAGAGAGGAATTGGGTGTGGTAAGGTTTTGCTATAGAAGAGAGGATTAGATATACTGATAGTTTGAGAGGAGAGTTCAGATGCTACTCAATTTTTGAGAGGGAAGGTTGTGTGTAGTTTGGGGAGGAAGAGAGAAGGCAACACAGGTGAAATTGCAGACTAGACTAGCCACCTGTATTTTGGCAGCCCTGTTAAGCAATGCTCTGCAACTTGGAGTTCCCGGCAGCACAGGCCAGGAGAAACCTTCACCACCCCTTACTTGCTGACTGTTTTACATGTTTAATGAACTGTAAGTTGAATTTCATTTTGTTTCTTTAATGTAGTATAAATATGATAAATTAAGAAATTGTTATTGTTGGTTTTGACAACAAGAACACAGGAAGGAAATGCTAAAAGTATATGTTGTACAAAGCCAGGTATTGTTTTCTATAATCAAAATGATATGATATATAAATACTCCTTGTTGCCTATTTTAATTATCCAAGTAATTGAATTGAATTTATGTACATCAATATTTTGGTTCGACATACAAAAGCGAGAGAAAAGTCAGTAACAACTTATATACTTTTCAAATGGCAAAATATGGAAACATATTGTATATGGTATGGTATCTTGTATGCAATTTGCTAGACTGAATATGACATGTTTGTTATAATAATTTCAGTAAAGAATGTTAACTTTTATTCTGCTCTGATAATTCATTACTTGTGGCAAAGGTTAAGTGTTGTGAATAGTTCTTTGCTCTCTGGGCAGAGATGGGTGGCTACGATATTTTGATTTGACTTTTTCTATTAGGGACGAGCTGGGCTCTTATCGTAGATCGTATCTACCTCGTATCGACTCGTACCAATCATCGCCGGTTTGTACGTCTACTTAGTACCATGCAACAGTACTGGTATCATCAGCCTGCATCTCATGGTAACGTGACTTCATAGTCTGTCGTCAATATTTGGAACTCCATTCACATCCCGCTCACTTCCCAGAACCGCGGACTGGATTCGCTACATATGAAGCTCTAAGCTACAACATTGCACTCATGGTTTGACTGTTTAATTACAACTCATTTGAGATATCATAGCAATATTCTTTTGAGGCCACAGATCCTATAGCTTTTAATTTAATTATTTAAGGTCACATTATATGTGTAATTTGACCCGTTAACAGGGTAAAGTTCAATATTTGGTAACGGTAATTTGTATAATGACTGAAGTAATTTTCTTATAATCCATACTTAATGATTGTTTAATCAATAGTTTATTGTTGTTCATTGTTGTTCATTGCAGGACAAAGATCTGACAATGTATATCTCATGAGTATTTAGGCTTACGCAATTTCCTCAGGCCTAAAGGGGTGGGGGGGGGGGGGGGGGGGGTTCTGTTGGGGGTGCAGCAGAATAAACTGTATTCAGTGGCGTATCGAGGGATAATGGCGCCAGGGGCAAACAATGAAGCTGCACCACCTTAAACTTATCAACGCTATTACACGCGAGGTAGCAAATCCATAGGGGGTTAGATTTTTAACCCAACAAAACGCCATTTCTTATGCAATTTACCCATTAATATTCCCAATTGAGATCCGAATTTTGAACATTGATGAACGGTTTTCTATTCACTTCTTCCTCGATGTTTCGCTATTAACGAAAATCCAAGAGGAATGTAGTCCAGAAATTCAGCCATTCTACCTACAGTTAAATTTTCTGTGAAATATTGAACCTTTGAAATTTATTTTATTCCTTTATCCTATATTACGGTCGCAACATTAGCGGAAGCCGTTGAAAACAGTCGAGGAATTTAGGAATGCGACCGGAAGTTACAATTTTTTTCATATGTTGAACCTTTGCAAATGCCATTTATTTACACTAATTGCAATACTCGGGCGCGTATTTAATAAGAAGCTGAAGAAACTTCATGATAGCTGGTAAAGCAACAAGAATTATTTTTCAAATCTTAAGCCCTTCAAAATGAACTACCGAACTACCGACCTACTGAACTATATATATTCTATACTGGTGCCGAAATTACGAGATTCTGTAGCAACATTATTATGCGAGGAACCAAATCGACCCAGCTTTAGAAAAAAAAAATTCCAACCCTCAAAAGATTGTATTTTCAATGCATTTACCCTGCGGATTGGGGCGCATAATCCTTAATGATTATACTTTTTTTTCTTTTTTTTACATATTCACCTCTTTTTCTTTCTGATTATCTCTATCATTGATAATCATTGAGAATGATATCCCCCTCCTTTCCATACTTAAATGCAAGGGAGCAAAACGATCGAGCCGTCTATATTGCATTGCTTTGCATTTTTTGCATTTTTAAGCCTTAAAAAATGCAATTTCTTATGCAATTTCTTACAGAAAAAAATTCTCACTGCATCGAGTGGTACAGTATTTAGTTTTGAACTATAATAAACTGTTTTCTATTCACTTCTTCCTCAATGGGCCGCAATTAACGAAAATCCAGGAGAAAAAAATTCGAATCTGGAGGTACTGTATTATTATAACAACGATGATGAAAACATTTTTTAGAATAATATTGTTAATCATAATAGTAATACTAATGATAATAATATATACAACACCAATAACAATGATACGGAGAAGAATAATAGTAATGATTATAACGTTAAATTGTAAAAAGTATATCCATCGTTTTTCTCTGAAAGTAAATGATATATAACATAAAATAATCCATTTGTTTCCGCTCCACCTCGATCTGGTCAGAAAATTATTAGAACTTATTTCTGCCCTGACAGTAAGCATGATAAGCAAGGGTAAAATTTAATAATTCCATCTTTAAAGAACAATAAATTAGGTTGTGTCATAATTATAATTATGATTCCGCAGTTTGCTCTCTTATTCTGTTTCTTTTCATGAGTGTTATTTATAAAATTATCAAGGATACCACGCAGAACTATTACGTTACCATGATGTACATCAAAATTCGAACTCCAAAATGCTTTTCCATTTTTGATACGTCTAACCTCGTTCGTGTGAACTGTATTGACATTTTTGTATTGTTTTTTGCTTTGCTTTTTCTTTCTTTTACTACAGTTTTCGTTTCATTTTCGTTCGTACTCGAACTCCTCTCATTCTTTCTACTTCTCTATATCTGCAACTATCCACAAGAAGCTGTAACTATATTAGTATCAACAAGCTTTATTACCGTAGGCCCAATGTGTGTTTTCAGCCTTCGGCGACAAAAAGTCACACTGAGAATGCACCGTAGGACTGGGTTTCCATTAATCGTAGACTAGAAATATCTTAAGTTCGGATATTTTCTTCTCTGATATACCCCTCTTCATGTACTATGAAACCGGTACTTATGTGTAGACATGGTAGAAGGCCGGCACGAGTTCTGTATGAATAGATAATAAAGTGAAAAGCTCCGATGTAGTAAACAAGCGTCAGCTTTGATTTGTCAGAGAAGAAAAGGTCATGTTTGACCTGCCAAATATCTCGATTATTAGAGTACGAGAGTCTCGTCTGCACAGTTCATATTATTTTGATTTAAACATGGTAGGATATTGAAGTCTTTTTAGTAACTTGAATAACTAGTAACGCGTTTTAAGAAAATCATTTCAATGAACAGTTGTTTTTCAAAAGTCAAAGGGCTGAAATAAATTTTCCTAAATAGGGGGCGGGAGCATCCATTGACTCTACCCTATCATGGGTACGCCAAAGATATAATGATAATAAATTTCTTTAACACTCTCCAGAGCTTTCAATAACATTTTAGTATCAGTGATGTGTATCAGGAGATGCGAGGGGTGTGGAAGGGGGGGGGGGGGGTGGGTATTTGTTCAGTATATCTCCTTGCAATGGTTGTTTACTATTTAATTAGCCAAATATGAAAAGAATTCTACACCGGAGAACTACATCACAATGATTTTGTACGCTGGAGATCATTTCCTTTATCAGAACTAAGCAGTTCAACTATGTAAAGAATGAAATATTTATCACTTTTAACAGGCACGGGTTAGAAAATCTCCAAGCTAGAAATCTTTCATTTCTTCATCTCTCTCGGTGACCTGTACATGTATAGATCTGGCAAAGGGATTATGAGTGAATTATAGTATCAGAACTATTTTAATTTCCCAGGGACACAGATTTCATTATAGCATAAACGACCTCCCAAGTTCATCATATTGTATGAAACAATCACATATTTTCCATCCATGATGTTATCCTTTCGACAGTTTCCTAGGGAAAAGGAACAACAAACTTTTGAGTCGCAAGAGAGAAGGAGAAACAGACTTGAATACAAACATGTTTAATCCAGAGGGAACAAATTAAGACAAATTCAAAGACACAACAGAGAGGGAAAATGGTAGCTGCTCGCCCCGTTGGTCTTCACAAAGGCGATTATATTTTGAATGGTTAAAACGTCATCAAAACTTGCCCTTTACTTGCAATATTATTTTCTAAACTGGGGATCTAGTTCATAGGCAATAGAAAAGCGTTTGATACTGATTTGTTTTGACCCAAATCTGTATTTAAAGTTCACCTTTATATGGAGGGATCAAACTCAACCCACCTGTGGATAGCCTTTGGTTATATGGGAATGCTAACATGATTTTCATTTATATTTTGGGTTTTTTTTTCTATTCACCATTTTTATCTCGACAAAGAATTTTTTCCGGATAATGCCTCAGAAAATGAATTGTACAGCTTATCCGCTCGCCCACACGACATCTGGCAGAGCATTAAATGACAAAGTTCTGAAAAGAATACTTGTAATTTATCTATTTTGACTGTAATTTGTTACACTCTTAAATAACTTATCGATCACATTCCGTGCTTTGAACGTGAATAGTTGAAAATTGGTGAATTTTATTTCGTTCTTAGAATTTTAGTCCTTTCAATGTGAACAAATACTGTACCAAATACTATGGTAATTTCTTACAAAGCTTCCTTTGTTTAAATACACAATGAAACCATGAATCAAGTTTGGTAAACGTCTTATCATATTTTAGTTTTGGCGTAGGATATACCTTTAGAAATCTGACTCGTAAATTATTATTAAAATATTATTCGTTAATTTCAAACATATCCTTAAATAGATGAGAGGAGTAAATTATGAGAGGAGTAAATTATGGAAGCAACAAGTTAAGCTTATAATTTAATCTTTTGAGCAGGAAAGGAACCTCGGCAATTATTTTTCAGCTACAATCCAGAGTTCATCTGACGCAACCTGCTATTCGCTGAATGTTGAGAAAGTGGGCTCGTATATATGTCAGAGATAACTTGTGGTTTCAGTGTCCGTTCATTGATCCCTTAAGTGACTTCTATGCTTTCCTAGCCTGAATATCCTAATACCATGCTACTATCTAGTTAGAAAAGCATGGCAAGTAGATATATCCAATGATAGAATATCACCCAGAATCATCTTTGTAGAAGGAATAGATGAGTCATGACATCCAAGCATCAACCTCTCGATACCGCATATGACTAGTATGAATAGAAGGACTATCAACATTAAATCCTGTCAAATATGTAAAGAATTAACATTAAAAATAAAGTTAATTCATGGAAGTGTCATCGAATGATATTCTTTCATAAACGATACGTATGCTTTATAGCTCTTCTCATAACATTTATTTTACGCTTTTATGCCGACAGTGAGCTACGGCAAATGATTTATATGAGTTGCTCGATGAGTTCATACATTCTTGAAATAATCCCCCCCCCAAAAAAAAAAATAATAAAATAAAATAAAATAAATAAAAAAAAAATAAAAAAAAAAAAAAATAAATAAAAAATAAATTTAAAAAAAAAAAACATTTAAATAAAATTTAAAAAAAAGAAAAAAAAAAAGAAATTGATTAACCTACTGGCTACGGGAACCGGGTGGCTCCTGTGTTAATCCTATGGAATTGAGAAAATGTATTAGTCAACAGGTAAACAGCCAAATTAAAGGGAGCCAAATTCGGAATTAATTCATCTGTATATATATAGAGAGAGAGAGAAAGAGAGAGAGAGACACACACATAGAGAATATTTTTAATCTCCGTCGCAGAACTTTTTGAACTATATTTTTTAGAAACATTTCTTCTATCCAAAAGATAATCGGAACATCATTATCATATTCTGGATACATCATTTGAAATCAATGATTATGACACCTCTGCACCGATTTTGTGATTGATTAAATCATTATTAGATCCCTTATGTTACGTTTGCTTTGCCACTATGATTATGAATTATGATTGAGTGGCAGTCTTTGCACCTATACAACAAAAGAGACAAAATAAACTGACCAGAGTCAATCAAATTACCCCGGGACTCCTATGACAAATGACATGTGTCCGATGTGCCACCGCTATCTTTGTTCAAATAAATCATGTATATCGACAGAAAAAAGAAGAAAATTTCCAACCTGTTGACTAGCTGGACTGTTGATACCAAAATCAACAATTTCTCTGATCGTAATCATATTTTTTTCAAAAACAACCTTCATTTGTTGAAGAATAATCTCTCACACGGTAGCAACACGCAATGCAAAAAGCTAGTCTTCGTTCAAGCACTGTCTAACGAATCTTGTCACACAAAAAACACACGTTCAGTAAAAAACAAATTATACAAGTTTCTGGCATGTGTAAAATCAATTTCTTTTGCTAATTTGAAATATGTAAAAGGTTTAGTTATATAATAGCTGAACATTTACACTGGTATTTAGGAATCAAATTATAGATAAGAGCACATGTTTTGCAACGCAAATACATGTAATAAGAAAACACAAAACAATTACCATGATTACAATGTAAAAATCATGTATTATTGATGTTTGATAAAATCTCTCTTTTTTATAAAGGCAGTGTCTGATAACTCTTTATGCACGGTCAGCAAAATGGAATTGATTTTGTATTACAATTGCTGGCTAACTGTTTCTCCAGCGTTCCCCTTCAGTAAGATTTAACCAAGACAAAAATCAGTACTGGATATTGCGTCTAGAATTGAGACTACTCGTAGTACTATCATCACTTCAATCATTAAGTTTTATCCGTCATTGTTGACACGTATTACTATTAATCATCTTGCGTGTTGTGCCTGTATCCATTGATGGTAAATAAACTTCCATAACAAAAATACCATCGTTGATTGAGATATTGTAGCTAGGGGGCGTCTGTTACCATGTATTCAGACTTTCCGCATTAAGATTGACTAGATCTTTCACAATAGGTAATAATTTATTGTGGTTAGACTGTTGACCTGCATTTAAAGGTAGACACGAATATATCTTTTGACTGACAGTGGAATGCTATTTACATTCTTATTGGTTAAACGTATGATTGTCTGATGTCACTCACAAAATGATAAACGTACATGACATAATCACATGACTTGTGTAAAAATGCGTATTTAGTTGTTGTTGCCTGGCTGCTAGTTATATTCTACTTATACAGTAACACTCAACATTTTGTTGAAATACTGAGATGCAGTTTTGTCATCTAACACAGTTGGTCCTCAAATTGTCATTCAAGTCAAAATTTGTTCTCGTCCCTGCATTTTGGAAAAATTTGTGGACGAAAAATATATCTCCCATTTTCTTAGATTAATTAAAATAGGCATTTAAACAGATGAAAAAAAATAAAAGGTGACATCGGTACAGGTCACCTGCAGTTAAGAAAAACATTTACAAACCATGATAAGAGAAAAATTCACAAAAGAAAATAAGAGATCATTTGTATCATTCCATCCGTACAAGATTCCTGAGGATATTATCATTGAATTGAGAATGACTATTAGAAGCTTAAAATCGTCGCTGAAGAGTTCCAAAATAGTTTGCAACACAATATAAGATCATTAACAATATTATCGCCTGAGGACTGTCAACAAAGATTTGATTCGTTTGTCAAAAAGGAAGGTTTTTAGTTCTTTTCACAAAACTTTATATTTTCATTTCGTACGAAAATGTTCTATATCCACGTACATCCCTGGGACTGTTGATAGATTTTAAAAATATGATTTCAACCCTTCCTATCATCGAATGTCCTTCTTCCTTTAGTCAGTGTCTTCTCCTCCGGTCTAAGTTCCTTTTTCCTTATGCTTTTCTATCTTTCTCATTCTTTTTATGTCCTGATAGGATTGCTCTTCAGATTCCCTCTATTCGAAATGTAGACCAAACTTTCATGCCACAAGTGGGTATATAGACCCACATACCCATTTATGTAGTGGGTATATAGACCCACATACCCATTTATGTAGTGGGTATATAGACCCACATACCCATTTATGTAGTGGGTATATAGACCCACATACCCATTTATGTAGTGGGTATATAGACCCACATACCCATTTATGTAGTGGGTATATAGACCCACATACCCATTTATGTAGTGGGTATATAGACCCACATACCCATTTACGTAGTGGGTATATAGACCCACATACCCATTTATGTAGTGGGTATATAGACCCACATACCCATTTATGTAGTGGGTATATAGACCCACATACCCATTTATGTAGTGGGTATATAGACCCACATACCCATTTATGTAGTGGGTATATAGACCCACATACCCATTTATGTAGTTGGTATATAGACCCACATACCCATTTATGTATTGGGTATATAGACCCACATACCCATTTATGTAGTGGGTATATAGACCCACATACCCATTTATGTAGTTGGTATACAGACCCACATACCCATTTATGTATTGGGTATAGAGACCCACATACCCATTTATGTAGTGGGTATATAGACCCACATACCCATTTATGTAGTGGGTATATAGACCCACATACCCATTTATGTAGTGGGTATATAGACCCACATACCCATTTATGTATTGGGTATATAGACCCACATACCCATTTATGTAGTGGGTATATAGACCCACATACGCATTTATGTAGTTGGTATACAGACCCACATACCCATTTATTTATTGGGTATATAGACCCACATACCCATTTATGTAGTGGGTATATAGACCCACATACCCATTTATGTAGTGCATGTGACTTGCAGCAAGATAGTCATTTTCTTATCATTTTGATGATTTCAAAACATCATAGAATACACCCATTCTAATGCACGACATCATCACCCTTTCCAAATTGCTTCTACACATTTTCTATCACAATGTAATCGCACTTTCGTATCAACATGCGCATTCTGTTAAAAAGTGTGCGAATTACTGTATGTAAAAAGATGGAAAAGGTTATATCACTATATTTCTTTAGGGAGAAAGAAATCATCTCTATGTAAGTGGCTGGATTCCCAGTCTCCCTCCACATTACAAAATGTTCATTTCCCTAGCTGTATATTTCTCCATGTCAGCAAAATAAGTCCTTTGATTTTACCCTCTTCACATGTGAAACTAATCCCCAGTCCTCAGAATAGCTGAAACCTCCTGTAAATAAAACTGTCCAACTCTGCCTATACCCTATCACATTAAGTCCATCCTAAATAGTATCAAGTTCCAGAAGTAAAACAATGTGAAGGGGGTCAATACACAATAAACCCATGGCCACGTCTTGTCCCAAGAGGAAAGGGGTGAAGCTAATGGACAGCTTGACCACATAAACATATCATTATGGTACATTAAGTTGGGAGAAATTCGTTGTTCTTTCTCTCTTCCTCTCTCTCTCTCTCTCTCTTTCTCTTTCTCTCTTTCCCTCTCTGCCCTCCTGGAGAGGGGATGGAATGTTTTACCTCAAACATGAGGTTCTGGTATATGTATATAGGGAGGGAGAAAATTGTTGCAGAGGAGATTTGTGATTTTTAGGGATAGAGAGACGCCATTGATAGTTGTGAGCCCTTTTACATAATTTTGTGTACATATACATATATATATATATATATATATATATATATATATAGTGCTTTTATTTTTCTTGTGAGGAAAACCTTGGATGTCTGAACTGCATAGGAGTCTTATGCAGAATACAATTAGTCTAAGTTAACTTGGAAACAGTGAATTTGGACATTACACATTTCACTGAGTGGACGCTTTCCGGAGTTTATTTTGTTTCAACTTAACTACAATGTTATATACTATGGACGCTCTGCAGATAACCTAATAATTTACCCAATCATCTTCACAACCGCCATACTGGGGTGTTGGAGGACGATCATTTTCTGTAACTTTGGGGATCCCTCGTCTTCACATCTCTTCACTTTGTAAACTACATGTATAGCTGTCATCCTGAGCTTTGGAAACCCACTATCCGCCAGTCATGCCAGTTCTGGAAATAACTCTACTTGTCGCGGTTTTGTAAGTTATAAGAGTGGCCACTCACGCCGACCGCGTGGACTGTTAATGTTATGTAATTTATATGTCAAGTATATTATATTCTTTTGTGTTATTAATTTGAAGACCTGCATACTCTTCAGTATAAAATAAACCTCTAGCCTAGAGCAATACGCACTTCTTGCGTCTCTTTCAATAATTGTTGTATACTCTTTTGTATTTTTCCGAACCCAGAGGGTGTTCTATTTTAGTAATCATAAATGACCCCTACATCTATACTGGGAAAAAGGAAGAGTAAGAGTCTTTTTTGATAAAGTCGAATCATGTCAGATGCTATTGTAGTTAATATTTCATTAATAGATACATATGCCTCACGAAACTATCTATAAATCATGTTCGGTTGGGAAAATGGATGGAGGAAAGAGAAACAGAGACAGACAGACAGATGCGAAAGTTTTGATGCAGAAGTTCTGCGATAACTCCTTGATTTAATCTACCATGTCATTTCACCATTGCGTGTAATACGAAGTGAGATGCAATAAAATTGAAAAAGGAGCAAAGTGGAACGATTTAGTACTGTTAGTCTGTTGTAACCTAATTCGTGTGAACTACAAAAAGGCTTTTAAACTTACACAAAACAGCTGGAAAACATAATCATATCCAAACAAACAGAAAGGCATACAAATGTCCCAAAGAATAGAAGCTTTGCATTCTAAAATAGGGATTGTTCCATATCTTTGGGACAAATATTTGTGGAAAAAATATTTATCGAGTACAATTCTACCAACAAAAGGGGTAATAATCTCTTCCAATGTCACAACCACAAAACACGTGTATTGATCAAATCTTTGTCGAGTTTGTGAATTTATGAGGTCTATTACAAGATTGAATGAGTCTATATTTTATCTTTGTAATACCCTCTGGGAATTGACAGTCGTTAGCATACTTCATGATATTAGATTTATCATCTTCGTATTCTTCATATGATACCTGAGGCTTTTAACACCCACTAGTTACAATCACCTACCTTGATTTCTGCGACCCCACAGAGTTCAAAAGATGAACTAATTCAAAATTACTGTATCATGTTTTAAATGATAAATGGGAAATTTGAGTCGTCAAAAAGGGTAGAAATGCTTGTATAGCATTAAAAATCACATGAAGACTAACAACAGAAGAATTCCAGGGTAGATAAAAACACATTAACAAAATAAAACACACAAAGAAAAAAATACTTAAGGTGGCGGTATTTCAAAATTTCTTTAGAATTTAACAGAAAAAATGGGAAAATTTGAAAATATTACGTTAAAATTTTAAAGGATTTATTCATTAAAGTTCAATTGCTGCCGAAATCTAAAACTAGTGTGAAATCAATTCGGAAGCGCTTGTGCCATTGAAAAAATTGATTAATATATAAATACAATTTATCTTACTTGCCCGATACCTGAACGAACTAAACTGGGAGTACTTTGTATAATGGTGAAGGCTCGATGTTTACATCCTTGGACAAGGTGGTTTCATACTCAGATATGTCCCTCTCGACCAAGGTGTATTAAATTGGTAAATGGCAATGCTGGGGGTAATAATATTAGGACCTTCAGGAAGAACAGCATTGATACCGATGAGGCTACACTTAGTAAATAAGTATATGTTGTTATAATTACTAACATAGCGGTAAGAGATTGGCAGAGGAAAAGCTGTAGAAGGGGTAACTTCATTTTGGCAGCGTAAAAACTATTTTAATCTTGGCCATGACCGTCGGTTACAATCCCAATCTCAAACAGTGGCAATATTCATCCTGAATTCAAGCCAATTTCAGTACTAGTCCCAAGCGTTCCACTAATATAGTTTTGTTTTATTTAAATTATTATTATTTACTTTCCTGTGAATATTTTGATACTGATAATGTTGCAACAAAAGCAGTAGTTGTAAAAATACAGACAAGACGTTTACACATTATAATGTTAAAATATTGAAAATTGAGCATTGCTTTAAATATAAAATATTTATGCCTTGTATATTCTATTAAGAGTTTTAATAAAGCTGCAAACTATCAAGAAAACCAATATCGTCCCAACATGCCAGAGATATCGAGGGAAAATATTTTTATTACATTTATTGCATCTGATAAAATGTTTATGCGTAGCCTATAATGCATGTTGATAATGATTTCTTATTGGGAACAATATTTGTGCCCCATCCTATCCCACATTCTGTTACATCTGACACCTAAAATATCATTTATATTCAAAGGGTGTATTTGACAGGGATTTACGTTTACTATTATAATCTAGATTTATATTCACCAAACGGCGCGCATAATTTCACTGCAATCGCTTGTGTTAAATAACATTTTGTTACGACTATGTCTTTTTTCCTTTTTCGCCATTTGCGCCAAATATCACTATAATTTTAAACATTTCTAGTTAGTATCGATCTGCCAATCCACGTGCATTTGATTCACCAAGTGTATGAAATTAGTTCAACATCGGTCATTATTTTGTTTGTATATCTGCAAAAATCCAGGCGTACATAGATTATATTTAAATCTTACTTGAGTCCTGTCCTCTAAGCACAATTAATAAAGATTAATTATAATCCATCGACTCATACATTGACTTTTAAAGTTTCATATTTATGATATGTCGCTAGATTTTTTTTTAATGCGCGTGTGTGTGTGTGTAGTCCACAGTTGAACATATTTCATCAGTTCACTATGATTCAACGATTTATTTGTCTACCTAGAATTCTCTCCACCTGAAATTCTAAAAATGGACGCATATTCGGCCCCACTGATAAAATTCCTAATTCCCGCTCTTTAGTAAAGGACAAAAATAGAAGTAGCCTGGATGGACGGTAGATTTGGAGTTCATCCGGGTAACGAAATAATCTGATTTTATCCTGTTCTAAATTTAGAAGGAGAGGAGATATTCCTATTTTTTCCACAACAAACAAAGCTAAACATCATTATTAATATGATACAGACCGCGATTTTAATCCTTCTCATGCCGACAAAAAATGTCTCGGGTAAGACATTTATTTTTGTTTCCTATGGTTGCTCAGATAACGAGCGAATTTAAGATCTCAGAATAAAATACTGAGACAGAGAGAGCGCCAGAAAGAAAGAGAGAGAAAAATAATACAGAGTGGGGGAGAAAGGAGAGAGGGAGAGAAAGAGAGAGAGAGAGGGGGGGGGGACCCCACTGGGTGATTTTAAATATGGTTATAAATGGTGTTAGTGTTAACAGTCAAAAGTTAGCGCTAACTGCATGCCTTTGGATTACTTAAATTAAAAGTAAGCGACGGTGAAGCTTCCCCTTTGGAAGAAAAGTATGCATTTGACCATAACCCCATTCCGGCATAATATTGCACGGCAGGTTTAGTACTGTAGCCTATGGGGAATTCAGCGTTCTGTGCAATACTGCATGCTCTCATATTGCACGCGCAAATCAAGCTGACAAAAATATGCGTTTTTAATGCGCCGCTAAAATGCCTCATATAGGTAATAATTTACATTATAAAACGGGTTCAAGAATGTAGCCATCCTGATTGGTCAAATAACACCACGTGACCGTGCAAAAAAAAACACGGCAAAAAAGGCTCTAAAGCACGGCCGAGCTGCGCGTACGCGTACCTTAAACGCAATGAAATCGCGTAGTTTCACTGTCATTTTAGCGCAGGGATTACATGCGCTCACTGAAACGCGCATGACTTTTGTTGGCTGCGCTTCTGTGATGTCATCCAGAAAAGCAAATGGCAGCCTCCATGACTGTGCGACTCTTGGCGTTTCTATGGGGTTCGTAACCATTTTTATAGACTTCATAGTCATATTGCCGACCCGTTTTATAAAACTATTAATACATGGTTGTAAGTTCGTGCGTTAGTGCGATCTGGCAACACGCAGGTTTTTATCGTAGTGTCAAACACACTCGGCTTGCGCTTCGTGCGTATAGTATTTTATTTATTTATTTATTTATTTATTTATTCCACATATTTATACAGGGTAGTGTATGTCAGCATTTGCTGGTTTACAATGCAGCCCTGTGCGACTGTGTTCTGCATAACGGGGGTCTTAGTAAATGTCTGCCTGTACTTCTTGTGTGCCTTAAGGATACATCATCATTCAAACAGAACCTATCACTCAGAATTTGAGGAGCTACGCCGCGTACACACTTGTACATCATACATGCAATAGATTTATGGAACATTTTTCTAAGTGATTTCCACCCCAGATTTCGCATGACCTGGTCGGATGGGATTTGCCATGCAGAACCGCTGACTATATAAGCTGCTCGTTTGTGTAATTTGTTTATTGTAATATAATTACCATCAGATTTTGACGACCATACAGTAGAACAATACATTGCATGTGGCATGACAAATCCCCAATACAATGTACTAAGCTGGGCGGGTGTGAATATATGTTTTACTCTTCTGATCATGCCCAGCTTTTGCTTCATGGATTTCACTACCGATTCAACATGGATTTTAAAGGATAACGTATTGTCAATAATGACTCCAAGACATTTAGTTTGCGTTACGCATTCTAATTCATTATTGTTAATCACAATGTGCAATTCCCTATTATCCAATCTTTGCAATTTTTGTCGTGAGCCCAGCAACATAACCTTGGTTTTCTTAGTATTCAAAATCAACTTATTATCCACTGTCCAGTCATGTACCTCTTGCATCGCTTGATTTAATTTATTTTGGACACATTCAACTTATGGACCACTTACGAAAATGGTTGCGTCATCCGCGAACATAAACATCTTAGCCGTTTTAACACGTGATGGAATGTCGTTTACATAAATCGTAAAGAGGAGGGGTCCGAGGACTGAGCCTTGCGGCACCCCTGTTGTGACTGACCTTCTTGATGAACTTTTCCCATCTATAACCGTGTATTGTTTTCGATAACAAAGATATGATTTAAACCATTTTAAAGCTTTGTCTGAACAACCACTAGTTTTAAGCTTTTTTAACAGCACACAGAGATTTACAGAGTCAAATGCCTTTCGCATGTCCACAAATCCTATCGCACAAAGGTCGCCTTTGTCAACTTCGGCAGCCCAATCATCGGTCATGCATAACAGGGCGATTTCACAAGAATGTCCGGGGCGGAAACCGAATTGATTTTTACAAAAAAAATGATTATGTAACAAGTATGAATAGAATGCTTTTTGAACACATTTTTCAATAATTTTGGAGTTTTTCTACTGATTTTCTCGGGTTTGTTGAGCCTAATATTTATTTGGGATGAACTCTATGGAGATTATTAATTTTCAAATAGCAGACAATTCCCTAATAAGTAGTTTTTATTTTATTTATTTTTTGTTGGGGAGGGGGTTTTCATATCATGGTTTATAGATATAGGATAGGATTTATTTTAGCACAAATTTACAAGTATAATTTGATAACACAATCTAGCACTAAATGTGGATCCCATTATGATTATAGGATAAACTCCCAAATCACATATTGAGGTTTACTTGATCCCCTTATTACATTATGTAGATAAGTGTCTCATAAAAGTCATGCATCTTAAATTTTCCACTGAACCTATATGCTTAGGGTTTTGAAGGAACTTTGAGCATCAGGGAGAAAATTACCATAGGAGCAAATTATATTCGAAGAACAAGTCTTACACTTGAAAGTGTGCGTGTGTATATTGGTGTAGTAAATTAAAAATCATTAAATTTGATAATTCCTTTGAAATCTAGCACTAAATGTAGATCCCATTATGATTATAGGATAAACTCCCAAATCTCACAATGAGGTTTTCTTGATCCCCTCAGTGCATTATGTAGATAAATGTCTCATAAAAGTCATGCATCTTAAATTTTCAACTAAACCTATATGCTTAGGGTTTTGAAGTAACTTTGAGCATCAGGGAGAAAATTATCCTAGGAAAACATTATATTCGAAGAACAAGTCTTAAACTTGAAAGTGTGTGTATGTGTATATTGGTGTAGTAAAATAAAAATCATTAAATTTGATAATTCCTTTGAAATCTAGCACTAAATGTTGATCCCATTATGATTATAGGATAAACTCCCAAATCACATATTGAGGTTTTCTTGATCCCTTTAGTGCATTATGTAGATAAATGTCTCATAAAAGTCATGCATCTTAAATTTTAACTAAACCTATATGCTTAGGGTTTTGAAGTAACTTTGAGCATCGGGGAGAAAATTATCCTCGGAAAACATTATATTCGAAGAACAAGTCTTACACTTGAAAGTGTGTGTATGTGTATATTGGTGTAGTAAAATAAAAATCATTAAATTTGATAATTCCTTTGAAATCTAGCACTAAATGTTGATCCCATTATGATTATAGGATAAACTCCCAAATCACATATTGAGGTTTACTTGATCCCTTTAGTGCATTATGTAGATAAATGTCTCATAAAAGTCATGCATCTTAAATTTTCAACTGAACCTATATGCTAAGGGTTTTGTAGTAACTTTGAGCATCAGGGAGAAAATTACCCTAGGAAAACATTATTTTCGAAGAACAAGTCTCACACTTCAAAGTGTTTGTGTGTGTGTGTGTATCACTAAATTAAATTTGATAATTCCTTAGAAATGTTTCACACAGTGACAAGAGAAATTCAACCGCAGATTGTGGACGTTTTTATGCCGCGAGAGGGCAATGTGTTCGTTACCTAAGGATGCCGTACTAGCCCATATGTGGGGCGCAAAATTCGGACAAACTGGTAGCCGCGCAACATGCACGCTCAGCCTGAGCTCCAGCTATCTTGCGAGATTCGGTCGTCTTCGCGCAGTCCGAAGTGTAATCCCAGTAGTCCGACGGACGAACTTTATGTACAAGTGAATGGGGCTTACGCAATTCTGGTTTCCCCACCGCTGCCTGGTGGCGTGTCCCTTTAAAAACGTGTAAGGAGAAGAATAATGTACTTCAACATCAGTTCTATTGGAAAAAATTAAGCGCACTTTATTTTTCTTGTCATAGATTAAATAGTTTATTATTTATCATGGTCATTAGACGAAATGAACATTAGACCAGTCGGTTGATGGACAAAATGATGATTAGACGAAATGGTAATTTGGCGAATGGATGATTAGACATTGTTGATATTAGACCAACTGGGATTAGCCGAAATGGGTATTTGACAAAATGAATATTGGACTAAATGATATTTTAGACCAAGTGGTATTCGGACTAAATGACTATTAGACCAAATGTTTTTTTTATACAAAATGGTTATATACTAAACTTGTCATTGGACGAAATGATTTTTGGATGAAATGGTTATTCGACTAAATGGTCGTTGGACGAAATGTTAATGGACGAAATGATATTAGACCAAATGTTATACCAGCTGAAAATTGGACCAAATGGCAATTTACCACTGAGACCATCATTTTGTTTTCCGTTGCAAAGTAATTCCATTAACATGATTAACGATAAACTAGAGTTCTGGTCATGCGATTACATTGACAAAGAAACTATTTTTGATTCAGGGGGTCTGACACCCCCTTCTCGATGGAAAATTTGTCAGTTTTTATATTTTTGGAATGTACATCCATAGCTCTTTTTCTGACAAAATTTGGTCCGTGGGGTTCATGGGAAAACATTTACCGCAATCTTTAGCGGCCATCTGACACCCCATCCCGACGGAAATTTTTTCCACTTGTTTGTGTTTTGTAATGTCCAATCATATTACTTCCTACTTACAAGGTTTGGTGCATGGGGGAGATGGATGTGACTTGACCCGTCTCTTTCGGGGGGGGGGGGGCTCTGGGGGCTAAACCCTACAGCTACGGTCAGGCTGTCAATACTAAGCTGGTCTAAGTAACATTAAGTGTTCAGATATCATTGGTAAAATGGGATTACTATTTCGGGACAGGCTCCCTGACAATTAATACAAATCATAACCCTCAATCGAATCCTAATCTTAGAATTAACCATGCCGACATTAACAGCTTTTTTAAACTTGAAAATTGTGCTACTTTACCGGCATAAATATTCATGAACTGGTCGATGATTTGCTGCATAACTCAAATTTTGCATTGCCATTCTAGGACTTTAAATGCAGGCCCCATAGCACCATTAAGATTTATCTCAACTTGAAAATGGATTATGGATTATTATCATCATCATTATTATTATTATTACTATTATTATTATTATCATTATTATTGTTATTATTATTATACTTATTATCATTAGTATCATCATCATTATTATTATTATTACTACTATCACTATTACCAGAGTCATTTATGAAGTTAATTATCAAATCTATATATATAATTTTCGCAAGTTTTTTACAACGTGTATAAATATATTCGTTGATTCTGTCAGTCTATTTCATGATATGCATGATATGCATCGTTATTTTTATCCCACATGGCCCTCGGTGGTAGCAATAAAAAGGTAAGTCTGTTTGAGTAAAACAGTAAATATATGAATTTATAAAAATTTAATGAAATAAAGATATTTTCAAAGTTCTTTGTTTACAAACTACTATCACATATCTTTCATTATTCTATACACTTATATATAAAAGGTTAACGGTGTTCCCGCCGGGTGAGATTTCATGGGAATTAAAGCAGAAAACTTTTCTGTTTTAATGCCTCAAGTTAAGATTGTCACCTATTTTCACTACCAAATTCAATCAATTTTATACGTAAGCCCAATTCCGATATGCAAGAAGCAGAAGAAAGCCGGAGGAAAATAATTTTCATCGATTGGATAAGAAAAGGTAACATAAACGAGGTCTTGTGCCAGATCTCGTTTTCAATAAAAGCCTTAAATTGATCTATACATATTTTGTTTCTATTTCTTCAAAAGTCCTCGATATAAACTTATTTAGGTCTTGCATTGAAGCTGGATAAATATAGGTAGGGACCTTTCCCTTTATGCCTCCCCGTTGTTTTTGTCCATTTTCATACTCATCCTTAATTTTAAAAGCAAAAGAAAATAGAGCAGTAGTTTCAAATTATTACAAACGAACCAAGACGTATTGAGGGTATTTCTGGTTCAACTTTGACCTTTTGATTAAAAAATTGTTTTGGCGGACATTGATGTCTGCACACTGAGGGGTAATTTATTATTTTTTAAATTTCCATTTTCAAAGCATTCATACGAAACAATACAATAAGAACATTTGTAATGGAAAGGATCTGTTTCATGAATTCAATTAAGGAAATTAAATTATAAATGTTATCATAATTATGATAACAACAATAAAGAAATTCACAACGCAATATATAAAGTTAAAATGATCTCAAGAGGGTTTGGGTTTGAAAAAAAAGAGATGAGACATGCTGAAGAGAAATTAAAGCTGGTATAGTGTCAGTTAATTTCTGTATTTTTTACAGAATGAGTTATACCAACAACAAAAATGATGGGGTGGACTACAGTCTCCATCTTGCATGTCGTTGGATCAAAGGGAAAATGCTATATAGTGTGCAAATAGAGAGGAAAAGTACAGGTTGAGGAAGAGGAGAGAGGGGGTGAGTGTGTGATAGGGTGTGTGTGTGTGCGTTTGTTTAGCATTATGTCCGAGGACATTTTCGGACAGAGAACAAAAAAAAAATCATGACAACAATGGTCCTCGGAAGGCGGACAATAGTCCTCGAACGTCGAACAATGAATTTATGCCTTATTCCGTCGACTGTCCGAGGACGAGTAACAATAGAGGAACAATAGTTGTCCTCGGAAGTAAAGCCATGTAAACGTGCGTGTGTGTGTGTGTGTGTGTGTATGTGTGTGTGTCTGGGTGTCTGGGTGAGAGAGAGAGATGGGGGAGAGAGAGGGAGGGAGCTGGAGAGAGAGAGTGAGACAAGGGGATTATACATGATAAAACAATAAAAGTAAACGTATGGCTGTGAGGTTAAGACGAAAATTATTTACTTGAATACTGTATCATTTTTTTGTCGAAATATATTTTAGGTGGTAAGTTCGGTCTTGTCATATTTAAGTGGGTTAGATTAGAATTAGTTTTATTTTCAATGTGGCATAAAACAAACATTTATCGATGGTCAGAAAAGTTCATAAAAAATTTCTAAAATAACATGTTTTGCGAAAACTCTATTGGCTCATGTGTGAAAGCTTAACAAGTACATGGCTGTTGTTGATGTTATTTTTGTTTAATCACAGGATGAATCTAGCGCCCTACACTAATTTATGTGATGTAATTTCGTTACAGGCATTCCTTCGATCTTACTTCAACCATTTAATCATTTTTGTACATTCCTATAATGGTAAGCATATCAACTGACGTCATAAAATAAGATCATGAAGAGAAGGTTGGGTTGGAAAGCTAGAAAAGAATTACACAACAATGCCAAAATAGGCATTTAAAATTGTATATTGTGTGTTATAATGCGTGATGCCATATTTGCTTTATCCATTGTAATTAAAAGTTTTGGTGTAAGAACATGATGTCTATATTTTGAGTTAATGAAATTGAAAAAGTAAACTTGACAACAATGATTAGTCATCTTTTTTTTTTCATTTCTTTTGAGCTGTGATTGGAGTGGTAGGTAACTTTAGTCTATCAGAATAAATCTGGTTGGATCGAAATTGATTTTATATTCCATATGAAGAAAAAAAGAACTGACATAAATCATTAGAAAAGCTCATACAACCTTCATTTAAAAAATAGCATGGTCTATTATTTCAGGGGCGGTGATTTCTTGTCACGGTCGTGGGGGGGGGGGGGGGTGTGACGGTTCATTCCCCCCCCCAAAAAAAAACAAAAAAAACAAAAAAAACAAACAAACAAACAAAATCACGAAAAATAAATAGATAAATAAGATAAACAATAAGCATTGAATAAAAATAAATTAAAAAAATTAAATAACAAAAAATATTTAAAAATTTTTTCGAGCACTTTCGATCACATAGGCAAATCTAATTTTAGTGTTTTTGTTTTTGTTTTGTTTAAATCATTCACACTGTGGTTTACTCTGTCCATGAATTTTAGAATTTTAGTATTTTGATCGTAGAATAAGAATGAAAATGTGAGCAGAAAGACTACATGGGCGGGAAATATTAACAATAATAATAATGATAATAAACCATTCTTGTATAGCGCATATCATATTATGATGTAACGTCCCTATGCGCTTAACGCTTCCAAAGGGTTCGGATATTATTACCCTGGCTTTAGCTCCGGCAGCCGTATATCGCACAGTGCATTTCACGGAATAAATCCTGCCAGGTACCCATTTAACACCTGGGTGGAGAGTGGCACATGTGGATTAATGTCTTGCCAAAAGACGCTAGTGCCGGACTGAGATTCGAACCCTCAACCCTGGGATTGAGAGTCAAGTGAATGAACCACTATACCACGACACCTCCTAGAACCTAATAGAACAGACGTGTCTAGTGAAAGTAATTACATACTGTTACTATCTCTTCCCAAATATGAATTTAAAACTGTTAAAGGAGAATTAAGCCCTGATGACAAATTTACTTATATTGGAAGGTGTAATATATTCCTACTTATTGGCCTAAATCATTTTCTAATAAGATATCAGAAAAGGGTATAAATAAAGATATTCCAACACCCGGTACCGTCTCCTACTCATTTACATGGGGGCTGCCATTTTCTTGCTGATTTGGAGTTGTACATGAACCATTGAGAAATGTTCCAGTCAGGAAGATATTTTGAATCCAAATCCTAAATTGATTTTCTTCATTACCTAAAATCCCATATGTGACGGAAAATATAAAGTGGGTGTTTACATGTATTATAACAATTAAATCTTTATAATGATACTTTTAAATTGTCTGGTTTTGCTTAACAAAAATCTATTCTTGGGTTTGCCAAACAGAGCAGAACATAATATATGCAGCATGCATTCTGACTTTTCAAGTCCATTATCCGAAAGCAGGTGAATGCATAGTTTGCCGCTATAGATGCTCAGGGAAGAATCATCCATAAAATTTGAATTAATTTGCTCCGTCCCATACGTCCAGTATCGAGAAAATAGATTTCTATTAAGCGAATATCGATTTTCAACAGAAATATATAAGGAAATCTTCAGTTTAAAAATAAATTGACATATTTATTCTATATTTTTAATCTCAAATGGGTTTTTAATTTTGAAAAAGGCAATTGAGCATTTGGATTAAGAAAATCTTCTTGTACACATAAACAAAATGGCAGCCCCCATGTGCTGCTAGCAGACGATACATATTGCTAGCAGATGGTAAATTTTGCTCAGAAAAATTTGATTCGTATCGATCTCGTATATTTTGACGCGAAGCCATATAGTCTAACAAGTAGGAATTAATAACACCTTTGAACACTATCGTCTTTATTTTTGAGCGTAATTCTCCTTTAACATGTGCAATTTTGCCTGCAACAAATATAAAAATGTTGAAGTAGTGTGGTATATAGAGTACCGAAGTGTGACGTCATACCGGCAAAGTTGTCAAGGTTGCTGGTTCCAAACAATTCTGTGCTGAACAAAGGAGTTGTGATCACACCAGCGCCATTCAGTGAATTTTCCCTGCTCCAGCCCGTTGCTTGAATGATTTCGTGGTGAACTTCATGCGCGGGCTTTGTTGTTTGGAACCAGTAACCTTGACGACGAGCGAATATGACGTCAGCACTTCGGTACTCTATTGTTGAAGGCTCTTGACTTTCCAATTGCCTCATGCAAATGAGCAAAGTGCCCTGGATGGTAACATCTGATGTCACGATCCGTGAATATTAGTACTATTCACGATACTATAAATGGCATATGACATCACCTACGAAAAGTTCCTTCTACATTGTGACGACATTTCTTTGCGCGTATCCACTGTTTTAGCCACCGGCGCGTGATGATGTCATCATATCCGCGCAAATTTATCCCTTTTTCAAAACTGTTTGTGTACGTGAGTGTGCGTAAGTGTGCGGTCTACGGGTCTACCATATGCCTACGGTGCAGATGATAGTAGATTTAGGCTTTTGTTCAAGATGAGGGATATAAATATTATTATAATCAAAACTGACGACAGAAATTATTTATCGCATCGCAAGGGGTTATCACACACACACACACACACACACACGCTTGTATGGCTTTATTTCCGAGGACAAGTATTGTTCCTCTATTGTTCCTCCGTCCTCGGACAGTCGACGGAATAAGGCACAAATTCATTGTTGGACTTTCGAGGACTATTGTCCGGCTTCCGAGGACCATTGTTCTCATGAATTTTTTTTTGTTGTTCTCTGTCCGAAAGTGTCCTCGGACATGCGGCTATACAAACACAACACACACACACACACACACACACACACACACAACAAACCAAAAGGTAGGCCTATACCCCCTCCTTCTACACCTGGGTTAAGCTCTTTCTCTCCCATGAATTCTGTGTAAGAATGATTAATCTGTATTACCTCTGCAGGGGGAATTTTTATTAACCTCTGCTATGCTATAGTTAAAGATAATTTTAAAATATCATGTTTCATGATCACAGCAACTTCAGCAAGTACAAATATAGCTCCTCCATCTCCGACAGATAATGATATAATATTGAACAGAGGGAAAGGGTATTTGACAAATTATCTTGCAAATGTCAAATTATTTGTATAAAGAGAACGTGCTGCAATTCTTTGTATTTGTATAAAATGTGTAATTTTTGTATCGTAATTAGATTCATGTCCATATAGGTCAAACGCAGTAGGGTTTGACATAACAAAAAAAAAAGGGAAAGGGAAAATTTGGAATTGGAAGTAACCTTCAGCGCTACCAGACAGTGCATTAATAACTTCTCTGACATTGTCGTTGAATTATATGGTTAAAATGAAAGAAAAAATGTATATTACTCAAAGATATAGCAGGAGCCATATATTGGCTATTCATGTGACCCCAAAAACAACAACAACAAGAAACAAGTAACTTATATGTACATATAGAATAGCCATGAATTGAGAAAAGAAAAACGTTTAAGTCCTCAGCTGTAATCTGAGTACTTTTTGTAGTCGATTTGAATTACATGTACTACCGGAATATATGGTTACTTTGAAAATCTGTATTTTAATCGGCCCTTACAGTGCAGACAATCTGATAAATTCAATAATTATTAGACATAGTGTTACAGATATCGGAGGGTTTATAGTTGCACTTTATCTCTTCTTTATCTCTTATTATCATTCGTATAATTCGTATATCGAGGAAATAGAACCTTCGTTCTCGATTGTGATAAAGTTAAAGTGGATAGCATCACAGTTGCCGCCGACTAGGCCCTATATAACATGTATAAAACGATCTCAGGGAAATTCCCATTTTTCTCATAGCCATCATCTAGAGACCGGTTCATTTTGTCTCACTGCAGGCAAATCTTTATGAAAGTGGTCAGTGATTGAAATTCCTGAATGTACATACTTTCTGGGAATAGGAAGAGAGCAAATTTTAAATTATGGTTCATCGCTTCTCTAAAGAAAGAGAAAGAAGGGTAAATATCGCCATTGTTTTGGGGGATATCCCATCCTGTCTATGTTCAGAAGATCAACAACAGAAATGTCAGTAATTTCTTCTATCACTTTTGAATTCTGAGAATGTTTGAAATTCATTCATATGGATTATTTGTCCCAAGAGCGACAACTACGTTTCAGTATTCTTCTAACTTATTGGATATTCTTTTATAATCATGATTATTTTGAAGTTAATCTCAATAAGAGATTTGAGGTTACGCATAGCCATTGAGTCATTGTAGGTGTATCATTATTGTGATCAATGAATAAGTTAAAGTGGTAAGAATTAGGTCATTGTACATTTGAAATCAAAAGTATAGAAGAAGAATGTGAATGAATGAAAGTGAAATATAAGCCATGAAATCTTAAACATTTTGATACCATACCTAATCTGAAAACCGTGGACTTTAAGATAACATTGAAATGGTTTTTACTACCAGAGAGTGACGCCAGTGAACAGACAACTTTGGAGGGAATTTTTTTCTTAAAACAAGAATGAAATTCATTTTGCCTTCTGCCTTTTGACATTCCTAATAATAACACAAGAACGGAATATTATTATTATTATTCCTAGATTCGTCGATCCCAGACACATGTCTTATTTTCTCTTTCTGACACTTGCATTTATGTAAATGCCCGTTTTGGGACGAATTGAATGCGGACAACAAAAGAGTAGCAAGTTAAGTGCAGAACTAAAGAGTAATCTATGATCCAAATATTGTCACCTCCTGCTAAGATTTTCGGCAGCCAGATATCCAAGACGATGACAAATTTGATATACGTTTGCTCCACATCGTTTAGATTGTAGTACCATTCCGTTCAGGGTCATTTAACCAGAATTTTCCCCTGCTTCCATTAACGATAATTTTTTCTTATATCTATGTCATAAAATATGTACCAGATTCTTCACACAACCTTAACATTTCCCAAGGGGTCCTTACTTACAGCTGGATGAAAGAGAGCGAATCTAAATCCGCCTATAGTATAGAGATAAATAGCATATTTGTTTTATGCATATTCCAGATACATTAGGGACCTTACATTTAGTAGGAAAAAATAGAAACTACATGTATTATAATTTTGAAAGGTAAAACCCCTTCTATCTTCAGTGCTAAAAGTAAGACAGAAAGGTTGTGTTTTGACTTAAAGAGGAAAACATATATTTAAAAAAATACAAATGTACCTTTCATGAACGAAAGATTGGATGGATTCCCTCCTTGTATGAAGCTCCGAAAATAGAGTAATTCAAATATAACTATTTTATGATTTAGTATTTATGTACTGCAAAAGCGCAAGCACCAAAGAGGTTTAATATTAAGTCGTATTCAGACCAATAAAAGCCATGCTTTTATAAAAGTTTGTTATTGATAAAAGTTTGTTATTGTACATGTTGTATGCATTTCTACAATATTGATATGACCGTCTGTCGTTGCTAACATATGTATGCATGTATCTTGTAAATTATTTACTTTGAAATGGGAACTTCCTAATTGTGGTTGTTCCAAGAGTTTTAGTAAAAGAATTGTTAGTTTCATGCAAGGAAAATTTTTGTATTCCATTAACCTGCATTATTTTGTCCCTTAAATTCGGTAATAATCCATAAAGATGATAATACTAGGATACTAGGAGTTCGTGTAAATGCAACGGCTTATCAATTTTCCTCAGGCGTCTCATGTTTTATATATTTTTAAATCTGTTCAGAAAAGTATACATTCTGTAGCTGTGGTATATATGAGACAGTACTGACATAAGATGACATAGAAACAAATGAGATGTTTACATTTTTTGCACAATGTGTTTCACCTTATAAATTCTAGATATAATAATAGTAATAATACATATTTATATATATATTACGCTAAGGATTTGGAGCCTTTTTTTTGTTCGAATAGGCGCCTCCCCTGGCTCTTTCGGTCCCCACCTTTTGGTACACTCTTAGAAATGTTGGTTAAATGCCACTGGGTAAATGAAGATTGGGCATAGGTTGGTTAAATCTTGCTCAACTTTTACATGCATTTACCCAACATTGGTCAAAAATAAGAATGAAATTGGTAAAGTTTACCCAAAAGTTGGTCGGACTCATAAGGACCCTCATGTTGGGTAAAATTTGGGTAAAATTTTGCCCAATATTTCTAAGAGTGTACCCATGGGCGGGGAATGGTTCTTAGAGGGTTGGGATGCACTTTTTAAGCGCTGACGTGCCTTCCATATTTCATAAATTCATTTCTAAACATTGAATTTCCGGAGGGAGTAATAATTCTGCCAACCCATGAAGCTCTTTTGTAGCTTCATGCCCAACCCATACCCTTTACCTGTGAAGGGGAGAAACCTCAATTGGTGTATTGCCAAAGAACAGCGTGACTTGTATACCCCAAGGCCATATATCCGCATGTATGGCTTCAATGTATACGAAGCAACACACGTGTTATTCGTTCGCACATGTACAGGTACTATGTTTCACGCATAGAGTTACATCATGTGTAGGTTCATGGTTACATACACACAGTTTAGTGTGTATGTAACTCTATGGTTTGACGGCGGTCGCCGGGGGGGGGGGGGGGGGGGGGGAGATGCCTCATTGAGGCCGGTACGGTACATAATCCACGTGAAAACGGATAAAAAGTGTACCTTTTCAGCAATAGGCGCATAACCCGGGTTACGCGTTTAGGGTATCAAAAAAAGCAAAAATCAAGAAAAAGGGTATCAAATTCAGAGACTGATAAGAAGAAGATCCGCGGAAAGAGGGAGGGGGGGGGATGTAAAATACCAAGCAAGATATAAAAGCGCCGTTAATGGTATAAAAATAGGGGATAGACGGGTTTCCCTGTTAAGGGTATTTAGGAGGTGTAGGAGATCACGTCACTTAGGAATATCAGTTGCCAAAGAAGGAGCCCCTCCCCCACAACCAAACCAACCAAAATTTCCTTCGAAAATATTTCCACTATGATATGGATACGTATGGGATATTACTCCCGTCTCCCCTCGCTCTGGGGGTGACGGGAGGGTGGTAGGGAAAAGTCAATCCGTCGGTCCTCCCAAGACCCATATAAGGGGGCCATAATCCCCCTGAAAAGAAAATGACAATTTCTTTTTTCCCCCTCATTTTTGCATCGTTTACAAGGCACGTACCACTAATTATGCACGTTATGTTTTCATGGCGTTAATTTCTCTGAGTATTAAACCACAGAAACATGGCAAGATCAAATCGCTCCCTCTAGGTCTATGCATGGATATTCTACTCGAACATAATTATATCCATATCATTTAGTCTTCATCAAGATGAAAATGTATTTTCTTCAAAACTCATGCAAGCTTTTGATAAATAACACATACTCACATGTTGTAAATACTTCTTGGTAAAAATAACTTTACCCGACTTTTTTTTAATTCACTTGATTATTGTGACAAATATACGGTACGGTGATTAATCATAAACACAGCTAGCGCCCGTGGATGTCCACGGGCTGCTTCTGCTCGTGATTTATAAACTCCTCAAAAAAAGTTTGGAAATCTGACTTTGATCGATCATTTCTCCCGAGTCTTAGTGAATATTGATGTTTGATTGATACCACTGAAAAGATCATTTAATTATCTTTGAAATGATACCCTACATGATATGATTATCGTTCACATGGAGGTGCAGTGCCTTGAAATGTGGGGCAAGGTCAAAATTCAAAAGTTGCAAAATGACACAATATTGAAAGTCACTGTTCTTTTTTACCGTGGTGATGAGTGAGTTTCCCAGTTGTTTCTTTTGTTTTCATGCATCTTAACATCAACATTAACATGAAATCAAACAAACCTCTGCACAAGCAAACACATAACAAACAAACAAACATGGGTATTTCAAAACACGACATGTTATCTCACGGAACCATCACTACATAAACCACAACAAAACATCAAAAATGAAGAGGCAGAGGCTTGATTTAATGGATTTTCATCTTTATTGTCACATACAGAGATCTTTGATTTCATCAATTAACATGATCAAGGCTCAGTAACGGGTGGACGACCCAAGTGCTTGCACCACCGCCTGGCACCGCCTCCTCATGCTGCTGATGAGCTTCGTGATTCGTTGCTGTGGAACGGCATTCCATTCTTCAATCAGAATCTGACGCAGTCCTGCCAGTGTCGTTTCATTGGTGACTCTTCCGTACAGACTGGCCGAGTTGATCCCAGAGATGCTCGATGGGGTTTAAGTCTGGGCTGCATGCAGGCCACTCCATTCTCGTGATATCCTCTCTCTCGAGAAAATTGCGGACCAGTCTCGCTCTGTGGGGTCTCGCGTTGTCGTCTTGCAGGATTGCGTCGTTCCCCATATTCCTTAAATACGGGACAGCTGTTGGTTGGAGGATCTCGTCTCTATACCTCTGAGCAGTGAGGTTTCCGTCAATGACAACAAGTTCTGTTTTTCCTGCAGTCCAGATGCCTCCCCACACCATCACGCTTCCTCCACCGAATGGTGTAACGCGGTCGATGCAGCTATCGTCGAAACGTTCACCTCGCCTACGCCACACCTTCACTCGCCCATCAACTTTCCGCAGGCAGAAACGCGACTCGTCGCTGAACATCACCATGTGCCACTCGCGCCTGTTCCAGCGGAGATGATCGCGGCACAAACGAAGGCGCTCCTGCTTCTGTCGAACAGTCATTGCTGGCTTCTTTGCCGTCTTTCGTGCTCGGAGATTGGCAGCATGGAGGCGGTTTCTCACTGTTTGATCAGATACCCTGGTGTTGAACCTCCTAACAACGCTTCGTTGAATACTCTGTGACGATCGTCTACGATTCTGTAAAGCAAGTACCCTGATATAACGGTCTTGCTGTTCCGTCGTGATCTTCGGACGTCCACTCCTGGACCGATCCTTGACATCACCCGTTGCTCGGAATTTCTGTTTCCATTTAGTGATGGTCCCAGGGCTTACACCAAGTCTCTCTGCTACATCTTTTTGAAGCATCCCAGCTTCGATTTGCCCAATGGCGCGGGCCTTTTGAACTTTACTTACATGTGGCATAATGAACAACCAACCTAACAGACTGAGCCATTAACACTGCCTGACATGGCACCACCAAAAGCTTGAATATGAAATTCAAACTTCTATTGAATTTGACATTCATGGCTGACCAGTTGATAACAAAAGACATCACTCCGGACAAAAGAATCATGTTCTTTATTGACCCTTCATGACCATTTCTGCTCGTTTTGCAGCTTTTCAGTTCAGACCTTATCCAACACTTTTGAATCCTGCTCTTTTCCTGATGGCATGATCATAACAAGCAGGGTATCATTTTAAAGAGAATTAAATGATATTTTGAATTATATCAAACATGCATTGGGTAATATTGGGAGATGGGAGAAATTAGTGGCCAAAGTCAGATTTCCAAACTTTTTTTGAGGAGTTTATAATGCGCCAAATCCACTCTGTAGAGTGCTCTAGGCGTAGTGTAGAATAAAGAAGGGCATAAGAGAGTAGAAAGACAAGAGAGGAATGTAATAATCAATGGGAAGCATTTAACAAGTAAGCTTTTAGACTGCTTTTGAATGAATCTGGAGAATTGCAACTTCTAATAACTGTAGGCAGATTATTCCATAGCGCAGGACCAGCGTGGGCAAAAGCTCGTTCCCCCATGTTTTGCAGAATTTTGAACAGCAAGAGAACCAGAGTTGGATGAACGTAATGATCTAACAGGAGTGTATTTACGAACTAGACTTACCTTATAATGAGGAGCAGAACCCTATGAGTGTGTAGGACAGGGTAACAATGCGTGCAGCAGCCACAGGCGTAGCCAGAATTTTTCAATGGGTGCGGGGGGGGGGGGCAGTCGTGAAGGATCCAACCGCATAGCCAGGATTTCATTTTAGGGGGGCGGTTGTGGGGCACGCGAAATTCGTGATGAGCACGCAAAGCGTGCTCCCCAGGGGGATGGGTGCAACGAAGGGGGGTTTTCCCCTCGCGCGCGAAGCTCTTAAGCTCTTAAGTTTTACAGCAAATTTGAGAGAAAGATAACGGCTCGTAACACTTTCTTTTAAGGCGGAAAGTAGGTTCGACGCCCTGACTGCTTTTCAGTTATCAGGACGCAATACTGCACTGTATGTGACAGGGGTTGATGCAGGGAGGGGGGACTTTCCCCCCTTCTCGCGCAAAGCGCGAAAGCTCTGACGTTTTAGCAAATTTAAGGGAAAGATAACGGCTCGTAGCAAAAAAAAAAATAGGCGGAAAGTTATAGTTCGACACCTTGGCTGCTTTTCAGTTATTTGGACGCAATATTGCACTGTATGTTACAGGGGTTGGTGCAGGGAAGGGAGCTTTCCCTCTTCCTGCGCGAAGCGCGATAGCTCTGTCAAATTTTCTCTCAAATTTACTAAAACGTCAGAGCCTCTGACGGTTTAGGAAATTTGAGAGAAAGATAACGGCTTGTAGAAAATAATTTTTTAAGCGGAAATTTATAGTTCGACTCCCCGACTGCTTATTAATTACTTGGACGCAATATTGCACTTTACCTATGTAACAGGGGTGGGTGCAGAGAAGCTCTGACGTTTTAGCAAATTTGAGAGAAAGTTAACGGCTTGTAGCAAACAATTTTTTAGGCGGAAGCGCGAAGCGCGAAAGCTCTGACGTTTTAGCAAATTTGAGGGAAAGATAACGGCTCGTAGCAAACAATTTTTTAGGCGGAAAGTTATAGTTCGACGCCCTGACTGCTTTTCAGTCATACTGCACTGGGTTTGTGGTAGATTAAATAAAAGTGCGTTCCCAAAATCAAGACGAGAGGAAATTAGAGCGTGAACTAATTTCTCTGTAACCGATCTAGTTAAGTATTTTCTGATGAACCAAATATTACGGAGTTGGTACCTCACTGATCTACAAATACTGGAAATTTGATGAGACATTGCTATGTTGCAATCAAACAATACTCCAAGATTGCGACAAGATGGCTAATCATGACTATCACTGTCGTCCTAACTTATTTCTAAATTCTGGGATGTTCAATCAGTGCTGTAAATAAGAGAATAATGCGTGTAACTATCAATCCGTTGTTCCTCCTCATGTAGAGGTGTCGTGGTCTAGTGGATACGTCACCGGACTGTGGATCTCATGGTTCGCGGTTCGAGTCCCGCCGCGGCACTAATGCCCTTTGGCAAGACATTCATCTACATTTGCCACTCTCCACCCAGGTTTAGTAAATGGGTACCTGGCAGGAATTTATTCCTCCAATGCTTTCAGCGCCTTATAGGGCAGCTGGGCTAAAGCCAGGGTAATATTGGAGCGCCTTGAGCACCATTCATGGTGGATATGAGCGCTATATAAATATCCAATATTATTATTATTATTACTGATTTCCTCCTTGTGGAAATAACAAACCGCAAAGACTGCAAAAATTGTCCCCACTGGGAATCGAACCCGGCTTTGGCTATTCACTATGTGACTATTCCACGGAGCCGCTTCCTTTCCGATAGTGGATTCATGTAATTTTCGTAGCTATTAATTCCTTGTCCTTCCATACTGCCTTCCACCCAGCCGGCTCCGTTGTCTCGTGGCTAGAGCATTAATTTTGAAATGCACAGCCATAAACTCAGGTTTGATTCCCATTAGAGACAGTGTTTGCAAGTTTTACAGTCATTTCCCAGCTACTTCATGATAAGCTACATAATTATCAAGAATAAGTTCTATGGTTTCTTTAGCATTGAAGTTAACATTCGCCGAATTTATCATGCAATTTCAGTGGGTGTTGTGTTTGAGTTTTTTTGTTTTTTGTGTGTGTGTTTTTTTATCTACATTCTCCTTTCCTCGAGAACTGTGATTCCAAATTAAACTATATCACTTAGTAAAATCTAATGCGTATAATTTAAAGAACATATTTCTTAGATGAACTATAGGCCTACAAGCCAAGGCATTTCGCATCCTGCAAATTTAATCATATCACATATGCATGATAGGTGAAGCAATACTTCCTACAAGATTACATCTTTATTTATTTTTTTTTCAATTTACATCATGATCAAGAGGAGAATTAATATTGTGGGCTGGATCCTCGAAAGGATTACCGACAGCCCACCTAGAAATTTTGATCTTCAATCAAGGTTTAAGCAGTAATATTATATTCAATGCATATTTATCGGAAGACCTTTGTTTCTTTAATAATTTCTCTTTGAATTTGGATTGTCTAAATGTCGTTTATTTTGTTTATTTTATCATTTGTAAAATATTATTTTAAAAAATATTATTGTATCATTTGGTGGGCCCTCTGTTGCAATTTGTTTAAAATTTAGTTACACATACGCAGATAACCTGCTTTCTTTGTTATGTACGATGCACGAATTCTGAACCTTCTGAATAACAAGTTGTTATATCATTTAGGTTAGCTTTCTAAACGAGAATTCTGTGCTATGGCAATTACTATGTGTTACTACATGCTTCGCATTGTCGTCCTGTTTGCCATAAGAGTTCTCGGAGATTCAAAGTGATCGAACAAGGCGAGACATTTGTTTTGTCAAACAGAAAGCGAAAGTCTGGGCTTACTTTCTCTGTTTTGTCAATTCTTATCAATTTAGACATCATATGGCTTGTAAGGGTAGCACTTTTGAGAACAGTCATGATCGTGGGCGTACGAAATCTTGCCGGGGGCTGACGTCTCTTGCTGGAATATCAACTTTCCAGTTTGTAAATACTGCGAGCAAGAAGCGAGCAAGTGAGATAGGAGATTAAAAATACGCCACTTCGCTCCAATACGAGGTGACGATTTCCCGAATGTTGGTCATTTTTACGCATGTTATTTATTTGGGTGGTTCATTCTAAATCTATTGAAAAAGCTCCACAGAAGCTTTATTGGAGTGGAGGCTATTTCTCTCTCCCACCCACTCTTTCTCTTTTCCCTATTTTCTCCATTTCCTCCTATCAAAATATACAAATCGCTCACCTCCTCATTGCGGTTGCTTTTTACTTTCTTGATTTGTCATTCTTTTTTGTGTGTGGAATGATTTGTCATGTCGTCGGCCTTATGCCAAAAGGGCCTTACCACTGTATAAAGTCTATGGCCTTAAGGCCCTTTTGGCATAAGGCTGACGATGTATTCTTTATTAAGAACCCATCCAGCTTTTATAGCCATTTTGATAGCTGTCCTCCAAGGATTATATACAGAAAATGTACGTAAAAGGGCTGAACATATCATTATTCGTTAAGTTCAGTTTTCTGAGAAAGTTGATATATACTTTATTAATCCGAGAAAGAAAGAGTTTTCTGTTTTATTTTCAAAACATGTCATGCAGAAACCGACTATTCATATTTCCTCGGTTTTTCCATAGTAATCTATATCAACCTAAAAATGTGGATTCTACGAATGTCAAAGACGCTCTTAAAACAGATACAGCTCAGCTGACTGGCAGCCCGCGAGCTCACGGATCCACGAGACCGACAACGTCAGTCTCGTGCATGGGCTGTCGTCTCGATGTTATTTTACCAATGTCCGTCTTATAGTATTGGTGTAAAGCCTTAGGCTATATGTTGCCAGTCACAAGTTAACAAAAATTCGACTATATTCGTAGCAAAAGGTTAGACACATACAAATATATATATATATATATATATATATATATAATTATATTCGGTAGCCTAGCTAGAGCCGGGGTAATATTGGAGCGCCTTGAGCACCTTATGCGTGGTGGATATGAGCGCTATAAAAATACCCAATTTTATTATTATTATTATTATTATTATTATTATATTGCATCATTGAATCGATCCAAATTCAAGCAGAGAGAATGTAACCCAAGATCGCCGATAGGAGCTAGCACTGCGACTAACCTCAATCCCCAGATCGAGAGTATAAAGATCGAGATTAAATTGATCGTAAACATCTGAGAACACAATGAGTGTTGCGTGAGAACTTTGAAATATTACGTAAAAGTGATGTGCATTGCCTTGTCGCAAACAACTGTGTTGTGGACATGTCGGATGATAATCCTTAAATGTTGATTGACCGAAGTCGTCTCAGATGGAGAGAGGAGGAGAGAGAGAGGATGTGTGTATGCGTGTGTATGTGTGCCAACAGAGGTATACTTGTGTGACTAATTGGACAGTCAAACACAATAGATGCCTTTATTCCGTCAGGCTTGTGTGGCTTTTTTTTGCTGCTTGTGTGGCTATTTGAACAATAGAGAGAACAAAGGGAAAGACACACAAGTATACATGTGTGAGTATGTGTGTGTGTGTGGTTTTATATCTCCTTTTAAAAACATTAAGTGATGGACTAGATTTAATGTACAATGGTAAGCTGTTCCAAATTATGGGCCCATTGAAAGAAATACAATTCTTTGCTAGTGAGGTGTGTATTTTAAGTAAATGGAAGTTAGAAGATCCACGCGTATTATAGGAATGTATATCGGCATTATGACAAAAAATTCTGAAATACTGTTTGGTATATAGTCTCTATAACACAAGTACATGTACATAGAAATTGCAATTTCATAATCAGAAAATCAAATATATTCAACATATTTAGGTGATTAAACAACGGCTTTGTATGGGCAAGAAAATTGGCATGCGAAATGATTCTTACTGCCCATTTTTGTAATCTGTATAAACGTAGCATTGAATATGTAGTCGAGGAACTCCAGGCAAGATTAAAGTATTGAAAATAAGGTGAGATAATGGAATTATATATCATTCTGAGTATGTACCGTGGGAAATGCTTTAACTTATTTAGAATACCTATACTTTTAGAAATTTTTGTGCAGATGACATCAATGTGCTCATTAAAGGATAACTTACTATCAATAGTCACACCCAAACATTTTAAAGAACGATCAATAATATTATTATTCAACTAAACAATTATATTATTATAATCGATCGACTTGTTTAAAATATCATGTAATGGGTTTTATTTATATTTAGAACTAGAAAGGCCGTCAAAGGCGGCAGACCCACGCCTTAGCGGCGCTACAGATCGAGTTGTTGCATTCTTTCCCTAATCGATTCTTTCCTGTCACTATATTTTCTATTTTCTATTTTTCTCTTTTTTTATCGCAATAAAGACTTCCAGATTTGGCATAATCTACTATTTAATACATGCATGTAAAATATTATGGTTACTTATTGTTATTATTATGTAATTTCGCACAATGATACTGCATGTGAATATATTTGTTTGTGTATTTTACCTTGATTATTGTGAAAAATGTTATTTTTAAAAAGGAAGTAATAAAATATTCTTAAAAACAAAAAAAAAACTGTCCGAAATGAAGTTCCTATAACCGATCATCACCAAAAATCTAATCGATTCTTTCCTGTCACTATCCGAACTGAAGTTTGGGTCAAAACTTCAAGGTCACACAGAATTTGCAGAGGTCAACCGATCATCACCAAAATCTAATCGATTCTTTCCTTTCACTATCCGAACATTCCCTGAAAATTTGGTGCAAATCCGTTCACCCGTTCTCTAGTTATCTTGTACATAAACAAACAAACGCAAACAAACAAACAAACAAAAAACAAACAAACAAACAAACATACGGAGCCCTTTACATAACCCTGCCGATTTTATCGGCGTGGGTAATTAACTTATTAGAAATTAGCCATAAATTAATTTTGATATTTTCTCGATTGAAATTAAAAATCAAATTTCTAATATTATTATCGCTCAAGAAAAGACTGGTGTCATCTGCAAATAATATGTAATGTAGTATGTGAGATGTGTTACAAATATCATTCATATAAACTAGAAAGGCCGTCAAAAGCAGCAGACCCACGCCTTAGTGGCGCTACAGATCGAGTAGTTGCATTCTTTCCCTAATCGATTCTTTCCTGTCACTATATTTTATATTTTCTATTTTTCTCTTTTTTTATCGCAATAAAGACTTCCAGATTTGGCATAATCTCCTATTTAATACATGCATGTAAAATATTATGGTTACTTATTGTTATTATTATGTAATTTGGCACAATGATACTGCATGTGAATATATTTGTTTGTGTATTTTACCTTGATTATTGTGAAAAATGTTATTTTTAAAAAGGAAGTAATAAAATATTCTTAAAAACAAAAAAAACTATCCGAAATGAAGTTCCTATAACCGATCATCACCAAAATCTAATCGATTCTTTCCTGTCACTATCCGAACATTCCCTGAAAATTTGGTGCAAAACCGTTCACCCGTTCTCTAGTTATCTTGTACACAAACAAACAAACAAACAAACAAACATACGGAGCCCTTTACATAACCCTGCCGATTTTATCGGCGTGGGTAAAAACATACGGAGCCCTTTACATAACCCTGCCGATTTTATCGGCGTGGGTAATAAGAAACAAAAGTGGGCCAAGTATGGACCCCTTGGGTACTCCACATCCGATGACCTTTAAATTAGATTCATGATTATTAACAAAAACATGCTGCTTACGATTAGACAGATAACTTTTTAAAAGATCTAAAAGAACACCATGAATACCATAATTATCCAATTTATATAACAGGATTGAATGATCTCAGGTATCGAAAGCTTTGCTCAAATCAAGAAATAATCCAATCAAAGTTTTCTTTTTATCAAGTGTATTACAAACTTTACAAACAAAATCAACTAAAGCAGAAGATGTGGAGTATCCAGGGCGGAAGCCGTATTGCCTATTGGATATAAGAGTCAGTAGAGCGTCCGCCTCACAATCGGGAGGTCGTGGGTTCGAACCTCGGCCGCGTCATACCAAAAGACGTTAAAAGATGGGAGTTGCTGCTACCTTGTTTGGCGTTCAACAACTGAAGGGATAGAGCAACGTCGATCTGGCGCTGCACAGTGGCTGCCGGGCCCACGATCAATTGGGCAAAAAGTATTTCCATTTCGGTTAATAAAATTTGGAGTGGACTTTAATTTTATTATTACTATTATTATTATTATTATTATTATTATTATTATTATGTAATGGTCAAGAAATTTAAACAATCGATTATAAAGACACTTTTCATAGATCTTGGAAAATACGGGTAACACAGAAATAGGTCTACAATTATTATTATTTACAGTAGTTTCTTCATATCGAATTGCACCTGTAAAAATCTTTGATGATAGTATTCATTCCGAATTCTTTTAATTTTATTATTACATTCATTTCTATACAATTTATAAGAGTTATGTTTTTTAGGAGTTGGACAATTTATGTATTTTTTATACAAGTGGTATTTCTTTTGCACATTTTACGTCAATCATCACTAAACCACAGCTTGTCTTTTCTGGGCTTGTAAGGTTTCTGAACTTTCGGAAAGCAATCATCATACAGACACTTAAATTGATTTTAAAAACAATCATAGATAACATTACGATTTCCATTATCCAATTGCCAACATTCGGCCTTAAAGGGAAGTCCAACCTTAATAGTTCCTTTGAAAGAAAGGCGAAAAATCAGAGAAGCAGATTGGTGAAAGTTTGAACGAAATCGGACAAGCAATAAGAAAGTTATGAATTTTTAAAAGTTGTAATCACTATACATATGGGAATTTCAAATTGGCCGAATAGGTAATGTCAATGTGATGTAGGTGTGGACAACTCCCCCATTCGCTCCAACACACTAAATGACTTATTTCCCTGCTTTCACACAAATCATCTTATTACCAAGGTTGGATTGCCCTTTAAGCTTTTCGATGAATATTTGAATATTATTTTCAGACATATCACGTTTTACAATGGGTGAATATTCTGTATTATGGATTATTTTATCATGAATGCAATACACCGGGAGATGATCACTTATATCAGCAAATATAATACCACTTCTGATTGTTTCTATGTTATTAGTAAATATATTATCAGTTAGCTGAATTTGTAGTAATACGAGTTGGATAGTGTATAACTGGGAACATTGAATTTACCATAAGCACATCAAGAACATCACTAACTTGAAAGCAAGAATTAGCATTGAGTAGGTTTATATTAAAGTCTCCAGCAAATTATACAAATTTATTTTCTTTATTAACTATATTTAGAACTGTATTGAAAGCATCGATGAACATCCGAATAGGTGTCTATAAATAGTGCCAAAAATTATATTTTTCTTTTAAATTTTTATTTCAATAAAAACAGACTCCAATTCAGCAGTATTCCAAATCCAACCTACGAAAAAAAGTTAAATCATCACGTATATAAATGCCTACCACACCTCCAGAATGAGTATTGCGGCTGTTACCCACAAATTCGTAACCCTTAATATTATACACTGGGTCATTTATTTTTAGCCATGTTTCAGTTGTGGCTATTGCACAAAATTTATAATCAATCAGATTTAAAAAGGAAACTAGGCTTTAACAATTTTGCTTGATACTTCTGCAGTTCACATGAACACAAGAAATTGTTTATTCAGATTTTGTGTAGCAGCAAATGTATTAAATTCATCGGGCATGAAAATGTTTTGTTGAGGACCATAAGTACATTCGTCATCAGTAAAAGGAGATAGTTGATCAGATAATTTGTATAATATCAGCAAGAAAGAATTACCACCGGAAAGGTAAATTCGAGAAAATTACTAAACAACAATGCAAAGATCAAGGGAGTGATCAAATCCAAAGATAGCATAACAGTAAAACATATCATATAGAGTTAAGATCGGGAAGACCTGTAATAAGATTTTTTTCATCTCATGTCCGCCTGTTGATTTGACTAATGCGAAAACGCGGCCATCAATGGTCCAGGAAGCTTTAACCTTTGTGTGTTTTGACGTCTGGAAGAGAAGATTGGAACTCTTCGACGACCACTGTACCTGAGCATTTTAGTTTCTTCGATTTTTCATCATCTGTAGTTTAGGCCTGTAAGAAGTGAACTTTACTAAGATCGGCGGGAGGGGGGGGGGGGGATAACTTTAGCGTTTCGAGCTGCGCCGGCGTACGATCCTTGGACATCGTGAGGGTTGTTGTTTGGTCTGCGAAGTCGATGGGATCTATCAATATCACAAGGGGTGAGAGTAATACCAATCTGTTGGGCTACGTTGCAAACAATCTCATCGGTGACTTCATCTGGAGTATTCTTTACACCCAGGATGCGAATATTGTTTCGGCGCGAGTATTGCTCGATGTGATCAATCCTATTCCACAAAGCAGTGACGCTAGTTGTGTTATCAGAAACTGATTTCTCAATATCACGAAGTTGCTGCAATTTGCTATCAATTGAAATTTCCATCCCATTTCTATATATTGGAAAAGAGTGATTTCATGTACTTCCAGTACATAAAACAGTGGTATAGTAGATCCTGTATGACACTGTCAACAAGAGCCCTGTATGTAGACTACGGGGTCATCGTAACTCAATATTTCACGATTTGGGTCTAACTCCGTACCGCTAGGCATTTCTGCTTTTTGCTAAACTATAGGTTTGACACTTGCTGATTAGTATGTATAAAGACGATGGTAAACATGGTGTCTTCAACATATCAGTATGGACTATTAGGATTGACGCGATGTTGAAGGCTAAAGCCTAGTTCCCACTTGGCCGAATTCAGACGAATCTGAATACGAACCTCACGATCCATATATTCGTATTGATCGTGTTAATCGGTGTCTAAGTTACGAATAGTTTACGACATACAAGACAAATTTACTATAAATTTACGACAAACAAGACAAAGTTACGTCGTGATTACGAAGATTCGTAAACAAATGTTACGAATATAATTATACGAACCTTTAAGAAAAATTTACGAACTTGAACGAACATACACGAATAGTTAAGGATGTTATACGATTGTTTACGACACTGTTACGAATTATTTACGACACTTGCGACAGATTAAAGAAAGCTTTGCGATTCTTTGGCGACATTCGACACCCGTTTTTGGTCAGAGATGGTCACATGGGTCAAATGGTCAAGCTTTGCCTGGCCCTATATATATAAGAGGTCAGGGGTGTGTTATCCACTCATTGCACTACAATGGATATTGATGCTGACACACAAGCTGCTCTACTCCTTGAGGAAGAATGTTATCTTCTGGGAGCAGCACAACTCCTTCTGTCTACACAGAAGGATAGACATAAAGAAAAAGCTAAAAAAAAACCAACAAAAAGGTCTGTATGGTGAAATCCTGGCTATTGCGCAGGCCTGAATATGGACAATATGAGAAGTTATTTCCCGAATTGCATAGAGAAGACCGGAAGGGGTATACAAAAATTTTCTACGTGTCACACCTGACCTGTTCCGTGAAATGGTTACTCGCCTTTCCCTCTATCTACAGAAAGATGATACTTTCATGAGAAAAGCCCTGGAACCGGTGCTATATATATACCCGACGGTCACGTGGTCGGGAGTAGGTCGCGATATGTCGTAAATTATTCGTAAAATATTCCTAAATAATTCGTAAAGTATTCGTGTAGTTCGTAACGATTCGTAACCATATTCGTATACATTCGTATGCTTTCGTAAACATATACGAATTGTTACGAATCAAATATACGATTTCAAGAATGACATTATTATTCGCAACAAGTTCGGAAATTTGTTGTAAACTATTCGTATCCGCTTCTTAAGTAGTTCGTATATACGTCGTCCATTCGTTTGTTGTCGTAAATTCTTCGTGAATTCAGACCTTCATTCGTAAGGCTAATGTAATCGTAATTGGATACGATTTTTTTACGAACATTAAGAACAATTTAGGAATACTTGCGAATAAAATACGAACATTTACGAATACTTACGAAATTACGAATTTTTCATGCATTTCAAAAATTTCCTAAAGGTCACCCGAACGTACGAATACAAATACAAATCTTTACGAATTGATACGAATAGATACGAATGCCTTTACGAATCGACACGAATAACTTACGACGTAAATTCGGCCGGATTCGTAACCAAATTCGTCTAAGTGGGAACGGGGCTTTACTGATGAGGCAACACAACAAAATGAAAGAAAGGGACAAAGAGATGAAAAAATAAGATATTAACATGATAGTCTGTTGCATGTAAACAGAATATACCGCTTTTAAGTAAGTTGAATAACCTTTATTTCGCAAAATTAAAAACATTTTTTTGAAAATAAAAACCTTCGCTGCAAGTAAATGATAATGTCAATTCTCCACTGGCTCCACTGTTCCACTCTGCTAAATTAATTTACTATATAACAAAAAAATTAAATCACAAAAAGTTTGCTTACATAGTTCCCTTTTCACCCCACTCCCTGAAGTTAAAAAAAGGGTAGTAAATAGTTTACACGTTCTATCATTAAGTGCATTTCTTATCATGATCGATAGGTATCAGAGGGTAGAGCTAACTCGTGACCTTTTTTATATCATCTCTGAAACGTCTAGAATTTCACATTTTCCGCAATCATGTCCGATATTAAACATATTTTGGATGAATAAGAAAATACGAACAAAACCAATTAAACAAGCCCTCTCAAGATGTCTTCAGCTCTGTTGCTCATCATACTTATATCACACGAACTTTGGCACCATTCCGAAACGAGTAAAGAGTAGGTGTCAACCCCCTACTACTTCATCAGCAATCTGTAAGTAAATGCTTCTTCCTCCGCATTCCTATATCAAGATCCAATTCATTAACGTCTTAAAGGATGATGTTGACTTACTACTAAGGCGGCTTTTAAAAGGAGACTAGATCCATACCAATTAATACTGTTGCCTACACATAGATGTAAACGAGGGGGTGGGGGCACCGATGTAAATTGAGAGATTAATCGCGATTGCTCGCTAATCGATCGGCTATGCGCGGTATCCTCTAAACTCTAAAGTCCAAATGGAGAAGTTCAAATATTGTGACGTAACAATGAGAAGAAAGGTAACGATTGCTTTGCCACACGATTGGGTAACTTGTAACTAAAACATTGACCCGACTAAGCAGTGAAATACAGGTGATTTGCTTCTGTCAACAAGATTCCTTTGATCTTTAACCTAGAATCCTTTGAAAACAGACGAACCCATACGAGTGCTTGATCTCATAGCGCTATAGTAGGCCTACTCTTTTCATAAAGTCCTCAGATTGTATTGTTTAATGATTATTGGCTTCTTGTAAAGCGCAGATATCTACAATGCAAGGTGCCCAAAGCGCTCCATCGTTACCACAGCCTAGGATAGGCTACCAAATCAGGCATTAATACTTAATTATCTTGCAGGGGCTCGAACTTCCTATCTCCAGTCCCATGTTCAAACTAATCAACCACGACATCTCTTTGATCAATGGATTCCTTGTGGTGGACTTTGCCTTTAAGTATACACTCACAGATTCTTGCATGCCATATAAGATTCGAACGACAAACATAACTACTGCCAGATATCATTTTAACCATGGTTTCTTATAAATATTGATCGAACAGACATTGGTATAGCTCGTTTTCATTTGATTGGTTCATCAGTCAACAGTTGTGGAAGTTCTGAAATCTGTCATAACAACGAAGCTAGAAAGATGTAATCGTCAAATTCAATGTCACTTTCTCGATGTTTTATACTTCTCCTTTATCATCTCTTCTGTATATACAGTTTTGCTAATGTTGTTATTTGTATTTGTGTGTTAGTTGTTTTGTATTACTGGATTGGACATCATAACCGAACCGAACTTGATAAGAATGAATAAAAACTCTTGCAAAAGAACCAAATTTTTTGTGTCAAAATCAAGAGTCGAATGCTTTGGAAAATATAAAATCATTTTTAGAAGAGGAATCTTCCGCAATGGGTTAGTTCTCATCATCGATAGTACAATTTTAATGGCTTGGAACTATTTGATAGAAACGTTTCTTTTCATAAAGACGGGCCCAAAAATAGGACGTTAGGCCTTCCAAAAAACTTACCTTTAATCTGATACCCAACCGTGACACGAATACTGGAATACGAGATACGTAATGACCTAGAAAGGTGCCATATCTCAGTGCAATTTTATTTGAAAACTCAGGTAAATAAGTCATAAATTCCCTTCTGCAACGCTAAAGTGCATTTCACACATATCTTGCATTTACTGGGATGACGACTGATTTTTAAAGAGACCCATTCTTTTAAATTTCTGTTTCTCTTTCATTCTACTTTCTTCATTCCTCCCTAGATTGTTTGCCCGTTCCAACATTTTCATGAAACTTGTATGGTTATTTTTTTTTTTAATTTGCAAAGCTTTTGTCAATCACATTTTTTTGTAGTGATCGTCCTTGAAGTTACATGAATTAAAATGAATTTCATTGAATTTCATTATTCCATCAATATTCTTTTCATGAACATATAACAGAGTATTGTCAATTATTTAGAGAGTATAACAGAAGTATAACATTTGTTAAATGGAAGGTAAGTACAGAAATAATATATACAATTGAAAATGTGAATATTTATTTTGTGTTTCGTGTGGTATCATTGCATTCGAGCTAGGAGTCACTAAATTAAAAACGGGCTAATCTTATCTATTCCCTTCAAATATCTCCATCCACGTCTCTCTCTCTCTCTCTCTCTCTCTCTCTCTATTTCCCCCTCTCTTTCTCCCTCTCTCTTTTCCCCCTTTCTCTCCCCCTCTCCCCTCTCTCTCTTTCCATATCTCTGCCTCATTGTCTGTTCTTGTATTTTCCATTGCCTTTCATGTCTTTTGTTCTGCTTATAATTATTCATTTGAAAAGATCATTATATTTACAAAATCTTGAAATGAAAATAGAAACGAACGCGTTGAAGAAAACAAGAAATCAATAAGCGTGAGCACGGAGAAGGATTACTGGGTGAAAGAGAGAGAGAGGTAGTTCACGTTTTTACCATAAACATGAATAAAACGGGAAGATTTGAAGTTTGTTTTGATTACGTCCCAAGTATATTTGACTTCCTTCTTGTTTTGATCTACCTGACTTGAGCCTTGGAATGTGAACTTTGCCTAGCATCTTCTCGATGAAAGGAAACAAAACATTTCAAAATCATTTATCATTCCTAAGAAAAAATGACATAACAAAAAAAAAAGTAGCCCTTGACATATTTAGATAATATTGAGTAAAGTTCAATCAGTTAATAAATGCGATACATCGAGTAACTGCAGATACAATGAATGCATTTATGATTGTATCAAATGATTTAACATTCAAAATGTTTGGCCTACAAGCCTTTGTGCAGAATAAAAAGATTTAATTTACCTTTTATCATCTTAAGTCACTATGGATACAAATCAAATTTGCATGGTTAATGATGTATAATAGCACCATTAATTGTGGAGTGACATCCCTTTAAAGGGATTTGGTAACTTTGTTGAGGCTTGATTTAATAAATTGTTGAAGTTTGATATCTGTCTTGTATAATGATGTTCAGAAGGATAAACAAATAGCCAGGCATAGAAAGGTTTTCAAATATATAATGCTATTATTAAGATATCTATGACTGAATACTCCCATTTACGAAAGCGTATGGCCATACGCTTTAGTCTAACACTGAGTCTATGGGGGGAAATGAGTTTGGCATTTCCGGTCACTTGCATATATTTACTTTTGTGAAGCACATGATGATTTTGAAGTGCTTTTTTATTTCCTGGACTTCATTTTATAACATATTACATACACTGATAACATTGTAAGGCCAGGCAGCTCAGATTTTAGCAAGCCTCTACAAAGTTACCAAATCACTTTAAGTTTCGACTTTGGGAAATTTGGTCTGATGATATATCTCTTCCACCCCAACCCCTCCATTCATGCCATTTAGAATCTAGCAACAGCACTAAAACCTTAGGATCTTTATGCCATTGAAATTTCGCTGCTTATCATTCTTACTGTGTCATTTGATAAAGATGGTAATTGAGTCTTTTCAGTCATGTCAGAGCAGATGAAGTGGTTTAGGTCCTCATGGGATCGAGAAAATAGTTCAGACTTTTCAAAGGTTTGAAACTGTAATCTTCATATATTTTATTTTTTATCTCATATATAGATATGCTAGCCCACTGCGTTATAGTCTTATCAGAGTATTGCTATCTCTCCTACCAATACCTCAAGAATAATGACAGGCTTTCTTTGTCAAACAACTACCACACGCTGAGATTTGAATGACATTCAAAAGACATGTAGCCACTCAAAGTTCTGTCATTTGTAAACTATGATGAATCTAAGAAAAAAAAAGACTTTTTATCAATAAAAATTTCCCAGAAAAAAGGCTTATCTTGGAGCAAAGAAAATATTCGAAATGCCAGGGTAAGTCTTTAAAGATGGCAATTTATCTTACTTGAAAATTTATTCATTCTTTTACACAGCGAAGGGTGTATATATTTCTAACGCGAGGTTTACAAAAGGACTGAGTACGAGCCATTATGAATATATAATAAAAGGAAAATTAAAGATTCTGAAATATTTATATAACACAGAATGTAAAAATTAACTGTAAAATTACAGGTTTTTGGGCCCTTGAAATTACAAGTTATTGCCGTTATTTCAATTTTACAGTCCTTTTCCTGTAAAACAACAGCAAGTTTGTTGGTTTACCTGAAATCAGCATATATTTACAATCGCCCGACATAAAACACTGTTAAAAACCCATTTTCTTATATTTAAACCACGGTGTATGTACTGTGGAAAAAAGGCAATTTTTTTAACAGTGTAGAGTTTCAGTAAATTTCATTCATCTGGCGGAGGCATATCCCAGTATTTGGGTCCTACTTTGATGTTAGTTACTATTGATGGGGTCTAAATTATGCAAATTTTCGGTTAAGGCTCAACTATTATTTTGGTCCCTTAATATATCATGAGGGAACTTTTAATCGAAATTCAAATTTCTGCCCTACAAATTAAAGTTTGACAAACTGATGTATTCGCTACCACATTCGCGTGGGTCAGCACGCGTCTAGTGCCTGAGAGATATATGTCTGCATGTCATCATATTCGAGGGGGTCGAAGGCGTGGGAGAGGAATCCATTTATGACAGATTCCATCAAACATGGCTTGATAGGATGAGAAAATTCCTACTGGTACGCAGGATATCATTAAAGAAAGAGAGAAAAAGAGGCAAACAAATGTAAATAATATCCTGGGTTTGCTGAGGTAAAGATTTTACTTCAGGCCCTTTGTTCACCAATTCAACAAATACTTGGATGATGTACACTGGCGTTGCTATGGTAACCATGTCTCTGATTCTTACCCACAGCAGACGAGGATGAAAATCGCTAAAAGATGACGTTTACATCAAAACCTGATAATTTCATCAAACAATAAATAACAGCGAAAATATTTGTGTTAGAATGCGAGTGAATACCTAAGGTGGCCTACCTCTTCCGCGTACACGTTCTCTATAATTTTCTCTTCTGTCACTCTCTAGCCGACAAATACCTAAATGACATTTACTTTCTCAACGTATTTCAAGGAACTGTGCTGCTCGCATAATTCGGACAGCAATATATTCAAAAAAATATCCGACTACCCGAAACCCCCAAGTAAGAGAGCGTATCTGGTAAATAAGATGAGCTAGTAGATGTAGTAGTGCTGAAGTCTAGGAATAACCTACACATCACGATTTGCTTTTACTCACATATGCTACAGTATTTCATCATGAAAAAAAAAATTATATGAAAATGTCTTCAAATGCTATGATTAACATTTGTCATTTGAGAACGATATAGTTCCGATTATCCGGATCCTGTTTAGACAGACTGCATTGTATTTCGAATTTTTTTCATTCTTTAAAGATTATGATATGTTATCTCATAGTGTCCTTTCTAGGAAATTTCCCCTTTCATAAATCAGTCTTTCACCTGGCTTGGGAAATCAATATATTTCAAAGCATTCCGCATGACTCCTACGTGTTCTCTGACGACAAATATTTTCTCCTCAACAAGACAAGATAGTCAATTTAATGCTTTGTTTTTGACATGGTTTGGAATCGTAAAGACAATGGAATGCCTTACAAAATAGTTTTCATTTTTTTTGCTCACGATAGCATGTTTTTGTGATTCTTTGCCGGCATAGCTACATAATAATCAAGCGATATCATATACTTGTGGATGTTTTTTGTCAAGTGACATATGTAGGTTTCTTGGAATATCTGATTTCTTCTTAACTCGTCCTTCCGTGGCCTAGATAAGGTTGTAGCAAATTGAAACTGTCACTGCAACATTGCCTCTTATTTCAGAGCAGGACGCTTTAATTTCCTCCATGGAATTTTTGGGTGTGGTCTTATTAAAACAAGTGAATGAAATCAGGAGATGAGTTGGTATAAAATTATATCTCACCAACAATATTCCAATTTCCCAGACTTTGTTAAAAAGAGTCTTTTCAAATATTGTAGATAACACGTAATGTCATAGTGCAAGAAACTTACTTATTGGTCAAATTATGTTTAATGGTTTTTATGTGATTAAGGGGAACATGACCATGCATTTCTAAACTCTTTCTTCCGCAATGTACACGTCATGAATATGTCCCCTTGCTCTCTCTCTCTCTCTTTATCTTTCCTTATCTCCCCCACCCCCTCTCGCTCTCTTGCAGTATCAGACCAGTACTACGTAACTGGTGCAGGACTCGGCAAGAATAAATAAACTAATTGCCACATTCATAGCTAAATGTTGAGGATTTTATTCCTTGCAGGTGATTCCTTCTTGTAAAGTTGATCTATCTTTTATTATTCATTTATCTATTTTTTTATTTATTTATTTATTTATTTTTGCAAAAAAAGTTCAGGTAATATCTGCTTTTAATTTTTCTTTTCTTTTATCAAGAGGAAGTGAATGATTAGATGACGATGCCCCCTGGTATTACTGAAAATCTATCAGCAGTCATTCCTATAGAATTGAATTCAAACAATATATTTTCGACTGTTTTCGCTCGTCATTGAAATGGTCAGAATTAATGATAGATATCCGTGCTTTGGGATGGAATTTCTACATGTATTATATAGATTAATCAGACCCGTTGGTCTATTATGACAAACAAAACAAACATGACTTGGTTCAAATGAAATCTAGAGGTGTTGGTAAATAAGACATTCCTGACATCTACAATCGGCAAATACAGATGTTCCAGTCAGGAATCCTCTCCTATCACGTGAAAAAGTACTAAATTTTTGTGGTCTGTGAGGAGAAGCAATATACATACTGACACGGAAGCGACACGACACATTAAATTCATCTTGTATATGTTTCTTGTGTGAGGGATGAGGTGTTGGAAAATAAAAAGCTTTGTTCATACAATGCCTCTCTATTTTCCTTCTTTCCAATCCCCCCCCCCCCCCCCCCCCCCCCACCATCATCCTTTCGATCATGTCTGCTGGCGAGGAAACAACCCGAGCTACTCTTTTGCGGCTGAAAATTTCCGGTTGGTGGCGGTATTGAAGAGAAGATAAAAACATGATCGCAGATGTGACAGATAAACTTACAAAACCACGGCCAAGGTCATTTCCCAAATGTCTTGCAGACAAAACAAGAAAGGTCTCTTTATTTCTGATTTAGGAAATCTAGGTTTCAGGACCATAACATTAACAAGACTCTATTTACCTACATGCCCTCATCGTGTTCATGACTAGATAATTAGTTGACTGAATTGAGTACTATGTATCTTTTTATACTGTTTGCTGGCCTGTCGAAAATGCTAGCTTAATCGAACATTAGATCACTAATATCACAATAACAGATGAAAACGTTTTTTAACATCAAATTTAGTTTACTATCCCTATTATACCAATGAAAGTTTTGAGTACTGTCGAGTTAATATTGGTTGTTATGAATAATAATTATCTTTCTCCAGACTAAATCTCCCGAATCATTGCATGGAAGTAAGGATTTTACAATAATTGTAAAACCAGGGATGTTGTCGTCTAATCACATAAACCCTTACCCTAATGTACCCTACTGCCTAGGACATCCAGTACACCAACCATGCCCAAGGCACACGAGACCCAAACCCCACAAGTCGGTCGAACCCTCAGAAAAGGTTGTCGCTTTGGTGGGCTGTAGGCTGTAGCCGATGTACTGGGGTATTTTGCCAATCTCGCCCAAAAGAATAGAGCAAATAGGAAATTGTGTGGCATGAAGTCAACTTCTGCCTCCCAGGACTAAGTGCACTGAACGGTTAAAAAGTCATGATACCTTTTTTTTTACCTGCATTGTCTTCAGAAGAAGTGGGAGGAGTATTTGAAGGAACACGTTAGTAAAGAAAAACTTACATTTGATTTTGGATTATGATAAAACGAGAGACTCCACTATCAATTTCAAGAGTCTCCATCAGTGAGTACTTACAGGTCACTACACAGCAGATACAACTTTGTGTCGTCGTCTTGTAAGCCTTTTTAATCCAACCTTGAACTTGGGTCGGTAATGTACTTACTCTGAAAGAACGAAGGGTGTAAACTATATATCACCAGTGTTCTTCTCTTCTACCCAGATAGGTTAACAACACACTTGAGCGTCCAAACGGCTTCATGTGTAACACCGGGGGGGGGGGGGGGGGTATAATGTGTACGTGTATTAAAGGGAATCGCTATAACATTTATTGATGGGGGAGGGCTGTCAGACCAAATTTGCCTACATGCTGCTGGAGGGGTTTTTTTTGTGTGTGTTCTTTTTTTGTAGAAGGTACAATAGGGTTTTTAAGTGAAAATAACCTCAAGGAATTGTCTAATCTATTGTGCCGACAAGGTTGAAAAAGATGCTCTGCTTAAAAAAAAAAAGAGTATGAATGTGCTCATAATAATTACGGGTTTTCCGACAACATATTGTAAAGATGTTGAATAACGGTGTCATATCCCAGCCCCTCCTCTATCAACACCCCTCATGTAGGAGCTCACAGAGATGCCAATGTCATGAATATACATAGGAAAGTCATATACATGTAATTATATTTTGGTACAGTATGGTGACACTGTGATTGCCTTACATAGAAGTCGTAAGAAACTTCATTGGAGATAATTATTTGAAAGGAATGACAGAATGATATCATTATATCATTTAAAATGAATAAAATAATAATTGATTTTCACAACATAATAGTTTTTAATCATCATATCTGATTTGATACTTGCTATTTTATGTTTCGTAACAACTGGTTTACCAGATTCTCTGTAGATAAAACATTCATGAAACTCAAGGGAGTAAAATATACCGTGTTTCTATAACACTTGGTTAGTAATGCCATTACGCTCACGGGCTCTTATATAATGAATCAAGGCGACAATGGCTTTTGTAGAAAGAATAAAGAAATATGACTGATGACTAGGTTTATCAGATGGTAAAAGAGTATACCATCTCGGCAAGATGAAAATAGAATACGCAATGAATAAATTAAACGTTCATTTCCTCGAAAGACTTGAAGATTTCGTTTTAATGAATGTTGCCTGGTAAGATGGTAGCTAAGGGCGTGATTCAAATACTTTTCAAGGATATCTGCTGATTGGTTAATAATCAGATGGGGATTTACCCGGCCATCTGTTAAGCGTAGGATTTACCAGTCTTATGTTATCAAATACTTCAAATTTATTCGATATACATATGTATTGGTGGATAACAATATAGTTTATACTTATTGTAGACTTTCTTCGTTATTAAAAAGAAACAGAATATGGTCACCATCAGTGTAAATACCATTAGACTTACTATCCACCAGGATAAATATTTTTCTTCTTTGAGTTTATATTTTAAGGTATTATAGGTGACAATATGGCTTTCTTTTATTTACACCTCTCACCTAGCAATCACACTTAAAATAGTGAATATCCCCACAATACGTCGCAAAACTCAAAACACTCCAAAATACATCAGTATTCATCATGTTCATGTAATGCACATACGGTATTTCGTAACAATAATTGTTCAGTGACTCAGATGTAAGTACTAATAAAAAAATGAAATTTTGCTTGATGTGAACACAGTAGAGCCTATATGATATCTGAGTTTTTCATCGTAATTCTCACTTCCTCAACAAGGAATTCGATATGATTTTCTTCATATAACCTTTTCTGAAAAAATATGAAAAACTAAAGCCCATTCAGTCACAGGTGGAATTCTTGAGAAGCGGTTAAAACTTTGCCGAAAACATCGCCTTACAACATTGCCTTATCCGATTGAGCATGTATTTAGAATAAAATGCTTCTTGATCAGGACGTGATAAGCGTTGCGTTCATTAATTATTCTAGTTTGGTGAATATGGCTGTTTGAATTAAATAGAACATTAAATACGGTAATAATCGGAAGAAGAAGAAGAAGTTTAGCAGAAAACTCACACTTTACGATCAATGATTAACATAGCGCCAGACAACGTCATCAAATAAGTGAAAAATTAGTTTCGCTTTGATGGTGTGCCGCTGTATGGCTCGGTGTAATGTAAAGATCGAATGTATCGATTGCAACATGATGTCATGAAGCTGGTGATCGGATGTATGTGAACGTGAATCATCATATCATGAAATCCCCCCCCCCCCCCCCCATTTCATTCGAGTCATGACATGATGAAGACGGTATGTGATAGCATAGTATGATGTATGGAGTAAAGCTATTTTTAGGATCATAATGTGTGACTAGTCGCGCTGCTGAATTTTGGATAGTTTGTAGTCTTTGAATTTGGCGAAGTGGTAACTGAAAAAGTAGACTATTGCAGAAATCAAAATGACACATAGCAAAAGCATGAACCAAACGTTCTTTTGTACTTTTGTCAATATATCACGAATTTTACCAATTTCGTGTAGTGCAAATGAAGCTGCGCAACATTTTTGAATTCTAAAAAAATATTTCGTTTCATAATTTTGTTTTTCTATTGGAAACAAACTGATGAATAAGAAACTGCCTGGCCAAATTTTTTTTCTAACATTAATAGAATGGTTGGTTGGAGGCGTCTAACTCACCCTAGTCTTTTTTAAGGAGTGATGATATTGGCCTGTATTACCCTACGTTTCACTTTCCATAATCTTTAGGTAGGTGAAATCAATTAAGAGCCACTATAATGCCATTGGAATCAAATATGGGATATTACGAATAATGAGATCAAAGGACACCCCGCCTCTAATCTCAAATAGATTACGCGTTATCTATATTGGATGAACATGAATATTTGCAATGATGTATCTACGGGGGAACGGGGGCGCTTCCCCCCCCCCCCCCCCATATCAAATGTCGAAACGAGAGGGGAAGGAAAGAAACAACAGAGGGGACAGGGGAAGTGAAAAGAAAACGCTGCGACCCCTCCAACACCTTCCATCTTATATAGTCATTCCGTGTTAAGTTGCATTTCATCCACCGAATAACATCAATGTCCCCCGCTAGAACATTTTGAAAGGGGGGGGGGGTGACACCCATATATTTTGCCGACAAATTTTTAGGGCGTGACACCCAAGTTTACCGACAAAAATGCTGCACCTTAATCCCCCCCCCCCAACAAAATAATGATAATAAAAGAAATTTGTAGATGTAGAGATCTTGATCATAGTTTAATCATCATATCTAATTTGATACTTGCTATTTTATGTTTCGTAACAACTGGTTTACCAGATTCTCTGTAGATAAAACATTCATGAAACTCAAAGAGGGGCTGACGCCTTTTGCCCGAATATCAACTTTTCCATTTCTAAATGTTTGCGAGCGAGCAGAATTTTTTTAACTTTTCGTAGTGAAAATGTACAGAATTTACATGCACAAGTTACATAATATTATTATCTGGGAACCTTGCAATGCTTCACAAGTATTATTCCATCACCTCGCTGCCCGAATATGGATATCGTAACTTTCAAAATCTTCGGGGGGGGGGGGGCTGCAGCCCATTGCCCAAGGGGGACGCCTTTTGCCCGAATATCAACTTTTCAATTTCTAAATTTTTGCAGTGAAAAGGTCGAGAAGTTACATATAACATACACAAGTTACATTATATTATATCTGGGAGCCTTGCTTCCCAAATATTTGGATATTCTAGCACTTTGCTGCCCGAATATGAATATATCGGAAATCGTCGGGGAAGGGGACAGCAGCCCATTGCCGAAGGGGGACGCCTTTTGCTCGAATATTAGAATTCCAGTGTGCGAGCGAGCGAAGCGAGCAAGCAAAAGAATTGGTCAGTTTTCCTTCTTTTTCTTTCCCTCCCTTTTCTTTTCGTTCTTTTCTTTCTGTCTTTGTTTTCCTTTCCTTTCCCTTTTTTCTCTTTTCTTCTCCTTTCTCTTTTCTCCTTTTCCTTTTCTCTTTTCTCATTTACTTTTTCAATTTCCTCTTCCCTCTCCCTTTCCCCCTCTTTTTTTTGCCGACAGAGGTGGCGCATTTGCCAACAATAATTTGTGACACCCCTGCCCCCCATCATATTGGTGCCCCCTCTTTGCAATAGTCTGGAATCACGTCACACCGCTGGTTATAGGTCCGTGAGGAACATTTCTGTTGTAGCATCAGAAATCTGTTTAATCAACAAATCCGCATTTGATTAATATGAAATTATATTTTTATCCAAATTACCTTTATAAGAACTCCTCTGAGTTGACCAAAAAATGATAGATGGTAACTCAACTTTGACAAAAGAAACGTGTTGCAAATCTGTGTATGAGAGGCTTAAAATATTGCATCCAGACAACTTTCCCGGACTTCATCATTGAACTCCAGTCAACTGATTCGTATGACAACAGTAACTTTTACCCCCAGATTGATCGCCCCTCTGTTTTACTAGCCTTCTATTGTCTGGAGATAGCTGTCCGTGGGGATATAGTCATCTGTGGGGACAACTTTATACCCAAAGTATAATTAATCCATTATTTTACTATTAACCACCCCCCCCCCCCCCATCTTTAATTCACGTTCTTTCTCAGTATTTCAAACAAAAATTATGGGAGGACAGGATAGTCGATTTAATTATATCGACTTACTTCAAGAAATACACAAGACGACAGTGGGCGGTATTATTTAAATACAACTACAGTACCTACATACAGAGAGTAACGACAACTCATGATTTGAACGCCATTTTGTTTCCACTGCGATGCAACATTTCTATTCAATTCCGATGAGCACCTGGGTGTTCTCAATAGAAAGAATTCAGACGTCCATGTCGCTACTCTCTATACAAAGGTACTCTAGATACAACCATAACAACAATTAGAGTACATTTCTCCATAGGCCCATGTGTTCAAAAGGAAAAATAAAAACAAATCGTGAACAAATAAGTACTAGCAATGGTACCATTCAAACGTGGGTCTTGGGCTACAACCATGACAACCATTAGACTATCCACAAACCTGGTCTAAGCTACAGTGGTTATGAGGTTTCTTGGGCTGCTAATAAAGTCCCCCTAAAATCCCACTGGTGTCAACTCCTGCTCTCTCATGGGACTGATCTGAACCAGTACTTATCCCTGTTTAGGCACATCTGAAAAAAGTGTTGAAATAATTATGTATCACTGATTACCCACGCCGATAAAATCGGCAGGGTTATGTAAAGGGCTCCGTATGTTTGTTTGTTTGTGTACAAGAGAACGGGTGAACGGATTTGCACCAAAGGGAATGTTCGGATAGTGACAGGAAAGAATCGATTAGATTTTGGTGATGATCAGTTGACCCCTGCAAATTCTGTGTGACCTTGAAGTTTTGACCCGAACTTCAGTTCGGATAGTTTTTTTTTTTTTTTTTATCAGTTTTTATTCTTTTCTCTCTTGAAACAAATTACAATCATGGTACAAATTACAATCATCGTATATACACATGTAACACATACTACAAATATGATATTCTGAAACAATATAAATTTTCATCTAACAAAAAGCTTCAAAAGAAATTAATATTACTTGAATATTAAAGAAAAAAATCCATAAACAAAAACCGGATAAATTGATATCCTTAATCATATACTCTTAATTCTCCTATGACAAGCGTTTCCACCTTTTTTCCTTACATGTTCAATTTCCATACATCATACAAATAAGATTTCATATTTCCAGAGAAAAAAAAAAAAACAAACTTAATTCTTAATGAGATAAACATATCCAGTTGTATAATGCAACAATTTTGTTTTGCAATGTCGTAATTTATACTCCCTTTGTACTGTTGACCTGAGAGAAAGTTTTCTTTAAAAAAAAACAACAACAACAAACAACCCTACCTTACCCTACCCAACCTCCCCCTTACCCTCCCCCCCCCCCCTTAACCGGTGGACGACTGGCTCTGGGTTCCAATTGTTTGTCTAATATTCAGGTTTTCCCATTTAGAAAAATGGATAGTAAGAGTCCCCCTCATTGCTGCCAATTTCCTTTCTTCTATTTTATCCCCTACAATACTATTCTTTATTTCATTAAATGAAGGTGGTTTTTTAAGTTCTCTATTTCTATAAATCAGATATTTAACAAGAATTAGAATGTGATTCATTAATTGATGTTTTCCTTTATTTCTCTCCTCCTTCCCAAACAGAATTTCCTCCCAACTATAGTTATGTATTTCAAAATCTAAAAATCTTGTGCACATTTCCCACACTGATTGTACAAATTCACAAGTATAGAATAAATGTTTATATGTTTCTTCTTCTGTTTCGCAAAATGAGCATAAGTTAGTCGAGACAAGACCAAAACGGAAGAGGTGGTGGTTTGTATATAATATATTATGTATAAGTTTGAACTGAAACTCTCTTAATCGACTATTAAGTGTACACTCTCTTAGTCTTAAAAATATGTTTTCTATTTCCTTGCAGGAAAAACCATAGTTCCTTCCAATTCTCTCAAAAACCAAAGGTTTAAATCCATCTTTCTTTATTAGTTGTACATAGATTTGTTTTGATTTTACATCAGTTATAATAGTTGTTTTCTTTCCCAAAGTGAAATCAGTACCAGAATTATTTTTTTCTTCCATTCTAATATTATTTTTCCAACAAAAGGGTAAACAGGCATAAAGGTGCTTGATCTTTACAATGTCATTCACTTCTACACCTAAATCGACAAAGTGTCTATCACATTTTAGTTTACCATCGTTTCCCAGAATATGTTTTAATTTGTAAATTCCTTTGTCGTACAACCTCTTATCGTATATACAACTTCCTTTATATCGAATAAGCTTATTATTGAAAATTACCACATCACCAATGTCTATACTCCTTATATGTCTTGTATTCACCCAATCTTCTAATAAATCCATATAAAATTGTGGAGCTGTCACTTTTAATAAACCTGGTATATAGTCACATGAAAATATTAAATCTCCACCCAGGTGTTTAGTGACAAAGTTAAAATATTGTTTCCATTTCATGTCTTCATCTTTATTTAGAAGTTTTTGAATCCACATAATTCGCTGCGATTTCACTTGTGCAGAAAAGTTTAACATCTTCAATCCCCCTTGCTTATAGTCTAAAAACATTGTATTTCTATTGATTTTATCTATCTTTCCTTTCCATATGAAACCAAAAGTTAGTTCATCCAGTGAATCATAAACCCATTTTGGAACAGGAGTAAGTGACGCCCGATAAAGAACTTTAGAATAAATATGCACCTTCAATAGTTGAATCTTTCCCATGAGTGTTAAATCCCTTTGCTTCCAAAAATTTAAAAGTGTTTTTATTTTACTTAAGATTTCTTTGTAATTTAAATCTTCTTTCCTGTGTTCATCAAGGGAAAAGAAAACCCCTAAAACCTTAAGAAAGTCAACTATTTCGCCAAAAGAACAATCATAATCTAAACGTTGGCATAAACCTAACCTTAATATTTTAGTTTTGTCGTTGTTTATTTTCAGTCCAGAAAGTTTTTCGAAGTCTGCAAATAGTACTTTTAACCTATCAATTGATTTTTCATTGCGAGCAAAAATTGTCATATCATCGGCATAAAGTACTAGTTTAGTTTCCTTATCTCCAAAATTAATTCCTTCCACCAATTTATCTGTTCGTAATTTGTGTGCCATTACTTCAATACATAAGATAAAAAGGTACGGAGAAAGTGACAGGAAAGAATCGATTAGGAAAAGAATCGATTAGATTTTTGGTGATGATCGGTTATAGGAACTTCATTTCGGATAGTTTTTTTTTGGTTTTTAAGAATATTTTATTACTTCCTTTTTAAAAATAACATTTTTCACAATAATCAAGGTAAAATACACAAACAAATATATTCACATGCAGTATCATTGTGCCAAATTACATAATAATAACAATAAGTAACCATAATATTTTACATGCATGTATTAAATAGTAGATTATGCCAAATCTGGAAGTCTTATTGCGATAAAAAAATAATGAAACTACTCGATCTGTAGCGCCGCTAAGGCGTGGGTCTGCCGCCTTTGACGGCCTTTCTAGTTTTATATGATTTCTGTTCAACAATTACATAATCGAGTATAATTTAGTTGATTTCAAGTAATTTGTTATATACCTGCGTGATAACCTGATGAGTGCAGTTCGAAAAGCCTCGTTATCATGTCTCTTTTTCGTGCCATATTGAAATTACATAATCGTTGGTACGGGTCGAGGGGGAATCACCGACAATTACAGACGTGCGTCCTTCATAGAAGAGTTATGACATATTGACAAACCATTGCCCATGGTTTGAGCGCCATTTTGTTTCCACTGTTCTGTAACGTTTCTATTCAATTCCGACTGGCACCTGAGCGTTCTAAGTAGAAAGAATTCAAACGTCATATTGTTTTTTAAAAAAAATAAAAAATAGGACGTCCATGTCGTAACTCTGTCTATAAAGGAACTCTAGACACAAATTGTAGGACATATACTGGGCGTTTAAAAACAAAGGAAACCCAACTTTGCCAAATTCCTGTAAATGAACTGTAAATTTACTACAGTTGAATTTCATATTGTATGAAAGAGCAATTAATTTACTTTTCATCGGTACCTTGGTCAGGTGTCCAGGGTCACGCATCACTGAGCACCATTGTCCTCAAAATTTTTGAAAAAATTTAGTTGGTTCGCTTTCTTGTAAAATACAGTAGGCAGCATTTGGGTTATAAAATGACTTTGTCAACTTGTTTGGTTGCTATTCTTGAACATTCGTTAGTATAGTAGTTCATTTTCAGGAATTTTTCAAAATTGGGTTTCCTTTTTTTTAAACGTCCGGTAGATACTAAAATTCAATATTTTTTGATATTTTCATCATTAATTGCATATGATCATCATTATTACAGGCTGTCATTGATATATTATCAGGCGCAAGGAGACAAGTTTATGTGGTAAAGTGTTGTGTTTGAAAGTGGAAGAAGAGTCTTTCTTGTGAGATGTATGATTTATTTTCATGCAAAACACCACTCACTGAATGATTCAATCAGATCGTCTGCATGCGCTAGGGATTTCTCTTCTATCTTCTTGGTAATTATATCAGTCTGTTGATTAACCAAACCATCATCACAGTCCGATAATAATATTGATAACATTAATAATCATTTTTTTCATTCAAATCATGATGAGGATGTAAAGCAATCGAGATAGCCATGTCGATTGCCATTCTTTATCCCACTTTTTTATTTTCATTTGTTTCTTTATGTTTGCATATATTTCCAGGTATTTAGGTTAGAATTGAATAAAAATACATAACAAGAGAGATGATTTTACTAGACATGTTTCATAGCACAGGTTTATCGAAAAACATTATACCTCCTAATGTGGTGTAGCAGATTTTACAATGTGGTGTTGCAGATTTTACAATTATTCATAATTTCATAGTAGAGAGAGAAAGGAAAAATGATTGTGTTGTAGATTAGAATTAAGGTGAAAGAAGCACCTATATTTTTCCCCGAAATGATACCTGGGCTTCTTTATAGGTCGACGGACTAATATCTGCTTGTATCATCAGATTACCATAGTGAGTGGGAATATATCAGGTAACATTAAAAGAATATTTGCCGAAATTATTGAACAGATGCATTTAAATGTTGCTTGATATGCAGCGGGATTTACAGATATAGACAGGATAATGAACATTCGGCTTTATACCAATCCATTGTTAATATATTCCTAGTTAGCTTTAACATGAATTTATATGAACTATAATTCATATTTGAGCTATGAATTTATATTATAACATAGCTTTGCCCACCACTATTGTGTAAGTTTACAATAGTGTCTTATTCCACTAGGTAAAAAATAAATGTCATTCGTTTCGATTGACCTTTCAAAACCCAAAATTCTAGCTTCATTTCAGTTCAGACTTTTCACAGTCTTTTACAAAATTAGATTATCTTGCTTTGTAAAATAATTACGTAAAACCTAATCAAACCATTAATTGAGGGTGGACGTGTGACCAGGGGTTAATTTTTTCCCCTAATGCATAACTGGTCATAAGAAAGTGCTAATAACCGGTTAGATTTAGATTAGATAAGAGGTTAGATTTGCATACAATATTATTCGGTACTTCTCCCATTTATTATTTGCTCAACTTTCTTTTTACCTTTCACGAACTCTACTCTCTCCAAACTTATCTGACCTGCTCAGAACTCTCCTGATCACAATCACTCTTTCTTCATTTTTCTTCTTTCCTCTTTCCATTTCACTTCCACTACCGAAAACAAACAGAGCACACTGTTCGAAACGCGTCGAGACAGATATACTCCTTTACCGAAAGATTACCGTTAGTTCGGAAACTCTCTTTCAGAACTACTCTACAGAGAAATACAAACAGGGTATTCATGCATGTAATGGGTGGGTTGATTGTTCTACCATTTGAAGCTACCAAGTGGAAAGAAATGCTCTCGTTTATATCATTGTGGGCTTGTTCATTATCATCGTTATTTTTTTATTCTATTATTTTGTTTTGAATATTTATATTATGACAATCATTATAACAATTATTACTACCATTGGTACTATTATTATCATCATCACCACCATCGTCATTGTCACTATAATTATTTATTCAGTTTATTATCATTATTTGTCTTTGGAAATGTGACAATTTCACTCAGCATGATGTATGATTATCTCGAAGAGGTGTACGAGTCTTATGAAAGGGGGAGAGGGTGGGGTATCGAGGTGCATGTTTAACATGTTAAGTCAATATTTCCGTATAGAGTACACGATCACAAGTGGTCATTCCATGGGTGTAAAGAGAAAGATAAAGATCCTGATGGGTTTGCATCTGTAATGATGCGTTTTGTTTTTGTACCCATTACTGGTTGGACCTTGAGTGTCAAACTTACTTGAAATTGTTCTTGTATGAAATAATACGGGGCGACAACCCATTACAGCATTTCCGTCCTCAATCTTTTTAAAAGACTTGAAGGTTTTCCTGCCCTGTGCCCGGAAAATTTCAATTGATTTTCCCTTCTCACCCTTCCTTCTTAGCGGAGAAAAGGCAAGCTAATTATTGAAGTACGTTATGTGTGGCACGAGTCTATCTCGATGTAAATCTGATACATGACATTGCACTCCCATCTCATCTACAAGAACACACCATTTGTTCACTTGATTTACACATTCTTCTTTGTTCACGTCTCCTTTTTTAATGAATAATTTAATACACAATAATGCAACATGCTTTCCATTTAGCATATTTTGAAGGTTAAGGGTTTTATGAAAATCAAGCTAGAATGTTATCACAAATCATGTTTATATCTTATAACCACTATCATCGATGTAGTGTATCACTGAGGATGGGCATAAAGGGCACTTCTCCCTATTGTGCTCCCCCAAATCCGCCCATTGCACTATAACAAATCGCCTTTTGGTCACATTATGTAGGATACATCTCCTCTCCTTCCTTACGATCTCCGACTACGAAAAGGGAATGCCTTTCCTATCACGTGTCACTTGTATCTGATCCAACCTACTGCCATGTTTTGCGTGGTTCAGTATTCCTTCGATACTTCAAAAATTCGTTCATTTGGCAACACTCCAAGAAAAGTACATCTTTCGGTGACAGGATGTACTAAGAGACTGGTCATGAACTTGTAAGAAACTTCCTCCTTCTCAAATTAAGATGTCTCCCTTAATGATGAGTTGGAAATAGTGGGAATTGTTTACAGAAATCTTGAAGTCATAATTATATTGATGAATCTCTATTAATCACCTGCATTTTTAGTTGGTGTCATATCTTGATCTGTCCATGGACATTGTTTCCAAGATTGAAAATATTTAATGAACTATCAATTTACATTTGTATTCCTACATAGACCCATTGAACACCACATATTTAAGGCTAACATGGTTAATTTCTAAATGTTTCATTATAATTATGTTCTTAATAATCACCCGCAACTCTGTAATATATTTTATAATATATTATAATTTTCTTTGTGTTAAAAAAAAATCCTTGCCTACAATGGCTTGGAATAAGAAGAATAATGGAGAGTCGACATTAAAGGGTACCATTCAACAAACAAATACTTTGCTCTGTATGTTAGAGGTCCCATGCCGTTATACTATATTCAAAATTTGGGCTTCAAATATTACTTCTATAAAGTGCAACTTTAGTTACACTCTCTACAAGCATACAGGCGACTCGTGAGTAGACCATGGAGTAGTCTGAGTAGACTATATACTCGACGCACCCGTACGCCCTAGCCAAGATAAGGGCTCGCACCAGGCTCGAGTTCGGTTCCGTGCGAGCACCTTCATGTTATCCTTTATTTCCTTCATACTCCTGGACTAACGACCGAGTTCATGTTTCTATTGATTAACCACTAGTAGTTTATTAATTGATGTCTTCTTTTAAAGGGGAGGGGGTAGTCCCTTTCAGAGCCACAAGGATATGTTTTACAAGGAAACCATGCCGCATTCCTTGAAGGAAATGGTCACATGATTATTACAATGATAACAACAACATAGAAAATAAATGAAGATGATAAATATGAAAAGAAATAGAAAAATGTACAATTTTAAATGAAATAATGATAATAATAGTAACCTTGTTTAGTTATGGTAGCCTCATTATACTCCTCCAAGTCCCTAGATCTCACACTCAATATTATGGTAACCGCTCTTTTGTCAGCATAGCAGCCATCCTATGGAACCAGCTACCAATTGCCATCCGCACTGCACCCACCCTGGACTCATTTAAGAATCTTCTAAAGACATTTTTGTTTAAGAATTAATTTCGATTATGTTTATGTATTGATGATGTGTTGTAAGATATAGAATATTAATTATTTGTATTTTCATTGTTTGAACTTTGTAAAGCACATAGAGATGCCTATTAGCATATTATGCGATATAAAAGCCTGATTTATTATTATTATTATTATTTTGCCCAAGGGCCCTGTAATCATATTATTAACCCAGCTGAAGTATACTCATGGTTACATTTAGAATTGACCTTTGTATTAATCATTTAAAGTTATAATAGGCCCATTTAGTATAGACTGATGGTAAGCCATTGTAATTTTGCTGTATATAGAGACTTACTTCTTATACGACAATCGAAATAGATTTGTGTAGTTAGCTTTTGAGTTTGTGTTGAGAACCACTTTGTGACTGCAGGAGATATTTGTTGACATTTTTTCGCGTCATTTTCCAAGTCTGATTGGCTGTTGTCATCAGTCATGTCGGTCTGTCGGAGTCCATTTGTGAATCGAAATGAAGTTGCCTTGTCTCGACAAACATGTTAACAGACATCCACAGGGGATATGGCTATTACATATAGATAACAAGTGACGCGTCCTAAGCCCACATCCTACTCAAATTGCAGACATTAAAAACAGATTATACCCAAGATGACATTTCTTTCTCGTTATGATTTTGATTGTTCCTTATAATGGTTAGACTCGTCTTAAGAGTTCTCAGCCAAGAATGTGAAGTGGTTGAAAGGGGAAATACCGTGTGTTCGAGGGAAACTTCCCCCTTGTTTTAAAGTATCATCTGATGCAGAATTAGATCACTTAGGAAAGTTGAAAACCTCTTCATGGTCTCTCATGAACCCTGCCTATATATCACAGCTCTGTGCTTCATTCTTGAGTACAAGCAATATCTGTACAATATTTAATGCAACGAATGCTTGAAAGCTATCTTCATGCGTATTAAGATATCAAGATTTAGGGGAGCTGAATGGATTTGATTTGTTGATATAAAACTCATAACACACCCATCTTCTGCCAAATGGCCCCCAAGGACATTGATGTTCTAATTTATCTTAGACACATCTGTGTTGCGTGCGTTCATAATTAAAGCATGGTTCTGCTTTAAGGAGGATCATTTTTTGTTGATGTGATTATCAATAACACACTTATGCCAATCAAATGACGTTTACGAAAAACAGATTTTGCAGATGAGGGAGATGATTCTGTGCAGAGGAGTTAGATTTAGCGACACCGGACTTACGTTTATGAGTTCTTCAAATCCTTTTGTAATCTTATATTCTTCCCTGCGCAATGGTGCATTATCGAAGGCACATGCAAATACATGGATATTTTTTTTCTATTTTGTAATTATTAAAAAAAAAAGATTATTCATTGTACTTTTCCATGTGTTTGTATGTACTCGGTGACTAAAATTCAAAGACATTATTGTAATGCTTATGATCAACCGAAATCCGATGAAGACAGGATGGAGAATAAAATGGGGAAGAAATCACATTAAAATAAGATAGATTGAAAGAGCTGGAGGAAGGAGGAAGGAGGAAGAAAGAAGGATATTGAGATGGAAGGTGAATAAAAAATGTCAAGATAGATAGAATACAATAGTTGTACCCATTTTTATCATGATAAGAAGTATATACCCAAGTCAAAGACAGCATTTTGCCCACGATAATCTCTCGATCTGACGTCTAGTCTTTTATGCCTTTAATATGTAGATCACTCCGTCAATATCTTAATAAAACCTGCATCACATTCTCATATATATATATATATATATATATATATATATATATATATATAAATAAATAAACAATCTATATTTGTCTTTACATTGACAATGGTTCAAAGAATCGGTCATAATTATGTCCATGTTTTCGATAAAGGTATTTCACATTAAAGGCATTATTAGTAATGAAAAGCTGTAAGTACAACGCAAACCGCGATTTTATAATTTCGCGTCTTCGAGACGTTTTAATAAGAGACCTTTACTCTCGAGTTTAAAAAGTAAGTTGTCTGGCTCCCTCTGCGTTGAGATCGTGTGCATTTTTTTTTTCGGAGAACGTGACGAGACTGTCAATCTACTCGCATTCAACATGTATTATTCGCACGCTTCGAAAATTGCATAAATCGCTATTCAATATAAATTAAAACTCCAAGAACCGACCGTTAAAATAATAGATTTTCTTTCCAAACATTGACTTAGATTTTCACTGTTTTAAATTACTTCCCAAAGGTATTATGACTTGAGACTCTCATAGCCATATTTTAAAACTATAACACACATTTTATTCAAATTTCAAGTAACAGAATGAGATATTTTCATTCCTAACAATGCTAGCCAATGCCTTTAACACAAAGTCATGCTGAACATGCTTCATAGTCAGGGATACAGGGAGCAATAATATGCGTATTTACCGTCATCTTGCGGATTCTTAGGCGAATATTTGCAATCACGGCAGTAATTTACTTTCATCTTCTTTAGTGTATCTGGTCCGTGGGTTGATATATCGGTCTATTGCTATAAATATATGTGGAAATTTGTCGGGAATCTGTCCCCTGATTTCAGAAACAAAATTGGAAACCTAATTAATGGCATGTACCTTGAAGTAAAATAATTGTGTTGAAATTGAGTTTTTAGATTTTACTCATCTCCATACAAATAGCAATTTGGGGTCAACTTTGCAAAGAACAATTTACATCTACAAGTCCTACTGGTATTTACCGTATGTTCAAGAGAGTAACTTAAAGCAATTTTGCAAAACATACAGTATCTGAAATATTATTTTCTGTTCTTTTAATTCAAATTAAAATTAAACCAATTAAATCAAAGCAATAGAAATCAGAATTGCCTCTGCAAATGTACATTTTGAAAGGGTCGATTATGGCACCTCCGTGTACGTCGTGTTATCACATCTTTTCAAGAGTACTAACATTTACGTAAGCTGACGAGGAGGGGGCATGGGGCTACTGTACAGCCCCCTCCCCCTTCCCCCTCCCGAGGATATCCGGGCAACCACCACCTCAGCTAGGTGCTCGAATATTCTCATATTTGGGTAATGATGTGCCTTTTCTGTACTTTTTCGCTACAAAATGTCAACATTCTTGCGAGCGAGCTTATTCGGGCGTCAGCACCCCCCCCCCCCCCCCCCCCGCGAAGAAGTGCCTGTTTGGATATGTACAAATGATTTATAAATATTTGTGTGTGTCGTCATCATACAGAAAACACCATTATGGTCATATCAAGAGATTTCTATTTTTTATGAAATGTATTGAAAAAGAATATCTACTTATCGTATGAGAGACGTTTCACGGAACTGTAGAGACGTCACTTTAAATTGGCGTTAATTTGGTAGAACTTGAACAGCGCCATCTTACATTGATTGCTAAATTAAGATTATAATTGAAAAATAATTGCATTTTATTTAGAATTTTGACAAACAGCTTGTTTGGATGAAAGGCAAATTTTATATCTAAACCTATTATTCATGACTTAGCATTGTGGAAAATTGTGTGCAGGTAGTTCTAAGCTTTTACAAACTAGAATGGGGCATGATGGAAAAATGAAAGGCACAGACACTTATCAAATCCTGTTGAAAGATGGCGCTATTTAGAAGCTTCAGTCAGTGCCGTATATAGATAGAGTCTGGCCAACTCGGCTCCAGTTGGGTAACAACATGGCGCATATTCCTTTGTTGCAAGCTTACATAACAAAGGAATATACGCCATGTTGCTACCCAACTGAAACCGAGTTGGCCAAACTCTCTCTCTGTATACGGCACTGGCTTCAGTTTACTGTCACTTTAATGGTCCGTCGTCATACAGTTCACGAAATGAGACAGCGAGCTATTTTATAAGCCAGTTCGTAATTACAATTTGCGCATGTGCAGATAAAGGTCATATTTTGTACCTACTACACTGACCTTTAGACACTTCCAAAGTGTGCGCTCCATGATGCGCGCAAGAACCAGTATGATTTTACATGTTAAAAAAGTAGCGCGTTCACCAAAACAAATGCGCGTGCGCGTACAATTTGGGGTCATTTCAGGGTCATTCGTACCTTCTTCTTCTCTGTTGACTTCCTCCGTTTACTGGAGAACTGCAATCCTTTGCATTGCAGAGGGAACAACTACATAATGTGTCAGGCTGTTACCAAGAACTAATTACGAACTGGCTTATTATTTTCTGACCTTTTCAATTTGCTTTTTCATGGCTCTGAATATGATATGAACTATTTTTAGTTTTCTTGCCATAAAGTGTGAAGGCAATCTGGTAATGAGTGTAAATACGAATGGATGTTCCCAAATAATTTAGTAAAATATGGTCTTTTTAATGAACGCTATGATTTGCCAAATACCAACTGAAAGTAAGTAAAGTAAGTAAAGTAAGTGATGAAAAGAGTTCATAATAAAAGCACCAATGGACTAAATCGCAGTAGCATCAGGCTTTTTAGTTTGCTCACGAATTACAAAAAGTTAATGCTACAGAAAAAATACTGTCAATATACCGTACTTTCAGCTTTCATGATCAAGCATCTAGGGTCTTGATAATGAAGGATCAAATTATAACAAATTGATAAGTAATCCACCTGTATACCTAAATTAATTGACCATCTTTATAGATGATATATCGTTCATCTTATTTCACCTCTACAATTAAGGGTCAAATATTGAATCCACATCCACCTGTTACTGGTCCATATTGAAGAGCGATAATAACCCATCACCCATCCATCCAACATCGTTTAAAGCTACTACAGGAGCAGTTTGCAATGCTTAACAGGTGCCGGTGACCTCCCTTATTACTCCCCTCTCACCCTCTTTCCCCTCTTTCCTGTCACAATTCTTACCCCTCACTCCACACCACCATGTTGTGCGGGTTGGTTTAATAAAGCGCGAAGTTTACACGAATTGCTTCCTCCTCTTCTTCCTCTCTAAATTTCGGGCACGTGACCTGGTTCGCACGCGATGGCTAAAACAGCACCATATTTTTTGTATTTTTCTTGAGAGGAAAAGTGATATTTGGTAGTAGGTCCCATGTCGTGAGCCTTCATTTTCACTTTTGCGACACATTATGACTGATGAATAAAATAAGATATTTAAACAATTATGTGTCATCACACATTGCCATGATCGCGGGGTAGGCCTACATTACAGGTGGTGACTAAATGTCATGTTTTTGAAGGTTTCTAATTCCGAAAAAATTATGTAGGGCTCTATTGCATTTTCGGAAATACGAGCCTTCGGAATTATTAACCCTTTTTCATTTTCGGAATTACGAACCCTCTATTTCCCTATCCGGACTATTACCCCCAGGACAATTACCCTCAGGACAACTACCCCCAGGACAATTCCCCCCCCGGGTAGTTATCCGGCCCCGGGGGAGGGTGGTAGATGTCCTGGGGGTAGTTGTCCGGGGGGGGGGGGTAATTGTCCTAGGGGGTAGTTGTCCGGGGTAGTTTTCCAGGGGGTAGTTTTCCTAGAATCCCCTATTTAATTTTTCAGAATTATGAACCTTCGGAATAAGGAACCTCTGGAGTAATGCATCAAATGATCGGAATTATGAACCCTTTTGCATTTTCGGAATTATCATACCCCCTGCTATGGAAATTTTCTTTTCGGAAAAATGAACATTTGGTATTACCCCTTACGGAACAGCACTCTTTCGGGGCATGACATAGGTTATATAAAGTAGACATGTAAAATAATTCATCGTCGCTCTAAAGGCAATGGAAAGGGATATCTGTACCAGTGCCCTCATTTTTAGAGGCAAATTGTGCCTCATATCAATACTACCAAGTGCCCAGTAGATGTTCCATATTTTGTCTGATAAGACAGATAAAGGATTACATAAAGAGATAAATAAACCGGATGATCAATAATGATACATTAATCTGGAATGAGAGATTCACTTACCATGCTTACAGCAATCTTCTCTTCTTTGAAAAAGTGTATCAAGCGTTGCATTCACCCGTATTTTCAGTGACCTCCACTTTGGAAAATTTTGCTGCTCACAGTGGCGGATCTACATAGGGGGGAAACCGGCCCGTGCCCCCCCCCCCCATATCCCTTTGAAACCCAACTGGCATACCGTAAGTACACAATAAAAAAAATTGCCCCTGTTATTGTGTACTTTTACGGCACTGTGCCCCCTCTTTTACAAAATCCTGGATCCGCCCCTGTGCTCAAGTGTGACTTTCTCCATCCTTTTGCCTCGTATGTGTATCTTTATCATTCCCCATGTAGTTTTCAATCTATTGCAATTAAATTTCAAATCATAATGTATACTTGCATTGCAATTTTAATATCAAAGTATACAAGCATTTTAAATGTAAGGTGTTTTTCATGATATTCTGGTAAGATTTGACCTTTTGAACTTGCATTATAAGTCAGATTTCATTTCATTTTGTTTTCTTCATTTTTTTAAATAGTGGATTATGCATATTCATTTTTCCTTTTTCAAGGCCTCAATCAAAGAAATATTTTCACGAATTAATCAATTCGGATGACAGGCAGTTTTAGCCGGATCCGATGTAATTTACATTTGGCAAATTGCAATGCTTCACTGTAATTCTCTGGATGATCATTGTTTTCATCTGTTTAATTATATTGTGCAATATCTATTATATTTCTCGGTATGGCATGTGCGGGTTCACATGCCTACGGGCAACAGGGAAGAATTTCTCTTTTGTGAACCCTGACCCACATGCCATTCTCTCTTACCTTGTTCTATATATTTTACCATGTATGTATCTTGTATTCCTTTTTATGGTCGAATAAATAATAATAATAATAATAATAATAATAATAATAATAATAATAATAACAATAACAATAACAATAATAATAATACTGTAAGTGGCTAGATTCCCAGTTTACCTCCATTACAAAATGTTCATTTCCCTAGCTGTATATTTCTCCATGTCAGCACAAGAAGTCCTTTGATTTTCCTCTCTTCACATGTGAAAACTAAACCCCAGCCCTCAGAACAGCTTTAACCTCCTGCAAATAAAACCGTGCAGCTCTGCCTATCCCATATCACATGAAGCCCATCCTAGATAGTATCATTTAACCGAGCTAAGTTCCAGAGCTAAAACAATGTGAAGGGAATCAATACACAATAAACCCATGGCCACGTCTTTTCCCAAGAGGAAAGGGGAAGCTAATGGACCCCTTGACCACACAAACATATCCGTGTCCGGACACCTATCCCCTGGATAACCACCCCTAGGATAACCACCCTCTAGGACAACTACCCCCTAGGACAACTACCCCTAGGGCAACCACCCTTTAGGACGACTACCCCCCCCCCCCGGGACTATTACCCTCTAGGATGATTACCCCCAGACAACTACCCCCTAGGACAACCACCCTTTAGGACAACTACCCCGGGACAACCACCCCTTGGAAAACTACCCCCAGACAACTACCCCCTGGACAACTACCCTCTGGACAACTACCCTAGGACAACTACCCCGTAGGGCAACCACCCTCTAGGACAACTACCCCCGGATAACTACCACCCAGATAACTACCCCCGGACAATAACGACTTAGGGCGAACTTATTGACATGAAATTCAAATTTTGCGAGCGAGCGTAGCAAAGGAGCACAATCTAGGTTACAATCTGAGTACTTTTCCTTGAAGGTGGCTGTCCTAGGGGGTAGTTGTCTGGGGGTAGTTGTCCTAGGGGGTAGTTGTCTGGGGGGTAGTTGCCTTAGAGGGTGGTTGTCCTAGGGGGCAGTTGTCTGGGGGTAGTTGTCCTAGAAGGTAGTTGTCTGGGGGGTAGTTGTCCTAGGGGGTAGTTGTCTGGGGGTAGTTGTCCAGGGGGTGGTTGTCCGGGGGTAGTTGTCCTAGAGGGTGGTTGTCCTATGGGGTAGTTGTCTGGGGGTGGTTGTCCTAGGGGGTAGTTGTCTGGGGGTAGTTGTCCTAGAGGGTAGTTGTCCTAGGGGGTAGTTGTCTGGGGGTAGTTGTCCTAGGGGGTAGTTGTCTGGGGGCAGTTGTCCAGGGGTGGTTTCCGGGGGTAGTTGTCCTAGAGGGTGGTTGTCTTAGGGGGTAGTTGTCTTGGGGGTAGTTATCCGGGGGGTTGTTGTCCTAGAGGGTAGTTGTCCTAGGGGTAGTTAGTTGTGGGGTAATCATCCTAGAGGGTAATATTCCCGGGGGTAGTCGTCCTAGAGGGTGGTTATGCTAGGGGTGGTTATCCGGGGGTGGTTGTCCTAGAGGGTAGTTGTCCTAGGGGTAGTTAGTTGTGGGGTAATCATCCTAGTGGTAGTTGTCCTAGGGGGTAGTTGTCCTATAGGGTGATTATCCTAGGGGTGGTTATCCGGGGGTGGTTGTCCAGGGGGTAGGTGTCCTATAACCATATCATTACGGTACATTAAGTTGGGGGAAATGCCTTTCTTTGTCTTTTTGTATTTCTTCCTCTCTCTCTCTCTCTCCCTCTGTCTTCCCCAAGAGGGGGTGGTACATTTTACCCCAAAATATTGGGTGAGGGGCTTCTTTGGTTCTCTTCCGTCTGGGCAGTCGTAGGAGAAGGACCTAAATAATGGGTTGAACCCCTCTCAGTACGATTGTGCTTGTAAATATGTATATTTTGTATGTGACTGTTTGCTGGACTGCAGTATGTTCCTGATAATTATGTGATTCCGTCTTTTTATAATATTTTGGAAGGAGGACATGATACAAGTCTACAAGATGTATCTTCTTCAAGTGTATCATCTAATTATATTCTTCAAGTTTATCGTCTAATTGTATTCTTCGTGTGTTGAAATGTTTTGCACATAATTATATGACAACCTAAATACGATGGCTGCGTCGATGTATGGGAACTCGCTTCGTGGTCCGAGTTTTAATCGGCATTACTACATAATTAGTGGTCAACTCATCATGTATGATGACAGATCTTACGAGGAGTTTTGGACTAGATCCGTTGTCAATGTTCCTGTTTATAAGAGTGAAATTTGGTCGGTGTCAGCATATTCGTCCACAAGAACAGTTTTGTTAATTTTTATGGCCATTCGTTAGTTTCATTTTGATTTTAATTATACCGGTATTTTCTCATTAACATGGGGAACCCCTTAAAATGTGTGACTTGATATGATTGTTGATGTGTCGATGTCTTTTTGTGTGTGAACAAGGACTTGTTTTCTTTTGTATTCCTTTTTGTATTTATCCAACATAATGATTATTATTATTCATTAAACCTCGATTCCGGGGTTACTGAATTTAATCCAGTTGTCTGTTTACTCATTTCACTTGTTTTAAACCACAGTTGGAGCTCTTTTAGATAGGTCTGGGTGTCGGTTGTTAGAAGTGCTTAAGTGATTTACACCTTGAGTGCTTGTTTATGGTTGAGATGTTGGGTGTTTGATTGTGATTCGAATCTTGGTGGTATGGTTGATTGCTGGTTACTAGTGGTTGAAGATTTAGTTATAAATACCTCTTGTCATGAGCAACACGCGCATATCGCGTCTCTTTTGTAACATATAGTATTTTCGAACCCAGAGGGTATTTTAATTTGTCCAATGAAATAATAATTTAGTTGTTCAATTAATGACCCCTACAATAATAATATAATAATAATTATTATAATTATTATTATTATTATTATCATTATTATTATTAATATTAATATTATTATTATTATTATTATTATTATAATAATAATAATAATATTAATAATCCAGAGAAGAAAGTTCAACTGCGGAAGATTTAAATTAAGGTGTCCGGTAAACCTTCTCTCTTCCAATCTTGTTCCGTTACCACTATTATTATCTGAGAGTTCGTTTTCAGTTTAATTCCAAGTTCAATCAAGGTTTGTATTGTGTGCTCTTTCATTGGTTCTGTTCGTTACCAATCCATTATCTGGGATTTCGTTTTCAGTTTAATTCCAAGTTCAATCAAGGTTTGTATTGTGTACTCTTTCATTGGTTCTGTTCGTTACCAATCCATTATCTGGGATTCCGTTTTCTGTTTAATTCCAAGTTCAATCAAGGTTTGTATTGTGTACTCTTTCATTGGTTCATTTTTATCGTATTTATTATTTTGTAGCAAGTAAAATAATGCTATGCATGATAGACGAGGTCGGATAAGTTCAGTGTAATATCGATTTACAATGACTAGAAATTAAGACTTCCAATTAATATTTTATTTCAGTACTTAATCCAAATTCGATTGTTATCAATCCATTATAGAAGAAGATCCTTGTTCGGTTTAATCTTAACTTCAATCAAACTTTTTTATGGTCACCTTTGCTAGGTTCATTTCCTCTTATTTTTTTGCAGTAAGCAATGATGAATACAGATAAAAAAAAGTCGAAATATTTCATTCTCTTTTTATACCTTTAGTTTTATATCGATTTAAAACGAACTTATAGCATTTTCTTTTTCATATTTTCGACCACTTTTTCAAAAGAAATAGAGAGCGTTTTCATAATCGCCAAGAGTTTGATTATTAGGAATTAATAAGAAAGTCGGGAATTCTCAAGAAATTAGATCTGTGTTATGTCATACATGGACATATTTTCTATGTATTTGCTTTGTACCGAAATTTCTCAAAATTATCCCTCTGAGTCTCATTTCTTAAAAGAAATCTCTAACTTTGCAAAATTGTGGGAAATTATATCGAAAGTGAGTGAATTGTATGTAATCCTTTGCTACATGTAATCAACGATATCTAAAAGCATAAGAGAAATCGAGCTTATTTGATATCTTTAAAAAAGAGAAATTTGATATCATATTTTGAAATCACAGTTTAGTCGGACTGAACGGCAGACATATAGCTGAACGACTCGAGATATAAACAAGCTCCCTTATGGCAATTATTGCGTTCATTATGAGACATTGATGATTTTGTTTTTCTTCACGAAAATACATGTTAAACTATGTCACCCATGATTTTATCAATGAAATGGTATTTTCCAGCAATAAAATAGGGAAAGGGATATTTTGACAGAGTAATAATCTTTTGTACAAAATTGAATGGGGAAATTGCATGCAGGACATCAGCCATAATAGCCGCATTGCCTATATGGGAGATCAGGCCCCCGTCTTATAAAGAGTTGCGATTGATTCGAATCGATCGCAACTTAAAGTTAATCGCAAGTGTGTACTCGGGAGATAGGAGTTGCGATTGATTTCAGGTTGCGATCGATTCGAATCAATCGCAACTCTTTATAAGACGGGGCCCACCAGAGGTGGCACGATGGCTGAGTGGAAGAGCAATTGTGTCATAGCCGAGAGGTCCCCAGGGTCGAAACCAACTTTTTGCACTAGTTTTCTTCGGTAAAGCATGAATCCTTAATTGCTATGTCCCTCGGATAGGACTTGGAGTCGTAGGATCCCTGATTGCTTAATTCCAAAGTGAATAAGGTATTAGCAGTTAGGTAATATGAATGATCCTCGTCCTCCTCCTCGTCCTCATTCTCAACTTCATCCTCCTCCTCTTCGTCCTCTTCCTCCTCATCTTCTTCATCATCAGGAGTAGCGGCAGCATCATCACAATTGTGAATCTCGATTTTTCAATAAAAAATCTGTCAATTATTAAAACATTTTCTTATTTTTCTGCATCTGACCTCAATCCAACTATCGAGGAATGCTTGCTCTTTAACATTTTTCTTCCTTTTTTTGTCAGTGTGGTTTGATCATCGACCTGAAGTAGTTAATATCTTCACATAATAATCCATGCGAAACAGACTGTCATGAATATGGAAGAGTTCTTTCTCGTTTTTATCCACCATAATCTTAGGACTAAAACCTATAGCCTTAAACCCCCTCTATTTATGCATGCATGCAATCAATGTACGAGATGTGCAGTACAAGTAAAAGACAGAGAGAGAGAGAAGGGGGAGAGAGCGAGAAGGGAAGGGAGATATAGAGGAAGAGAGACAGGGAGGGAGAAAGAAACAGAGAGAGAGCGAGAGAGAGAGAGATGGCCAGAAGTGGACGAGGCACCTACTTTTCCCCAATTTTCGAAAGTTATCACCTTGGATTTAGTATACGTATCATTGGGATTAAGTTATACCACTAAACTGATTGTGTGAATATGAGAATAGGGTGGTAGGTGGAAATGAAACGAAAAGACAGTTGCCTTCTAACATTCTCAGGGATTGTAACTGTAATCGAAATGTAATGGGAAAAGAATCCAAAGTCTCGAATATATGTGGGTCTGTATAATATATCTAATATATATAATATATATGCAAACTCAGTTGACACATGTTACCACACTTACCAGTACAACTCAGCATGTGAAATAAAAAACATCAGAAAGTAACCAGTTTAACAGCATGAGGGCTTCAAGAACTATAGTTTCTGTTTATAAGGGGCATACTTTCAATCCAAACTAGATTTCGGTATCATTTTCAGGTTTTCAGTCACTGAAGCAAATGTCAGATGCTATTTTTACGGGGGCTAGTCTATTCTGATGGCTCTTTTGAGAAAATTTAGAGTTTCAGTGCCTAATCAACCTAAACAACCGTCTGTTCTTTTCACTCAACAGTAAGTTAGTTCAGCATGGAAACTGAAATGATGAAGTTAAAACAACTATCCTCTCCCCATTTTGTATGATTTGATTTGATTTGATTTGACTTGCAGTGGCGTATCTGGGGGGGGGGGGGCAGGGGGGCACGTTTCCCGGGCAATTCAATTCAATTCAATTCAATTCAAAAATGGTCTTTATTAACATACAAACATGAAGCAAATATATTGATCATACATGAAAAGCAGCCTCAGCTGGAATATTCATGTTTACATGTTCATAGGCACAAAATTTTTAAAAGACTAAACATGTAAAATGGATACTATACATTGCACAGGTTTTCATAAAATATGGTGACATGTAAAAGTCATTAAAAGATTGAAATATATATATTCATAACAGTCGACTTGGGGGAGGAGACTAGCACTTAGTGCATATACCTGTGATAAAAGTGATAAAGAGAGAGAGAGAAAAAAAATAAGAATTTTCAACATTTGTTGAGTAAATCAACTAAAAAAGGCAATGGACTATTTTTAAACCGTTTTGTTCTAGCTTGAAATTGCCTTCTAGCGAAGGGATATGTTAGTGTGTTTTTTCTGAGGTAACCATGTCTGACAAAAAGGGTGATTTGAAAATGATTTGGCAAATTTTATACACAGTGCTAGTCTCCTCTCCTCAAGAGTTGGTAAGTTACATACTTGACATGAATTTGTATATGAGATGTAATTATGCCCTAAAATGATCTTACATACTCTTCGTTGTATTTTTTCAAGATTATTACTTTGCTGTACGGTAAGACTACTATGGAAAGCTGGAGCACAATATTCTAAAATTGGTCTAATATAACCTGCATATATTGTCACTAGATCCTTCAAAGGCAAATTGAATTTCTTAAGTTTCCTCAACATATATAGTTTTCTATTGCACCTCTTGACCAAGTCATCAATATGTAAATTCCATTTTAAATCGGATTGTATAATCACTCCAAGAATTTTAATACTTTGTACATTGCATAAAACAGAGTTATTAATGGAAATAATTTCAGGAGGAGGAGGATTTTTCATAAAAGTAACATGCAAAGTAAAACACTTTGAAGGATTGAGTGACATATTATTTGATTTTGACCAGTATTGCACAGAATTTAGTATGGGTTGTAGTTGTGAGACATCAGTTGATTTGCGACATTGTACTAAGGACAAATCATCAACATATTTGAAATAATGTATAGGAATATTTTTACATAAATCATTAACCATAATTAAAAAGAGAATGGGGCCGAGGCGTGTCCCTTGAGGGACACCGGCATGATTAACTTTAATATCAGACATAGTTCCATGATATAAAGTACTTTGTTGACGACATTCTAAAAAACTAATTATCCAATTTATTATCCAAGGTTTTATATGCATATTTATCATTTTTTCAATTAGAATACTGTGATCCAAGCGATCAAATGCCTTCCTAAAATCTGTACATACAACAGTAGACAATGACTTATTCTTTTCTGCATGTTGATAAAGATAATGTAAAAGACCAACAAGGTAATGTGATGTAGATAATCCTGGTCTGTTACCAAACTGGTGTACATCAATCTGTTTCTCAATGTCTTTCAATAACCACTGAGCCATAAAAGATTCAGCCAACTTAGAGAAATGTGAAGTCAAAGCTAGAGGACGCAAATTATATATACAAGGTGGGTGATATTTTGGAATAGGGGTTACTTGACCGAATCTCCACTGTGAAGGTATAACACCTTGTCTGAAAGAAATATTAAGAATCCTAGTAATCGGTAAACTCAATTCACAGGCAAATTCCCTAATAATACGAACTGGAAGATCATATTTAACAGATGCTTTATGTAACTGTAATTTCCGTAATCTACAATAGACGTCCCAACAACTAATCTCGGGACTTTCAGATTGAGAAGGTAAAAAGGCTGGTAATGATTTTCTATTTAAAGGAGAAAGATCAGCAGCAATAGACACAAAGAAATCATTTATTGCATTAGCTGCTTGTTTAGAATAGTGATTGTTTTGAATCTCAATACCAGGAATCATTATTGGGATATGGTCCTGATTACCGTTTGTAAGTATTTTTATATGTCTGTACCAGGCTGATGGATTATTCAACTTTTCCCTTTTAATACGGGTGTTATAATAATTCTTTTTTGCAACAGAAATGGCTTGAGCAACTTTATTTCTTAAGTGTCTCCAAACAGTGTCATTTCGTTTTTTAAAAGCTTTTTGTCGGTCACGTATGAGCGATTTAATAAAAGGAGTTACCCAAGGTTTATCAGTTTGGCTAACTTTAACTTCATGCGAAGGTAAGTATAAATCAAGTTTAGTTTTAATGCTATCAATCAACCTGGTATACATTAATGATAAGTCAGAAGTATTTAAAAAAACTTCTTCCCACGTTTGTGCTGTTAACCATTGACCAAACAACCGCAATCCACTGTCCTTCAAAGGACGCACAATTCTAGTTTTCTTATCAACAATTTCTTTAGAAACATTAGAAGAATACCAAATAATACAGTTATGATCACTTCTGCCGACTGGAGGGAGAATTAAAATATTTTCATAAAATTCATAAAAGTTTGTAAAAATCTTATCGAGTATATTGTGCCATCTTGTTGGTTTATTGACCACTTGTTTAAACTTGTCATCTCTCAAAATTTCATCAAAACTTAAATCATTAAAATCGCCAAGTACCGCTACCCCTGCGTCAGGGTATTTAACAAGTAGAGAATCGATTGTTGAAATAACATGATCTGCATAATCAGCCTCATTAGGACTTCTTGGAGGAAAGTACAGTAAACACAAGATAATACAAGAAATTCTCCTTGGTAAATGTGGGGGTCTTAACATGACCCAAATTTCTTCAATATCATCTGGTACTTTGATATCAGTTAAAAGGCGAGGATGAAATATATGCTTGGCGAGGAGCGCTACCCCACCTCCCTGTCGATTTTTTGAGGTCTGGAAAAGGTGGCAAAACCATCTAAATGCAACAACTCAAGAGGTGAGTCTTCAACTTCCCAGGTTTCCGTCAACGCTATTATATCAACAGTGTTGTCTTTCACAATGATTTCAAGCTCATCCAATTTATTATTAATTGATCTTGGATTAGTCCAAAAAACATTAGTTTGTATATCGACATTTATTTCTAGGACGAATAAGAACTGGTATTGCATGTTGACAATCATTACTAGCAATCTTTGGTGTCGTTAAAGAAGATAAATGAACCGAGTCCCGCCTTTTTACAATCGGGACTTTCCTCTTTCCCGCTCGTTTGCCGCGATGATGGATGGGTTTCCGTTGAATACCGAGATCTTTGATGATTTTCCATGTTGCATGTGGTAGGTGTGTTGTTGGTTTATGTGAGTTTTCTATGTCATATAATTCAGATACAGGATAAATATGATGATCGTTCTTAGTAGTAATAACTGGACCTGGGTTTGGGTTTATGTCTCCACATAATAAGAGCTCAATTTGGAAGGATGGGTTGCTGTTACTGTAATACGGAATACGTGCAGTTAGGTACTTATGATGAAATAGTTTAGAAGTTAAAACCAAACTGGTATTATAAGAGCGAACAGATATGTAACAGTAATGATTTCTGCACACACATAGTAACATACACACAAGTGAAATGCTCACCACAAGCTTCATGCTGCGCAAAACACAATGCCACTGGTCTATTCATTTTGAACCAGTCAAATATGCAGTTCATTGTCTTTATGGCTGAGTGGATATGCTGAAAGGTGCTGTGCTGGGCAAGACTGTGCAATGGGTACACGAAGATGGCTGTCTTACCATACCACTGTAGAGTGCAAGAAGAAATGATCCTTCTACAACATATAAAAAGTCGACAAAATCCAAATGAAGAATAGTATTTCGAGTCAATATGTCACAGATACCGGGAGCAATAATCAGAGTCAGCTGCCTGCCAGGCGCTCTACTGTACTAGCACTTGGAGGGGGCGCTCTACTGTACTAGGCACTTGGAGGGGGCGCAAAAACCGCAAAAGAGGGAAAGAAAAAAGGAGGGTAAATGCATTAGAAATGCAGTTTTTGAGGGTTTCAAATGCGAAAATTTTCTAAAGCTCAGTCGTTTTGCTCTCTCGCATAATTATTTTCTTTTAGGATCTCGTAATTTCGCGCCCCCAGTAGTTCTTAAAAAGCTTTTTTTAAAGGGCTCAAAATTTCAAAAATAAAGATGTTGAATTGAATTGAAATTATTGGTTTCTATATCACATTACATTCCATTCATATGAATCAATACAACATATAATAACATCATACATGAGTAAACAAAAAAAAACCATGAGACTAACATAATACAAAATGAGATATAGAAGGGCTACTGCTTAAGCAATAGAGCTTGAAATGCTTGCAGCCCTCGGTTGTAAAATACATGTAATACAAATAAATTAAAAAGGGAAGAATTTAAACCCCAAAATATGGGGAGTGACTTGCAAAGAAAGAGAAAGAGAGAAGAGAGAAAAAGAAAGACGGGGAGGGGCTGGTAGCCTATACGCTATGATAATACACCTTGTTTACAAGTTTATTAACACAAAAGATTAGAGTGCTAGGTCATGGACCATAATAATTGAATGAACAAATAGATGAAGGAAGGAGTGTCAGTTGCAGTATTTACATAACAACATAAATCTAACAGCTGTTTTAAATGCATTTAATGACTTCAGATTTCTGATTTCAGGAGGAAATGAGTTCCAAATATCTGGACCATTATGTCTGATAGATTTCAAGGCTAATGCAGTTTTAGGGTTTCTTAGATGGAAATGTTCAGTTTGTCTTGAGGGATAAGAGTGGATGTCTCTATTTAGACTAAACAGTGGAGGGAAATATGGGGGTAGCTGCCCGTTTGTTAGCTGGAACATGAAAACCCCAGTTTGTAGAATATTTATATCATCAACTTTCAGAGTTTTAAGTGTCGAGAACAAAAGGGTAGTATGATCGCGGAACGAAGAATTGGTACACAAACGAACAGCTTTCTTTTGCAGCAGTAGAATAATTTCAATATTATTTTTCGAGTTTGCCCATATGATATTACAGTATGAGATATATGGTAATATTAACGAGTTATACAGCATAAACAAAATTTTCAATGGAACATAATATTTCATGTAATATGCCGAAAGATTTGTTTACAAATTAAAAATTCCTCCCCAGTCAAGCTTCTTCGTTTACATAATATTTCAGTTTAAAAAGTATGCCAACATCGCGTAAAATGAAATGCGTGAATGAGATATGTGTTTCACGTGGTAATTCCATCTCAAATTTTCATTTATAAAGACACCCAGAAATTTTGTACTCTCAACTCTTTGCAATGATTCGCCATTGAGCAGTATTTCAAGGTTTGCTAAATTGTTATTGCTATTTCTATTCCGAAAATACATAAAGTTAGTTTTCTTCAAATTAAGCGAAAGTTTATTTGATTTAAACCATTTTGACAATTTGGGTAGTTCGTTATTAATTATTTCCAAAAGATTTTGTAAATTAGAGTGAGAACAAAATACATTGGTATCATCAGCAAATAATAGTGCATTAGAAGAGTTAGGGATATCATTGACGTATATCAAATACAACAGCGGACCAAGGATTGATCCTTGTGGGACGCCGCATTCTAAGGATAATGATTCTGATTCGGTAGAGTCATGATACACATATTGTTTTCGATTTGCTAAATAGTTCTTAAACCATTGCATTGCCACACCTCTTACACCATAGTGATCCAATTTACGTAGAAGTATTGAATGGTCAAGGGTGTCAAAAGCCTTGCTGAGGTCCATGAATACACCAATGACATGTTTACGTTCAGCTAAGGCATTTGACACTTTATCACATAATTCCAAGAGTGCTAATTCTGTTGAGTGAGATTTTCTGAAACCATATTGATGCGAGTACAGCAAATTGTTTCTGGTAAGAAAATTATATAGTCTATTATAGACAAGCCTTTCCAAGATTTTGGAAATGCTTGGGAGTATAGACACGGGTCTATAATTTGAGACAAGTGAAGAATCATCTTTTTTGTATATTGGAATTACTTTGGCTATTTTTAACACATCTGGAAAAGTGCCTGTATAAAGAGATAGATTACAAATGTATACTAGTGGTGGGATGATGCTTCCTGCGATTTGTTTTAGAAAACGTGTACTCATCTCGTCATGGCTACTTGAATAACTGTTCTTCAAGGATTGAATAATATTCATAATTTCAGTACAATTAGTAGGCATTAAGAATAACGATTTGTCACATGGCTGTACAAGATAATTTTGGTAATCCGACGGGTTTGAATGTATTTTGGCTGCCTGTTTAGGACCTACTTCAACAAAGTATCTATTGAAGCAACTGCAATTGTTTTTGAGTCAGTTATTGTTCTACCATTACTGTTAATATGGCATTTAGATGTATTCTTTTTCTTTCCAATGGTTTCACTTATAACTTTCCAAGTGGATGACATATTTCCATTAGATTTTTCAAATTCTTTGGCAAAATAATTTTTGCGAGATAATTTAATTATTGACGTCAGTTTATTTCTGTAATGCTTGTACTTCGATGTATTGTCACTGCTTGGTTGGCGGATGCTACATGTAATTGTCATTGCTTTGCTCGCTTTCGTGAAAGTTTCATCTGCCTCTTGCTAATATAGGATAAAATGCATAAAACAGCATTTACAGAGGGTCAACATTTAAAATAAATCTCGGTTTTCAGTCGATTTGCTAATTCCTCAACTATTACTCAAGGGTTTTCGTTAATTTCGCTCCCAATTTTAGAAGGGAGTGAATAGAAAACCGTTTATCAATGTACAAAATTCGAACTTCTCTCCCGCATAGTGGCACTTTCAAAATTTCCTCGGCAAAATGCGCAAGAAATTGTGCTTTTAGGGTTAAAAATTCAAAACATTTGCCGCTAGGTCGCTTTGCTCCCTCGCTTTATACAAGTAGGTTTGGGCACGAAGGGGGAGTGGGGGGGGGCAGAATCCCGAGATACGCCACTGTTGACTTGACTTATTCATTTGTAGACATGTACGAGTACGTCTGAACGATCATTGACAGTTTTTTATATTGGTTTCAGAAGTGAAGTCAACGATAAATTGCATTATATCTCTGTATTATAGGATTGTAATTACCTAGATGCATCTGATTTGATGATAAGAAAGAAAAGCAATTCTGTGAAAAAATGTGGTCGTAGTAAAGTTAATGCCGACTTCTTGTTAACTACAGTAGAATGTGATCAGTCCAAAAGCCAAAATATATAGCGATGGGCTGGAGAGGGACCTTTGGAGTACAAGTATATTTATTCAGGAGCATTCATGTTGACACATATAAGGTCCTAGAGTCGTGACGAGATGAATCAGAGTAATGATGTTAATGTTTACAAACTATAGACGATTGAGTGCTTCTCGCTTTTAAAGCGAGATGTTTAATGTTAAATTAACTCAATGAAGAGACCTGGGTACAATGAACGGAGCCCTCTGTAGGCGGGTGATAGTCAATTGCTAGAATACAGTGAATCTTTTATATGTCACTATACAATGTGCCCTGCATGCATAATCTGTCATTAATATCCTCATGAAAATTGGAAATGGCATAATCTACTGCTCTTTCATTGTAGCGACATATATTTTGCAAATGCTTTGTAAAGATAAAAGATACATTAATAAAGTTTTAAGAAGAAATTCAGAGATATATATTCAAAATATATTCAGATTAACATTGTTATTTGAAACAATATAAAATATATGCAAAGGTGTGTACAAAGCCCAATGAGTGGCCTCATTTCATCTACGATGTGAAACATCTTGATAATAAATTGTATTCTATTAATATTCACTCACTTAACTTTGAATATTTCCGATCATGGGACTTTACTTATTAATTTTGTGGGGGTTTGAGTATTTGATACTAGTATTTGATACTAGTATTTAGTATTTGATAATATAAGCATGATGAGTGTAGGAGTATCAGAGCAATGTCATCTTATAGAACAGATGACTTAAACGTCAATATTGTAAAGACTGAAACTAAACATACGGCTACTATTATTAATGCGTGGGACAGTTTCGATATCAAACCACATTTGTAAGAAAGAAGCTTAATATATGATAAAAGTTATGTCAGGAAACATTATAGCATAACCATATAGGAGTACGCGGGCACAATTTCGGGGGGGGGGGGGCGACGTCTGTTGCTTGAACTGAATCTTTCAAGCTTTCAAACTTTGCAGGTGGGCATATCAGTTCGCCGCTGTACACACAATTCTGATTCCAGTAACATATTGAACCTGACATTCCATACTTCCACAAGAATGTTTTCAATTTTAATGAAGTTGTTAATAAGAATCGCGTTTTTGGCCTTATATGTATTTTTAAAAAATATATTACTAATATTTGTACATGGAACCAACATCCGAACGTTGAGAGGGAATTATCTTTTTCATGTCGTTAATTTGTTTTCACCGTTATTTTTGTTCCGATGATCCATTTTTGCTGCAGTTGTCATTTTTCCATCACTATAAAAATTGTTTTTAATTGGTTGAGAGTTCGCAAGTAGACCCCATTTCTGCCCCAGTTTGATGTGACGGTTACTCGGGTATGAGATGAAGATTGCCCGAATGTTATTATTTTCAGAATTCTCCGGAAGGACATGCAGGGGCGTGCGCCCCCCCCCCCCCCCCGTTTTGTCTGACAAAGTATGCCCCCGGACCCCCTAGATGGCCGTTTGGCTTCGTCAAACGGAGGGTTCCTCAGTGTGCGCCCCCCTTTCTGAAATGCGCCCCCCCCCCCTTGCTGAAAATCCTGTATCCGCCCCTGATGCGGTCAGCAAAATAACTGACGTCTCGTGTCAGCCGGGCTTTAGTAATCATGAAAGTCTTTTGGTTTTCTTTCAAGATTAACAATCAATAAATTGGATTAAAAACTTGTCTCATTAACTGAAATTTTGATAAAGGTTTGTAAAGTTGGTGGCATCGTCAGTGTGGTTAAATGAATTCATTAGGCCATGGACATACATGTAATAATATTTTTGTCATCTTCTTGGAATGTTTAACGTAATGAAGTCGCGAATGAATACAAGAGCTGAATTGGTAATTGGTATCGTTAAATAAAAACATGTAATGCACTAATCTTGTGTATAAAATAATGTTGATAACAGAATTTATTTTGTTGTATAATACAAGTATACGAATATATGAATTGGCAAATACCTAATATCCCTGGTAATAGAAAGAATTCTTTAAACGTTGCAAGAAAACACACTCTACCGAAATAACGAAAATAACAAAAATGTCTTGAACACATAACAACAACAATATAATCCAAAAGTTTTTCAGGCGAATCGCAAGTTAATCAAATAGCCTGTAAAAACCCTGCGTTTCTTTTTATGACATTACTTTATTCCCGAGAAAGTAAACATATCAACCAAGATAAATTGAGAATAGTCAATCTGTATGAGTAAACCACAACATAATTCTGTATAGGCCTATAAAACAATGCTTTATACAAATGAGATGGACATGAATACATAGACTTGCGACCAGCGCAAGTAAATACTTATATACAATATCATTCAATAGTTTTACATTTCGTGTGCACGTATATACGTGTGTTGAAGTATACGGGCTGCTATTTAATACGCTCGTTTTATAAAAACGATAACTGTCTAGTTTTAGCTTAAATACTTGTTAAATTCACACGAAATTCAAATGATAATACTATAACTTTACCTACGAAACTTAAATGAGAATGGTTGAGTTTTTTTTTACATATTATCAATCAAAATCTCGTTGCATTTTTTTTATATACACCCCGTATTTTAAGTTACGGTTAAATGTGTCACTCTCCGTTCCATCTAATATTAACCTTATGAGATTAAAATTTATATCAAGACAAATCAAAGTCATCTTCCACCTAATAACTTTTTTTGAAATTTCTTAGGTTCAGGTAGAAAACATTAACTATTGCAGTTGATATAATTTTTTGGAAAATACAATTAATTCGGTTAACAACATCTGTTTCCTACATTTTACTGTATAAAGGTATGAAATGCAGGCTTTTACTAAACAGTCCGGTCTTACCTTCTGAGTGATAACTCTATAATGTTTTATTCAATTCAGTTTAAATTTACATAAAATAATTTCGAGAATAATAATTTTCTTGAGCTCCAATTTGATGTCAATTGTCATTTCACTAACAAGTTATTAAATTGGGAAAAATGATTTGCTTTCTCAAAAGGAGCACAAAAATTATTGTCACATATTCATGATGACATGCATAGAACTGTTTCCCAAAATAATGCAAAACTTAGATAAAAATTCAATAACTTCGTTATTGTTTATCGGATTTCGATAAAATTTTCAGTGTTTTGCTTGTTTAATTTTACGCTATTCATTCAATTAATATTATTTTCAGGCCGGAGTACCCCTTTAACACTTGAATAGTAGAGTACATTTCAGCCTGGCAGGCACATACGACAGATACATGACAAGCTCCTCTATATGTCCAACAAGTGCATATTGACAATGGATGTGTTTACATAATCCTGACAATAATTTTTTTGGGCTACTTTTGAGAAGGCAATACATTTGTCACAATTTAATAACTTATTAATGAAGTGACCAGTTGACACCTAATTGCACCTCAAGAAAATTATTATACTCACAAGTATGTTATTAAAATTTGAATAGAATTGAAAGAAACGCTTTTGAGTTACTACAGTCAGATGGTAAGTAAATGTTTTCTCTTTACATATATGTATGTCACTGACGTCACTCCCTGGGGAGTGAAAATAGAGTGAACTCCACTCTTTTCCTCTTAGAGAGCACTCGATAGTCACTCCTAATCAAGTGATCACTGACGTCACTCCCAGGGGAGTGAAAATATAGTTGAATTCACTCTTTTTTTTAGAGAGAGACTACAGAGTATTGGGGCCTGGGGGGGGGGGGGGGGTAAGCGTTGTCAAAGGGCACTTTGGTGTTTCAGGGGGTCTGACAACCCCTTCCTGATAGACAATTTTTGTCCGTTTTTGTAATGTCTAGTCATACTACTTCCTACTGGGGCTCTGGGGCCTAAACCCGGCGGCTACGGTCAGGATGTCAATCCTTTTGTTATTGACTTAGAAGGTCTAAGTATATTTAAGGGGTAAAATCTTATGGGTAAAATGGGGTGACTATTTCGGGACAGGCTCATGGAATATTCGAACGTTAAGGCAATTAGTACGTTAGTGCACACAAACTATACCCCAGCTATTATATTTGGGCACACAAAATGGTTAAGTACATGTATATGATAAATCCTATGAATACTCGAATATGCGACCAGCGCAGGAGAATCCCTCATTTCGGGAGTGATAGTACATATACTATGGCAGAAATATTGTATAATTACAAATTAAGAATATATTTATTTTATTTATTTATTTATTTGCGTTTTATTTACACAGGGTATCCCTTTCACTTGTGAATTTGATTTACAAAGGGACCCTGCAAAACAATAAAAACTATACGTTTTACATAGTAATACAAGTACATGTATAAAATATTGAATCAGTGAATACAAAATAAAGTACAAGTACATTTTACAAAAAGTAAATTATACGGAAATGAACATTAAGTCTAAAGAAGTTAACATTAATTAAAGTATAAAATATAAAAGACGAACCCTAAACCAGAGGTTTAGAAATAAAATGATTTAGTAGTTGATATTTATATTTCGGCTTAAACAATTGAAGGGACGTTGTATTTTGAATACTAGTGTATTCCATAATGATGGTCCATGGTACTAAAAGGACTTTTTTCGTGTATTCGGATATGGGTTTGGGTATATAGAGAGGGGTTCTAAAAATATTAATTCTTAATTGGTAATCGACTCTTTGTGAGAAAGACTGCCAGTTTAACTCTTTTAGTAATGTTATGTGAGGAGTAAAAAAAAAATCAGCATTCAAAATTAACGTGCATATTCTATCTATTCTGAAGGCGTTGTAATTTAATAGTAAAACACACGCAGGATTTTCCCCATATAACCAAACCATAATCAATATGTGGAAGAATGAGACCACTGTAAAGCATAATGAGAACCTTTTTAGGTGTAAGTATTGTTTAATTTGCCGTATAAATCCAAGTCCTCGAAATTGTGTTATATGTTTTATCAATATGCTTATCAAATTTGAGTAAGTTATCAAATATAATTCCAAGGTACTTATAGTTGTTCACCTGTTCAATGACCTTTCATATTATTGAATAAAAATTTGTTTTGCGCTCACTTTTTTGCGTTTTCCAAACATAACTTTACACTTATTTGTATTTAACTTTAAATCATTCATCTGTACCCATTGTATTACTTTTTCAAATTCCGATTGCAGACTGGTCTGAACAGAATTGGCATCCCTACCTTTACAAAAAAGAGCCGTATCATCTGCATAAAGGCATAATTTGGTGTGTTCTTGAAGATTCAATTCACATATGTCATTTATAAAAATAACAAAAAGCAGGGGTCCTAGAATAGAACCCTGGGTATGCCCATTCTAACATCACGAAAAGTTGATAATTTACCATTATGACAGACACATTGGGAGCAACCCGACAAACCATGCCAACTCAGTATCATGAACACCACACTCTTCCAATTTGTCAAGTAAAATTCTATGGCTTACAAGATCAAAAGCCCGTTTAAAATCGAGAAATAAAGCTCCAATATTACTTATATCCATAATCAACATTCGTATGTAAATAATCACTCACATCAATCAATGCAGTGGCGGTTTAACGCAGAGGTCGAAAACCAGACTGACAACTACTTAGTATATTATTTGATACTCGATATGATACAAGGTATGTGTAAAATATACTCCTTTGCATTTATTGACTTACCTCCACAATTTCAATATTATCTAAATATATATATTTTTTTGTAATTCAGTTGTCACACTTTATTTGTATCAATTCTAATTTGTATCATTATTGTATGCAATGTAAGTATTTGATTTCTTAATAAATGCAGAAACATCTGCTTAAAATATATATATATATATATTTCTCTGGATTCCGCATTTGGGAGACACGGCTTTGTCATTTCAATTGTTCCGCGTGTCTCCCAAATGCGGTTTCGTGTCTCCCTAATGCGGTGGTCTGTATTGTGACGGAATAAACTGCATTGTTACGTGTCTCCCAAACTTGGGATCCAGTAAAATATATGTATATATCCTCATGTCATTACGATTCAGCAAAAAAATATATGTATAAGATATAAAAGGTTTATATGAAAAATAACTTTAAAATTGCTTTGCATTAAGACGTCGAAAAGCAAAGGCTTTGAGGATGAAACCATGGATATAAGGTCGAGAAAAATATCAAAAGTCTGCTCATATTTGTCTGAAGTCCATTTGTATCAAAATGAAGAACGATAAAGAATCGAGCAGTCGAATGGATGAGCTGCGATATCTATATGCTGATCCACACTTTCATTGTATAAAATTGAAAATGCATCACGACCTTTAGCGCCTTCACACATTACTTGGAAAAGCTCAGTGAAAATACACTTAAAGTTAGTGGGGTAATTACACCCCCCCCCCCTCAAATAAAAAAATCTCATACAAGACTATGCAGTAGTAGAACTAGTGCTCTTTTGTTTTGCCGCTGCTAACTGCTTCTTCACAAACTCCCATTTGACAGGACATTCGTCCTTTAATTCATTTGCTATGTCTTCTGGTAAGCTCCAGGTAGTGGTGTTTGTCTTGGTGTCCAAGAAGAAGATACGACCTTGTGTCTTACCTGGCTCGTTGTCCACATGCATCATCCAGCCTTGTACAAGAATGGACTCTTCTAAATACAGTCCGCATGTACACTTCTTACGACTGGCATGAATGACATCTGACTGCCTACAGAGTTCCAGGACCATCTTGATTCGATCTAGGTCAGGATGGTCTGCTTCTGAATAGTCATGACCCTTACTATATTCTGATTCTGATCCCGGCCTAGGAATTGGCATTGGTGGACGGAGGTCGAGTTTATCTCTTGACGATGCTGTTGCAGATTCTGCTCCTCCTGTTGCTCCACCTACAGCTCCAACTTCTCCATCATCATCACGAGGATCCTCATACAATTCCGTGGCGGGTTGTCCAGGAGGTCCTGGTTCAGGTATAGGTGGAAGCTTGGGTTGAATTGGTCTCGTCTGATTCTGGTCATGATGCGGTGATGGTGGGACCCTAAAGAACGTCTTCGTCCGTGGCAATTCCTCGACAGAATTCGCTCGTCTGTGTTTGCCTATTCGTTTTCCAGATCGTTCCGTAGTAAAATTTGGCGTCGTGGGATCATTCTTTCGTGATGTTGAGGGTGCAGGAGGCGCTGAAGAAGGCGGCGAGGGTACACTATCCCTATTTACAGGATGTGTGAGATATACAGGACTATCTGTCTTTCCTGGAATGTTATTGCGTTTGTAATACTCGATCATATCTTCTAGACTAGAAAATTGATTTCCTGTGCCGACCACATTGAAGCTACTAGTCGCTTGAACCACCTGGAAATGATACAAATGAAGAGGGTCGATCCTGGAGGAATAAAAGAAAAAGGAATAAAGCAGATATATCTATCAGTAAAATATTGTCGTACATGACATTGTATATACATGAATATTTCATGGTAGTCTTGCCCGACAAGATGAAATATTCATGTTACTTTTTTATGGAGCTCGGGTTAGCACGGATAACATGGATAATAACTCTCTGTTATACAAGATAATTATAAAAGGCCTAATAATCACTTCTTGGTAATGGTCCGTTAGATATTGTTCTCAAATTGTATAATCGGCTTTAAGGGACGGTCACATAATTTTGTCCGATAACGATAACGAGATTTTCAATTAAAGGTACATTCTACTATATAGTGAGTAAGTGTGAGTATGCTCGTGCTCTAGCATTTGTCTAGGGTGTATCTTTAATGAAAAATATCGTTATCGTTATCAGACAAATGTGACCTGCCCTCCACCGTTGTATTCAGATTATCTGTACCGCTCAAAATATTAGATATTCTGGAAAGCAAACAATACAAATTTGAAGGAAGTAAAGTGCCATGTGGCAGTTATTGACGTATTATTTACATAAAACGAAATGAAATTTATTTGTAAAGACATATATTATTTAATGAACGTGAAAATATAATACATTGAGCTTCATACCGTTGATCATCCAAAACCAAATAATAGATTATGATGTACATGTTTTAAACGTTGCTATATGAGGAGAGTGTTCCTTGAAATAAATTACCATTATGACCAAAGTTTTAACTGTAAGCTAACTTTCAAAGGAAGAGAGAGGGAGGGAGAGAGAGAGAGACTGAACTTTAAGTTTCACTTCCTTTGTATTTCAGGGTAATTGAAAAGTACTCTATACACAAAGTGAAACCAGAGTCTGATTGAGGAAGTCACTATCTATAAATACAAAGTGAATACTGTACTAACCTTTCATATTATATGCAAATTTAGATCTAATTTAATGAAAATGGTATTTTGGTCTCTTTCAAAGTCCTAAATGAAGAAGTGTTGTGCTTCTCTTACGATATACGTAAGGGAACCATAAGTTTTTAAGTCATTCCATGACTTTTCAAATTGGTATTCTATACTAATCTCTGGTTCATTGGGGTGCATCTTTACGAAATATTCCTCTCAATACTTACACGACTGACATTGTGACGGCCTGTGAGTTGCTCTTACTATCTCTCATAAGAAAGGAACCAGTCCTAAAAAGATGGTGCTTGAATGCTTCTTCTTCCTGTATAATCAAGATGAATATAATACACAATTTAAGCTAATTTGTACAAATCAGTTTTGTATACAATATATATAGACGTAGATTTGTTGTCGCGGCTGTTGAGGGTCGAACCCCATCCCCCTACTTTACCAGCGGTCTAGATTTTTACCCCCCCCCCCAAAAAAAAAAAAAAAAACAACAACAACAACAACAACAACAACAACAACAACAACAAACAAACAAACAAACAAACAAAAACAAAGAAGGGGGGAATTGTTTTTTGTTTTTTCTTAATGCTGTATTGATAACGTGTTTTATCCAGGTTTAACAGGATTTTAGACTTACAGTTCCAGTGCTAGAATTCAATATATTATTTATTTGTTTATGAAGTCAATATCCAAAAAGTGTGCGAAACCATGATACAGGGAACCACAGCTACCACCAACCTGGGTCGACACCCTTGATATAAGCCTTCTTGGTACAGCTACGTTGCATTTCTATGCAGGTCTACCATTTGAATAATATTGGGTCTTGTAAAAGAGTACTCTACAACAAAATAGACATTTCATGTGGGTACTATCGACATAATCTGTTTTTGGACCGTGTAGAATCTATAAGAAATTTATTAGTATTTTAAACTGTCGTCAGTGTGCTCATGTACAAAGTTGTCTTATTTCTCAGAATACTGACTGGGCCGTTATCATATTACTAGTTTGTACTACATTACGTGAATTGTTCCTGTCCAATGATGTACATAGTTTGAAGCGACATTATCTTGCTATCTGAACAATACTCGGACATGGATGTATCGAAACAATCTTTATCAGGATACGTTGTCCTCTCAAGTACATCAGAAGTGATCATTATCATGTCATGTAGAAATATCCATTTATTTCGACAGCTTGATAGCAGTTTCTTAAAAAAATACTGAGGTTGTCTACTGTACACTGTAAAAAATCTGTCTGTAATTTTACAGCAAATCTGGTGTCAGCAGAGTCGCCATAACTTCTGATGTAAAAATACAGATTAGTTGTAACTTTTTCCTATGCCACTGATGTACAAATAACATCAGATTAGCTGTTATGAGTAAATACAGAACTAATCTGTATCTTTCCCCTCTAAAAATACAGATATTTTTTACAGTGTATAGCCAATTTGTCTTTAGATCCCGGGTATATTAAGAGGTAAAGGAGGCAGATTTCTGGATATAACTATGTTCCTTATAGTAAAGTCAATATTGCAAATAAAGAAATGAATATCCCCGCATCCCATCCGCGAAGCGAAATACCTTATAAGGTAGGCCTAAAATGTGAAATATTTTACTTATGTACTGGCCGTAAACAGATGAACATTGAACTTATACATAAATATATCTTTCTTACAATAGGTGAGCTTGAAAAATCATCGGTCTCCATTACAACGTGAAAAGATACTTGTAACAAAGACAATTACTGACGTGGTCTTCAAAAAAGAAAGAAAAAAGGTCAGCTTTCTATATTTTTGAAAACCGATCGGCATGACCTAAACAGAAAGTTCAAGTTTACATTACATTGATTTGTGAAACAGGACACAATCACAAATCAATAAGTGTTTATCACATGATAGTGCTCATTCATGACTATTTTTAAGTCCGAAATTCCAGTTTGATTGCTTTCTAGGAAATGAACCTCATAAAAATGAAACGATCTAGGTCAGGATACAGCAATCATTACTCAAGACAAACGGGACGTCAATAGGAAATAGCCCTTATAATATTCTGCTTAATATATATATATTGCAATAATATGATAACGAATTTCGACACCATGCAAGTGCTTTCAAAAACTGAATTAATTCTTCTATTGAATCTATTCAAAAAGGTTCTCTATTTTTTTTTCAATTCATCGATTCTTCCTTTTATTTTTCTTTCCCTTCATTCTACAAAGTTATGTCTCTTTGTGATTTTGTAAAAATTATGAAAGGTCAAAACTCTTTATGATATCACGTTCATGTATAGTTGAGAGGATGAATCATTTTCTGACAAAGATCGACATGTATGTTTTCTAATAATTTATTTGGATATTTATACTTTTTACATGAATTTAAAGTTCAAGTGAATTATGGAGTCATCATAAATTCACGCAGCCAACCCCAAGCAAAGTCAATAACATTGTTTAGATAGCACCTGTATGAATAATCGTGATTTAACGGGAAGACCATTGTGTGAATGGTTGGGTTTTGGAGGGGGATTTCACATAAAAGATGCCTCCACAAAAATGGTTCACCAGGTTCACGCTGATGTCTTTTCAACAATAAAACTTTTTGTTTGTTCGTCGAGTGGTTTTGTGGGATTTACTATTGAAGAATGACAAAAAGCTTGGCAGTTTTCGCAGTATAGATTATTTATGACTCAGTCTCATTGCCTGTGAAGCAGTATATCTCTTTGTTAGCGTATTCGTACATCTACTAACTTCAAGCATGAAAGCCCTTCATTCCTATGAGAGTCGATGGTGTTTACGATAGTGTATCAAGCTAATATGACCCAGTAAACTACTGTCACATACCGACATCTTAATTTGGATGTAACCATCTACTTGTACCTTGCGGAAACAATGACCTAAAGTTTGCCTTTAAAAGAGCAGCTTCAAACTTAAATTACATTTACTTTAGTTTGTTTTTTGTTTTAAAAATTTGTAAAGGCATCTTATATCATTATGTATCATTTATAACAAATTAAATGAACAAATTAAATGAATTTAAAAATCACTTTTTACCTCAACAGTGCAAAAGTACGTTCGTCTATGCAATGAACATATCATTCAGAAACGGGATTATAAGTATGATCGCTCTCCTGCATGACCCAATTCTTTCCAGAAATGCGTTTCCAGAGAAGTGTTCTCCTCGATTAGGCCACGAAACAATAGAGGAGCTTATTACGATCCACTATCTATGGCCTACACTACTTTTCCATTAATCATCGTACATTATAGAATTAGAAGGCCACATGTAAACCCATCAATAAAAGCAAGATATATATCATTGTGGAACACTCGGTTTTTCTGTTTTCTTCCTTTCTTTCTTTTTGTGTAATCTTGCTGTTGTTTCCTTTGTTTAATATACTTATATTTTTACAACTGCAAATACATATTTGAATAATAATATCTTTATATCTTTATTATATTTTGACCTCACCTGATCTTCAGTAAGGTATGCATGGTAGAAAGGGAAGATGGATGCGGAATCAGAGATTCTCCTAGAAGATAACCGTCTGTTTGGTGTCTGACCGCCATCCTTATCAAACGAAATAAGATTCATAACCAACATGTCGCAATCACAGTGCAAAAGATTGTTTTCAGTTGTACAATATTACGATATGAATCAATATTTTTCCCCCGAAAGTAAAACTGCTTGTAACTTCACGAGTACTATCAACAAAATGCGTGGAGTTGAAACTGGTATCTGCATACTTTGAGTTGTTGAACTTACTGTACTATACTGTACTATAGCATGTTTGTGACATGAACGCTTCTTTTTGACTGCCATTGAAGTAATCATATATCCTGGTATAACAATGCAAATATAAAGCCTTATTCATATGAAAACATATTTGCAGTACTTGCTTAGAACTGATCACGGATTTCTGTTAATGTAAAAAAATTTCATTAAATTATCCTGCTTCTCTTCCAATGAACAGATGAGTCATCACGATGATAAAGATCAATTTTGGCAAACGAAAGCATAGAGCCTAATCAACCTTCTTTTGTTGTCTGTTCGTAAATAAAAAGTGTTTTTATGTGCAATATTATTATATAAAGGCATATACTTACTGGTTGGTCGACTAGTTGCAATGGGGGTGGTTTAGGTTTAGGTCGATTATTTCTCTGCCGTCCTGATGTTCCCGATGATTTAGTCGTATTCCCGGCAGTGGACGGTCTATTCCCGGGACTAAATGAAGTGATTTTTTTCTGGAATTTCATCATACCTGCTATTACGGCATTACTCAGTCTGCACTACATTTAAATGTAACATAAAATGTGATTTCCCCGATTTGAACAGAACATTGAAGGGGACATGTTTCAAAGTTCATACGAGTTTTTTTTAATCTTCTTTCTTCTGTCCCAACATATTAACTGCTTCGTCATTCAAGTCATAGGAAAATAAATCGGATGAGGTCAATGCTTGGTATTTTCCCCTCGAGTCTTCTGATGACAGCAGACCATCTACCGAAATTTTACCTAAGCTCGGTGGTTGCAATCATCCAGTATATCCATCCTATTAAGGAAACAAAAAATAACACTTGTGATTAGAACATTGTCTCCTTCATTAACATTATTTAAAAAAAAGAAATACCGCGGAACTGAAACTTGGATCATTTTAATATTTCAGATGGCAAAAGTACAATATGCATGAGATTATTCAGTCACCATTACCAAGTTTAAAGGTTAAGTTGAATTTTAGAAAGATTTTTTTGTTGTTGTACTTGAAGAAATATTTCGAATTATGCCTACTGTATTTATGGAAAAGATTTCTGTGGTACAAATTGCACCTTTAAAAAGAGGGAGAGGGGATACACCAGTGTCACAATATGCTGAATACGCTACTTTTATATGTCAAATCGTAGTGTCAAACATAGTACAATTCTCTTGCTTATGTTAAAGTAATACATGTATATCCTATAAGCAGTGGCGTAGCGTGCGTCCAACCACTGATGGGGCACTGTCATCATGGGGGCACCGTTCTTGCTCGGAAATTGAAATGCGAATTTCCAAGCCCTCTGATTAGAGAGAGGGTGCGGGAGGGTGTCTTATCGTATTCTTTTGTCGACATCCCTTTTCCCTTCTCCTTTCCCCTTTTCTCCCTTTTTTCGTTCGTCTTTATTCTATTGGGGAAGCACATCACCGCCTGTAGTTACGCCAATGACTAACAGGCCTGAAAACCATCCCCAAAGCTATCATGTTTCTTTTCCTTCCCTTTCTTTTTCCTTTTTCTTCCTTTTTCCCATTTCCCCCTCTTTTGTTTAATATTTTAAATATAAACTTCCATTCAGTAATATTATGCAGGTGACCGTGCTTCTAAAGTGCTATGTTTGACTTATTTGTTTCATTGTAAAAAAAAAGGAATTCTTGCACGTGAATATACTTTGTTATGTTTTCTTACATTGATTATTTGTGACGGTTTTATTTTGAAAATGGAAGTAATAAAAACAATCTTAAAAAAACTCATGTGCATGCTAACCCCTAGGATAGGTTATTTCATATTATCTACTATAATTTGGCTTTTCTTCCAGGTTGATATGATCTTTAATCAAATAATCAGTCTGATGATTAGCAAGAAACAAATGAAAGTAAGTATTCATACGGCTGGATCATAATCTGAATTCCTAAAGTACTACAATACGAAATGATAATAATGGATTGCATATTTCAGGGTTATTTTTAGGAAAATGTCTTCCTAAAGTTCGATGGCCTCATTGAATCAATGTCCATCACTCATACAGCTGGAACGTGACTACATTTATATATATATACAACCGTGATCATTAATTTTGATAGGTAAGATTTACCTTATCTCAATGACATCGGAAAGTCATCGAAATGGATACTTCAATGATCGTTCAACGGCCAAATTGAAATTGATATTTGAACTGTCCCAAATTTCATTGAAATAAAAAGACACATTAGATCTGGAATTATAACTTCGAACGTGTCATGTAAGTTTTAAAACGAGACAGCTTGTTTCTCAATAAAGCAACAAAGTATACAGAGCTCACAAACTCACATGGCACTGTGGAATATTTATACCAAACGTTCCTGCATATTAAAACTACCGCATACAAGCAACAAATTACCGGATAAGAAGAGTTTCCCGTGACAGATTATAAATCAGAGCTCATGGTCGATCAAATTATACGATTTTTTTTTCTAATCATATAATAATACATGATGGTATTAACCATCTATATGCTTGATAGCTGGGCTATTAGATACTCCTCGTCAAGGAGGAGGGGGTTCTGAGCCCCCCCCCCCCCCCTATCCCCTCCACAATCGATCTCGATTACAGAACTTTGCACTGACCTCGCCAATCTGACGCGAGGTCACATGACTCCGCACAGGTATGTGTACACTTTAATTGGGTGTACATGTGTACATCTGAAAACTTGGTGTCAAAAGATGCGCAAATCTCCTCGTGATTTAACGCCCCTCTCGCTCTCGGAAGACACTGTCGTTGACAATTGTTTACAAAGAGAATTAACATATATTTTCAGACATTTATATCCCCGTGGAAACAGATACAACCGCTCGCAAATAACGAAAATTAAAAACAAACCTAAATACCATCCCCTTATGTCTTGTCTTCCAAACTGAAGCATTCATCATAGCCCAGTTATCATGGTTATACTAACTGATCCCTTGAAAACAAAATGCAGTTTTAGATTAGGAAATAACTGTATTTCGAGGGGAAAGAATACTATATGCATACATGTAATGTGGAAAGTAAAAGTAACACTTTTACTTTCCACACATGTTTGCAGAATGGCGGCAAAAGTATGCTCTGATCAATTATGCATTGTAGCTTCACATCTTTAGACCAGGGGCTGCACATAATATCAATTTGAGGCACATTAAAAAGGATAACATTTCAGAGAATGGTGTTGAAGAGACAGAAACCGATTCTGCAGTACCACGCATCTTTTCAGATTAATATTTCAAGCTGGCTGTGTAGACAAGACTCAATGACGTACGGCATAGACAAGTAAGTGACACTCAAGATGTGAATACGTTGTACTGAAACTGATTAGTTTACTACAAGATTGGAATAAAAATGGTGGGCAGAGACTTCAAGAGATCACTTCATTGCCGTTATAGAATCTCAAAACAGGATATTCGTCATGCAAATTAAGTAGTGAAATTTCATTTGATTTCCAACTTTAAAGCCTATTATATTGGCACATTATACCAGTTGAACGCATGCCTCCTCTTCATGATTTATATAATGGACGGCAGTCTGTCTGATGTCAAATATATTGTGCGCCAGATCCTGACGTCATAACAGTTTACTTCATAGTGCTTATGAAGGTGTAGATGTGTCAAAGAGAAAGTGATCAAGAAACGAAAGGTTTTTGTTTTATTATACAAATTTATAGATATAATATATCAAATTTTCTTTTACATTTATTTTGATTAATTCCGAGGTAAATGAAATGACAATAACAATAAAGTTAAAACATAACAAAATAACAGAAACCAAGACCAAGGCCTGTAGTTCGCTCATAGAAATAACCATTTTTTCTCCGAAAAAGGTTCTCTTAATTTATTGTTCAATTATGAGACACCATGCTGGCCAGTAGGCCCATATTATATCAAACACTGGCCAAACTGTCCTAGCCCAATTTCTTTCTTGTCTGATGTATTTGTGGAAAATTCTTCCATCTTTCATTATAATACTCGTCAGAGAAAGCTTATCCATCAGCCATATGTAAGAACACATATTACTTTAAATTCATTTAGGATAGTCTGTGTCAAAGAGTGGAATAAGTTACCCCCTAGTATAATCAATAGCACTACACTTTCTCGGTTTAAAATTTTGTGTAAAAAACACTTTTTTGACAGAGTGCAATATGATACATGAATTTACAATATGAAAAGAGGTGGCCATATGCGACTGTGAAGTGTGTGTGTGTGTGTGTGCGTTTGTTTAGCATTATGTCCGAGGACATTTTCGGACAGAGAACAAAAAAAAATCATGACAACAATGGTCCTCGGAAGGCGGACAATAGTCCTCGAACGTCGAACAATGAATTTATGCCTTATTCCGTCGACTGTCCGAGGACGAGTAACAATAGAGGAACAATAGTTGTCCTCGGAAGTAAAGCCATGTAAACGTGTGTGTGTGTGTGCGTGTGTGTGAGGGTGTGTGTGTGTGTGTTTGGGGTGCGGAGGGTTATGTTTGTTTGCATTTATTACGTTTTTATATCATTTGTACATTAGTTATATACTCATTGTAAATATGTTACACCTTGTAAATATGTTACACCTTGCCATATACCGTATTTGATTGCATGTACAAATGGGTCCCGACCACAAGCTGTGCTTCACTGGGGTCCCAAACCTATATCATTCTGATTTCTGCAGTTAGTTCTTGTACTTGTTATGTTTGATTTGGTTTGAATAAACTAAACTAAACTACACTAAACTTAACTAAAGTATGGTTATCCCAGGGAAATGTAACTATGACATTTTCCCTGGTTATCCCCTATTATACTTAGGTCTACATAATATATGCAATTTTCTTTACGAATTAATCTAACAAGCCTATAGTACACATGCAGTCTTGCAATAAGCAACCAGTAGCATCTATAACTTTTTGACAAACATGATGAAGGACATATTCTAATCTTCTGGGCACTGGTTATACATACGAATAAACATTTCATAATGTAACCATGACTTGCACAACAGCAGCATGTAAAGGATATGAACAGCAGCATTTTACTTACCGTCAAACAGTGTTAGCCTATACTGTATTGATTCCCGTCAATGGAATTACTACACTGCATGTGGGTATACTTCCGCAAACAACAAGAACATTAAATGGCATGCTACTCAGTTGACAAGACACCAAAACATCGTCAAAGAGTCAGGTGAAGTCAGCTTTTTCTCCCTTCTTCTGATGTTACATTTTCATATGAAGAATTGACATGATAAATGGATAGAAAGATCACACGTAGTTAATTCTTGTACGTCTATCAATGTCACTGGCAAGAGCGCTCCACCAAGAAGTTTTTCTTTCGGTTTCCTTTCAAAGAGGAGTTCGATCAGCATGGTATTATTATGGTGACGCACTGTGTGTACAAGTCTCTTCTAATAGGCTTCCTTCTACTACTACCACCGACCAATAGGTACATGTACGACTATACATGCACGCTCGCAGATAAAGCACAGTCATATCAAAATGGTATTATTAGCCCAAGTACTACGAGGGATTTTCTGGAGAGTATTTTGTTTGCTCAGGTTTTGCTCAAGGGTCAAATTTTGTTTAGAGTATGCTGTTCATTCCCTCTACTTCATACAATGATTTTCTTTCCATCGTTATAGCTTCATGTGTAACCAAATTACCGGTAAACTATTGGATCAATAATGATATATCGCTTAATGCTATATTTATACGGGATCCCACAAATTTTTGAGGGATCAAAATATGAATACATTTTTCAGCACTGGGTGCACTTAATTTCAGTTGATTTAACAATTCTCAGAAATTTCCTTTTCTTGTGAATTTTGACTCCCATAATATAGGAGAAAATTATATTTCGCTATTTAAAAAATTAGAAATTCGTAAATTGTGTCTGAATAAAGCTATGTAGAGAGATATCTGCACCACACTTTAAAAAGATTCAAGTTAATTGGATTTAAAAAAAGAGAAGGAACATCTTGGTATTTTTGGTACTTTATTGAGAAACTGCATTGACATTGACATCAATATTTTGTTTTACAATACAAAGCATTAGTATAAAGAAAAATAACAATCATATGAAAATGAAATGGAAAGAAAGAGAGAAAATATAGCAAATCATAGTACTACTACTCAGGTTTAACCTGTGACAAATTATATAACATTATCAAAGTGGTTACCATATTGATGTAAATAATGAAAGAGAAAATCATGTCACTACTCATGTTCAACATGTAACAAATTATATAACATTACATCAAACTGGATATCATCGATATAAGCAATGCAATAGAGAATCATAAGAGGACTAACATGAGACAAATCATATATAACATAGTATATCAAATTGGAATATTATATTGATATAAACAAATGAGTGGGTAAAAACAATAGTTCAAGGATTCAAAATTCACCACGGGTATTTATGATGGATTTGAAATATTTTACAGAGCAATCAATTGCATTTTCATTGTCCAATTTCATGATTTTTACAAATTTCTCTTCCTTATTAAAACCTTTGAATGCTTCATATATTTCAGTCATTTCTGTAAAAAAAATGTATTTCTTTCAGTACTAAATCTCGTACACTCCATTATAGTGTGAAGTTCATCTCCAACTTTTCCCATTACATCATTACAAATTCGTAGATGAGAGGGGATTTTTTCTGGACGCTTATTATTATGTCTTCCGGTTTCTATTGGTAGATTGTGTGAGCTGATTCTAAGTCGACATATATTTTGCGTAGTATGTAATTTTTAACATGGGACAAGTATTTTTCAATGTTCATATTCTGCTTGAATAATCTATAATGTTCTAAGTTTTTTTTCATTACCATGTATACAATCACTACATAAATCCATCTTGAATTGACATTCATATAAATTCATCATTTTCATTTCTATTTCTCCTCCAACAATTTTGTCACTATCTGTAATATCTTTTAATTCTAAACATATGATTTACATTCCCTGAGCGGCTGGTACACGTTCCCTAGCAAACATACAGATTTTTTCGTTACCATTTTTTTTTTCTTGAAAAGAGTGACATAGTAATGAATCGTTATCTATACTCCTCATTCGTGAATAATATTTTCCTAAATTTCTGCAGGTATGTGTGATTAGAGGGTATGCTCCTACTTCGGCTAACACTGCCAATTGACTGCTTTTCTTATTGACACCTAATATATTTCGTAGCCATTGCAAATGAAAATTTTCTATGTTATTCTTTAAATATATTTTAGAGTTCCCCTTCGTAGCTTTCCCTAGCTTTTCAAAATCAACAACAAAAGCTCCCCACACCTCTGATCCTTGATTTATCCGCTAAATTCACCAATGTGTCAATGAAAGTACCGCAATCATTAATGCTAAGTCCTAAATGTGCTACCTGCATAACAACTTCTATAATTCATTATTTATCATAAAATGATGGTGTTTTAACATGTCCACCTTTGGTACAGATCAATATCTTTGTCTTTTTTATGTTTACTTCTAATAACCATTTACTGCAGTATCCATTAAGTCTATTTAATAAGGTTTGCATGCCATTTTTGGTCTATTAAATCTATGTCGTCTGCATATAATAAACAGTTTATTAGTTTTCCATTGAGTTCTACAGGCTCCGTGTCACTTATCCCAAGTTCACTGGATAAATCATTCAATGTTAAATAAGGTAGGACTTATAGTGCATCCTTGTTTGACACCACAGTTTGTTTTGAAACACTGGGTAATTCCCTCATTTAGTTTAATGCTTAGCTTTGAATTATTATACATACTCTTCATTATTTCGAAAAAATGGCCCCCGATCCCGTACGTTAACATGTTATAAAACAATCCCTTCCCCCACACACTGTCGAACGCTTTTCGTAGATCAATAAAACAAAGATATATATTACTTTTTTCATTGGTGTCATTAGTTATTACGTATTTATCAATTATTGTTTTTAAAGTGAATAAATGATCAGAGGTTCTCTGACCTTCCCTGAAACCAATTTGGTTTTTAACATGCATATCATTTTCTATTAGATAATTGACCAAACGTCTGTTCAAGATAAATTCCCAACAGCACGCGAGAGACATATTGCCCTATTTCCTGGATCGATTTTACAACCTCCTTTGAATAATGGAATAATAAAGCTTTCTGACCATTTGCTTGGAAACTTTCCGCTTATCAAAACCAAATTAAATATTCTTGCTAAAGCTGGTGAAAAGTGGTACTTCCCTGCTTTTAACATTTCATTCAGGATTGCGTCACATCCGTGCGCCTTATTTGTTTGTAGTGTTTGAATACATGCAAAAACCTCGGTTGACGAAAGTCAAGTTTGCTAAAAGTAGTTTTAAGTTTCTTATCATTCTCATGCCCCTCGATTATACGTTAGTTATCATCTAATTTAAATTCTTTATTTATCAAATTGCGAAAGTAGTTATTTATTTATTTATTTATTATGCTATATGATGATTGACCAGCAGCACAGGGGCTGAAGGGGTCAATTTACAATCAGATATATATGTGCATATATACAATAGAATCGCATCAAGTATATAAAAAGATACATAATTGGAAGCAAAACTAAGATTTACGCTACACAAATAATAAGATAACAAGTGTGAAAAGTGAGAGAAAGAAAGAAAAAGTAAAGAATAGGAAAGAAAAGGGAAGAGAAAGAAAGAAGGAGATAGATAGAAAGGAGAAGATTTGGGAGCAATACATAAATATAAACAAGTTAGAAAGTCATAACCATGTAAAATGAGTCATTACATCTAGGCATGGAATCTGAGAAGTGAAAATGTTTGGAATGCAAAGCGTGGGGGGGGGGGGGGGTTATTTCAAGATTCTGGCAAGGTGAGGGATGGTGGATTTTCGATATCGTTCTGCAGGGAAGCAGTCATGTTACGAAGCTGTCTTAAATTTGAATTACATCTATAGGGACGGGAAGAAGGTGTTTGTTTTCCAAAGCTTAGCAAAAGGGAATCTCTTCTATCAGATAGAGTAGTGAGTTTAGTTATGGCAAGGGCATTGGCATAAGTCACGTTATAGCCTACAATTATTTTTAAGGGCCGGCTTTTGAACAAATTCCAATTTATTATTCTCATTTCGGGTAATTGAGGTGTGCCAAACAGGGGAACAATATTCGAGTATGGGTCTTATGTACGTAGTGTAGACAGTTACCATATCCACCAGGCTTGCCTTAGATTTCCTAAGGATACATAGTGTGTACAATCTTCTGGATGCTTTTGACACAATATCTGAGATATGTAAGTTCCATTTTAGATCATTCTGAATTGTGATTCCGAGTAGTTTGAGATTTTGAACGACATTGAGTTGGGTAGAGTTAAGCTGGAAGTCGGTCCTGGGGATTAAGTTCCTTAAAAATGATATGGTCATGAGGTTACATTTGGATGGTTTGGGGAGCACGTCATTATCATTGGGGAGCACGTCATTATACCATTCTATCAGCGGAATCTTTTCAGAAATGTGATGTTTTTATGAGTGTATCCCATTAAATTCATCTATGATGTTCCACCACTCTTTCGTATTTGTGCTTTGCAATTTTTCCAGTCTTTTCAACAAATTTTCTCGCATTCCTTTAATATTTACTTTGAGTTTTTTTCTTGAATAATTCCTTACATGCGTAATACGTATTTCTTTATTGTTTATGGAGTGGTTGCCGACAAACCTCGACACAACTTCTCAACTCATCTTCTTAAAGCTTCTGTTTCTCTGTCACAATGTACTCTATTTCGCTTCTTTCAATTATCACGTTTCTTTTTGTGTGGTTTCTTAGGTATTCTGGCTGAAGCAGCCATGTGTAGAATACAGTCAGTAAGCTCCTTCACTGCAATTTCGATCCCATTCTCATCAAGGACATAATCCTTTTCTGTCAATGCACTAATCTTATCTTTGTTTTCCGGATAGTTAAGAATCATTTCAAATTGTTCTCTACTAAACTGCCTTTGCCATTTATATTGGTCTCTGGTGGTGGTTTTTATTCTATCCTTTCATTTGCATTATAATCACTGTGGTAGTCTCGGTAATGAGTTGTCCTAATCTTCACTTCTATTGGACAGTGGTCTGAATATATCGTTAAAGGTAGGACATGGAAAAGGGTAATTTCGTCGTATAATTCACTGTCTATTATCTAATCTATAACACTCGGTGTTGAACCATTTGCTCCGTAAAGTTTCCCGTGCTGGTGTCCCCTAATTTGCGACCGGAGGTCACACATTTTACACAATTCTAAAATATCTTTTCCTCTGTTATTTGGAGGCCTCACATCTTGGTTTCTCCTGTTCATTAAAATACACTCTTTTTCGGTTACATCTTGCGGAATAAATGTCTCCAAATTTTCATTACATGTTACATTATTTTGTATCCGTTGCAATCACCCATTAACATATACATTTACCTTGATTCTTTTTTACAGCCATATCATGTTTGATCTGTTCTATAATATCGACTTCCGATTAATAAGTCGAGTTTTCCGGGTTAATGTAAAGAAAACAAATGAAAATGTCCTTTTCAAGGTTAAATGCATCTTTTTCAACCTTCATCAATGCATATTCATAATTGTATTTGGTAAAAAAATTCACACTCAGTTTAATTCATTCCTCACATAGATCGCAAGACCACCAAAGTCGTGCGTTCCTTTTTTTATTTCGTTTTCTATAAATTGTCTTCATTGCATATCCTTTTCTCCTGGACAGTCTTTGTCTCTGAAATACAGATAATGTCATGGTTATCAAGCAAGTTCTTAAAATTTTCCACCTCAATTTTGGAAATGGGTCTAACTCCATCAAGTATACTTTTAACACCATTTATAGTCCAGTAACATACATCTAAACTCTTCTTTAAAAACCTTTTTTTTTTTTTGAACACCATTTTGACATCAAAGTTTCACAAATCTCCCTGTTGATTGAAATTTCTGATATTTTATATATCATACCAATTACATGAGATATCTTTCTAAAGCGATACATACTCTATGTCAATTTGCAATATCAATAATAGGTCAATGTAGTTTTTCCTCTTTCCGTTCAAACATAATTTCCTCATGGTATATAAATATATTCCAGTTATATCAAAAGTCTTTCGTAGGCAATATAGATATACATGTATAACAATATACCACTTATATCAATTTTCTTACGTAAACAATATATGATGAAATATAATAATATAACAATCGTATGAGGTCTCTTTCGCGAGCAATATATACATGTAGTGTCATTTTTCAATACAAATGATAAATCAATATAATATCTCCTCTCTCTGTTCACACTGGTTTCAGATATGTTAATTCTCTTTCCGAAGCAAAACGTAATTCCAATTTTTGGATAAAGAGGATTAATCCTACACTGAACAGGGACTTAGGTTATCTATTGTCACTTATCTTCGGTCCAATGATCGCAAGACAGCAGACAGCAATTACAAACAGTGTGACTGATCACTTGGCTTGAGAAAGTCCACAGGAGTGGACGAAAGCTTGCTAACAAATTTTTAAGGTTGGTAGAAGCTCAAACTACAATTGTATATCAATATACTTTCTCTTCTTTCTGTTCCAAATAGTTTCTGATGGAAGACATAACATATTAAATAGTTTCGATCTCATTCGTAAGCAGTACGTAATGCCTGTTTTCATTAGCAGTGATATATAAATATAGTTTCTCCTCTTTCTGTTCAAACTGATTTCTGGTATAAAATATATATACCAATCATATCAAATCTCTTTTGTAAGATATGCATAGAATAAATTTTCAATAGAAATGACAGACCAATATAGCTTCTCCTGTCACTGGTCAAACAGATTTCTGATATGTTATATAACAACTGACCAACTATACCAAATCTGTATCTTAAATAATATATTATGATAATAGGTAACAATATATCAGGCATGCCGAATCTCTTTCGTAAACAATGTATGTCAACTATATAAAATTTCTGTCGTAAGCAATACATGTATATTTTGATATAAAACGATATATCAGTTATATTAAATCTCTTTTGCAAGCAATATGATGATACAGGCCATGATATATAGCAATACAAAAATTGTATGGAATCTCGTTCGCAAGCAATATTATGTCATTTTTCAATAGATCAAATTTATTTCTCTTCTCTCTGTTCAAACTGATTTCTTTTATATAGCATTATACTAATCATATCTAATCTCTTTCGTAAGAAATACATGGTGTCAATTTTCGATAGCAATGTAAGATCAACATAATTCACCCTCTTTCTATTCGAACAGATTTCTGATATGATATATAACATTATACCAACCAATTCTATGGAAAATCTCTTTTGAAGATCGTAAGGGTTGCATATTGTGCCCAACTGCCTTGTTGGGTTGGGCGCTATACGTAGATCAGCATTCAAATTTGATACTGCCATTATGGGTCCTTAATTTCTTTTCGTACGCCCCTTTTTCATCGCTGTATACTCCTTTTCAACGGCGTGTCGCAAGTTGGCTGCCAACACCCGTGTTCTTTTTCCGTTTAGATGGTACCTGTGGTATTTGTCGAGCTCTTCGTTTATTGAGCCATTTTGCAGGAGATTTAGGTGGTGTACAAGTTTTACCCTGTTTTCATACCTGAATTCGTTTCTCATGATCGTGTTTACAACGCTTATATTACACGATCATTGAATACAACATTGTCGTCCCTCGGTGTTCCGAGTGATACCACAATTTTTGCTCCCTTGAAATAGTGTGCGACATTGTCAATCATCATTCTGTACCATTCTTTTGGCGCACTGTATCGCCCTTGATGTTTTAACATCGTTTGTTATTTAATGTATTATGACAACATCAACATCTTCACAACTCTGGTATTCACCTGATCGTAACCATTCTTCGACATCATCAATGGTATATTTAACTAGCTTCAGATGTACTTGCTTTGAGAATTTAGCAGGATCTATGGAGTTTATTTGGGACTTTCCGACAGGTAATACCCTTTTCTGTCGGTTGTTGTTGTTGTTGTTGATGTGGTTGATGTTATAACGGTCATTCCCATGTGTGCTATTAGGCTCACTGCTTTGCTGAGTTGGTTCATTAATGCTTCTTTCGTTTTGGTTGGTTTCTTGTAGACGCCCTTTGTCTCGGATGTAATGTGGATCTGCATGTATACTCGTATTCACGACTGGTGTCATACTGATCAGCTGAGCAACCGGGATGGGGTGGGGGTGGGGCATTCGGTCTATTTTGAGGCTGGGGTGTGGGGTTTTGACCATAATGGGTTGTGGTCTCTTTCGCGACGTTGATCTGCGGTAGGGGGCGGGAAGTGACCGGACGGTGGATCCACTGGTTCACGCTGTCAGTGGCTGTGGTGGGTTGATGGATGATGTACCAGAGTGAGTGGTCTGCCTAGCTTCAGCTGGAAAAGGGGGTCTACTCACGCTGGCGCCATCATTGGTGGAGTCTACATGACGAGACCTGATTGGTGGAAACTTCGGCCTGTCGGAGTGCTTCCTGACGTTTGATGCTGCTGCATCTCTGTAACTTTTTCCAGCTACCTTCCATTCTGCATTCTCGGCATGGTCAGGTTTACCCAGCAATGAGTAAGTTGTACCCAATAGTGGGTAAATTTCATCCAGTAAAATTGATTTAAGTTTTAACCTAGAAGCAGGTCTGTTCCCCGTTTTTTACCCAACTTGAGTAAAATTCTACCCAATTCATTTTAGAGTGCAGAATACCACGTTTGAAACAAAGCCAAAACAAACACGTAAACAAATTAGCCAGGAATTATACTTTTTATTATTATTTTGTCTTACTTTCTTACTTTCTTCAAACACATTGTAAAATACTGTTTGACACAATGGTAGAAAACTTTTTACGTATATCAAACATGTACTACTTTGAAGACAAGGATAAAAAGCTATATCATTCTGACTTTACTTCGCAAGCAGTATACATATCAAGTTTATAGTGACTCACCATAACTTTTCTTCAGGAATAACACATTTCACATTTTCTTTGTATTTATGTTCTTATTCATTTATTCATCGACTTTTTTTTCTTCTTCTTTTCCTTTGCTTCTTCTGAGCGCTTTAAAAATGAAATCTCTTGGCAGCTCCTTGAAGCTATACCGGCCAACGGTTTAGCGAATATAAATTAAGAGCCCATTTTCTGTACATATTATTATAATTTTGTCACTATTTTCAGTGTGGTAGTTTCAGAATAATGAAACAACAGAAATGAAACCAGAGCATGAAAAATCGTAGTCACTTTCTCTAGACCAATTTCTTTCTCCGTTTGCGCTGAGGAACACATTCTGTAATCGTTCCCATCAGTGTCGGGCTTTGAGAGCACAGACAAAAGAACAGCACTATCTAGTCCCCTGAAAATTTCCACGATCAATAAAAAGGGGGAGGGAAGAAAGGAGAAGGAAAGAAAGAAAAGGCAGGGGTAAGGAAAGAAAGAAAGAAACAATGATTTAAAGAAAAAAGACATCCAGTTTATACTACACTCTTAGAAAAAAATGGTGCGTATGGGGTACTCATTAGCTGCAAACTGGTGCCGGATTGAAAAGGGGTCTACAAGTTCCATTAAAAGGACCTTAGCCATTGAGCTTAGATTTCTCCACCTTTTGTTATGCGTATTAGTCTTTATCATAATCTGTAGTTATTATTTAAACATGTCCACGATAATATCTATCTACATTCGTCATTTTCAAAATACTTTGGTTTGATACAAATTCTATAAATGTGTTCTATTGCATGTTGTTATAATTTATTGATTTCAGCTACTATGGATATATTGTATTTTTTTCGAAGGACGATAAAATATTGCTCAAGAGTAGGCTAGCTCTTTGCCAGTGCTCGTGATGAGCACCTTTAAAGGTGTCGATGAAAACCTTTTCAAAAGGTGCTTAGGGACACCCTAAAAGGTGCCACTGGTGTGGCAAATATAAGCACCATTTAAAGGTGCTCAAACAAACCTTTTTTTTCTAAGAGTGCACCCTCAGGCTGGAAAATGTATTTTTGTGATTGCAGTAGACTACTGCAATCACAAAAATAGTAGTTAGTATGGTAGTATGTCTTTTAGAACGTATATGGCTGAATTTTCAATATTTCATGTGTAATATAGCCTATATATATATAGGTATATCGAGGGAATACCGGACACTTAAGCCTATTTACCTAATTTACATATGAAAACAAACAAATTAAAAAACATTTTGGTCAGCATTACTAAGCTATATCAGTTTACTTTCATTTTCACAAAAAGTTGAGTACATCATACATGTGATGTGGCTGCAGTATGCAAATAATGACGTCATCATAAATTGTCCGGTATTCCCTCCACTGGAAGGAATACTGACAGTGTGGGTATTCCCATTTCTTGGTATAAAAATCACACTTTGAGCACAGATAAGTGTGTAATTCACAACACAATTTTGTTAACATAATGCATAATGCAGAATAAAATATTTTTAAAATGTAAGCATTTACCAAACTCCAAAATAACAAAATTTGATATTGAATGTCTTTTTCATTTTTTATCTCTACTTCTACAAAACATTTCTATATGTCAGCCATTGTTGTGTCCGGTATTCCCTCCATACAATATTGATTGACCCCTTTGTATTCAATGCACTGTAGTTGTAATACACAGTGTACATACATCTCATTCACACAATACTCGTTTGGCACTCATGAAACATGTCCATTATGCAAGAAATACAGTTCATCCCCAAAGTTCTTATCAGACCCACTACATTCTCTAAAATCTGTATTTTTATATGACACAATTTTTAAGCATGCATTTTCCCCTATCTTGACAGATCGGAGGGGTTTTCTTGAAGAACTTTCACTCACCGTAGTGATTTCAACATTAACAACTTGAAGAAATACCCACACAAACTAATGATGGCACTATTTCGATGTTGTTGCAGTGCAGATGCTGGTCAGCGGGCAATACAAGACAAGTGTCCGGTATTCCCTTCTGTCCGGTATTCCCTCCATCTACCATATATATATATATATATATATATATATATATATATATATATATATATATATATATTGTATATATATGCATTGTGATGCAATGCATATACATGTATATGCATTATATATATATATATATGCATTGTGACTAGCATTATGACAAGCATTGTGACAAGCGCTGCGCTTATCCTTTAGCGCATTGCGCTTTGCTGATGCTGGATGCATTTTTTAATAAAGTCATCATTCCTGATGAAGCCCTATATGGGCGACATTTTGAATTCTTTCATCTCTTAACGGTTGTCTTATTCATCATTGACTTTTGTGTATTTTACATCAACCGACGCAGGACACTTATTTTATATATATATATATATATATATGTGTGTGGGTGAGGGTGTGTGTGTGTGTGTGTGTGGTGTGTGTGTGTGTGTGTGTATAGCGTGAGGATTGATGAGACATGAGACAAAGGACGTAGCTGAACTTTATTGGATGAAGCTTTCGGCCTTCACGGCCTTCTTCAGGTTCTGAAGATGATAATACAAACATATAGGCCTAGCATATACTTCAATATACACACATGTCAATATGTGTTTTTATATTCATTTAATAACAAAATAATATTTGCATATTGATATTAGCATTGTGACAGGCATCACACGGTCTTGACTGGTATTGGACTGGTATTGCCAGCTGAGAAGCCTGTTCAATGTACCGAACCGGGCTGGCCAGAAAATACATCATGAAAAACGGACAACGATCTGTGATGACGGCCTGCCATGTATTATCTCGCACAAATTGCGTATAAAATACAAGTCTGGTTATATTTTAACGTGACTAAACTTCATTTAAACCCGCATTCAAATTATATTTCCATATTTTATAAGCAAAATAGAATAACAAATGGAGCGTGACTATGAGCAGAACTACTAGAAGTCGGAATGAACATAGAGGCATACAATAATAAATGGAGCGGAACTAGAGGGTGAATGAGCAGAAGTAGAAGTCGGAATGAGCGTAGAGTCATACAATAACAAATGGAGCCAAACTATAGGGTGTAGTGAGCAGAAGTAAAAGTCGGAATGAACATAGAGTCATAGAATAACAAATGGAGCGGAACTAGAGGGTGAATGAGCAGAACTAGAAGTCGAATTGAATATATAAAGGCATACATTAAATGGAGCGTAACTAGGTCGAATAGTAATGATAATGCTTATAATAATATTAATAATAATAATAATAATAATAATGATAATTATAATAATAATAAAATACCTTGTAACATTTTAATTGCATTTTAAGGAGGAATTCTCACTATACTATAACATTCTTATATTATATTCATATTATAAATTGTATCAATAACTGATTGATATAGAAATTATTTCTTCCTCAAAAGTGGGGGTATTTTAAGAACAAGCCACCCCCTCCCCGGAAATTGGGGGGGTTCATATGGATTATACTCCCCTGCTCCCAGTGGCGGCACCAGGGGGGGGGGGCATGGGGGGCATTTGCCCCCCCCCCCCCACAGTCAGAAGCTTTGCCCCCCCCCCCCCAGTTGCCCCCAATAATTTTCGGAGTGAAAAAAAATAAAAGGGTGGAAATTTTTTTTGTCCGCCCTTGCCCCCCATAGGCGGATCCAGAGGTCCGGACCCCCCCCCCCCCCCCATTTTTGGCGCCGTTTTTTTTTTGGTTTTTTTCTTGGCGCCGTCTTTTTTTTTTCTTTGCTTGTCAGGGAGTTATGGAGGGAAACTGGGCCCCATAACCCTTTACTGAGCTTTTTTTGGAAGTTTGGCAAATATTTTTTTTCCCCCTCCCCCTCCCCCTCCCCCCCCCCCCCCCCACTTTTTTTGAGAAAAGCTGGCGAGACCAAAAAAATACGGGTCTACATTTTGACAATTTTTGTACCCCCTCTTTTACTCAATCCTGCATCCGCCCCTGCCCCCCCCCCCACTTTAAAAATCCTGGTGCCGCCACTGCCTGCTCCCCCCCCCCCGGATTTACTCTTGTTATGTCTATGTGTTTTTATGTTCAATCCGACTTCTAGTTCTGCTCACTATACCCTCTAGTTTGGCTCCATTTGTTATTGTATGACTCCATGTTCACTCCGACTTCTACTTCTGCTCACTATACCCTCTAGTGACGCTCCATTTGTTATTCTCTGTCTTCATGTTAATAATAATAATAATAATATGTTACATTTATATAGCGCATTACGTGAACACCTCAATGCGCTTTACAATGTTATTTATTATTACCCCTGGTCATTGGATTTCAAGCCTGCACACAAGTGTGCACCATCTCCACTCCTTAGGGAGCATTCCTACCATTTTGCACCGTTCACATGCATGCATGTAGGGCAATGGCAAATACAGTCACATTGACTTCTAGTTCTGCTCATTCACCCTCTACTTTCGCTCCTAGCCTGTATACTTCATATTTTAATTTAAAAATTCCCTGTTCCCTCATCCCAATACATCATCAGCATGCATTATAAATCGCGCGCGCGCCTTATATCAATTTTATGACGTCAGGCATAGCAATACATAATGGCCCGTATTCTGAAGTGTTTCTACTTTTCAAAATGAAATAATCCTGGCTGAATGAGCTATCAAAACTAGCAGGAATTTCAGGAATTTGATCCTGGGATTTGATCACTTTTTTTCAAGATATTTCATAAACCCCCTTTTTTAATTTCTCAGGTGTCGAAGAGAGAGAGAGAGAGAGAAAGAAAAACACCCCCTTTTTTAATGAAATCTCCGGGTGAAAGATAAAAAAACACCCCCTTTTTTTACAATTCACGGGCCGGATTGTGTCGCCCAAAAAGTACCCCTTTACCGGAGATTTTGGGAACACGCATGCGGTCCCTTCGACCTCCGAGTGGGGGGGGGGGGGGGGGGGGGCGGGTTTAACTTAAACTCCAGTCATAAGCCTAGGTCACAACCCGCCGTACTTGCAAGTGCGTGCTGTCTGCGTGCAAAAACGTGGGCAAAATTTGTGGATCCGTACGTGGTGAGTACTGCCTCCGTACGGATTTGGGGCACGCAGACAAGACGTAGAATTTTTAGTGCAGGAGGAACTTTCGCTGCGTTCAGGCTGCGGGCGGTCTACGGATTCACCCCCAGTACGGGTGACGTGCGTTGACGTGCGTGCCCTCTGCTGCTAACGAGCGCACAACGCACGGACTCCGTCAGTTTTTGAAAATTTTTCCCACAGTTACTTGCTCTACGGACAACGCACCTAGCACGTGCGTGCTCCGCACGTGATAAGTGCGGGGTCCGCGCTTATTCGGCGCTTCTCCAGTTCAATTGTCCAGTGAGCAGGCAGAACTCACGTAAACCGCACCGAGGAAGTACGTGCTATGCACTTACAACGCACGTTGTGCGCGCTGATTTCTGCAGGATATATAAAAGCCGAGCAGACTTATGATGTGCCCAACGACATAGGGCGCGAAAATCTCACGTTTATCGCACTTGCACGCACTTACTCCCTGCAAGTCAATAAGGACACCGTACGTGAAAGTACGGCCTCTGTACGATAACGAGGCAACCGCACGGCGATCTTACGTTGTAAGCGCGTACAACTCACTTACCAGGTGCGCAACGTACGATGCACGCAACCACTCACGTCCAGGCGTGGCGTGCGGGCCACGTACTTACGCCTTGCGTTGTAGTGCGTTTGAAGTGCGTTGACGTACTCCTTCCCTGTTCTTGCTACGCCCTCCGCAGAACGTGGCCTCCGTAGAACACGTACGGACTAAAAACACGCACGGCGGGTTGTGACCTAGGCTTTAGTTAAACCAGAGCTTTAATCAAAAGTGACTTAAACCGTAAGTCCCGTCTAAATTGCTGTACAAAGTTAAGCCATACTGGACTGGAGTTTAAGTTAAACCCGATTTCAGAACGTGATTTTCTAAAACTCTGGTTCAAAGGGCAGTTTTAGACTGGGTTTAAACCGGCACTTAGACCGCAGTTTAAGTTAAACCGGAGTTCAGAATACGGGCCAATATGTATTGCAATACATAACATGAATATTATTCATGATTCGACCGTATGGCAAGCCCTTTTAACATTTAATCCTATTTCATGATATCAAGAAATCAATTCTTGATATCATGAATTAATTCTTGATATCAAGAATTCGATGTCTTGATATCAACAATTCAATTCTTGATATCAAGAATTCGATTTCTTGATATCAACAATTCAATTCTTGATATCAAGAATTTGATTTCTTGATATCAAGAAATCATTTTGTGTTAACCAATGGTATTTCTTGATATCAAGAATTCGATTTCAAGAAATCATTTTGTGTTAACCAATGGTATTTCTTGATGATATCAAGAAAGTTATTTAGTGATATCAAGAAATCAAATTTTTTATATCAAGAATTCATTTCATGATATCAAGAATTCCTTTCCTGATATCAACAATTCATTTCTTGATATCAAGAAATCGAATTCTTGATATCAACAATTCAGTTCTTGATATCAAGAATTCGATTTCTTGATATCAAGAAATGAATTCTTGATATCATAAATAGTAATTGATTTCGCGCTCGAAAGTTGTGCAAGAATTCACAGTTCATTTCGAGCGCAAAAGTTGTGCAAGAATTCACTGTACGTGATTAGCTCAAAAGTTGTGCAGGAATTAATCCTGATTTCGAGCGCAAAAGTTGTGCAGAAATTTCTTATTTCGAGCTTGAAATTTGTGCAAGAATTCAGTTCATTTTCAGCATAAAAGTTGTGCAGGAATTCACAGTCCATTTGGAACGCAAAAGTTGAGCTGAAAATGAACTGTGAATTCTTGCACAACATTCGAGCTCGCTAAACTTTGAATTCCTGAACAGCTTTTGAGCATGATATCAAAATGAATTTCTGCACATCTTTTGCGTTCGAAATGAAGATGAATTCCTGATATCAAGAAATGAATTCTTGATATCATAAATAGTAATTGATTTCGCGCTCGAAAGTTGTGCAAGAATTCACAGTTCATTTCGAGCTCAAAAGTTGAGCAAGAATTCACTGTACGTGATTAGCTCAAAAGTTGTGCAGGAATTAATCATGATTTCGAGCACAAAATGTGCCTAAATTCACTCTTCATTTCGAGCGCAAAAGTTGTGCAGAAATTAATTCTTATTTCGAGCTTGAAATTTGTGCAAGAATTCAGTTCATTTTCAGCATAAAAGTTGTGCAGGTATTCACAGTCCATTTCGAACACAAAAGTTGAGCTGAAAATGAACTGTGAATTCTTGCACAAAATTCGAGCTCGATAAACTATGAATTCCTGAACAGCTTTTGAGCATGAAATCAAAATGAATTTCTGCACATCTTTTGCGTTCGAAATGAAGATGAATTCCTGATATCAAGAAATGAATTCTTGATATCAAGAATTCATTTCTTGATATCAATAAATCATTTTGTGTTCTTAACCAATGATTCTTGATATCAAGAATTCAAATTCTTAATATCAAGAATTGAATTGTTGATATCAAGAAATCGAATTGTTGATATCAAGAATTGAATTGTTGATATCAAGAAATAGGATTAAATATTTGCTAAATTAAACACGTTGACTATTTTCGATATTCATAAAATTCAAATTTCGATTCTGATGTTCCATGTAAAACATAAGTTAGCACCCCTTAATATAACTAATTTATTTCAGTATAATAAAGACTACCATCAATATAATACTCGTTCCCACTAAATTACATTATCCCTTAGCACTCAATCAGTCATCTCTTTACGCATTTAAATCTGCTGGTCCTCGAATATGGAATTCATTACCTTCTAATGTAATTTCAAGTACTAATGTCACTTCATTCAAAACCAAGCTCAAAAGTTCAATAATATCTACTTATGCCAAATAACCATTATAAGCTCGACCCCCCCCCCCTTCCCCATTCCCTGTAGAATTATCGGTTTTTTTCTTTGCCTTTTAAGTTGTTGATTTGTTTTCTTTAAGAATTATTTTATAGTTATATGCTATGCATTTATGTACTTTATCTTTTATGTATTGGGTGCCCCATTTATCAAGCATGTGCTTTTAGGGGCATCCTAATCATTTAAACTGCATTTGCAATGTTTGTAACATGTATGATTTGTATATTTGATTTGATTTTAAATGATTGAATAAACCAAACTGAACTGAAAAAAAAAAATCTGAAAAGTTAAAAAAAAAAAAAAAAAATGTTAAAAGGGCTTGCCATACGACCGCTAGTTCCGCTCATCGTTTGCTATACCCCATTCCATACCCTATTTGAAGAACGATGGCTGCCGTACGACTTGTATCCAATGTGGCCTCTCGCTTTCCAACCACAGTTTGTTGTAGATATATTGGTGGAAATGTTAGAAGATACCCTAAAATGGCCATATTAGGTAAGTAGCCAATATTGCAAGTATGAGCTGTAAAGTTATTTGGACTGAAAAAAAAAACGTTTGTGCATAAATTAAATATTGAATATAAAGTAAAGTTAAGAAGTGAAAAACTACACGATTTGCGGTATGTGGGGGCAATGTTATATCACTGATGCATGTGCATGTCATTGTCAACTCCAGGGACTGGGAGTGGGAGCTCACTCTTCCTCGCCCATTATATTAGTTTGGTCAGTCACATCGCTTAGTTTCGGCAGGTAAGATGAAAATTTGTGCTTACAAGTTACATTTCAGGAGAAATACAGTCAGTCAGTGTTACCACTCATAATCATAGCTACATTCCTATACTATAGTTTATACTTCGTGTGTATAATGTACTATGTAGGCAGTCGTACACCTCAACTTTTTAAAACACCACTGCACAAAAGTCACAAACATGACAAACATTCACTCAAAATCAGTATTTAATTTACAAAAACCGACCCCAAAATATCCAAGAAATACAATAAATTCAACTCACCGATGTTGGAAAAGATATTTCCAAAAATCAAATACGTAATTTACTGTTGATTCTCGCGAAACGAGCTATCGGAGTCATTGTGTACATTTCCTGGTCGCCGTGGGCGCTGACATCTCCCCAAAAGAGTTTTGTCCTTAAAAATTCGGTCCCTGTGGCATACACGGAAAAGTCCCGATTTTCTGTGTGCGCGATCGTAAAGATCGATGTGCGCTTGCGATCCCGAGTTTCTTCGTGGACAAAAATTCTATTGGCCGATTTTAGTCTAAGACATCGGCAGTATGTAAACAACACGCGATCGCGAAACAAATCGGCGGGGATTTCTCCGTTTTTGGACAAGATTTTGACTTTGGATTTTGCTGAAAATATCAAAAGTTCTTCCTAACGGCCATTTGAGGTAGGAGTGAGATTTTTAAGGGCTGAATTTGAAAGCAAGTATTTAAAATATTTATCTTATTTTCCCCCCATACCTTTACTACACGCGACTGAAAATACCAACTATTTTTGCATGTTGTATTCGTAGTGGTCAATATGACCACTATTCGTGGTGTGAGTGTTACTGTAGTGTTGGCTGTACGAGCTCCTTCCTTCATTCCTTGGCTTATCATAATATCAACATGATCAATGAATCAGGGCAGCGTTTCATCAAATGGTCATTAGATCTACTAAGTTCACTGACAATGACATCCCTATAAGTATAACTATATATGTAACGCGTGTGTTAAAATTAAATTTGTTTCAATGGGATGTCGGCGAACTTGTACTTATTATGACGGTTTGGTGAAACGATGCCCAGGTACTGGCCTATGACTGAGTATTAGCCACTCAGTCATAGTCATAGCTACATTTCTATACTTCGTCTGTAGAATGTAGGCAGTCATACACCTCAACTTTTTAAAACACCACTGCACAAAAGTCACCAACTTTCACTCAAAATCGGCATTTAATTTACAAAAACCGACCCCAAAATATCCAAGAAATACAATAAATTCAACTCACCGATGTTGGAAGAGATATTTCCAAAAATGAAATCCGTAAGTTACTGTTGATTCTCGCGAAACGAGCTATCGGAGTCATTGTGTACATTTCCTGGTCGCCTCGGGCGCTGACATCTCCCCAAAAGATTTTTGTCCTTAAAAATTCGGTCCCTATGGCGTACACGGAAAAGTCCTGATTTTCTGTGTGCGCGATCGTAAAGATCGATGTGCGCTTGCCATCCCGAGTTTCTTCGTGGACAAAAATTTTATTGGCCGATTTTAATCTAAGACATCGGCAGTATGTAAACAACACGCGATCGCGAAACAAATCGGCGGGGATTTCTCCGGTTTTGGACAAGATTTTGACTTTGGATTTTGCTAAAAATATCAAAAGTTCTTCCTAACGGCCATTTGAAGTAGGAGTGAGATTTTTAAGGGCTGAATTTGAAAGCAAGTATTTAAAATATTTATCTTATTTTTCCCCCCATACCTTTAGTACATGCGACAGAAAATACCAACTATTTTACAGTAATGTAGCCATGAGTGGTATGAGCTGTAGATCTGAGTACATGGGATGCATATACTGTGTGTGGAGGGGGATATCAACAAAAAAACTACATCTAAATATCACCATTTCTCAGATACTGTGAGCCATGCATACCACTCTCAGAGTTTGTAAAGGGGTTACCTTCCAGTTCCAGGACCAGGATCAACTAAGATTGTAAAAATTGAATAAATAAAAAAGAAAAAAAACCCAAAAATTCTGCAGGTGTGATCTACATGTACATGTAGCTGTACGAGCTCCTTGGCTTATCAATCTGGTACTTGCCTACGGAGCTGTACACGGCCTGCTATTATGGCCCGTGTTGGTACGTGTCAACACAGAAATACTATGCCTCATAATCACCCCTTCCCATGCACGGTGAACCTTGCAAACCACCCTCGGTATTTGCTGTGGTGGTTCTGGTCATATTTCAATTCTAAAGTTAGTAATCTATACAAAATATCAAAAACTTATCTACAAAAATTCGGCAGCAGGGATAGGATTCAGCTTACCTCCCGCATGTTGCTGTAAGAATTGTCACATGACAAACGATGACCTCTATTCTCTCTAGCAGCCGAGCCGGCGCGGGGTCAGCACTAGTCTAGTTCTAGACGTTTTTAATTATTTTGTCCGTAAAACCATGAAGCTATATGAGCTATACATATATGACGTCATACAAGCTCCGAAAATGGATGAAAGTGCGATCCATAACGTCGTGAGAGATAGAAATCGTTTACGCGAAGAGAACAGACTTGGCCTGTGCGACGTCTCCATGCTCTGGTGACTCGTGAAAGTCGTTCGGTGCAGAAATGGAAAGCTAGCTACTGTATACAGGCTGTGGGCCATTACACAATGAAAATGAAGAAGAAGAATAAATTTGCTGGAAAAATATGAAATATGAAAAGAAAATCAATTCAAGTGAAATCATATTTAGTATCATTTCAAAGATTTGTGTATGACGTGCAAACTCCATCAAACCAATTGTGAAAAAATATTTAAGACACATGATAAAATTCCAATTAATTTTGTAAGTATGAAAATTGGAAGTGTGTCCCAACCTGGTGAATGACCCATATACATGTATTTAAATCATGCTTTCTCCATCTCTGTGTGTGTTCCATCCTATATTTTACTACGTAATATCTTCTGAGATTACGTGTATGAGAGAACCCATTACTGCGCATGCGTCAATTACGTTACAGCATGCAAAATGGCGTCTCACTGAGTCCCGTTTTCGGAAGTGTTTTTCCTTAGCCAGAGGCGCAGTCCGCTACCACTGCGGTGGAGCGGAGTGACAAACCAGCTAAGCTGAAGGCCCACTCGAACGGGTCTGTCAGTAAAACTGTTAAACAGAAATTGTCCTTATGAATAAACTTGAGGACATGATGTCCCAAGTCCTACAAGCCCTACCACCACGGGTGGAAAATTCTCCTCAACTAACTGACGTTAGAGCTAGTGATCGCCACGGGCGAGGATTTTTACCTACTTCTATATTTGTGGTCAACCAGACCCCCCAGATTTTTGTGATTCACCAGACCTAGACGAGAGTCGTGATAGAGAAGTAGCGGACTGTGATTTCCACGATGAAATGTTCGTTCTGCCTATTGCAGCAAAGTTTGCCCACTCTACTGATATTGGTAAACCTGTCAATGATGGAATAGCAGAATCGACAACATACCTCCTTAGCCACCAGCTAGAGCAGAAAGTGCTTGTAGACACACCTGCGAGGTACCCTCTGTCATGTAATTGAAGCTTTTTGGATGCTCCAAAAGTAAACCCAGCCATCTGGGACAACCTGCCAACTCACACTAAGACCAAAGATCTGAGACTGCAAAAAGTGAGAAATCTCTAGCACGTGGGCTAAATGCCTTTGTACACACGCTTTCCTTAGCGGAAATTACTGAAAGCTAGCAGGATGCCTTAGCACTTTTGTGCAATGCCAATTTTGAGGTGCACTGTCTGAGGAAGGAGTTTGTTAGACCTGACCTGAACTCTCGTTATAGGCTACCAATATGGTAAGCCTACCAAGCCAGTCACAGACATGATGTTTGGAAACTGTCTTGAGCAAACAAGTAAAAGACCTCAAAGAGGAGCAGAAGGCCACTGCAGGGGTGATAAAAGACCCTCGCAAATCTCACCCTCAGCAGCAGTATCAGTATCACCCCTACAATCGGGGATCAGGACAGAGCACAGGCAAGTCCAACACTTCTGCTGCTGTAACAAGCACATATTCCAAAGCTGGATGAAAAAGAAGTGCTGGCCAGCTACTGCGACATGGCCACAATCAGACAATGCTGATTTGCCTTTTTTAGTCCAGCAATCCCGGTGGCAGGATCGACAGACTCCGCCTTTCAACAACCAACAGAGGTAGGAGAAACAACCGGCCAACATGCAACGTGCACAACACAAACAAGGTCACAGGACAAAGTAATTCCTGATGAGGTGAGAAATTATCCATTTACTTGCCCTGGTTACAGGCCCACTGTTGGAGGCCGACTGAAGGAATTTTATGAAAATTGGTGTGAAATTACCTCAGATTGCTCCATTCTAAATATTGTGCAAGGATATAAAATTGAGCTTGATAATGCGAAGTTCCCACATTTCACCTTCAAGTGTAGTGAAGAGGAAGCAAAAGCTTTGTCAAATGAAATACAAAAGCTTTGGGGGAAAGACGTTATTGAACCCTGTCAAAGTGAGAAAGGGGAGTTTGTGTCAAATATCTTCTCTAGGACGAAAAAGAATGGTGGTCCTCGACTTATTCTAGATCTATCAGATCTGAACAAGTACCTACCATATCAGCATTTTAAAATGGAAAATGTTTACACAGCAAAGCAACTTATCACGCAAAATTCCTTCCTTGCTTCAGTCAACCTCCAAGACGCCTATTATTCAGAGCCTATTCATGAAGTACCTGAAATTCCTCTGGCAAGGCCAATATTGGCAATTCAAAGCTGTACCCAATGGGCTGTGCTCAGCCCCTAGATTGTTCACTAAGCTACTCAAACCTTTGTTGGCAGGATTGAGAAAACAAGGAAACATGGTAGTGAGCTACCTAGATGATCTCCTCATTATCGCTGATTCTAAACCAGATAGTGAGAAGGCCGTTGAGGCTGTTACCGGTTTTAGAAATTTGCTCAAAACTTGGCTTCTTAATCCATCCAGAGAAGTATGTCCTTACACCCGTCAAAGAAATAACCCTCTTAGCTTTCATTCTCAACATAGAGAGAATGATAATGACCTTGCCAGAGGAAAAGGCCCAAAACATTAAGAACCTGTGTCTGGAGTTGCTACAGACTCAAAATCCTTCCATCAGGCATGTAGCCAAAGTTACTGGGAAAATCGTTGTGCTCTACCTGCGACAAGATATGGCCCCTTTTTTTACAGGTCCCTTGAGAAAGAATGTTTCACTCAAAAAAATAGAGGTCACTTTGATAGAAAGATGACTTTATCACCAAAAGCCAAAAGCGAGCTGTGGTGGTGGATAGACCATTTGAAGTTGACATTCTCACCTTTGAGACAGTCTACACCACAATACGAAATTCGCACTGATGCTAGTGGTATCGGTTGGGGGGCCACAGATCTCATAACTAGTACTGGTGGCAGATCGAACAGTATCAATTTTTGTATGCTCAGAATAACAGAATAAACTACCTTGAGACTCTGGCAGCCCTACTAGGCCTTAAATCAGTGTGCTCAGAGTTACGTAGTATACATATCTTAGTGCATGTAGACAATGTCACAGCAGTTTCCTATATCAATTCCCATGGGCGGCACTAGGTCAAATGATTGTAATAAGGCCGCAAGAGACTTGTGGATGTGGTGCAGAGACAGAGATATTTGGGTCACGGCAGCCTACCTCCCTGGGAAACTAAATACCCAGGACGATAAAATGTCACAATCTTTCAATGACAGTACAGAATGGATGCTGAATAGGGATTCATTCCAACAAATTGTGCATTATTTTGGTCTACCCAAAATTGATCTGTTTGCTTCTAGACTCAAGAATTATATTTCATGGTTGCCTGACCCAGAAGCTGTAGCAGTAGATGCATTCACCCTTCATTGGAAAGGGTTGGATTTCTATGCCTTTCCACCCTTTTGCCTTGTCACAAAATGCCTCCAAAAAATTAACGAGGACAATGCAATGGGCAAATTAGTGGTCTCAAATTGGCCCACTCAAGCATGGTTCCCTCTTCTCAAGAAAATGACTGTTGAAAAACCCATGTTTTTGTCAAGGAATGCATTAGTCCTTACACAGCCTATCACAAATGAACCTCATCCTTTGCATTCTCGCCTTGATCTTATCTGCTGCAGGTTATCACCAAACCCTTAGAGAACAGAGGTCTACAACCTGGAATGATACAGATAATAACTTCTTCATGGCGCAAGTCCACGAAGAAACAGTATGCAACATACATGAGAAAGTGAAAAGTTTCTGTGAAATATTTGGCTTGGACCACTTTGAATGCAGATGTGACTGCTGTATTAGACTTCTTACGAATTGTGCACGGAGTGCCTTATCTTCCTTTTTGGTTTTGCTGGACACCCCGCATTCAGTGGGAACTCATCCGCTCATCAAGCACTTCATGAGGGGAGTTTTCAACTTCGCCCTTATCTTCCTTTTTGGTTTTGCTGGACACCCCGCATTCAGTGGGAACTCATCCGCTCATCAAGCGCTTCATGAGGGGAGTTTTCAACTTCGCCCTCCCACAGCGAGATATGAAGAAATTTGGGATGTCAGCAATGTCTTCAATTACCTAGATTCCTTGACTCTTAAAATGTTAACACTGAAACTATGTATGATTATTGCGCTGACCTCTGCACAATTAGTACAAATACTCCACTTCATGCATCTAGACAAAATGAGTTTGTCCAACAGCGCAGTCACCTTTTATTTTGAAGAACTGTTAAAACAGTCTAAACCGGGGAACTTAATAATAATAATAATAATAATATTCCGTTCTTGTATAGCGCATAACACGTTATGATACATACGTCTCTATGCGCTTCTAAAGGGTTTGGATATTATTACCCTGGCTTTAGCTCCAGCAGCCGTAATCAGCGCAAGTGCATTTCAAGGAATAAATCCTGCCAGGTACCCATTTACTACACCTGGGTGGAGAGTGGCAAATGTGGATTAATGTCTTGCCAAAAGACACTAGTGCCGGGCTGAGATTTGAACACTCAACCCTTGGATTGAGAGTCAAGTGAATGAACCACTATACCACGACACCTCCACAATAAATCTGTAACCCTTGATGCTTAGTTGCTTACCCTCCATATAGGAGGCTCTGTGTTGTGAGATACTTAAAGTAAGCCTGAGTCATATCGATTATTTCATAATCCGGGATTCAACGGCTTTGATCCGGTCGAATACCGGTGCATAGATAAATGATGGGCGGTGAAAACAGCGTTGCACACGATAGCCCGGTAGCCAATGGCTAGTAAAAATCACGGCCGACTAGCCAAAATCTTAAGTTTCTAGTCCGTATGGCTAGCCAAAATATCACTCTAGTGTCGCACGAAGCAATGCTCATTGTCGACACATCCGACAATGATTCAAATTCAAAGAATTAATAATCTTACTTTGTCTTTGGAGAGCTGAATGGAACACATTTGTCCGATGCAAAAAAAAAAAAAATACGAAATAAACTTTTCGTCGCTCATGACTTCATTCAGCTCCAGATCATTTACAAGAAGTAATTGCCAATTTGATGAGAGTGTGATATAGTTATTGCGAAGTTGGAACACTCGTACTCATGCCCGTATTTATCATGTTCAATTATACAATTGTCAAATTGACAAAGCAGAGAGAGTGCAAGAATATTATCGTAAACTTCAGTTCGTAACGACAAAACAATTTTTCCATAGAGAAAGCACAGGTAAAGCGCGACGTCCTCCGCGAGCGAATTAGCGAAAGTTAGCCAATAGTTTGAAGTCGCCTTCACGTTCTCTGCTAGTATATGCTGTACGTTACAGAGTTTCTTTTTTTATTTGCTTTTTTCATGGTGGCTAGTCTGAGTCAAAAATCTGGCGGACTACAAATCGATGCACCGGTTTTGCCAAAACGAAATCGGGATTCGATGTCTTTGATCGAACACCGGCTAACCAATCGATTCGACTCAGGCTTAACTTAAAGTACTACATAGAGAGGACAAAGTCGATCACAGGAGCTGAACGGAGCTGAATGGAGGTTGTTCATCAGCTTTAAGAAACCACAGAAGGGTTTCTTCTCAGACAATATCCCGTTGGTTAAAATATGTTATGAGTTCAGCAGGCATTGACACAGCCAAGTACAAAGCCCATTCTACAAGAGCTGCTTCGACATCAGCAGCAAAGAACAGTGATTTACCGGTATCAGCCATACTGAATCAAGCAGGCTGGTCGAATGAAAAAACATTCAGAATTTTTTACAAGCCAATGGATGGTGGAAGTACCTTTTCTCAGGCCATCCTAAACTGCTGTTCCTAAAGATATATGGTATGCTTTAACTAAAATGACTGTCTCCTCTGTTTGTTGAGCAGTTTCTATGTATACCCAGTTGGGTATCTCTAATTTGCTAACGGGCAGCTCTGCTACATTCTAAAAGGCGACTGTGGTGCTTCAAAATCTCATACACGTAATCTCAGACAATATTACGTAGTAAAATATGAAAATTAAACGAGAACTGACCGTTTGAAGTTTAATTGATATTTTATTAGTAATAGGAGGAGGATATTACGTCCCTCCTCACCCTCCCATGTGCTTCAAACACTAAGGTAGTGCTCAAAAATTTTCTATCCACAGTCACCTTCTATGCTACTAAGATTGACGCATGCGCAGTAACGGCCTCTCTCATACACGTAATATCATCCTCCTATTACTAATAAAATATCAAACTTCAAACGATAATTTCTCGTTTAATTTCCATATTTTCCAGGCTAATCCTTGAATCCTTCCTACTCCCAGTTATCTTTTACATGTGTACAATACTACGAGTGGGTATTGAGCTTTGTCATGATTTCTTGAGAAATGCTACTGTTATGTCAGCAAAATATTCATCCATTTACTTCTCATGTATTTATTTTTCTAGTTATAAATTCTTCTTAAGTACCATAATTAAGTACCATAATAAATCTAAAAATCTAAAAAGCGATATAGCCTACAGGTTTCTCATATAAAGCTTGTTTTCTTTTGAAAAATAGTTTATTAGGATTTTCCCTTGTTATGAATGCCACCTTCTTTCACTTCCTAGTGACTCTTCATTGTTAGTTGTTAATTGTTCATTCTTTACATTGATTTATGTGTTATCTTTATTTTTTCTGCAGGAACATGGTGTAGACTAAAAAGTACCAAAAGTGAATTGAAAAGGTAAGTAGGGACAACTTACCATTGATGATCAAAATGGAGGTGTTGTGGTTTAGTGGATACGTCACCGGACTGTGGATCTCATGGTTCGCGGTTCGAGTCCCGCTGCGGCACTAATGTCCTTTGGCAAGACATTAATCTACATTTGCCACTCTCAACCCAGGTGTAGTAAATGGGTACCTGGTAGGAATTTATTCCTTGAAATGCTTTGAGCGCCTTATAGGGCAGCACGGCTAAAGCCAGGGTAATATTGGAGCGCCTTGAGCACCATTGGTGGATACGAGCGCTATATAAAAATCCAATATTATTATTATTATTATCCAGAAGTACCTTGTATCTCGTATCACTCACCTATTGAAATAGTGGTTTGCTTTAATTACAAGTTTGCCTACATTTACCTCCACTTTCTAGAATTAAAAATAAATTGTTCTTTTGAAGTTAATATCATTTTTCTTCATAATTTTGTTTCATAATCGACAGATCTACCTACTCCCTGTGATAAGGCTGCTGCCTTAATGTTCTACCAGTACTTACCATTAGACTGCAATTTTATCAGATGAATTGAAACTTAACATATGCAATTAATTTATCAACTAGTCGATTCTGATGTCACCTGGGGCTTAACCCTTGTTCTTTTGAGTCTGCCCTAGAAACATTAACCTGTAATGCCATTATCCAGAGGATGACCAATCCTTCACTGAGCTTGTTTTAAACAAAAAGAGTATGCTCCTGAAACGAAATTATCTCAAGATATTATAGTATCTTTTTTAAATCTCTGGTCACATCAAAAGATATTTCGTCATGTCAAATATGAGCATCTGTGAAACAAAGATGAGCCTGATCAGCTAATCACGGACGGACATTTGACAAATTTCGAAAGTTTAAATGCCTGTAGAATATAAGTATTTAATTGAAGAAAGCTATTTTATGTATCATAGGGCATCATTGAAGGAGTTGATACTTCATAAAATTTTATTGCTATGGTTGCGTACTAGAATTATAATCCAAAGAAGAATATTCACTGTCACAGACGAACAAACTGCCTACTCTTAACCGTTCGCTCATATGCACATTGTATCGTAAATTAATTTTCCCAACAGCCCATCAGAGCCCATCATGGTGGAATCCAAGGATGAAGATATGATCATCTGCTACCATCCTACAGACAGCTTTCCATATGAACACACAAAGGTAAAAATTATTTATACTTTCATTGGTAGATCAAAGTAGATGTGTACTAATATTTATTTCCATTTTGAAATCATCTTGATTTTGATGTTGCGGATTAGTGAATAAGGATTTAACTATGACGTATTCTGTCCTGAACATTAAGGAATATGTAGTTACAATAGTCATTACTTGATAATTGAGCCATGTGTGTAAATGCTACTAAACTAAAATACATATACATTTATATTTTTTCAGCCCATACCAAGACCAGATCCGTCCTGGCCTGAGGTAAGGATTAAATTGTTTTGTTTGTATGTTTGTTTGTTTATTTGTATAATTGTATCCCCCGGCAGTATGCCGGAGGATACTTTGGATTCAGCAGCGTTTCGCCGCCGCCGCCGCCGCGTCACATTCTTGTGTGCGCTCTAGTGGTCGCATTTCTTGACGAATTTTTTTCAAACTTCCTGTGGACGTGTATCTTGGTAAAATCTGGACCCCTATAGTTTCTGGTGATGCTGCCCCCAGTGTTCCGTCTTTTATAGGGTAAAAGGCCATATTTTTTTGGATAGTTTGTGTGCGCTCTAGCGGTCACATTTCTCAACGGATTTTGTTCAAATTTTGTATGGAGGTGTCTCTTGGTAAAATCTGGAACCCTATAGATTTTGGTGATGCTGCCCCCAGTGTTCCGTCTTTTATAGGGTCAAAGGTCATATTTTGATAGATGTCTTGTGTGTACTCTTGTGTGCGCTCTGGCGGTCACATTTCTCAACGGATTTCGTTCAAATTTTGCATGAAGGTGTCTCTTGGTGTAATTTAAAAACCTATAGTGTTTGGTGATGCTGCCACCAGTGTTCCGTCTTTTATAGGGTCAAAGGTCATACTTCAGGGCATGGCGTGAGTGCACTCTGCAGGCCACATTTCTCAACGGATTTTGTTCAAATTTTGTATGGAGATGTATCTTGGTATAATCTACACATGTTTAATTTTTGGTGATGCTGCCCTCATTGTTCCGTCCTTTATAGGGTCAAAGGTCATTTTTCCATTTCTTGCACTCTTACTTCTGCATTTCTCGACGGATTTCGTTCAAATTTTGCATGAAGGTGTCCCTTGGTGTAATCTAAAAATCTGTACTTTTTGGTGATGCTGCCACCAGTGTTCCGTCTTTTATAGGGTCAAAGCTCATTTGTCCCTTTTGTGCAATCTTACTTCTGCATTTCTTGACGGATTTCATTCAAATTTTGTATGGAGATGTATCTTGGTATAATCTACACATATTTAATTTTTGGTGATGCTGCCCTCATTGTTCCGTCCTTTATAGGGTCAAAGGTCATTTTTCCATTTCTTGCACTCATCTGCATTTCTTGACGGATTTCGTTCAAATTTCGCATGAAGGTGTTTCTTGGTGTAATCTAAAAACCTATAGTTTTTGGTGATGCTGCCACCAGTGTTCCGTCTTTTATAGGGTCAAAGGTCATACTTCAGGGAATTGCGTGAGTGCACTCTGCAGGCCACATTTCTTGATGGATTTCTTTCAAATTCTGTATGGAGATGTATCTTGGTATAATCTACACATCTTTTCTGTTTGGTAATGCTGCCCTCATTGTTCCGTCCTTTATAGGGTCAAAGCTCATTTGTCCCTTTTGTGCACTCTTACTTCTGCATTTCTTGACGGATTTCATTCAAATTTTGTATGGAGATGTATCTTGGTATAATCTACACATATTTAATTTTTGGTGATGCTGCCCTCATTGTTCCGTCCTTTATAGGGTCAAAGGTCATTTTTCCATTTCTTGCACTCTTACTTCTGCATTTCTTGACGGATTTCGTTCAAATTTTGCATGAAGGTGTCTCTTGGTATATCTCTCAACACATTTCTTTCAAATTTTATATGAAGATGTGTCTTAGTGAAACCTACACATCTAATTTCTACACCATCCTTTTGTTTGAGGGAGGGGATGGGGGAGGGTCTTTGTCCCTCCTTCAAATCGCTGCCAGTGCCGGGGGATACATTTAGCATTGCGCGGCCCCAGCAATGCACATTTCTAGTTGTTTTTTATGCCTCCGCCCACCATAGGTGGTGCCGGAGGCATTATGTTTTCGGGTCGTCCGTCCGTCCGTCCCCTTTTCGTTCTCGCGATAACTTGAAAACCGTTTGGCGGATCAGCTTGTAACTTGGCCCATGTATGTATATGGGAGGGACGATGTACTGATTAGATTTTGGGGTTTCAAGGTCAAAGGTCATAGATGTCATTATATACATAAAAATGGTTCGTTCTTGTGATAACTTAGGAACCGTTTGGCGGATCAGCTTCTAACTTGGCCCATGAATTCATATGGGAGGGACGATGAACTGATTAGATTTTGGGGTCTCAAGGTCAAAGATCATAGAGGTCATTATATACATAAAAATGGTTCGTTCTTGTGATAACTTAGGAACAGTTTGGCGGATCAGCTTGTATCTTGGCCCATGTATGCATATGGGAGGTACGATGAACTGATTAGATTTTCGGGTTTCAAGGTCAAAGGTCATAGAGCACATTATGTATATAAAAATGGTTATTTCTCGCAATAACTTAGGAACCGTTTGGCGGATCAGCTTTTAACTTGGCCCATGAATTCATATGGGAGGGACGATGAACTGATTAGATTTTGGGGTCTCTCAAGGTCAAAGGTCATAGAGGTCATTATATACATAAAAATGGTTCTCGCAATAACTGAAGAACTGTTTAACAGATCAGCTTCTAACCTGGCCCATGTTTGCTTATGGGAGGGACGATGAACTGATTAGATTTTAGGGTCTCAAGGTCAAAATTCAAAGGTCATAGAGGTCATTATATACATAAAAATGGTTCGTGATGTATGGAGTCTAGGCCTACCTATTTTAGAAATTTCTAGGGGACAGTGGTCTATTTGCTATAAAATATCTATTTCCTTGGTGTATTTGATGATTGTAAGTCATCAATGGTAAGTTTTTTAGTTGAAAATGAAATGAAATAAATTTTCTGTCTCCTGTGCATTTTAAGTGAAAAGATTTGTTGGACCAATCCTTTTTAGAGTGTACATGTATGCCATACATTTCCAATCTGGTGATGGCGGAGGCATAAATTCCGACTTCGTCTAGTTTCTAGTTTCTATTTTCATTGTGTAACACAATGAAAATAGTAAACTCTATAAATGCCATAGATCTAAGAATTGAAACTGTAGGGTCCTGTTTGGTAAGCCGATATTTGAATGGGGTCCGCTCGCTATTCATAGAAAACCGCTATACATTTAGTCACGCGTTATGAATAGTGGTCCTTATGACTAGCGAGGTTACCCCATTTCCATTTGAAAGACCAGGCAAAATGTTTTCCATGATAATGTTTTCCTTGATAATGTTTTCGTTGATAATGTTTTCGTTGATAATGTTCCAAATGTAACGAATCAATTCAAAGCTTTCAAATAACTTGATGATTGTGTTCAGTTGAAAGCCTTGCTATAGAGTGTTGACATGCTCAAATATCAAGTAAAATAATACTTTTGATCACTTTCACCAATTGTTTATTTTGTAATAATAATAATAATAATAATGCATATTTAGGAGTGCTAAAAACAGAAAGTACCATAGTGCTTACAAAATTACAAATTTGAAAAGAAAAGACAGCAGCAACAGCAAAAAGAGACTCAAAACGTAAGAGATTACATTAGAACATTATATTACTGCGGAAAGAGATATGTTTTTAGGGATCTTTTGAAAGTGGCTAGACAGGTTATTTCTCTGATGCAGAGTGCAATATTGTTCCATGTTTTGATGCAGCCACTGAGAAGCGCTTTTCAGTTGATGAGAGTCTGGATTGGGAATAACAATCCTACATTTGTCAGTTGTTGAGCGAAGATTATGAGATGGTATATGTATTTTGAGTGTGTTTTTAAGATATTCAGGAGCTAAATGATGTAGAATTTTGAAGACGTACAAACAAACGTTTTAATTTTTTTTATTAAATCAGTTTTTCTTTATCAAACATTACAATGCAGGAACATTCTTTGAATTTCGAGAAAAAAGAATTTTTTTCCCCCTACCAAAATATTTGGATGATATGTTTAAACTCTGGAGGTTTAAAACTGTCTATCGCAACAAAAGGATTTAAACGATAAATTCAAGTATTAAACTTCAGGAGAATTTTGTTAATGTTACTTTCCTCTCTTCTGCACCAATACTAGGAATCTGCTGAAGGTATGCTAAAAGTGAAATTTAAATCAAAGAGCTGGGACAAAGAGCGGCATGGTCCATCTATTGAAGAGCTGAGTGATATGTTTTATACTACTAAGCACAGATGGTATCCATTGTAAGTACTATACATTAACATCAGAGATAGCATTGTTTATTTACATGTAATAGTATACTGAAGAGCCTCTTTCATACATGATGCAGTCAATCACCTTTTAGTTAAAATTGATGTGGCAACGACATATACATTTGTAAATGAATGTTAGGGAGCAAATTTGTGGGAGTAAACAAGCAAATGTAAAATATACAGATATGATAAACACTTGCCAAGGTGATTTATTTACGTGGTTTACACGTTAATTAAATCTTTTTGCTTTGCTTAAACCTGAATCTTACATGCAGATCAATGTTCATTATGGAGTGAAAGAAGCCATAGGAATTCGTATTCAATATCAAAAGACATGTATTTGAAATATCAGTGATGGCTCTAAAGCATCAGGAAAGGTCTTTTTTCTTTCTGTAAGAATTTCTAGAAGGCCTTCTACTAACTAATGCAATAAACCCTACCTAATTAATATTTGATCATTTTCAAAGAATATGCACAAGACCACATGACCTTGGGGTGAAATGATCCACTGTTGTGATTTGTATGTCTCAGTTACAATATTTGCTCTGAGATATTTACAAGATCCTTCTTTTTCTTGATATGTTCCACAGAGGCATAAGGAGGAGGAATCTATCCAAAGTTAAACCACCTCGGGATCGACCTGTCTTCTGATGTCACTGAAAGCCATTGGGATCTTCACAACATTTGTACATGCACAAAAGTGAATGGGAGAGGTCATCACTATCAAGAACAATTGTGGCACAAAGTGTAAATATATGGCTTATAGCCAGATGAGAATGATTATTGATAATTAATATGATCATGTCCTGTGGAAATGAAGGTAGAATTTTACAATTTATGCCTCAGAGTGCTTGTATGGACAGATAGAAGAATAGTTTGTTGAATGACAATTTGTAATAAGAAAGTTCGATCATGTAAAACTATATGACAGCAGAAAAATAAGAACAACAGGTAAGTGACAGTTTGAAAAGGATTTGACAAATAGTAAGAATGTTATGAATTTTATCAATTTTTGAAAGCTTCAAAACTATATATTTTAGTCAATTTTTGTGAACTGAGTAGTGCAGCAAACTGAAGAGTTGTTTATTACATTAACATTTACTAATTTGAAATTTCATATGTATAGTGATCTCAATTAACTTATTTGTTACTTTCTTATCTTATCAACCGGGCATGTTAGCTCAGTTGGTTAGAGCGCCCGCCTCATGAACGGGAGGTCGCGGGTTCGAACCCCGGCCGAGTCATACCAAAGACTTTAAAAATGGGACCTTCTGCCTAGCCCGGCGCTCGGCATATTAGAATAGAAAAGGGTAATAATGACATATTATGTTATGCAGGACCCACTGGAAGAGCAGTTTAATAACTGAAGTGGCTACCCTGGGTAAATAAAACATTATTATTGTTAATCTGCATTCATTCAAACTTTCACTATCTATTTATCTGATTTTCCTGCTTTTCTTCACTGTGACTTGTATTGCAATTTAAAGGAGAATGAATTCATGCAAACTCCAGTGCTAACTGCACTAAGAAAATAATATGAGGCACTCATGTATATTTGAAAAACAATCTACAAATTATGTTTTTCTTTTAAAAACTGACAAGAGTGTATGATAGTCCTAAATTTATCATCATTCTTCATTTTGTGAACATTTAAGGACAAATGGATGGTACTATACTCATGTTTGTTGGATGCTGATAAATCATTTCAAAGGACTTCACTTCCTCCCAGGTGCCACTTAAATATTGGATGTAGACTTACCATATATATTTCAAGTATTGATTAAAGAGGACCAAACACCAAGAAATGTTTTGCTCTTGTATGTTAGGGGATCTATGCCACTACACAGTAGTCAAATTATGAGCTTGTAATGTTACTTCTATGAAGAGAGATTACAATTATACTCTCTCTAAATATATTACTAGTGATTGCACCTGCACACGCATAGAAAAAAGGGTACACACGGAACGCAAGTCCAACTTCGGTTATATGCATGGGTTTGTGTGTTATTCTTTATGTTCTTCACACTCCTGAACCATAACATGCTGGTGAAAGTTGATTAGGTTGATTTTATACCAGCTTGTCGACAATTTTTTTTCTTTGGTCAGGTGATTGGTTCACTTTAATGTATGTCAGGATGATGAACCTCAATGTCACCTTCTATGTCTTACAAATTATGTGTATCTGTTTGGCACAGAATGTGATTGACATTTACTTCAGATGTTATAATATCATGGTAACTATTTGCTACGTACTTTAAAAATACAATGTATCTTAGATGAAGTTGAAGGGAGGTTGATTCTGGAAAAGGTAAAAACAAATCTGTAAGCTTTCTCATTAGGTGGTCTGTCGACACTATTCTTGACAATTTCCAACTATATACAGTCATTCTCGACCTTCAATACTGCAACACGCGCACGTCAAACTTTCAAATTCGTAAGCGCGTCAATGGGCATTCTCATGTAAAAAGTGGTAAAAACATCTAGAATTCGCCATAGCTCCTCAGAATGCGTGGATACCCCCAAATTTCTTTACATATTCTGAAAGCCTGTGAGTTGTAGATTTGAATTCATGTAAAATTTTTGCCGATCGCATGTTCTGACGTCATATATTTGCATATGAACTCAAAAATATGGTTTTGAAAAAAATGATGTCATCATTTTTGTATTCATTTGATAATATTTCAGTAATAAGCGGTCGATTGTCTTCCAAATTTTGATATGTTATAGCTGAGACAATTTTCTACAAGATCAGTTACCACCATTTTTCATTTTGATGATGTCATCATATTGAAATTTTCAATCAAAGATGCCATGTCAGAATTTTCCCTATTTGCGTGTTATGTCTAAGGAAGATGATTTTTTTCGAATCATGAATCTACATGACATTGTTCTCTGAGCAGTATCTCGGTTATTTTTGGTCTATTTCCTTCCAGATTTTAGTATGTTGTAGCTGAGACTATAAGCTTTTATAATTGTGGTCTCCAATTTTTGATCAGATGTCAGGATCATGCCCAATTTTTTACTACAAAATGGGATTTGAGAATCCCGTTTTTCACTTACGTGTTATCTCTATGGGAAATATTTTGGTATATTGGTCAAAGCACTTGCCTCCCATTACGGTGACCCAGGTTCGATCCCCGGTGGGTCCATAAATTAAAAAAATTTTTTTTTGCTTCTTTTTCCCTTTCAGTTTACCATCCGCTTGGACTATAAACGATCACAAACCATGTAATAAAATGCCTTATTTTGCATGTTATGTCTATTAGAAAGTAGTGTGCAGTAGTTTGTGTACAACCCTATGGAAATTTTGATTCCCTGTCGTGCATTAGAGCTATGGGGTTTATCTCCCAAGTATCCTGCAATATCAAATAGTCCTGTTTGATATCACAATTTCTCAAAATTGGCTTAGTCAATTATCTTAAAATTTTTGTTAGTCATCAGTCCTAATAAGGTCAAGTTCCTGCATCCTTTTCAAGTCGTCAGATTATTGTGATGTCATCTAGGCGCCATTTTCTACAAATCAACTTATGGTCGTATCTTCATAACGAAATGTCATTTCTGTTTCATATTTGGCATGGTTAAGTTCAATGTCATTCCAGTCATGGTCATCACCATTATCACCATCATCCTCATCATCATCCTCACTGTCATCACCATTTTCATGATCATTCTTTGTCTTTTGTTTTTTATTTCGTAATTATTTTCATGATTCTATCATCTCCTAATTTAACAGTATGCATTATTTCTCCCATCTTATCTTATATCATGGTTTACCATGCATATCTTTATATTTCATGTGTCACCTTAACTTCTCAACAAAATAGAAGATACGGACGACATTGCATGCACATCGTTCTGATACGATCGATTGCAGTTCTAAATGTTGTCATGATCATCATTATCGTCATTGTTATATGAGCATCTTATCATTGTCAACATTATCATGATTGTTATCTTGCACAAATATTATCACATCTTACAATGACCGTTTCACACATTTTTCTACATTCCTGTCCTCAAGAAGCATCTCCATTCATGGCATTCTTGACTTCCTATCTTCAGTTTAGCATTTCCCCATTATTATGATCATCCTGATTACAATCATGATCAAACAAATTGAAAGACAGACCACCTAATTCGTCCTCATGACGAATTAAATTTCTAGTTCTTTTTATCTTAGTTTGGAAGATTATCATAGTAAAAATGTCCCCTGAAAAGGATTGCTCTTCAGATGCCCTCAAATTAAAAAATATGACAAGAAACAGCAGAAATGTTTGGGCCGAAAAGTTGTGTGTAGTCCCATATACACATATCTGTGTGCAGTGCATGTGACTCTCAGCAGGTTTGAGTCAATTTCTTAACATTTTGGTGATTCCAAAACCTTACAGCATACACCAATTCTTATGTGCTATATACATGTAATCAACCTCTCCCAATAAGCCAGTTCGGGGTTAGCGCATGGTACAAATGACCCCAAATATCCACAGATATTTTAGACATGGAGGGTCCCTTTATGTGCACTTCAGAAAAATAACTCTGGGAGTGATAGAGGTGCCTCATGAATAGCTTTTGTTTCCCCCTTTAAAAAGAATACTTCCACCTGGATATCATGGAATGCACCATTAGTGCATAATTGAATAATGATTACATGACATTCATGAGCACATATCGAATATTAGTGTCAGTGGGTTTTAGAATTTGGTACAGATGACCTTTATCTGCTCATGCTCAGATTGCATCTCCGAAGTGGCTTATTGATTTGAGACAGTTTCTTTCACAATTCAATCTCATGACCGGACCAGAACTCAACTTTATCTTTACACATGATTTTTTGAGCCCTTAAAATTCCATGAATCTATGGGCAGGGGGTTTGAGTAACATTGACCTCTGCATTATCTGTTACAAAGGATTTTTCCAATTTTCCCTTTTTGATATACATGTACATATACTGCTTGTACTGAAAGATTTCCAGTTCAAATAAAACCTGTAAAATTACAGAAGTTAGGAGAGTTTTTTTTTTCTTCACTTGAATATTTAGTGAATGAATGAATGAATGGATTGATGGATAGATAAATGAATAAATAGATGAATAAATGATTGAATAAATGATTGAATAAATTGATCAATCAATATATATGCATGAATGAAGTAATGAATGAATGAATGAATGGATGGATGGATGGATCAATAGATGAATGAATAAAGGAATGAATGACTGAATGAATTATAACATGTAGCATGTAACTTAGAAAGAGCTAATAAATGTGTACATGATGATGTTCAACAACACAAAATTGTCACATCAGACATTGGGTTAATGCATTTTTATTCAATTTTTCATAACGATATAAAGGTTAATGTAGCAAGATTACGTTAGGTGGTAACAATTCATTGAAACCAATATCTTACTTTGAACCAGGGGCGGAACTCGCCATATTTGGCCTCGGGTCCGGTCGTGGTCTTATAGGGAAGGTTGATCAAAATTAACACTCACGAATACCTATCCCATTCTATGTCGGCTGTTTCCCTTTTGGAAATGAATTCGTCCCCGATTATTATTCATTCAAGGCCTATTCACCGAGGGCATTCTATGAAACACAGGTGGAAGCAAAAAGTTGGGGGGATGAAACAACTTACCGGTAATCATTTTGGGAGTAATTATTCTAAAATGAATGGAGCGAAGCTTCAATGGGGTCATGTGGGACATGTGCACTCCGAAGTCTACATGAATGTATAATTAAATTCCTTCTGCCAAAAAAAGAAGTTGAGGTATGAGTAGGATTGAAAAAATCAAAAATTTGTCTGATTGTAGTTTCAGTAACTTGTAGTGTGCTATTTGCATATGTCAAATTCCTTTAGTAACGTATCAGTAAAAGCTTTGAATAACGAGAATTTACTGACATGGCAACAATGACTGATATTTGGTACTACTCTTGTCTTTAAAATATAAAATAAAAAGACAAGTTTTACCAGGCTTTGATGCAAAAACTGATGAGAAGAGAAAAAAGTACCCCCCCCCCCCCAAAAAAAAAAAAAAACACTCCAGACTAAACAAAGCATGGAAACAGAGCTAAAACAAATATTAATTTAGAAATAGGAGGGGGAAGAAGTTGAATAATATTGATGCCAAGAGTCTGCTGCATATGAACAATCGAGTTCGACAGCTAAGCTGGCCTCTTTGTAACAATTTTGATAACTATGCAATATTTTCACACGGTTTTGAAAGTACATGTAATTTAATTATCAATTAATTAGGCTTAGAATTTGATTTTCATTTATGATCCGAATAGGAAGGCTTCTAATCCTGTACGAATCTACATTGTAGCTGTACCCCCTCCCCACCCGGCCCTGGAGTAATCCAGCCAATTTAACACAAGAGAGGGAATCCAATAATCCTATCTCTCAAATATACAAATACAGTCATGAGTACATCCTTTTTTATATTATGTTTCTGAGAACTCTCTCTCTCTCTCTCTCTCTCTCATAAGTGGAAGCCTATACAAAAATTTAAAATATATCTTAAATCAGTGGCAGCTCCGGGGAAGAAAAGTATGCAATTTGACCATAAAGGATCCGCCCTTTTGTCGATTGTGCCCCCCCCCCCCTCCCTTTTAGAATTACTTCGGAAGATTTAGTGTTAGATTTCGACGTTACATAGAAAGTTAAGATCTTCCCTGACATATTTCCATCTTCACCATGTTCACGATGAATTATGTTAATGGAATAAAAGTCCTTTATTTCAGGCCTGATCGTCTGAATGGTTGACAAGGGTTTGTGGCATTTTACTGACGGGCAGTATAAGACAGCATAGTATAGGATTTTGCTAATTTTTTGTACACATCCCATTTACAGATATGATTTTTGAATAATACTTAAAATTGCAATACTTTTAAAAGCCGATTTGTTAATGTGAATAGGCTGTCTTATTAAAGCCATTTTAGTGAGTTATTGAAGAAAGGATTGTTCTTTATATGCCTTCTTAATGAAGACTGAATTACATGAAATTTCTAATGAAAGAAGGATGGAGATTGAACCATTGAATAGCTCATAGCTAGGGGGAAGTATCAAAAATCACTCTTTGTTGTGATGGACGGAGGACTATAGCTGAATAGATTATATTATTATGTTAGAGAACCTAAACTTTTGTTCTTTCGAAATATAAATTTGTATACTATCACTAAGAGGCTAAGAACTGAAAATAAATATCAATCCTTTGTCAACAAACTAAGTTCTAATCAACATTTCAAATCTCCGCGAAGACCATGAAGTGAAACGAAAATATATTCAGCACTATACAGTCTATACTAAGTAAATATAAGTAAGCTGCATTGACATTGTGCATGTATTTGCACTTTGGTCAGATCAGGTGCCCTTCCTTTTAGTTAGTCTTTTATTCATACCAACTTTGGGGGTTTTGAATCTACAATGCCCTTCTTCATTCTCTTCCAAAAGAAATTGTTTAAAAATATTTATAGGAGATTTCTAAAATTTCAAATGGAAATTTTGCGTTTTTCATAACGAAGTAAATCAAACCTTTGGTGAGAACATAATCGAATCGATAAGAAATAGAGAGAATAATAGGGTCTGCTCTTATATAGACCAGCGCAGACAACAATTCTCCTGGCAACAAGAACATGGCGACGTCCATGGTTCCGAGTGTAAAGTTAATTTCCACATTTTACAACCGAAAAATGACTACAGCTACGTGATGTTGGTTCAGCCGTCAAGTGAACCTTATTTCCCTTTAAGAAAAGTGAAAAAGAGTAAGAACTAATGTTAAGAATAAGATATTTGTGTGTGGTATTTATCTACCAAACGCACGCGTGCCGATGTTGCCAGCGCCAGGGCCCGACCTCAGGCGCTAGGCCAGGGTCGGCAAATGGTCGGGTACGCGGTAGGATGGGCAAATGATGGGGGTACGACTACGAGTTGTGTTTCCGGACACTTTACAAAAATTAACCTGTCAATTTTTGCGCGTCGGATTTTATGAAACATATACATGTAGCCTAGGTCTAACTTGTTAGACTAGATTGTACATGAGTGAATGTTTTCAATTCATACAAAATTACAATACAATTAAATACAAATTTTTGTCAAACTATCTTGTGAAACTGAAAGATTTATGATGGGGGGACCTAAAGCTACGCACTTTGTTTTCAGCAGCTAAAAGGTCACAGAAATCACTGGCTTGTCACCAATTTCATTCCATATCCTGATTCTGGATATTCTAAAGTTGATTTGTGGAGAAAATTACGATGGGTGAATGTCAATAATGCACGTTTTCAGGTCGATATCAATGCCGATGTCAAATTTTGTTCTTAAAAATGAAGGGGTCCTAAAGCTACGCACATGCAATAAATGAATGCAAATTGATATTGAAATTGACTGTGTGTATCGCGTGTGTGTTTTAGCCTGATTTGAACGCGTTGCATTGCGCGTGTATGTGATTTGTATGGTGCGTAGCTTTAGGACCCGCGTAGCTTTAGGACCCCTTGCCATACAATAGCCTACAAAGTTACACTACACTACAGAGTGCGAGGTTATGACTTTTGTCCAATAACCTTGCATAAGTGTGAGTGGAGTCTACCTGAACATTTACATTGTGTGTCTGGACATGTTGCGTACCGGAGAGATCACTAATTACTCTTTTAGTATTACTGTGTTCCTGAGTGTTAGTGGAATGTCTAGATCTAACTAAGAGTAGACAATTGGCTATTAATTTTAGCTAATAATATGCCCAGTAATCCTCAAATTGGCAAGAATCCTACCTAGGATATAAAAAAAACTACCTAGGATATCAAAAAAACAGCAGAACGGAGGTATAGATAGGATTTGTATGGAGCGGAGGTATATAGTGCAGCAAGATTAGATTCGCTGTCAATTGCTCGTGGCCTAGTGGTAAAGGCGTCTGGTCAGACTGTCAGAGTATTCTCTTTCTACACTGCACTCGCGTTTTAAGGTCCCAGGTTCGAATCCCGCTCTTTCTTGCTGATAATTTTTTCGGTTATGAATCGATAAAGATAGCGTTTATTCCGTTATAAATTTTATTTTATACACTAAAGGAAAAAAGAAACTTATAAAAGTTCAAGAGATCACCAAATTAAATTCTCTGCATGGAAATGTACCAAATTTGGATATAATGTTGATTCAATGCATGGCTTTAAATGACAGTCAATAACAAAAAGTTTTCTTCAATGCCACAAAAGAAATGTGCACTGAAACAAAGGACTCTCTAATCCCAAAGTCACAAAGATAAACTGCAGTCTTGTACACCATATGCATGTCAATGAATGAAACAAAAGAATTTCAAAAGGGATTTGCAAGTTCATATCCAAACAGATTAATAGCCAGTATGTCCACCTCTAGCTTGCTGGCAAGCTGTACACCGTCTTCGCATGCTTCCGATCAGATTCGCGATGGTAGCCTGGGGAACATTGTTCCATTCCTCTTGCAGTGCTGCAATGAGCGTCTCCCTATTGATGGGTTGATTGTCACGCCTTGACACACGTCGACCAAGCTCTTCCCAGAGATGTTCAATTGGGGAAAGGTCTGGTGAACGGGCGAACCATGGCAGAACATCAATATCCTCTTGCTCGAGGGGTGCAAATCCCTTTTGAAATTCTTTTGTTTCATTCATTGACATGCATATGGTGTACAAGACTGCAGTTTATCTTTGTGACTTTGGGATTAGAGAGTCCTTTGTTTCAGTGCACATTTCTTTTGTGGCATTGAAGAAAACTTTTTGTTATTGACTGTCATTTAAAGCCATGCATTGAATCAACATTATATCCAAATTTGGTACATTTCCATGCAGAGAATTTAATTTGGTGATCTCTTGAACTTTTATAAGTTTCTTTTTTCCTTTAGTGTATTTTATGTGTGGGTGTTATTATTGTTGATATCTTTTTATCTTGTTAATTTTTATGCTATATGTAAAATGTATATTTTTGTATGAATTTTGTATATTGTTGCATGTGCTTTTAAAGAGCGAATAAAGAATACATACATTAATAACTGAATTTCAACAATGAAAACCAAGAAACTTGACTAATTATTCACTTGTTCAGGCGGATTTAATGGCGGCTGGGCATAATAACGACTTTGGCCAGACAATTGAACAACTTATCATGCAAATAATTGTCATAAATCATGGCAATTATTTGCATGAAAAGTTGTTCAATTTCCAATTATGTTTTAAATTTTGAATTAAAATTAACAAAGTAAAAGGAACACAGTAATAATTAGTGATCTCTCTGGTAGGCAACATATCCAGACACACAATGTTCAGGTAGACTCCACTCTGTAACTTTGTACCGCGACTCGAGGAATTGCCTCTCATAGTAGCTGTACGAGCTCCTTGGCTTATCAATCTGGGCATCGTTTCATCAAACCGTCATAAGTACAATTTCGCCGACATCACATTGAAAGGCACGTTAATTTTGATACACGCGTTTCAATGGGATGTCGGCGAACTTGTACTTATGACCGTTTGATGAAACTGCCCGGGTTCTGGGCTACGGAGTTGTACATGGGATGCATAACTTGTATGGGACTACACATGCAAGCTAAGATTTGTGTATAGTCCCATACAAGTTACACATGCAAGGTAAAAAAAACCTGATCACACCTGTCGATTTTTGTGTTTCTTTTTCTTTTTTATTCATTCAATTTTTACAATCTTAATTGATTCTGGAAGGTAACCCCTTTAGCAAACTCCAAGGGTGGTTTGCATGGCTCACAGTATGTGGGAAATGGTGATATTTAGATCTAGTTTTTTTTGTCGATATCCGCCTCCACACACAGTATATGCATCTCATGTAAAGCTCCATAGGCCAGTACCAGATTGATAAGCCAAGGAGCCAAGTGTGTGATCTCTAGCACATATGTGTGCTGGAAATGAGCAAGATCGCCAGCCAAAACAACCTGAAAATTTAACTTTATCAAGATGATAAAGATTCAATTGAAAAATCTGGCATGAAATCAGATATTCTATCATCCTAAACTGTAGACCGAAAATTTTGTCTCTTGTTCGTTAGCCTCTTTGGCTGGGTCGGCTCTTCACTTAGAGACAGAAACGGTCCTATCACTCTACTGTGCAAACCGATACGCACCGACTACACACACTAATAGCAGTTTGAATACGGCTGCAAGATTTTCAAATGGAGAATACCTTGGTCCCTGAATTACATGAAAAAGGAGCTTTAAATGGATTATTCAGTCAAATTTGTAAGTTGAAACGACACCTTAAATAGTAGAGCCTAGGCCTAACCAATTCAATAATAATATGTAGATCTAGATATATGAGGAAAAATAAAATTATTACGATTTTTCCAACTACACGTCGGCGTGTAGTTGGTTTGCACAGCAGAGTGATAGGACCGTTTCTGTCTCTAGAAGGAATTAGTTTTTCAAAATTTTGTTGATTATATTGGTGTTTTTACCTCTTCAGCTTAGAGGTCGTGACCACCGCGGAAATTGACACAGCCCCACATAGCGATGGTTCCGTGAGTGGGTAGACCCTATAGATCTAGTCTGAGTTAGACCTAACACGGTTACTGGACCTAACTTGTTAGTATGAAGGGGGGTTGTGTGTCCGGATACTCAACAAAAATTAGGCTGTCAATGTTGCTGTCAATGTTGCCGTCAGATTTTATGAAAAATGTGCATCAAGTAACACTACATACACACTACAACATAGAGAAAATACGATCATAACAAGGGAATGAATAACAAAGAATTTCTGTCTTTATTGAACAAATGGGATTTTAGGTTGCCCTTAAAGCATGAGCAAAAGCTTGTTCCCCCAAGACTTCTTAGAAGGCGGAATATATTATGATCTCTAGCAATAAGCCGGTTCGTAGATGCAATCTGAGCATGAGCAGATAAAGGTCATCTGTACCAAATTCTAAAACCCACTGACACTAATATTTGATATGTGCTCATGAATGTCATGTAATCATTATTCAATTATGCACTAATGGTGCATTCCATGATATCCAGGTGGAAGTATTCTTTTTAAAGGGGGAAACAAAAGCTATTCATGAGGCACCTCTATCACTCCCAGAGTTATTTTTTTGGAGTGCACATAAAGGGACCCTCCATGTCTAAAATATCTGTGGATATTTGGGGTCATTTGTACCATGCGCTAACTACGAACTGGTCTATTGAACCCCAAGAATACAAGATTCTATGAAAATTAAAATCTCACTTACCAGCAAGTTGTCGTGGAGATTTCCTCTTCTTTGGTTACAACTAACCCATACATTACACGATACGTGGACTTTAAAGCATATGTATATATATATATATATATATATATATATCCGATGTATTCCACCAGCACCACTGTTTTAAACGTTCTTATATTCTACACTCTTACTCTACACTTACATGTACACTTACATGTACTGTTCTAGTTCAATATATCATTTACAATGTTGTCTTTCTTTCTCTCTTTCATCCTCATGCTGCAGGAGCACAAATGACTGAGATTTTCAAGGAAAGTGGATGATAGGCACAATGTTTGGGCCTGTACACTACGTCCCAGCCCCTTACTTTTATGATCAGAAGCAGGTGATTGAAAGACCTAAGAGAAGACGTAAACAACCTCAGGAGCTCCCTCGTAGTTTGCGTTTTGCCAACCTTAATCCCCGCCTGGCTGCCTTCCTCAGTAGCCAGGAACGTCAAAAGAAGAAACAAGAGGCAGAGTTAAATGAGGGGCAATTATCTGATCAAACGACTTTCTTGAAGTACTCTGAGCAGGCAGGCAATAGTTTCTTTGCACTACAAAACACTGAACTATATCGGCAAATCTTCAGGAATAGCTTTGACAACCTGACACTTGATGGGGAGCAAACTCAGAGGCAGCTCTATCATGAATCTGTGCAAGCAGCTCCAACACTGCTAGTCAAGCTCACATCCATTCTGTATCTCTTTGTGGACCAACATCTGGATCTACCCCGTGAATTGGTGAATGCACTTAGCTGTAGCTATGAAGAACTGGCAGCAGAGGCACAGTATGATAAGAACGAATGGCAATGTATTGAAAACCTTCCTGATGAAGGAGAGACGGAAGGAATAGATGATGGACTGGAAGAGGATAAAGACATAGAGGATGGTATTGTAGCAGATGATATAGATGGGAAGGAGAAGAAGAAAAAGAAGAAGAAAAAGACATCTGCAGAGGATCAAAATCAGGCACCTACAGATGGGTCTCAAGCTCCTCAATCAAAATTAGGTAAAAATATTGTAGATTAAACAGTGTTCCTATATTTTTTTTTTCTGAGTTGTCCCCTGGACTTACAAATCTAAATCGGGCTCAATATTATACAGTAAGTCAAGTGAGTGACTTATAATTTGAGGGAAAGAAAAGTAGTCAATGGAATAATTTCGATTTTTAAGTCAACAGAACGACTTATAGGGGTCTCAGTAAGATTATTGATAAATATTTCAATTTTCACAAATCATCTTTTGTCCTACATAACAATAAACATGTACTGTAAACATATGTTTTAAACAAAAAATGAACAGTTCATGTACATGTATGCATTCTTAGTGAAAAAATGCTGTTAGAATTGTGGTGACTCTTTCTCTGGAATTGATTGCTAGGATTAGAAACATATCTGCCCAAGTATTTATTTATTTGAATAGAAATATAGGGAATCATGCTGGATATATGATTATTCCCATTTGTAGGAAAAGATTTTCCTGCAGGAACTGCTAAATCAGCTCCAGTAGGACGCTCCCATGGTAAGACAGGAAAAGAAGGAAGACTGTCTTCTCTCACGAAAATCCCTGGTCCTGGCAAACGGGCACACACTGCAGACTTAACTGGTGAAAGTCAAGATGGTACGTATTCAACATTCTACCATTCTACTGTTATGAAACATATCAAAATGGTATGAACTAATACATTCCTGTGTATTTACAATTCTGAAATACTCACCTTCAGTGTAAAAAGGCAGTAGGCCTCATAAAATACATAATTTGTACAGACCTTATTCCATAGTCCTTACCTTCTCCTATATTTGCATGATGTCATCTTTTAAGTCAGTATTTACCTATATAGTTGTAACCTTCCCAACCAGAAAGTTTCTCAGTTATGTAGTCTTTTATTTTTTTATGAAAAGAGAACCAAAATGAACAGCAATATTTGTACGAATGTTAAGTTAGTTCACGTACATGTACATGTATGTTTTCATTTTTTTAATTTTTTGTCAACACATGTATTCACAATGTTTTATGTGATCCTCTTCTTATACAACACAAAGATTTAAAATCAAATAGACAGAAATCAGATGAGAGAGCATTGCAGCGTTATATGAAGAGAGGTCGTAGGAATGCTACTACAACAATGGAGTACTATTCCACCATTTTGGGTAGACATCTTGTGATTATACCAATTTGCAGTTGTATTCACAGGGCCTAAAGTTTCATTTTTGTTCAGAGGTTTTGTTTTACTTTCCGAGTTCAGTTCATGGTCCTTAAATTCTGTTGTATATTTTTCTTTCCTTTTTCTTTTTATTTCATTAATGTACTTGAGTCTATCTTAGATATTGGTTTAAAGTGTTTCTTTAAATATTGTATATTTGCATGCCTGTGTACACTAACAATTGTTTAGGAATTCAAATAGCAGTTGGTATAATTCGGAGGGGGCAGTGCCCAAAGATTATAACTGCTTTACTCTGTTATGACTAATAAAAATGACAATTTTAACATGATTCCATTTCAATTACTTATGGCCTGTATTGTGCTAAAGGACCTATGGAATGCAAGTACATGTTGATATATGATGATGTGTATTGTTCTGTACATAACAAAATTTTGATCTGAATATGTGTCATATATTTTAAAATATTTTTTGTAATTGTATCCCCCGGCAGTATGCCGGAGGATACTTTGGATTCAGCAGCGTTTCGCCGCCGCCGTCGCCGCGTCACATTCTTGGTGATGCTGCCCCCAGTTTTCCGTCTTTTAGGGTAAAAGGCCATATTTTTGGGGATAGTTTGTGTGCGCTCTAGCGTTCACATTTCTCAACGGATTTTGTTCAAATTTTGTATGAAGGTGGCTTTTGGTAAAATCTGGAACCCTATAGATTTTGGTGATGCTGCCCCCAGTGTTCCGTCTTTTATAGGGTCAAAGGTCATATTTTGATAGATGTCTTGTGTGTACTCTTGTGTGCGCTCTGGCGGTCACATTTCTCAACGGCTTTCGTTCAAATTTTGCATGAAGGTGTCTCTTGGTGTAATTTAAAAACCTATAGTGTTTGGTGCCACCAGCCACCAGTGTTCCGTCTTTTATAGGGTCAAAGGTCATACTTCAGGGCATGGCGTGAGTGCACTCTGCAGGCCACATTTCTCAACGGATTTTGTTCAAATTTTGTATGGAGATGTATCTTGGTATAATCTACACATCTTTAATTTTTGGTGATGCTGCCCTCATTGTTCCATCCTTTATAGGGTCAAAGGTCATTTTTCCATTTCTTGCACTCTTACTTCTGCATTTATTGACGGATTTCGTTCAAATTTTGCATGAAGGTGTCTCTTGGTGTAATCTAAAAACCTATAGTTTTTGGTGATGCTGCCACCAGTGTTCCGTCTTTTATAGGGTCAAAGGTCATACTTAAAGGCATGGCGTGAGTGCACTCCGCAGGCCACATTTCTTGATGGATTTCTTTCAAATTTTGTATGGAGATGTATCTTGGTATAATCTACACATCTTTACTGTTTGGTGATGCTGCCCTCATTGTTCCGTCCTTTATAGGGTCAAAGCTCATTTGTCCTTTTGTGCACTCTTCTGCATTTCTTGACGGATTTCATTCAAATTTTGTATGGAGATGTATCTTGGTATAATCTACACATATTTAATTTTTGGTGATGCTGCCCTCATTGTTCCGTCCTTTATAGGGTCAAAGGTCATTTTTCCATTTCTTGCACTCTTACTTCTGCATTTATTGACGGATTTCGTTCAAATTTTGCATGAAGGTGTCTCTTGGTGTAATCTAAAAACCTATAGTTTTTGGTGATGCTGCCACCAGTGTTCCGTCTTTTATAGGGTCAAAGGTCATACTTCAGGGCATGGCGTGAGTGCACTCTGCAGGCCACATTTCTTGATGGATTTCTTTCAAATTTTGTATGGAGATGTATCTTGGTATATCTCTCAACACATTTCTTTCAAATTTATATGAAGATGTGTCTTAGTGAAACCTACACATCTAAATTGTTTGCTGATGCTACCCCCACTGTATCACTTTCTATACAGTCAAATGTCATATTCAGGTTGTTGTTAGGGTCAAATGTCATATTTTCGTTGCATGCATTCTGGAGGACACATTTGTTAACTCATTTCTTTCAGATTTTGTATGTAGGTCCATTATAGATTACACCTCTACAGTTTTTGGTGATGCTGCCTCTAGTGTTCAGTCTTTCATAGGATCAAAGGTCATATTTTAGTAGATGGCTTATGTGCGCTCTGAGGTCATATTTCTTCCGAATTTTCTATAAAAATGCATTATACTCTAATCTGCACAAATCGTTTTGGTAATGCTGCTCCTAGTGTTGACAATATTCCGGGCCACTGGCGGCAATTTCTACACCATCCTTTTGTTTGAGGGAGGGGATGGGGGAGGGACTTTGTCCCTCCTTCAAATCGCTGCAGTGCCGGGGGATACATTTCGCATTGCGCGGCACCAGCAATGCACATTTCTAGTTATTTTATATTACCTGCTAAGCCCCACCCCTCAAAAATACTTTGGAGTTTGATTCTTCACATGACATCATCAGTCAATCATCAGTCACCAAAAACAAGCCAAACAAAAGACACTGGTATGAAAAGTATCTCTCTGTTTTGTAATTGCTCACAATAGCATCGTGTATTTTCATACAACAGATTTTCAATACATTTCTTTTCCTGTGATGCTGGAGCATTTCTGACATAGCATCTGCTATTGTGATTGAGATTTTATGAGTTGGTATTGTATTAAAACATGCGATGCTATTGTGAGCAGGTGCCAAACTGAGGGATAGGTACATACCAGTGTCTATTGTTTGGCTGGTTTTAGGTGACTGATGATTGACTGATGATGTCATTTGAAGAATCAGACTCCAAATGATTTTTAGGGGTGGGGCTTAGCAGGTAATATAAAATAATTACCAAAAATATTTATAAATATATGACACATATTCAGATCAAATGGTTTTAAATTTTGTGTATAGAAAAATACACATCATCAAAGATCAACATGTACTTGCATTCCATACATGTAGGTCCTTTAATGGTATTTGATTCAGCTACAATTTAACAATTCAACATTTTTGGAAAGTATCAAAAATTAATTATCTCTTTACTCTGTTATGACTATTAAACATAACAATTTTAACATACAGTACATGTATTTCATTTTCAATTACTTAGGCATTTTTCAGTAATCTGTATACCCGTAGCTACATTGTGTTGGTATTTGATTCAACTACAATTCTGCACTTGAAGTGCATTATCTTCATCGCATGTGGAATATTCTAGGCTTTCTAGCCAATTGTCAGTTCACCATCACACCCATGCTTTGTACAAATTAGATTCACATCCTACCAGGAAAGATGCAATTTAGATAAATTTCTTGGCCTATAGACACAAGTATGGTGCCAGGACTTAACCAATTGTATCTCTAGTAAAATGGCTCGAACTATACAACTATCTTAGTTTTCTCATGGTCATTGTGCAATATTCATGATTTTATATTGTGGCCACGCAGACATGTTTTTGTATTTTATTTGGCATAACAACCGGGACCCGGGTTCGAATCCCGGTCGGGGCATTGTAATTTTCTCACATTTACTTTCTTTATCATATATACAATATAATGAAAATGTTCAAAAAATGCATGGCTTTTATCATAAGATACCTTGAATCAAAATTATTATTGGATTGCAATTCATATGTTAAAACAGAAATTACAGATACACGATGGGCTCGAAACATCTTCTTGTACCTGTTTGATTTTTTTTTAATTTATTTATTTTTCATTTGTTTTTTTTTTCTTTTTGAGAGAGAAGAAGTTTCACTGTGTTTGTTCTTCACTGTGTTTGTTCTTCCTGGTTCTCTGTGGATTGAATTTTCTTTTGCATCATGGCCCTACACCAGTCAACCAATAGGAACCTTTTCTTTTTGCATCATGCCCATACACCAGTCAACCAATAGGAACCTTTTCTTTTTGCATCATGCCCATACACCAGTCAGCCAACAGGAACCTTTACCTTTTGCATCATGCCCCTACACCAGTCAACCAATAGGAACCTTTACCTTTTGCATCATGGCCCTACACAATGCAACCAATGGGAACCTTTTCTTTTTGGTGTTTTTACCTATTGCAATGTTGTTGTTGTTCCATTTCTGTTTTATTTCTTTTTATTATGCATTTCCTTAATATGAAGAAATTATTTGGGGGGTTTGTGATTCAAAAGGTTTTCAGTTCAGATAATGAAAAGTTTGCTGCACCGGCCTTACATTTTAGGCCACATGCATGTATAGCATCTTGATTTGGGCAAGTAGTTCTGTGATCACTCCTTGATTTGGGTAAAACACCTCAGAGGTTCAAGATGACCCATTAGTCATCAATTTCACCATTTCCTAGCAGAAAACTACACAACCGAAAAGAACTTGACTATTAATCGGGCAAATAACCAAGTTGTTTGTAATTCAGTAGTGCATCTTAATTTTTTAGCAGACCTACCGATGGTAATTTTTTTTTAATTTGTGGGATAAATAACGATGAGAAAAGAATACCCATAATGTTTGCATATATAATCATGAAAAGTTTCTGCTCATGAGAACCTCACCTCATTCTTTACAAGGATTTTTAACACTCTTGGTTCGTGTATTGCTAGGTGGAGTGGCCCAGCCAAGTTTTCTGCAAGTGATAAGTTTCTCTATCACTAAGGCTAAAGAGGAGACTGGTTGGTTGGTTCAGCATGAGGATGAAGATGAAGCTGTCAGGAGGACTATCCTAGAAACTATTATCTTGAGACTCAATCAGTCATCACAAGAAGTGTGAGTATGAAACAGATTACTAGGATGTTCAATAAAGGCAGCTTATGCAGTTTCATGTGATATTACCACGATCATTTCAAATTCAGCAAAAGTGAATCCACTTTTTTGTCAGACTTGCTACTCAGTAGTGGACAGTCAGAATAAGGGAAATTGATATGGAAAGTTTCTGAAAAGTGCAAGGTAGTTGCCACTGTCACTCCACCCACTAAGGGTTAACCAGCTTGGTGAAGAATAATGTTTCATGAACAGACAATGTTTCTGTCGCATTTCTTTTTTATGTTGTTCACTGTGTATCCAGGTATACTTTTCTTGTGATGAGTACTACATAAGGAAAGTGATATTTATTTCTATGATTATTACTATCATCATTAGTTAATTCTGTAGAATTTTCATTATGTTTATGTAAACATGCCATCTATTATATCCCTGTACTTCCCTGTTTTACTATGTCACCCACAGGAAAGTTGCTGCATTTGAAGCTAAAGAGAAGGGTCACACTCGTCCGCTGTCTAAACGTTACTATGGCGATACCAAGCGAGAAGCATTGGCAAAGTACATGAATACGAGCAAGAAGCCGACAACCGTTGCAGTGGCTCCCAGACTCTCCTCTACCAGTACGCAGAGGTTACCCCCTCCTCCGAAGCTCCCCCAGCCAGCTCCTGATGAAATCAGACCAAAGTTTATGACAGCTCTACCTGATGGATCCGTTACATTGTAGTATCCTTTACAAGATTTTCAACAGCTCATATGCATATTGCCCCTTCTTTATTTCTAAAATCAATTAACATTTGATGAAACAGAAAATCTGTGAATATTTCAATAATTCTTCAATATATCGCAATAGTTTTCCATTTCCATCCACCACTAAGTGTGTCAGTTTTTTAAAAGTATGTTAACCGGTTGAGTATGATTTAATTTCTCTTATAACATGCATTTTACAGAGACCCCAGCCTAAGATATCTTGGACACTGTCATTAGCGTGTTTAAAAAGTTGTTAGATACCTTAACCCTTCTGTTTACCAGCTATCCATCAGGTCGTGTTGCAATCATAACCAGTCCATCTGGGGAACATCGACAGGGACATTACACACAGGTGTATGAAGATAATGAAGAGAGTTCTTATCTAGCTGCATTCACACCTATTGGCAGAGGGTGTGTCTATGATGAGAAAGGAACCATCAGGTAACAATTCAGATTGAAAATAGAACCAGCCTCGTAGAGTGCACTGTTGTTTATCCCTCCTCTAATAATTAAGGACATTTGGTGTGCTTCAACTCCAGTACATTGCTACAATTTATTATCAATACTGATGGTATGTTAAAGTGAAATTGTATATGACATGGTGTGTTACTCTTCTTTTTGTCTCGCCCAGCGAAGGCGAGACTAATTGTTGCCATGGTAACCATATTTTTAAAAGAAATGGTAAAGATTTTCTTTTGAGCGCTCTACCGGCTGCAGTTCTTGTCAGATCACCTTCAATTTTTGCATGAAGGTGCATTATGGTAAGATGAAGACGCCTATTGTTTTTGGTGTGGGTGGAGTTGACATTGTTGCCATGGTAACCATATTTTTGTCTCGCCCACCGGAGGTGAAGGCGAGACTAAGGGATCCAAATGGCGTCCGTCCGTCACAAACGTTAAAGTTTACCTGCAAGACTCTCTTATGAAGCATTACTTGGCAACTGTTACTGCATTGGCAGCCACACTTGGGTGATAGAAGCACTGGGGGCATCTCCATGTTATTGTGTTGTCGGAGGTCATATGATGATGTCAAAGGTCATTTGAGGTCATATGTTAAAGTTTACCTGCAAGACTCTCTTTTGTGAAATAACTTCACATCAGTTGCTTGGATTACAACCTAACTTGGGTCATATTTGCACTGAGGGTACCTTGACGTTATGTTGCCGTTGGAAGTCACATGATAGGGTCAGAGGTCATTTGAGGTCATACGTTAAAGTTTACCTGCAAGACTCTCTTTTGACAAATAAATTCACATCAGTTGCTTGGATTACAACCTAACTTGAGTCATATTTGCACTGAGGGTACCTTCACGTTAAGTTGCCGTTGGAGGTCACATAATAGGGTCAAAGGTCATTTGAGGCTATACGTTAAAGTTTACCTGCAAGACTCTCTTGTGACAAATAGTATTTTGTGAATAGTCCTTCTCATTATTGGATATTACATTCTGTGGCAGATACCCAGAGATACAATTCTTCTGCTTGGCAACGGAGATCACAATATTTCCAGTGGGCGAGACACAATCTTGCTAATGCCTTGTTTCAAAGTTCTTGTTGTTGTTTGGTTTTGTTTTATTTTTGTTCAATAGTGTATCAACAGTGGAAGCCAGATTCACAGTACGATCTATCATGTCCATCAATGTTTGACAAAAATGATGTCCATTATGCTAGACACACCTATTAGAACTGGATGATGTATTCTTTTTCAGGTTGTGGTGTACAGAGAAAGGGGGCATGATAGCTGATGAGGACGGGACACTCACTACTAAATGGGAATGGCCCTTACCTCACCTCAGGCTTCATAATCCAGTGGTGTACAAGGTCAATGATTACATCACCTTGCGTTGCGTCAACAGGGCAGCAGTCACGCTAACCTTTACATGTCACAAGGAGACATCTAAGGTCCATGTTGGTCAAACCATCATGGCCACAGAGCCTCAGACACAAGAAGAATTGGTAGGTTTTATTCATTCTTTGTGCAGATCAACAAATCTACCATCTATAAATCATTTAATACATTCATCGTAAAAAACAGTTGGACTATGCTTATGACAATACTTGGCTTATGAACTTAGGAGAAAGCAAAAGCTGAGAACCTTTGTACAGGTCTACATGTACATGTATGGCAGACTTTATATAGACATGCAATCAGAACAAGGTTTTTTTACACATGTATGTACCAGGTTTAAGTCAGACCATTACACTGCCCAGCTGACATATGCTTTAACCCTAAAAGGGCCGGGATATTTTGGATCTCGAAAATGCACGTCCTCCACAACGTAATCTACAAAATTGTATACCGGTAGTTAATGCTCATTAATTAATGCAAATTTATGCATGAAATCAAAATTTTGCTCTAAATCATTAAATAAAGCTCAAAAAATGCTAATATTTGGTCTAGACACTCTTTCCAGTATTCTAAGGAAATATATTTGAAAAAAATTCGGTATCAAAATTGATTTCTTACGGTATGTATTTTCTTGTATTTAAAATTTCTTTTGTATCTCAGGGACACTTTTTGCGAACATAAACAGCATAAAATAAATTAATTTTAATCAGCAAATGTAAAAATATTCATAGATTCTAAATTTTGGCTGAAAACACATTTTGTATTGAAATTATACATGAAATCACGTTTTGGGGCAATTTTCGGTCTGACGTGCAAGTACGAAATGTTGCGTAACTTCGGAACCACATGCCCGGACATTGCGAATTTATTTTTAAAAGATGCGTGAGATTCGAAAGAAACGCCGCGACGACTGCTTTGCGCGTTGTGGACATATCGCGAGAAACGTCTAGGTGGGGTGGATTCCACTCCCCACCCCGGCCCTTTTAGGGTTAAGTGAGTTCAGTGCTATCAAGATCAAGTGAATGGCTAATCATTTTGATTGGATATTGAGGATATATGAAGTTGTTCCTTTGTTCACATGACTCCATGACTGCCTCATTTCTTGGAGGGATAAGAGACATCAATTGTGCCTCTGTGCATGCAATCAATTGATGTAAGCTTGAGTTGGAGATTAGGTTGTATTTAAGATGTTACTATTGTCCTTTATTCAGAAGAACCCGCATTGTCCTACTCTACCCTCTTGTTTTATTGCAAATCCAAAATGCCATTGAGTTTACAGTTGGTACTTGTACAAAGTATTGACTGTCCGTGATATGCTTAATCCCCTTCTTATGACATGCATGCAAAAATATTGACCTTGTATAAACTGTGTTGATAGTTTATGTGCCTATTATACTGATATACAGTATGAGTTATGTATGTACAATTTCAGAATATAAGGAAGAAAGGAAGAAATTGATTGAAAGAAGTACCAATCACCAATCTGTTTCCATTATTCCTTAATCACAGGGGTATCTGATATTACCTGAAGACACTTACACGTCTGTATCAGCTAGTGAGAGCTACGCCCCTCCTCCATCCCCTCCAAAACGTAAGAAACCTAAGGATATGATAAAACGTCTGCCTAAACCCAAGGCAGTCATCAATCCTATGGAGGAAGTTATGAAGACTTTGGAGCTTCCTAACGTTGGTGAACATGGGATCCCAGCAGAGAAGGAGTTAGATACACTCAAAACAAAATCAAGGTAAGAGTCTTAGATATAGAAGTAGTTAGCCATTTGATATTTTAAGGGCTCTCTCTCATGCTTGGCCATCATTTGGTTTGATATATGTAATTTAAACTAGCAACCCATAAAAACAGTGATTTTTAAAATAAAAATAACTTGTCCTTATACACATGTATAAACGAGTTGAAGTCTTTGCTATGATATCATTTATGGATCTGGTACAAATGAATAGCTGATTACTTGTTTCCCATATGGTCATATCATACCTCATTCCACTCTACCTTAGATACCTACTTGATGAATGGATGGATCATTATCGTATGATGCTCAACGTCACCAATCCTCAACTTGCCCGCGTAGGAAGTGCAGTAACCCCCACCAGACACAGAACCCGTCTCATCAAGTCTGCCAATCCCCTGCTAGAATCAGGACCAGACCGTCCCCAGTCAGCAGCCACTGACTTCTTACCCCGCCCTAAGCTACCGATGCGAGCACCCTCTGCTCCAGCTCTGAGTCGTCTGCAGATATCAAGACCTTACAGCTCTGTGTCCTTGCCTACAGAACAACCTAAGAAGGAAGAGATGACAGGGAGACAATCTAGGGTTAGGATAGAAGTAGATGGGGTTGATCAAGGATACTACTCAAGGTACTCTAGAGGAGGATCTTCACTCAGCAGGTTGGTGTCCATCAGCTAAAACTACAGCCTATGCAGTTTACATGTATAATATACATGTATGATATATCAGCTAAATATTTAGAACATTGATTGAATTCAGGAATTAGAAGAGATATTACGAACTGTACTACTTATCCATCATGATTCTCAAAAGGTGGTCTTCTCATCAACATGTGAGGCTTTTTTAGGTGATCTGTCGTAGTCGACAGATCACCTCTTATATTCGTCAGAATTTTCTTTCTTTCTTCATTTATTTATTTATTTATTATTAGGTGATCTGTCGTAGTCGACAGATCACCTCTTGTAATCGTCAAAAATTTTCTTGCTTTATTTATTTTTATTTTTCTCCCACTTTCTTGTTTCCACGAAATTTCCAAAACTTTCCAGTCAATTTCCAATTAGTTTCAGTAATTCTCGACATGTAATAATGCCACACGCGCGCGCCAAACTTTAAAATCCGCGCGTGCGTCAGTGGGCAATATAATGTAAAAAGTGTAAAAACATGCCTATAAAAAATCGGCCAAAGCTCGTCAGAAAGTGAGGGAACTCCCATTTTTTTTTTTACATATTCTGAAAGCCTATTAATTGTAGATTTGAATTCATGCAGAATTTTTGCCGATCGCATGTTCTGATGTCATCATATTTGCATATGAAGTCAAAGATATGATTTGGAAAAAATGACGTCATCATTTTTGTTAAGCCTGAGTCATATTGAATATTTCATAATCTGGGATTCAACGGCTTTGATTCGGTCGAATACCGGTGCATCGATAAATGATGGGCGGTGAAAACAGTTGCACACAGTTGCACGCAGTGCATGCAACATACACTGGTGACCGGTCCGCTGGCATCGCAGGCATATGTATGGGGCTCTCGCTGCTCGACATTAACGATAGCCCGCTAGCCAATGGCTAGTAAAAATCACGACGGGCTAGCCAAAATCTTAAGTTTCTAGTCCATATGGCTAGCCAAAATATCACTCTAGTGTCGCACGAAGCGATGCTCATTGTCGACACATCCGACAATGATTCAAATTCAAAGAAATAATAATCTTACTTTGTCTTTGAATGGAACACGTTTGTTCAATGAAAAAAAAAACAATACGTAATAAACAGATCATGACTTAATTCAGCTTCAGATCATTCCCAAGAAGTAATTGCCAATTTGATGAGAGTGTGATATAGTTATTGCGAATTAAGTAGGAACACTCGTACTCATATCACGCCCGTATTTATCATGTTCAATTATACAATCGTCAAATTGACAATGCAGAGAAATTGCAAGAATATTATCGTAAACTTCAGTTCGTAACGACAAAACGATTTTTCCATAGAGAAAGCACAGGTAAAGCGCGACGTCCTCCGCGAGCGAATTAGCGAAAGTTAGCCAACAGTTTGAAGTCGCCTTCACGTTCTCTGCTAGTATATATGCTGTACGTTACGGAGTTTCTTTTTTTATTTGCTTTTTTCATGGTGGCTACGGTAGTCAAAAATCTGGCGGACTACAAATCGATGCACCAGTTTTGCCAAAACGAAATCGGGGTTCGATGTCTTCGATCGAACACCGGCTAACCAATCGATTCGACTCAGGCTTAATTTTTGTATTCATTTGATATTTCAGTAATAGGTGGTCAATTTTCTTCAAAATGTTGATATGTTATAGCTGAGACAATTCTCTACTAGACCAGTCACCACCATTTTTCATTTTGATGACGTCATCACAGTGAAATTTTCAATTAAAGACGCCATGTCAGAATTTTCCCTATTGCGTGTTATGTCTATGGAAGATGATTTTTTTCGAATCATGAATCTACATGACATTGTTCTCTGAGCAGTATCTCAGTTATTTTTGGTCTATTTTCTTCCAGATTTTAATATGTTGTAGCTGAGACTATAAGCTTTTACAAGTGTGGTCTCCAATTTTTGATCAGATGTCGGGATCATGCCCAATTTTTAACTACAAAATGTGATTGAGAATCCCCTTTTTCGTTTACGTGTTATGTCTATGGGAAATATTTTGGTATATTGGTCAAAACACTAATTGCCTCCCATTCCGGTGACCCAGGTTCGATCCCCGGTGGGTCCATAATTTTTTTTTGGGGGGGGGGCTTCTCTTTGCCTTTCATTTTACCATCCTATTCGACTATTATAACATAAGCAATCACAAACCATGTAATAAACTGCCTTATTTTGCGTGTTATGTCTATTAGAAAGCAGTGTGCAGTAGTTTGTGTACAACCCTATGGAAATTGTGATTCCCTGTCGTGTATTAGTGCTATGGGGTTTATCTCCCAAGTATCCTGCAATATCAAATAGTCCTATTTGATATCACAATTTCTCAAAGTTGGCTTAGTCAATTATCTTCAAATTTTCGTCAGTCATCACTCCTAATAAGGTCAAGTTTCCGCATCTTTTTCAAGGTCATCAGATTATTGTGATGTCATCCAGGCGCCATTTTGTAAAAAACAACTTATAGTCGTATCTTCTTCACGAAATGTCATTTCTCTTTCATATTTGGCATGGCTAAGGTCAATGTCATTTCAGTAATGGTCAACACCATTATCAGCATCATCATCACCATCATCATTATATCATCATCACCATCATCATCATCATCATGATTATCATCATCATAATCATCATTGCTATTATTATTATATCATCACCATCATCATTATATCATCTTCATCATGATAATCATCACCATTATCATCATCACCATAATCATCATGAGCATAATCATCACCATCTTATCATTGTCGTCGACCCTATCACGATTACTATCTTGCCCAATCATCATATCTTACAAAACAATTTACCAGTTCAAGACAGATCACCTAATTCGTCTTCAGTGACGAATTAAATTTCTAGTTTTCATTGTATCATTATGAAAGAATGTTAATCTTTAGGAAAAAAAATGCAATCTCTGTTTGGATGACCCTTTCCTTACCTTGATATTACAAAAGCACACAATGAATTATCTTAATTTCTGAAGATTTAGAATTCATAAGGGGATCGATCCATGGACAACAATACTTTCTTTAGTTAAGTTTTTATTACTTTCGTTATGCTCCTGCGGTAAGGGAGCAATTTGACTTAATGATTAATATTTCATAATTTTAATGTTTTGACTGTATATTAAGATCCTTTTTTTTCTGCCTGCTCTTGTTTCTTTCAGGACCACTAAACTGAGCAGTCCACAGAGAATGATGTCAGGGAAGACTTCTATAGTAGAATCTGAAGCTAGTGGAGACAAAGCAAGAAGATCAGCTCTATTGATAGGCTGCCCAGTGTATCCTTATAGAAGTTTACTTCATTTACACTTATGGTTGCCTTTGGGCAATATTCAAACCATACATGTAGGAATTTATCCCAAAAAAAAAATTGAGAAAAAAAAAAATGATGGTTGCCTGTGAGAAAAAAAACTCTTCTGATATTATTTGATAATACATAATGTGGTAACTTTAAAGTCAGAGAATGTTTTATGATGTCAACAAGCTTCTTGTTGCCTTATGATTGTGTGAACTTGCATCAAAGCTAAAAACTTCTATTATCTGCCAATATCTTTTTTTCTTAAATTGAGTGATGGAACATGTTGCATTCCTTGACCCCTACCAATCGTTTTCAGTGCTTTACGAGCAGAGATACTAGGAGACACCATAGCAACGTGTAAGTGTAGTCGTCATCGTATCCCTGTCATCACAGATGTAGAGCTGGATAAGTTCTTAAATACCCAGGTACCTCGTGAGCAGCTGGTGGTAGTATGTGTAGTATCATCTATGTTCCCTGGAGCTATGCCCTGTGGAGATATGCTGGTTAGACTATATGAGGCCATGAATAGAAACAGGACAAAACCTTGTTATCAGGTAATATCATATTTTCTCTCTCTCACTCTCTCTTTCTCTCTCTCTCTATCTCTCAGTTGTTTTTAAGTGTTTAAGTATTATGCCATTGGGTAGTTCCTGTCCACTTGAATACATTTTGGTTGAATTTAACCCCCCCCCCCCCTTCCTTACAAAAGAAAATTGAAAACAGAATGGTTCAACTGTTCAACTTCAGACACAATGCAGTAGTTACAATATTGGTCTCCTAGCTAGGAGGTTCCAAAAATTAACAAAGTGTGTGAGATTTGTAAAGTGTTATTTCTTCATTACGTAGTTCCTCTAATGGGACTTACAGACATTCATGTTGAACTCACTTTTTGTTCCCTACAGGTATTTTGATTCTTTGTGTAAAAAGGACCAAATAACTGCAATATGAACCAGGTTGAATTTATAAAAAAAAACTTAAAACAATGCCTTTCCTGGATGACTTTTAAAAGAAAGGATAGCAGGCAGATTATAAATCTCAGTATTGGTAATAAATATATTTCCAGATTTAAGGTATATGGCATTCTAACCTTTGAATTTTAGATAGTGTATTTAGACCATATCTGTCTTCTGGTAATTTATTGATGTTTTTTTTTTGTGTGTGTATAACTAGTGCCGAGGTGACAGGTACAGACTATTGTTATATGACTCCATTGCTGCTGTACATGGAACATCCAACAAACAACCAGAACTCTACAGAAGGCATAATGCAGTACCTGGCATGTTTATGGTGAGTGTTTCTAATATACTACTCTAGGAGCTAACACAGCTATTCAGAATGATAGGTCTTGCTATTTTATTAAGGGACAGACATCAAAGAAATCCAGCAAACATATTTTGTTCTTACCAATCTTCTACTTTAAAGTGTAGCAATCATCCCAAAATATTTTTCTCTGTATATTAGATGTTACATGTCGCTACAATATATTTGAAATATGAGCTTCAAATGCTGATTCTATGAAGAGATATTGGAAGTTGAAATACATGTACACTGAGTATTGTCAGTATGTTGCTTACTGATCAACTACTGTCAAAGAAACCAGACAAATACAAAAGAAGAGTTTGGGCATAATAAAAGTCTATTTGGGCTTTGAAGTTTGCCTGTGTAATAAAATATATCGTACTGTGCACCGTGTTCTTGTTTATTTGTAGATCTATGGTGGAGGTAAGCTTCTCTTCTGTGATCATATCTTCAATGGCTATGGCAATGCAAGGAAAGATTTTCAAAAGCAACTCTCAAGAACACTCAAAGAACACAATATGGGCCATTATCTACCCAGAGATTTCAGATTCAGGTAAGTGTCTCAATCCAAACAATCCTCGCCAACTTTAATGGGAATAGTACTGTCTTTGGTATTAGTGGTGAAGCTTCATTTGTATTTTGTTTCCCACTTTCATAAGTCTATATCAAATTTTTATTTACTTAATTGACTTTTTGACCATATTTAATTAAGACTTGCATTTAATCTGAATCTACAGTAAATCCTGAAAAAAATAAATTGTGAATTGACTTAAGATTGGTTGGAGACTTGTGTTTGATTCAGACTTATCTTTTAGTAGATGGTGGAGCTGTTATATTCTAGGGGATTTGAATATTTTGCATTTGACAGTATGCCTTGTGTGCATGGATATGATTTTATATTGATCAATAATTACAAGTTATAATCTGGAATGTAATCAGCACTAGCAACAGTTCATCAACTCAAGTAAGACATACTATGCAAACTATTTTAAGATCCATTATTGAATGGTAAAAGTTGTAGTTAATAACACTGATAAATTTAAATGATAGATAACACCTCTAATTACTCTTTGTTGTCACTACAGTGCAAGCAGGGGAAAGCATGGTCCAAGGTCTGCCTGGGGTGGAGAGATAGGAGGCCCATACTCTCGATCCAGTAAAGAAGGTGTGGCACTACCAGAACTAGAGGAACATACTGGTATTGTCCAGTCAACATCAGCCTCATCCCTTGCCAGCAGTAAAGCGCATTCCTTTGGTAGTATTATCCTTCCTCCCAGGCCACACACAAGTGGAAGGTGAGCTTTCTAATCTCATTTCATCAAGACTCCACACTTCCTTTTTGCCTTTGTATTTTCCCTCAGGTCCTAAAGTGAAATATTTGAAGTTCATATGTATGGGCCCTAGTAAGTTTTGAGCCCTGGTATTACTAGGCCTGGGAATAATATTCGAATTGCTCTAATACCGCCAATTGGTAATCGAATACCACTATTCTCACTATTCGAATATTCATCCAATAACGAATGGTGATTTAGTTGTTTGATTGTAAACCTAAAACAGCATGACAAAAATGATCTTTATTACATCAGGAAATACTGTATAACAGACGATAGGCACATAAAAGGCGTAAAGAGACATTTTACTTGCTAAAATAATAAAACAGCGGTCCAAAATGTGCCATGAAAAGTTGAAAAAAAAACATGAAAGTAAAAGAGTTCTGGTGTCACTTCGACAATAAAACGCACAAGCCGGTCGGCCACAATCAGTTTATACATGTAGTCGCCCGGTACGATCACGGCTTAGCTTGCTACTGTCTGTGCAGAGCTCTGCACCTGTGTATTGTTGCTAGCTAGTTCAGCTCCAATATGGAGTAAGATGATTTTAATTCTTCAAATATGAAAGATCGTGGCAAAGTAAAAATCGTCACTTTGCAGTAATCTTGTGTTACAGCTGTCGCTGTGTTTTTTATTTTGATAGTCTTTGTGATCCTGTTTCGTCTCGGAAACGTACATGTATGTGGCTAGTTGCTTTGCAACTGTTGGTGCATGCGCAATGTGGCTTGAATGTTTCCTTTGAGGTGTACGATAAACTTATGAATGATTAAATTACGAATATCATTTCACTGCAATTTTCTTAACACTTACGTACAGAATTGTTTAAAAATATGAAATACATATTTACGGTGAACTTGTGTCGTAACTCTCTATGTGATATTTTGTTGTTGTTTTGATAGTCCTTGTAATCCTAATTCGTCTGGCATTCTGTGGCTTCCTTGATTATGTTAGCGCATGCGCGTTTTGGCTTGAATATATCTTTTGAGGTGTACAATAAAGCAAAAATTATTGTTTCAAATATCATCTCACTGCAATTTTCTTGACCTGTCTTGACCTGTCTTGACCTGTCTTAACCTGTCCGTAATGTTGAGTCTTCTCCACTCTCAGCCTTGTCATCTGGTTTACAGTCCTTTTCAGGACTTCACACTTTCAAGAAAGATTACTTCTAAATTCTCTGAATTTCAATCTCGCCTTTCCTTCTCCTCTCAACTTTTCTCCACTTTCTTCTTCTTACTCAACAGTCCTTTTCAGGACTAACCACATGGTGAACCGTAAGCCTTCTCCACGTCTTGCAGAATTGTTTAAAAATAGGATATATCGTCACTTTACGGTAAAATTGTGTTGTATCTGTCTCTGTGCTACTATTCATGGGCGTTAATCGTTACGTAACTCTATTCATCTTGGGGGGGACGGCTATTGTGTCGTCCCCCCATGATGAATAGAGTTACGTAACGATTAATGCCCATGCTACTATTTGTTGTTGTTTTGATAGTCCTTGTGATCCTATTTCGTCATGTATTTTGTGTTGTGGCTTCGATTCAGCTTTGCTTGTGTTAGGGCATGTGTTCTGTGGCTTGAATATTTCCTTCGAGGTGTATGATAAAGAATTATTTTTAACTTTCGAATATCATTTCACTCCAATTTCATTGTTTAAAAATAGAAAATACCATCACTTTATGGTAAACTTGTGTCGTAACTGTCTCCTCTGTGATATTATTTGTGGTTTTGGGAGTCCTTGTGATCCTATTTCGTCTTGAAGTTTGTGGCTTTTTTTCCCTTGTGTTTGCTCATGCGTGCTTTTACTTGATTGTTTTGTTTGATGTTTAAAATTAAATTAACCTTCGAATTTAATATCATTGTAATTTTCTACTCCCCTAAATTTATTGTTAAACCAAGTAAAGTACGTACATCACTGTATGGTTATCATGTCCAGTAATTGTCTGTTTGATATTTATAACTTGATTTAGTAACTTGACTAGACTGGAGTGAGCGTCGCTGCCGTCAACCAGAAGTTGAGTTCGACGTAATACTTTCCATTTCCCAACATTTTGGGGGCAGAGCTATGAAAATTCACCTTAGTGTCATTCTCAACAATTAAGAAGAAATCCAAATTATGTTTATTAGATTTCTTAGGTCTAGAATTATCGTTACAAAAATCTGCAGCATCAAAATTCGAACATGGGATGGCATCGCAGGGGTACCGTCGCAGTACTGACGCATACAATAGATTTTGAAACTAGGTATTCGAAATAGTCAAATTATTCGAACACCTGTTTGCTCAAATATTCGAATAGTAAAAATGGTATTCGTCCCAGTCCTAGGTATTACTGAGTCATATTCTTACACCACATTGCTACATGGATATATCTGCATTGATCCCTATAATATAAAGCTCTTAAATCTACTCTAATCATACCTCATTGTAAGTTTTCAATCATACCACAGCTTCTAATTACATGAAAAGGAGTATTTGTAATAATGAGGGATACTGTAGTAATTTCGGAAGCACAGTGGTATCATTACTCATTGACAAGTAGTTTAAAATCTTAGACTTATTTGTAATCTTGTGGTTGTTCACATTGGAATACTTATGACACAAGCCATCACAGTTTTACCCACCAAATACCTGTAAAGTCAGATTTTAGTTTCTGGAAGGGCTTTTTCAGTCTAAAAATAAACTATATAAATGAATCATTTTGTTTCTTATGGTATATCTTCATTACTATTAACCTTTTTTTTACTGTTGCTATGTTGTTTTTAGATATATTGAGACAAGGGCCAATAGTGTCATGAGAAGATTACCTCCTACAAGTCATCTAGTAGCCTGAGACATGGTCTTTGGATGGAAACCCTCAGCTATCGTCTAGTAACCTGGGAAATGGACCTTGTGCAGAAGATATCTTCCTTCAAGTTATCTGGATGCCAGAAACATGAACTTTGTGCAGAAGTGATCTGGTAAGAGCATAGACAGGTCCAAGTTTGAAGATTAACATTTTGCATGTCATACGGTAGTCAAGACAGGTTTGTTTGGAAGATAATCTCCTATATGTCATCTTGGAGCCTAAGACATACTTAGAAGATAACTCTCTCAAAGTCATATGGTAGAAAAATAAACCTCCTACAAGTCATCTGGTAGCATATAACATGGTCTTTGGATGAAAACCTCCAGCTATCATCTGGCAGCCTAAGAAATGGACCTTGTACAGAAGAGCACTTCCTACAAGTCATCTAACAGCCGTTAGAAGATATCTTCATACAGATCATCTTGTAGCCTGAGACAGGGTCTTGGGTTTGGACGAAAACTTCCCGTTGTCGTGTGGTAGTCTGAGGAATGGATCATGTACAGAAGAAAACCTCTTACAAGTCACCTAGTAACCTGAGACATTTTCTTTGATTGGAAGATATGCTCCTGCATGTCATCTGGATCTGGTAGCCTAGGACATGGTCTTTGTTTGGATAGAAACCTCCATCTAGCTACATGTACCAGCTACCATCTGGCTGCATGACAAATGGATATTGTTAAGTAGACAAACTCCTACAAGTTATCTGGATCTGGTATCCTACATGTAAGACAGGGCCCTTGATTATAAGATAAATTCCTGTATATATATATATGGTAGCCCAAGACAGGGTCCTTAATTATGAGATAGACTTCAGCATGTTTATCTGGTAGTCAATGATAGGGTCCTTAATCTTCTACACATCATCTGGTATCCTAAGACAGGGTCCATATTGAATATATAAAGTACTATAATGAGTTATTAGTCTTGGAAGTTAAGAATTAAATGCAATATTTGCAAGGGTACTCTAGTACATATTTTTCCAATTCAGACAAATCCCCCAAACCGAATAAATTCATGTATAGAATATGAGATACATGTATTACAAAACATAACATACAGGCTTCACTGTGCATGGTAATGAAGTAGTCACCTATTAGTTGATACCCACCATAAATGTAAAAAAAAAAATTAAAAAATTAAAATCCTCTTTATGTGCTTCCACACTCTAAAAATATCTTTTTACACATGATGAGACCGCGCTGGGTATAAAACATTTTTTTATAGACGACAGCTGCATGTTAGTATTTTGTAATTTCAATTGTAAGTCTATAACTAAGATTTTCTGTTATAAGACATCAGAAAAAGTCACATTGTCATTGATAGAATGTCTGTGCAGAATATTGCAAATTTAAATCTTTCACCATATTGTTTATCCACTTGTATTAGAATGCAAATCATTAACCTTCACAGGAAATTTTATTTTGTGAAGAGGGATATATAGATGTGTGCTATAATTCAGTGGATTGTATGGGTATTATGCATAGGCGACAAGATAAGATTTTAGGATTTACACTGTAATATGTCATTTGCAACAATGTCATGCCAATTATTTGTATCATATATATGCAAACTTGTCATGAGATATGCAAACTGTATAGCCACATATGAGATCGAAACCCACCTATCATTGCTTGCTCATGAAAAAAAAAATGATACAAGATGAACTTGTACCATACTCCTATTCAATATCATATCTTTCAATAAAATATTGTTACAAAGTATTGTGTGTACCATAGAGCTATGTAGGTATTTTTCAGTGCATTCCATTGTAACTTCATGGAAATGGGTTTTTTTATGTATAATCAGTTAATAGTGTTTGAATTTTACACAATGTAGTAACATTTTGGGGATTAAACATCTGTATCGTGCGGAATGGTGGCTCCATATAGCAAAATATTGATTTTACCAATTAATATGTGTTTGCGTGGAACAGCTGCTATAAGAGAACGTAACAATGAATATAGCAATGATGATTTTATTTAATGTGATGCACTTATAGACAAGATGTACAATATATATTTGTCTTAGAATCAAGATGTTCATTATATTCATATGATAATTCCCATTGTAGAATATGTATATTTTAATATAGTGTAAATTTATTGAGCAGCAATCAGTATGATAAGATGGTATTGCTGATTGTGCAAAAATGTTTCTCTACTTCATTTTGTATTTGTTAAGCATGTTTTGAATGAGGCGAGAATTTTGTTTGAAAATATAAAAGTTGGAAAAAAAATTAAATAGAACTTGCCTTTGCAGCTATGACGAAAATGTAACAATATATACAGCGAGATAAGGGTTGGTGTATGTTGAAATATGCAACATTTATTTTCACATTTCCACCCCAAATTTCCAAGATCACATTAGAATTTTCTTGAGTATCATAGGAGGTGTTATACAGGGTACTTGAGAATTTGTAATCAGCCATTATCATCGTAAAGCCATTGTCAGAAAAGATGAAACATTATAATCAAGCTATACATATTTATAACAGATTATGTTGCTTAATGTATATCAAATTGAGCTGCAAGATATTGGAATGTCAATATTAATCCAGGATGATTAAGTAAATCTACCGTACTTGATTATATTCTGTGAGATAATCCTTAGCTTCAGCACGATTTCCTTTCCTGGTACATAGTGCTTTCTCAAGTGTGGATTTCAGTGTGTGGATGGGTAAAAGGAATTTCTTGTGTGTTTTACCATGAATGATTGACTATCTTTACATAGAAGGGGTGAAATCGTGAGGGATTGATTCATGTGTGTGACACCTTTGCATGTAATTCAAATGATTATTTTGTTTGGGAGTAATTTGTTTGCTTGCTTGACTCATATGAGGTGAGACTTTGTGATGCATGGTTTTCAGTGTAATTTTTGTAAGACAAGATATTTGTATCGGATGTATATTCAGTCATTCATGTGATTGTATATAATGAAACATTTCAAAGTAAAAGTTATAAGGGCACTCACTATACAAGTGTTGAGGATGGTGCCAAACTTGAAAACATAAATATGCATCGACTACTTCTTAACTTGTGAAATCAGTGATTCATGAAAATGAGTGCTTTATTGAAGCTATTAAACCGTCCATTTTGAAGGTCTTTCGACATCACGTATTTACCAATACATTTTTGTTTCCTTTCTTTCAACACAATGCCTGCATAAAATATAGCAACATGTACAGTGCACTGCAGATTTGTAAGTAAAGGTATGAATAAGGCAAAAGAGAGAGAGAGAGAGCGAGACAGCGATAGAGACAGAGAGTGAGGCAGACGACAGAGAGAGAGAGAGACAGACAGAGATAGAGACAGACAGACAGAGAGAGAGAGAGAGAGCGAGAACAGAGAGTGGGGCAGACGACAGAGAGAGAGAGACAGACAACAGAGAGAGAGACAAAGAGTGAGGCAGACGAGAGAGAGAGAGATAGAGTGAGGCAGGCGAGAGAGAGAGAAAGGGGGGGGCATTAGAGAGACGGAAAATAGAATAGAGGTGATAGTAACACATGAACATCCAAGGAAATAATTTACCTTCCTTTGCAGATAGCATGTTTAATTTTTTTTTTTTTTTTTTTTTTTTTTTTTTGGGGGGGGGGGGGGGGGGGTTCTCCATTTCTATCTTTCGAATGTTCACGTTCACCTGGCCATATTCACAGGGGGCACCGTTCCCAGTCTGATCTTTGTAGAAAAGGTTCAATAAAGGCTTTAATTTTCACTTTGTTCCAGTCGCGTTTCCTGAAGGCGATCCCTTGTATGAACACAAATTCAACTCGGAAGGCGTGGTGGCAAAGGAATGGTCGGGGGAATTACATCCCACTTCTTATTGTGTTTTTTCAAAAAATTTTATTCACCTCCCCCGGCCCGCGGGTTGTGAGTGCTGGTGAGAAAATGAAATAAAGGTCTCTCTCTCTCTCTCGCTCTCTCTCTCTCTCTCTCTCTCTCTCTTCGCCTCCGTGCGTCAGTATCACAAGTAAAAGGAGAGGGATGATGATGATATTGATATTCATAGAGTGATGACCGCGTTCATGATGTGCCTGACATGATTTCCTATTCATCATTTACATCATATTGAAATCAAGCGATGCGGCTTCATGTCTTACAAAATATATGATTATTGGCAAGTAATGTTACAGAATATAAGGGGGTGGGGGGTTACAAATGAGTAACATCATTGCAAATAGCATGATGGTCTATACAACGCGTGTAGTTATTGTTTTCAATGCTTTCTAAGCCCCGTGATTCGTATCTATATCACAACTGATGTGGCGTCTCATTTCAAATCAACAAGACCATTTTACCATCAATAGCCCTTTTTTAATCGTATTTTGGGTTTTTCTAAAGATTGTATTCATATTCATATAGTAAGACAAGAGACGGTCTTTGGGCACTGGCATCATGGGGGGGCACAGGTTTTACTATTATGAATTCAAATACAAATTCAAATTAGGGGAATGAAGTCCTATCGTCTTCTTTCTTGTCCATTTCCTTTTTGTTCTTCCTTTTGTCTCTTTTTCTCTTTTAAAAACAAATTATTTCGCCATTCGATTATAGGGGCACGTGCCTGCGTGCCCAATTAGGTGCGTCATTGTGTATGACATGAATTTTGGCTATATATGCATGATCTAATCATGGATATATACTACTCGAACCAAGATCTAATGTAATCATCGTAATTCATGCATTTACTCAGAAGCGGTGTATTGTCAAAGAATAACGCCGCGGCGAAGATGAGTTGCCAGACCCGGCGATTTAGACTCAAGTGCTCCATGGTCTATGTCCATTTACTGATCAGTACAACAACAAAGATAGTGAATGAGAAGGGAACATAATGAGAATGACTAAGATACAATATTCGTGGAATCAGCAAGAATGAAGGGGGGAAGACGTGGAATAACGCCAAGAGGGAACTTTTAAGTTCCCTCTTGGCAATTAAAATTGCGTATATTCAAACTACAGTATTCATAAAATACATCAGGGCCAGGGACTTCGATTATTTTGAATGAGGGGAGGATAGGGCGTACCACAAAATCTGATGTCAAGTTTTTAAAAAATTCAAAATTCAAAAAATAAATTAATTAAAAATCCGTCCCTCCCCACCCCCTCGTTTTGCAGAGAATTCTGATTAATGTTTTTTTTTGTCCGTGCCACCCCCTGCGCCTGAGAACTCTCTGGATCCGCCATATATTGTTTCCTTATTATTATTTCATCTACATTCTAAAATCGTTTTTGTGTGTTACGTCCTTTGCAAGAAAGTGAGATGTGGGGAGCGTTTCATCAAGCGTTTTGTCAGTGATTTTTTACCAACTGTTATAAGCTACTGAAATCCTTGTATCTGATTGGCTGAGAGCAAATTTGTCAGTAAAAATCACTGACAAAACGCTTTATGAAACGCTCCTCTGGTCGCGCGTGATTGGAAAGAAAATATCCTGATTGCTCATTAATGTTTCTGTACAATAAATCGAATTCAGGAAAATTATTTTGGCATTAAATTACAAGAAAGGTCGTTCTTACCAAAGGTCTTATTAGATTCTTAAAAACTTCATCCCACGTATTAACGAGTCTAATCATGAAATTAAATCAGTTTCTGAGGCTGCTTCCATATCGATATTGGAAAAAAAAAATCATATTCATTCATGTATTAAAAATATAGCATTGGTGAATCCGGGGAATAATTATGTTTGATTCCGTTTACTGAATCGTCATGCTCTTGTTATGTGGAAGGGTTTTTGTTCTTGAATTTATATGAATTTATTTTCAAGACAATGCTAATGATTACGTTGGCTAATTTAACAACCCTGCATGCAACCTTGTTTGCTTTATTAAATGAGTTTAAATGTGAAATTTTCTCTCCGTGTATAGTGTTATATACATGACTTGTAGGGTTTTTTTATCACTGAAACTATAATCAACCAAGATACTTTTACATTATTATCTCCGAAAATCCGTCTTCAGATAAGTCCTCAAGAACATGGTGTTCATGTGCTCACGGTGGACAGCTTATCGTGTCTCTGGGTGGTGATTGGGGATTCTGGAACATAATAGGTTATGGTAATGATAATTCACAGCATTTATGTGTCGCCTTATTCCCTTATACCATTCTTTAAAAGGCACAGAAACTGCTAAAGATTATATGTACTGATAATGTAGTTTGTTAAAACATGTATTCGACATAAATTCAGCATTATTCATAGAAGTCTCATTGATGATGGAAAAATACAAGCATAATCCATTCATGGATTTACAGATTTATCATTTTACAATTTTTTTTTCAGAGGAAGGAGCCCAAAGAAATATACTCAAGTGTCATTTTCAAATTGTCGAAGAATAAGATTAATGCTATATAACATTTTTTTTACACAAAAGACATGGCGACGCTGGTATTGTGCTTTTGGAAAAAAAAGCTCTTTATTGTTCTCTGCTGTTCTGTACGTTTTGCTTTTGAATCATCGTTACATGTGTTAACATGTCTGAAAGATACGGTTTTTATGAACAAATGGCGTATCCATACATTATACTGTTATAAAGGTGCAGAATCCTCAAAAACGGGAGACGTGTAGACCCATTACAAATTGTAACCACTTTTTTGCAGGGCCTTCAACTTCGAACAAGGGGGTACATGTACCCCCTTGTTCGAAGTTGAAGGCCCTGCAGGTGCACCTGCCGGCAGAAAAGTAGATACGGGAGACCTCCCACTCCCACCCCCCCCCCCCCCCATCATCAATTGGCGGAAAATGGTAATGGAAATCAGAGAGAGAGAGAGAGAGAGAGAGAGAGTGAAAGAAAAAGGGGGAAAGAACGTGAAAAGAAGATGATGGGACCACTCCCGCAATGATGTCATCCCCTACCCCCCCCCCCCCCCCCGAGTGGCTTCACCCATTCCTACCCCACTGCCTGCAGACTAAATAGGCCGCTAGCACTGATTGTTGTTGTTTTTTTTTAGTTTTTACGGCGCTGTCATTCAAAATATGAATATTTACGCCATCTCAGTTGCGTTGTTAAAACATAAGCCTTTTTATGACTTAATTATATATTACTTTGTTTTTCTGTAGCACACAAAGCCTTATATATTATATAAGCTGAGAGGAAACAAGAAAAAAAAAGGGGTAGGATCCTTACAATATACAAGGCCTAAATTGAGAAGAAAATTCGCAGCGCGCGCAAGCTTTGGTACACCTGTCATACGCCTGTAACTGAAAGTTAACACCTCCTCGCCCAAAAGGCAAAATCTTGCCAGTCCGACTCGGTACTTTGAGCAGACTTCTCGGTTTAGCTTGACCTAGGCAACTCAGAAGCCGCGTGGAGGCGCTCTATTAGTTCGTATAACGACAGATGCGAATAATTTCACACGAAAGAATTCATTTTTTTAAAATTGATATTCATTTTTAAACACTTGGGTAAACCCCAGTTCAAGGCGGGAGAAGTGCAGTGCAATACATAAAATAACAAATATAATACATTTATTCAGTTTTTGAAATGGCCAAATCTGGCGCATTGATATACGCAAGTCATTGTTATGTCTATTTGGCAATATGAAACCATATCTGTATCAAATTATTATAACTTGTTTGCATTTTTACATACAGAACTACGAAAATATATACACGTACAGCAACAATAGCACAGTGGAATTTAGGAAAAAGGAAGCATGAATTGTTACACATGAAAATACAGGTATTTATTTAGATTATGCTGTGTATCAAATAGCTTGGCATTGAGCTAAATATAGTCACACAAAGGTCCCCTCTCCTCGAATAACTGAGTCACTGACCAACGGATTCCTTACACCAAGAAACAAATATATTTGATGATTACCAATGTAATTAATGAACGTGACAATATATCATAATGTGTAATTTTAGTAAACGAATGCTCGTTTGCTAGCTACTTTTCTAAACCAGTGATCGCACTTATGAAAAGAATGTAACATGAAACAAGGAATATATTCCAATTTTGGTCTCAACGTTACACTGTAAAAACTAAAGTGCTACTTTAAGGGGCATGTATAGTGACTGCACCTGAAATGCTGTTTATAGCACTTGTAGTGTGCTAATGTACCAGCCAAAAAAAATATGTGACCGTGGCGAGCCTCGAACCAGGTTCCGCTGATTGAGAGGCGCTGACGTTACGGATGGACTAACGAATGCTTCTTGCAACCAGTTTAGTCATGGGAGTCAAGTAGATAACATGAACTATGCGGTGTCGTAAATTCACTATGTAACAATATGATCTGCTCTAAATCGTACGATGTGAGTTAGTCTAGCGGTAATGCCAGCGATTCTCGATCAGCCGACCCTGGTTCGAGGCTCGCCAAAATCACGATTTTTTGTTGTTGAATGTTTAAGGAGCCGGTCCAGCTCCCGTGAAAGTGCTGAAATAGCACGCTCTGAGTGCAGTCCCTATATGCATGCCCTCAAAAAGTGCTATATACAGCACTTAAGTTTTTAGAGTGTATCATCACGTGTCATATTCGTCGTCAAAATGGTAATTGATTGTTATTAGAGCTTATTTGATTTGGTTGAGTCAAGTCATCGGCAAGAGGAAAATACATGTACATGTAGTGTAGAAAAATAATGAATGAAACATCAACATCGCACAGACCAAAGTCAGAATTGATGGAGTCAGCATAACGCTTCGGTTAATCTACGAACTCTGTCGACTGCTCTCACACTGCCAGTCACGAGTGCTTAAAAGGTTCACAGATAGTACAACACAAAACATAAAAATGCCATGACCCCATTACAAGATGCATCTTTTCGGTCAGCATAAATCCCCTCATTCAGTATTTTCATTTTGCTGTGTCGCTCTCTGACGTCATACGTATTATGAGAAGACAAGAGAAATCAGAGTTGCGATTATCTATTGTCAAAATAAACCACAAAGAATCATCATAGTAATGTATTCCTGATCTCTCGATATTACTGACATTCATCCGTTTCTTCCTAAACAATTTGGAATTAATTATTATCCAATATTTTGAATAACTGTATAAGAATACGTCATCTGAATTTCTTTCAGAGCAATATAGAGAGAGCCTAGTTTATCTCATTTTATCTATTTCACTCTAAACTCACATTTAATGAACGTTTCAAAGTGCATAATTTTATTTTCAAAATGCAGTGACATGTGCATGATGTGTACGCCATTTCTACGTTCATCTAAGATTAGATTGCTTGCATCTTCGAAGAGATTAAGTGCTATTAATTGATTGGGTTTTTTTAAACCACGGCTTCGCTCTAGTTAGGAACCGAAAGACAATCTCTTGCACTGATGAAAAATTAAGGATGAAGTCTAAAAATGAAGATGATTGTTTTCTTTTCCTCTTTCAGGTCATATCGGATTCAGACGACCTCTTCTGCTTTCATTGATTTTTAGGTTATTATTTGGATTTCTAAATAAAGAATTAAAGAAAATACATGTATATCGTTCCCTTGACCTGGATGGTATTGCTAGATGGGATGGTAGAATCTCCGATTTGAGAAACTGATTTCATCGATTTTGTTATAAACTGCCATGAAGCAACTAGTATATACCCAATTCACCAACTCGCAAAGAATGTAGACTTCCGTAGAAAGATGAAAAATCAGGTATTTTATTAACCGTTCCACAATATGGAAGTTATCTGTAAATGTTACGTACCAACACTGAAGTGTCCTACTGCATAATGTGTTAAATGCAAGGGGAAAGGAGAGAAAACTTAATGCAAGGTTGCATCTCAAACTTAAAAAAAATGGACGCGGGTTTTGTGTTTTGGTAATTATTTTTTTCAATACAATATATGGTAGGCCTGTATAAGATTCATATCGAGAAAGTTAGCATTAGACCATGCGTATTGATGGCATATATTGTCTCATAACATGCATACATTCAAAGCAAAACTAAATAAATACATGAGGTACAAAAATAACATAACACAATAACATAACTTATAAGGACTTTTAAAAAAATACAGTAAATTTTCATGTACATCGACTGGCGTATCCAAAGTGAGGGTGGGCACGGGGCGTCCCTTTCTCCACTTCACTATATTTTCAGTGTGTTTGGCAGTATAGGCCTACATTTTAACAGTTTGTATAAAAAATACAGTAAATTTTCATGTACATCGACTGGCGTATCCAAAGTGAGGGTGGGCACGGGGCGTCCCTTTCTCCACTTCACTATATTTTCAGTGTGTTTGGCAGTATAGGCCTACATTTTAACAGTTTGTATAGGCTATACAATAATTTTTTTAATAAGAATACCACCCGTTTCCTCTTTTTTTTTTTTTTTTTTTTTGCGTAAGAAACACCTTCAGCATGGCCAACCTCTTAATAAGCTTTATAAATGCTCGCATCTGCGTTTTAGAAACTCATCCGGGAATGTTTGGAAGAGTGTCCTTCAGAGGCTAGGAGTAGACGACTCGTCAATAAGCACAGCTATTACGATGGATCGTGTGGTAGAGGTGAATATTGTATGGTCAGTGGTAGGCCTCATGTTAATTCACAACCACACTCATTTAAACTCTACATCATATTTGATGTGTGGGGACTGCATATGTATAGCACTGTGGCTTACTGCAGACAAATGTGATCACGAATATTTGTATTTGAGGCTCATTGGAAATGGCGAGAATAACATTGAAGGACTGCGAATGGACAACAGGAATGTAAATAACCCGGGGGAGGGGGAACGGGGTATCTGGATATGTTTCGACGGGATGAAACTAAACTTGAATCATTAAAGCCGCCATCCAGGTATGAAGAATAGATAAGGATAAATTGAACCAATACTTAATGACTTGTAATAAGATATGATTTTCATGGTATGGAGGATTACACTTTTAAACAAAATACACAGCAGGATAGTTCAATAATATAGTTTTAAAGACAAAATAGTGGATGAAAATGTTAAAATATTCATCAATACCAGCGGCAGATTGTTCATTATATCTATGTGCCCCAAGAGAGGATGCCTTCTTCCCTAGCTGTATATTTTTATGGTGATGTGACTAAAACCGGTTTTCTTAACTTTTCTTGGAAAAAGCAGGAATCCTGTAGTAACGTAACTTTATGAGGCATAAAAGTACAGAACTCGTCATGTATGTAGCGTAATAAAATCATGCTGGATGAAGTGATGTGAAAAGAGTATGAGGTCAGTGAAATCTAACAAACCACACTCGTTCTAAATGAACGATGACCATGTTTAACTGTCCAGAAGGTCAAGGGTATACGGAATGTGATGGATGGAGCAGCGAAATTCTCTTGGACACTAAATTGTCCTGCGATCAGAGCCCCTGACGTATTACCCAGAGTACCCTGGAATGGTTCAAATATTACATAGCAGAAAATCATCAGAATCTTTCTTTCCTTCACATGTCAGTATGTATTTGAATTTATCTTTATTTCTTTACTTTTTCTTCAATGTGAAATCAATGTGATGGATTATTTTTATCAACAATCAACCTTAAACTGCTAAATTCGTAATAAGATTATGTAAATGAATTGGGAGTTTAAAAATATTTCAGTTATTTATCTGAGTTCATTTGTTGTTGTTATTTTACATTTACTGAAGCAAGGTAGATCGATCAGTGGTTTGATGCAGCTGTTTTTCTATAGGGGCCTTAATGCAAAAGCTGAAGAAATTGCTATGAAGTTTATTAGATATATACCGGGATTATCTTTCAGTTATATCAATATACTGACTACTAAATTTGAATTTTGTAAAAAATCTCACTAGATGTAGCCGAGTTAACATTATGTTAAATTGCATCAGAGATCTATTTTATTGATTTTAGACATGAAAATGTATATGCCTCGCATTGAACAATCATTTTGAATAATCAGATCCCCCCCTGCCTTATAATTTTCTTAATCATGTATCTTGTATTTGTACAACAACCAGTGCCGTATATAGAGAGAGTCTGGCCAACTCGGTTTTAGTTGGGTAGCAACATGGCGTATATTCCTTTGTTATGTAAGCTTGCAACAAAGGAATATGCGCCATGTTGTTTCCCAACTGGAGCCGAGTTGGCCAGACTCTATCTATATACGGCACTGACAACAACCAATGAGGAGAGCCCTCAAACAGTAATTAATATTTCTTTTGGGCAATCCCCAGGAATTGGTTGTTGTTATTGATATTTTTAATTGTATATAATCATGTTATATTATTCCTGGAAATTAAATAAATAAAAAATAGATAAAGTAAATGAAGAGATTCAAATAGAATGTGTCTGGCTTCAACATTAAGGCTATGGCGAAATAGCCATCCTCATTGTTATGAGCATCAACAAAACCAATGTAAAACAAATTTAATATTTAGAATAAATTTAATAGCATTTCTTTGAAGAACTGAATGTTCGTTCGTAATTATAATATTTTCTACAAAGTGCTTTTCAATTTATCAATTATTTCAAGAGCTTTTAACTATGATCGTAACTTGTTATAGATAACAATTTTTATAACACAGGACCCTGTTATAGTCTTTCCTAAAAGCAGATTATACAGGAGACACGAATGAGAGGATGAGAACAAACACAAAACACAAAAAAAAAAGATGAGGAAGATAGAATGTTGCGTATTATGCAAAATGCCTTGCTGCTTTATTGAATTTAATTGGCTCTGCGGTGTGTAAGTGAGCTCCGAAATCTCAGGAAGTATTTCTTTAAGTGTCCCTCAAGCGCTCTCCGGTGTTAAAAAATAGGGAATTAGGATGCTATTAGTTTCCTTGAAGGAATAAAAACATGTGATGCGACCTCCTTTACATCTTTATAGAAAAATTGGTGGTGTTCAAATGCCCCCCTTATCTCTCTCTCTCTCTCTCTCTCTCTCTCCCTCTATCTCTCTCTCTTTCCCTCTTTCTCTTTTTGTGTGCATTGAAAAGTTGGTTTTCATCATTTTCTCTATAATTATGATCTTATTATTTCTATCCTTTTTCCGTATCTCCATCTCATACTCTCTACCCTCCAAATGCTTGTGAATGTCTTTACCTGTTTACTTCCGTTATTTAAGGATATATTTAAATCATTTTTTTTTAATTTATATGTTTTATCAGTTTGAATATCTGCTCTAGTCATGTATATAGATGCCTTTTCATCTAAAATTGCATAGCAAAAGGACATAAGATCAATGCATTAATATTATTAGAATGCATGAATATCAAGTTTGTGAAAATTTGTGCTACAATTTTTATAATGATTTTACAAATTCGTCATGGAAATCAATAGGAGCTACTGTCTTATCTTAATAAAATCTTGTTCTGAAGGGAAACGATTATTGCAGGTAACATGTGGATCACAAAATACAATCTGCTGATATATAGATGCATTTTCATCAAAAATGGCATAGCGAAAGAACAGTCTACTTCTTGGTTCGAATGAATATATGTAAAAACTGGCCTCGCTTGTACTCAAGGGAACGTTATTGCGATGAATTCAACATTTCAGGAAAGGTTGCATTATTTTGCGTCCATCTGAAAATATTCGCGCAGGAGAGCGGAATAGAAAAATCGAAACGTTTTGACGAAGGAAAGAGAAGAGAGAAAGATATTGATATATCTGTTATTTGCAATTGGCTACTCCGATTCCCTTATTCTTGCCCAATTGTTAAGCAGCCCAATCACAAGTTGATTTAATTAGCTAGCCATGAACTGAATGCTTCGATGGCTAGATGTGATTGTGCAAATGCAAAATCAACGTGTCTTTAGTTCCTTCTTTTCCATTCCCTAATGGTCGGCTGTATGGAAGACAGTTTGTATAATGTTTCTCCCTTTTTTAAATTTCTGACCGACTCCTCTCTCTTTCTCTCTCTCTCTCTCTCCCTCTCTCTGTAGGTTCTTACTATGTACCTCACTCTCCTTCCTTAGCCCACTCCCCCCTTGCCCCCTGTCACACCTCTCTCTCTCTCCCTCTCTCTCTCTCTCTATCTATCTGTCTATCTCTTTCGCTTCCAATCTCGATGATATTTGATTCCCTCCTTATCATTATTTCTTCCCATAATATTTTATCCCTCTCTAATTGTAGATATACATTGATGTGCGTTTTTCAAAGTTTTTGACCCCAGTCCGAACTGGGCGTGCGTACGCCTGTAATCCAGCTAACAGTGGAAGTATAAACTGATGCAGCGGACCCAGGTTCGAAACTGAGTCACGTCTTTCGGATGGTGACATATCTGATTGATACCCGTCTGTAAACAACACAATTACACACGTAAGTCCACGCTGATCTTTCTCCATCGGGAAATTTTGATTGTTGTTTGAAAGTCTTTATTCTGAGAGGTGTTTGTAAACACATCACTTTCATGTTCTTGAAAATTATAGTAAAAATGTAAGACAATTGCTTATTATTTCCAGTCCATTCATCTTAAAGGGGGGGGGGGGGGACTCCAATTATTTCATTATTGCAATTGTTGTGCAAGAGTAAGGATACGAGTTGCCAAACGTAAGTACATAAAATAATAAGTCATTCGATCTTAAACGTTTTATTTCAGATTAAACTAAAAGCAACATTTTCAAAAGTGTTTAATTTGCTTTCATAAACGTTTAATTGCAGATGACGTAAAAAGCAAAATTTTCAGAAGAGTTTAATTTTTGTATGCAATACAACACCAGTTCACGGAATTGCAAATGCATTTTTAAAGATGATAATTTACATCCTGCTTTTGCGAAGTGATGCTTCATTAAACTTACAGAGGTAATCAACATGTCAAAACGACACATGAATTTGACTACTAGTATAGAATATTGTAGCTAAGCCTGATGAAACCCACCATTTATTAATTTTGATAATAATATTAATAATAATAATGATGATGATATCAATAGAATAATGATAAAGAACAAAGTGATAACAATAATAATAATAATCATCATCATCACTATCATCAAAGAATCCAACCAAACAACTGAAAGTCCTTCTATAAGGTACAAAAATGGAACAAATACTAAGCTTTATAGGACATGTTTTATCGATGCAAATAAAAATCAGTTTCGATTTTCTTGACTTTGCCCCTGCACTTTTCAAACCAGCCTGATAGATTTTCCAATTTCCAGCAGCTGTGCTATGCATTATAACGAGGCACTTTAAGAAGATCAAGTGGCACTTCATACAGTGTTGATGTCATATAGGCAGAATGGCGTCATTTTATATAGAAGCCTTCAGAAACAGGGCATCACTGTGTCTTGTCATCTCTGTATCACCATATCCTATTAATTTTACCCCGACAAAAAAATCAAAGCTAGGTTTCCGAGAAAGACCTGATTAGAATCATCCATGTTTAAAGTGTTTATTTTCACTCCATCCGAAATGGGGGTCTCCGATGATGAAAAATATTTCAAAGAGGAACACTTGTCACCCCTTAAAATCATTAAAGTCAAAAGCATTGGCGAGGTTGATCATTCAGCCTCTTAAAAGCCACTCAAAAGCCCTCGGTGCTTGGGCAAAAATCAATATGAAATAAGTACTATCCTCCTTCTAGGTAGTATTGACATTTTTGGATCGGGAAGGAATATCCACCCAAAGTATTAAGGATATTAGTCAACAGTAAAAACAAGCACTGAGTGAAATATGTCTCTCTAGAAAAATAAGGTTGTAGGCATTTTGAGCATTTCCTTCTTAAGTGCATTACGAAATGCGCTAAGAAAAAAGTAAATACAAAAGAAGCAATCTTCCCTTTAAGAACACTACCCTTTTTGTCTGAAACTTTCCATTTTAAAGCAATTCAAAGAAGATGTTTGTTTAATCAAAGAAACTTGTATTTTTTTTACTTTAGATAAGTTGTAAACATATTTAACAGATATCATCATTCCAGCTCTCTATCGCTAGCTGGTGTCAGACTTGTAAAGGAGAATAATTAAGAACACATTGGATAAAATTGATTAACACCATGCAGGTTTTTAACGTTCCAATGATACATCAAAATTATATTGAAGTAAATCGACTGCTGTATTTTATCAAGTCCCCCAATTTGTATTTTAAAGTATATTTCTTTCTCACAACCATATTTTTCTTTTTATTTCTTTTGTTATGTATGCTTCTTTCTCTCTCTCTCTCTCTCTCTCTCTCCCTCCTTTTTTTGCTGTCTTTCCTCACCTCTCGGTCTCCCCTCCTTCTTTCTCTTTAAAACAAATCAAAACCGAGATATGATTACATTCTTCTTGTAAATAAATTTAAATGAATGCAGTGAGTAATGACTTCATATCTTCTTTAGATGTAAAATGATTGAAGAAGTGAAAAGATTACCCAAGACAATTCGCTTTGATGATAAGTCACTTTCTTATTTTTAGTTCTTATCGCTGGTAATATCATTTTTACTCATTATGTAGTATTGCCACTTTTAGCTAATTGGCTATATTGCATAATTTAGTTTTGTATCTAATTACTATGCAACATAAGTTCTCCCATTTCCTTCCCATTTTTTTCTTTTACTCTTTATTCCTTACTATCTCTCTGCTTCATTTTCATTCCCCTTTTCTCCATCACATTTATCTCCTTTTCATTCGTTCTTCCCTTTCTCTTCTCTCTGTTTCTTTTGTCTCCTATTGCACGCACATCCCATCACTTCTGTAAATATGACGTTACAAAGTACGTACGGTTTCGATACACAACGGAACTTACAAGTATATTGCTGGTAAATCTTCTCTTGGATGTAATCCTATATTACATGAATGTTGTATATACATGTTTGTTATTCTCCAGTACCCTCCATTTGTACAAAATAATCAAGGAATGAAAATAAAGCAGGAAACAAAATACATAATTGAATAACGGCGGAAATATAAAGAAAGTAACGTTCCTTTCTATATGAACTCAAGTTTAGCTCTTGCAATCATGTTACTCATAACCTCATTTTTTATTTCAATTCAACACTTTATACAACTCTTCGTAAAAATAAACACATCTCCCTGACCTTACAGCAAAAATGCATTTTGTTATTATAATTATGTCAAAATATTATTGTTTTTCTCACTTACCCTCTTCCCTTTAATATAAAATTCATGGTAAGGGCATAACAATATCTTGTTTCCAAATAGCCTCAAATAGTATTGCTCTGTTTTTTCTCTTTCGAAAATAAGGGGAAACCCGCAGGATACTGGGTAAGATACTGGGTAATTTTGTAAAGGACGTGAGATCGATTTCTGAAGAGCATTTTCTTTCCATTAGTAGTACCTGGTCATGTTACTGTCATCAGAATACACCTATATTGTAGCCTGAGGGAAAGTAAATGCAGTATACATTATCCCCTACCGTCAATAAATGTTAGATTTATGCTAGCAGACATTTACATCTCAATTGTTTGACACAATTGAATTATATTACGATGACAAACAAATTTTCAACGTTTTAATGTTTTCTTTCCTTTTTCTTCTGTTGTTTACCCTGCTAAGCTATGATATGCGAGAAACGTGACGTCAAATTATACTTCGATTCTTATTATTACATCATGAACTGATGAAAATTTCATAAGAAATTTTTTTCCGGAACACCTTACGCATAATATTGTACCCTTCAACTTTCCCAGGGATGGGGGCTGTCGACTCTTGCCAAATATAAACTTACCGACTTTTATATTTAACAGCAAGCGAAGCGAGCAAATAAAAATATGTGAGACTTTTGTACGGCTACAGGCACTGGTAGTGACTAATATAATTCGATTCCTAATTTCTTCTTTGAAGTTTATTAGACACGGTATATGAAATCACACGCAGAAATGACAACCGCATAACCCGAATATGAGAAAACGGTTGCCCGAATATTGGTACATATCATTTTATTTTTAATGGGAACTATATCCCCACCCCCTCTCCTTGTACGGCTATCAAAAACATTAGTGTTCAATAAAAAGCGGCGTCTGTAGATATCGCTTTCTTTCTTCGTCGTATCTCATGCAGTTTTCAAGTAGTACTTAACCTAGTATGTGACTATAGCATGCCTGAGGGAGGAATAAAACGGCATACATCTTTGAGTATGGTAATGGTAATGGTAGAACAATATCAGTTTCTTTTTAAATGTAAAATCACCGAGAGGCAGATAAATTATCTATTTGCTTGGATAAGAGAGAAGTGGTTTGTTGGAAGTCATAAACATCACAATCCCATTATATGCCGTTATCATGAGGTAGAGGCGACTAGATGACACCAAATTCAATCAGTTTTTGTATATAAATGTACATTATTGAGCTGTAATTTTGATTTTAAAAACAATTTAAGGGGTTCCCAAATAATGGATTCTTAGTCTCTTTTTCCTACCCTCTTTTAGCTTATATAACAATTATTATGATAATTCTTCCTTTAGGGAGACAATGCATGGTATTGTATATCAACACAGGCAAAAGCCAAGTTATTGTTGTTACTTGCTTGAATCTTCATATTCCATATTACACATGTTACATGTACACAATAAAGCAATGAAAAAGTAACAGTTAGTATAAGCGTCCAAAGAACAAGTGCTGGTGGCTAAATGGTCTAAAGTAGTAAAGTAAGTCATATATTAGTTGACTAATGAGAAGTGCTATGTTAAAATGATATTGTTCCTGATTTAAGCACTGAGTTCGATATTGATCTTTGTAAATGCACCTGTTGTCATTTTTGCTGCGATCAAATTAAATAAACGTTTTATTCAAAGTTTGTTCATTCTCTTCGCACCGTTTTCCTAGAAATTGATTGTTGATTGATTGATTCATTGAGTGATCGACTGATTGATTAATTAGTTGATTGACTGAGTATTGTTCAACCAGGCTAATCAGAGAGTGTAAAATGGACTAGATTATAGTATTTATAGAGGTATACTCTATTGAAATTTATTCTGTTTTCATTATAGAAGGTAATCTACCCCAATAATCCGCCCATCCTGATATAGAAGGATTTTGAGATGATTCCGGACCTATAATTGCAATGCATTCTCCTGCAATCAATGAAAACTTGTTAGTTTGCCTGATCGTTCCTGAAATATGAACTCCGAACGTTTCAAGTTTTTAGAAAGTGCGCACTTATTTCATTATTCCTTCGCTGAAATAAGAAAAGGATACCAAATTACCAGTTGAACTTCGTTGAAAGTTCCACTTCCAACTGTGTCCGATAAAGAATATTTTACGGTAAAGATATACATGTTGGTATTGAACTCATGAGCAAAGCATCATTTTGCTTTGTCAATAATGGATGCATTCTTAACAAAGGTTCGGTCGATCATTATGCACCCTAGAAATGTCTTTCAATAATATTAATATTAATGAAACAAATAATGATAATAATAATAATAAACCGTATTTGTATAGCGCATATCACTTTTCAGTCCCTATGCGCTTTAGAAAATAGGGAAAGAGGTAAAGAATTAAGGAAGAAGCAGACAAGCAGACAATGATAGAAACATAGAATTCAATTCAAATACCAAATTGACATAAACTTAACCGAAACCTTAAGTAAAACTACTGTTGAACAAATGAGTTTTCATTCTGTTTTTTTAAACTGGTCTACTCTGACTGCCTCCTTTACACCATCAGGTATACCATTCCATAGTTCAGCTGCTGCTACTTGGAATGAGCGAGCTCCATATGAATTTGTTAATGCTTTAAGAATTTTAAGTAAGGACTTACACTTTGATTTCTAGATAATTTAAGGGAGGCTGTGAAATAAGCCAACGTTCTGCTCAGTTTTGATATCTAAATACAAGAAATCGAGTCCGATAATAATAAAAACATTTCTAAGATTAAAAATAGGTCACAATTTGATGCGAGAAGAGGCTGGCTGATTGGGTGTCGAAATGGAATCAATCACTTATCATTTGTCGAGTTTGAATCAGTCAATTTAACTTCTGGAGCAGTACATCGATATCATTTGGCAACTATAACATGGTAAAACATGTAATGGCATAGTGTTAGACTTCACTATGGAATCTTTCATTTGCACTGAATACATGCTGTCCAACTTTTAAAAGAAATCTATTTTCGATTTCATCATCCTTTAGGCAGTATATCAAAAATAAATTTCTAGGTCACTACATATAAAAACTCTAATTATTTGATGGACGCAAGTCACATAGTAAGAAATATGGAAAATAGAGCATGTATCTATTAATGTGTGTTGTTTTATCAATTATCTGAGCTGAGCAGATGACAAAGTTACAAAAACTGATCACTTACTTTTGAATGACTTCTTATTTTCATTTATGTTCTGATTTGTCGTGTTTGTGTTGAATAATGAGTATTTCTGTTAAATTCTCTTGATATTACGGACACTTTTAGTATGTATAAAATCAGTATTCCATCTACCTGAAGAGATTCTCTTCTGACTGTTGAGCTCATGATGGAGTAAATAGAGTTAATATGAAAATAAAGACATGAATTCATTATAGGTGCAATGTAACACGTTAAAGATATATCCTTTCTTTTAATATACAGATACTTGTACATTTGACATTACAGCTTAGTTCGAACATGAAAGAACTTTTGCACAATGAAAAAATCAAATTAGCTCGTTAACATAGTACTACGAAATTGAGTTATATATCAAGCAACTGTCGGAAAATTTAATCAATCAACGTTTTCAGCATGTTTGTTCAAACGCCATTATATATCAAGAAATGTTTTTACAGATACTCGATGATAAACCGTACGATTGAATTTGAAGTACTGCATACATTCTTTTCAAAAAAACATTACTTCCATAATTGTCTAATTCAAAATATCTACTATGTTGAACTCTTTTGATGATTTCCTTCATCCTACCATGTTATCAAGTCAGCCTTTACTTCACTTGTTATGATACCAATGCAGGGTACGGATTAGATCACCTGTAAAGAATTTTGTAACGATCGGAACATTCTTGATGAAATAAAATCTCTTTGATATCATATTTTGATTTGCCAAGAAATTATTATTAACAGGGACAGTTATTATCAAGTACGGAAGAATTAAAACCCAATGAAATTTAATTACTCTTCTTTTAACAAAACGATAACAAAATATTCACTAGTTTGATTATGCAATAAAAATGGGTAATTGTTTCATTATCAATTATTTCCATGAATTCAAATATTTACCACTTAAGCCAAGGAGAGAAGGAGAAAGCATCAGAGAAAAAACTTTTTATCAATATTGATAACTATTAAGCAAACCACTGTTCAAAAACAGAGCGCAGTTTATCGTTATTTTGTTATTTACAGACTCACACATAATATACAAAGAATGAATATACATACGTAAAAGCCAGGATCCATTTATGAATACTCATTTAGAAGGCCCAAAAGAAAGAAGTAAGAACGACCAATTAAATCCTTATACTGACACGTTATGTTTAATCTCCATTCTCCCTTCCTTTCATGTAATAAACCTTACAAAAATATATGATACATAACCTATTCGAAAAGAATAACATGAGTATACTACACCGTCTTAATACCCGTCTTACCTAATATATTACAAGAACCGGTAATGTAAAATACCCATCCACCAATGATATACAAGGGTTTTCGTGAACGAAAAGTTGAAAAAGCAACATAATAGGATTCCACTAGCTGAACGTCAAAATGTATATGAATTTTGACTTTCTTCTTTATCTATCGTCATTCAAGAAACAAAGATTAGCCATTCAGGGAGTAATTGCATCACATTCTCTCTATCTCAAACCACTTCTCAAGACTGATTCAAAATATACAAAGTGACACAATTTCAAGAGAAATAAAGCAAAATCCATTAAATGAATGAACACAGAGTAATCAACATTTCTTTCTTCTTTCTACATTATGATTTAAACTAATATATGCCTTATATGCATCTGCGTATAGTGTGTGCCTTAATGATACACAGCACATTGATAGACGATATACATGATTTTTAAGCACGGCTCACACGAGGCGACATTTTGATTGCGTCAGTATAGATGCGCTAATCGAGCCTGTTAAGACAATTAACCCATACCACACTCACTAAACGTATTGTTTGTACTGTTCATTTTACAAGTATTCAACAATTTCTAGATTTTATCTTTGCCGATAAGTAATGATAATAATAATGATAATAAACGATATCACTCTTCATGACGCTCAAAAGACCTGACAAGTCACTGAGGCAGTCCTTAAGTCAGTATGATATTATGACACCTCCTGCGAGGCGGGCTGTAGATTTAAAGAAAACCTTTTTGACTGTATCAGTTACTAACCGCAAGGGTATCTGTTTTTGAAATCTCAATTTACGCATAATTATACTCGAACGCGAAATTTAAGCTTTGTAGGTGGAGTTAGATTGTTTGAAAATATTGATATTTCATGCGGAATATCATCTGATCATACTGCATATTTTGTTTTGTTGATTTTTTTTGTTGATTATTCTCACTGGAAATAATTGATTTTTTTTTTAATGTGGCAAGTAGGTTGAATCTTTTGGGAGAATGCAGAAATATTGACAGGTCATTTCATTACTAAAATCTTAGAATATTGAAAAGTTGGAGTGTATTTTAGAATTGAAATATAACTTTGTGAGTTGTGACACTGTTCGATGAGTTTTAGATTTAGCTGCAGGCTGTCATTCGCTGTTGCTCTTAAAGTAGAGATGTACGCAGGTGATGAACACATCAGAGCAAGGCACATCATAAGCCGGTAGTGATACAATTCATGTGTTAAGGTGAGAAATAACAGACAGACGAGAGAATCTAAGACTGTTTTGAAAGGACATCTGCTTCCGACGAGGACATATTATCTGCGTAGTCGTTGTAGATGAAAGTGTACCAAGTCCAATACATCACATGACGATAGCTAGCTCACTGCAGTCAGCTGTACCCTATAGCCCTCTACATCGGAGTTTTTAATGTTACAAGATCCTTGATCGTAGAGTTTCACTGAACCCACCTTTATTGGATGCGAATAATCAAACCAGAACTCAATACGAGGGGTTTTGTTTTTCAACCTTTCAACCTACTATTTAATGAACTAAAATTGTTTATGGGCGGTACTCACAAAAAGTGTGAGTTTCAGTCCGGTTAGAGCCATGACGTACAAAGTGAATGTTAAGAAACGTAAAGCTATAGTTTCATGTTACGCGTAAAAGCATTACTTTCGCTACCACTTCCTAAAAAGGCATCTGACTCCTGATGGGGTGTTGAGGGGTTTCGAATGGGGGTCTGGGAGGGGTGCGCGTTATACTTTCTGACACCTATGGTTGGTAGAGCAATGAAACGTCCTGTTGCAACCATGACAATCGGCGTTGCTCGAGCATGATCGCCCCTCGATACTCTTGTCGCAACCCTGGATGATGAGAATAGCGCATAGCAGAGAAAGAGAGAATGATACAGAAAATGAGAGAGAAAGAAAGAGAGAGAGAGGGGGAGGGAGCGGGCAGAGAGGATAGGGGAGGAAAGGGGAAGAAAAAGAAAAAGAGGGAGGTAGAGAGAGGTGGAAGGGAGAGAGAAAGAGGAGGAGAGGGAGGGAGAGGGAGAAAGGGGGAACATTCAAAAAATATTATTCAGGAGATGGACTTTGTTTGGAGCTGTCTGGAGAACTTTTGAAATTAAACGGAAATTGAGGGCCTATAAGAGATAGCGTGTACTGTACTAACCATCAGTAATGATTGACTTCCCTAATTTAAATGAATTTGGAGGGAAACTAAGATTTTTTTAAATATATTTTATATCTGATCATATTTGCAAGCTATGAAGTTATTTATAAATGAATATATCTTCCTAATATACGAGGCAGAACTTTTCTGGTTTAATATTCATTTCGTAGAAGAGCTTCTCATTTTCATATTTATGCAAAGAGTTATCTACAAAATAAAATATCAAAGTAGTACTAGTTTCTTTATCCCAAAAAAGAAAAAAATATGATGATCTTATCGCTTTAGTTCAGCTCCTGAAAAACCCTCCTTAATGTCGGTATATTGACATGCAAGAATTTTTTTTTAATGTCAGGTATCTTTCCCATTTATAGCTTTCAAAAATCGATCATGACATTTTAAAAGTGGAAGGACATTGAATGCTTGGAAATATTAAAGACCAAAATAGAGGTTAAATTTCCAACTGAGGTATAATTATTAGTATTATCTTCCACTTACCCGTTTCCTGTCCCTAAACAACCCCCACATATCTGCAAATGCAGCTGATGATGAGGATGATGATTCTGTGTCGATTGGATCTTGGTCTTGAGTAGGTTGAGGGTAGGGAACGAAAGACATAAACCAACCATCGGATGTCTCATCAGGAGTGTCATCGGAGCTGGAGACAAAAGTTCCAAACCCGTCTGGTCCCAGAGACTCTTCAACGACATGTGGAGCTTGTCCAGGTACAATGTGAATGGCTTTGCTGGTTCCACCTGCTGCTCTACTGTTTCCTCCAAAGCCTTCATCTTCTGCTGGAGTATGATGAACCGGTTTGAAAGCACCCCAAGCTCCAAAACCACTGTCTTCGACGGTCTTTGTCCCTATGGCTTTGATAGGTCCTCCAAAGACTCCATCTGGACCCGTATCTTTAGCAGGATTCATGGTACCGTGGGGAACCCAAGGACCGAAACCATCCCCATCTTGGTCTGCTGGTGGAGGGGCAGGTGCTTCCTCTACGGGAATAAACGTACCCTCGTTAGGATTGACCTCAACTGGTGGACCAGGGTGAAATGCTTCCCACGTTGGTTTATGATGCCGATTGGTTGGTTGCTTATGTACTGGTGGTAAAGGGAATGGTAGAATCTCTCTAGCAGCCTTGTGGGAACCAAATGCGAGCTCACGAAGAGAGGTGGGGTTAAGTGGATGCATGATGGCGTTCTTATGCGCGCTAGAAGGGTGTTTATGGTGCTTGAAAGGCGATGCGGTATGTTTCTTGGGGTGCAGTGGACGAGAATCTACGGTGGAGAAGCTACACTGCCAAAGTAAGACTATGGTCAGAAGAATTAGTGTTCTTGTTACAGCTTCCATTTTAGTTATGTTCCTACTCGCGTAACAGGATCTATCTTACACAACTAAGCTGACCTTCCAAAGATTGGTGTGTCCTTCTCTACCTCCTTTCTGCCACTACAGGAATCTGCACATAAGACAAAAATAAAAATGGAAAAAATCTTAATAACCAAATGACACAGCAAAATTATACACGATTGACATGATTGAGAATACAAAATATCACAGGACGAAACAAAATAATGCAATCATCATTCTTACAAGCCTAAACATGTATATTGAAGAGATACTATTCCAATAATTGAGTATGTAAACAGTGGAAAAAACTTCATAATACTTGACATCTTCGTTCATGCGAAGAGTCGTCTTCAGTCGATAAGCAATAGACCCATTTTACACTACGGATCAAACACTGCGCTATTCACGTGCAGTGTAACATCGCGATGTCGGTCACTAAAATCACGTAAATCATGTAAATGAGCCTATGAGAACTCTACAACTGGTTCTTTTAGCCCCCCCCCCCCCCCCCCCCCCCATTTTAACTCTTGCTGTTCCAGAGCCTTTGCATGAAGCAGTTCGTCTTTTTCGACTTATAGGAAAGGCCCAGCATGTTAATAGATTCACTAATTATATTTTAGTTATATTATATTTCATAGCAATCTTGAATACATGTATATAAATACAAAATGATATAGGAAGGATTAATTGACCATATACTTTTTGATTGACGATGTAACAGCTTGCAATAACTTCGGTGTTCATACAAGAACTAAGAGCACTCAAGATGGTACTCCTTCACAATGTGTCCGTGTCGCCATCGCCAAGAGATTTTAAAGTAGACCAGAAAATAGTATTCCCTGAGGGAAGGTATACTGCTATCTTTCGTATCTTTCGTATTCGTCTCCACCTTCTGTTGTTATCATACTGCTAGAGACTATTCGCATGTGCAAAGTACATAATTGATAAAATAATACTAAAGACAGATGACCATTTCCTAAACATCAATTTACTATAATGAATTAAGGAGATTTAACAATTAAAATAACCAAGAAATACTTTTATCAGTTATATTTGCATGCAGACCATATAAGAAACGAAATGTTTTATATGAGTAGTCTGTTTATTTTCAAATTATGCTCAATCAAACAAGCAACCCTTATTAAACCTTCGCTGAAATTAGATAAACATCAATTTGATTCGAAAAATCAAGAGAAAGATTCATTGTATATGGTACTTTTTAGTTAATTACCTGCCCGGAGAGTCTCGGATTCCGACGAACTCTTTTCTCTTATAGATTATTTTTGTCTTGTTTTGTTTTGTTTGTTAGCCATGTTTGTTTACCGGAAGTTTAGTCATTACTTTAATTAATGGTCTCTGTTTGGACAAGTTCGATACCACAGTGACGAGATTTCATAATAAACGTGCACTCTGCGTTCCCACTTTAATTGACGTTGGCGAGGAAACCTCACTCTTAATTGTTGTTTTAGAGGAGACTGTATCTCCGTCCATAGTATGTGTTTGATGAACTTTTCATTTCCAGGACACGTTCATTCAACTTTTCACCCTTTTTCATAGCATTTATATCAAAATTGTAAAAAAAAATAATAATAAAAATTAAAGGAAAGAAATCTCGGATTATTTTTAAGCAGTACACATGATATGTTACCAAACACTGTCTCCTCTGGCATTCATTACTAATCAGTAGAAGTGCCATAAATTGCCGAGGCATTCCCTCCAACCAGGTGATATAGTTTTGCACTACATCAGTAGTATATCACCACGCATTACATTTAAAGCACAGGAGCATGACAAAACATTTTTCATATTATAATCAACAAATTCTGTCACATTTTTTAAAGATTTAGTTGAAAATTATCATATAACGCATCAATTCGAAAGGGCTGCCAAGTTACTTTCTTCTAATCTAGAGAAGTCATGAAGCTGGATTTGAAGGGGCTACATTTTGCTAGTTTTATTTTCTTTCATTCGAATTTGTGTAATTAAACCCGACAAAATCATTAAGAAAAAAATAAAACATTGTCCGTTGAAAGCTTCTTTTTAAGAAACGAAGTGACTTCCTTTTCAAGAATATTTTTCAGAAGTCTTACGATTTGCCGTATACGGAGAACAGGTTTTATTTCTGTTAACAAAACACAAAGATGAAAATATTGTGAATGTTTATTACCGTACCTTAAACACCGCTTGACGTTTTTTCGAAAACTAATTAAGTGGTGTTAATGATACTTGTTTGTCTGTGAATTAAATGAAGATAAGCTTTATTGTACGAATGTATCGTTTGAATATGTGGGCGTATATCCCGTTGGGATATTGCCTATTTAATTTACTTGCTTACCCCTTGATCAAAATAAGGGAAATCTAGTTCTTATTTCCAAACTAAAGAAATTTAAAAATTATTTAATTAATTCTTTTTCCCTCCGTTGGCTTTTGATTCTCTGACCCAATTATTGATACTTCGATTACTTTTTTCATACAAGATAAGTCAGAATTAGAACTATGCTGAGAATTGGGAATAGTACCATTTAATTATATCACTGTAGTTATCTGGGGGGGGGGGGGTTCTCTCTCTCGTGCTCTCTTACTCTGTGTGTGTGTGTGGGTGTGTGTGGGTGTGTGTGTGTGTGTGTGTCTCTCTCTCTCTCTCTCTTTCTCTCTATCTATTTCTATCATATCATTTTATTTCGCATTTCAGTTTGTTTTATCTTAAACACATTGGTGATAATTTTGCAATGATATGTTACTAATATCTGTTAAAATATATCCCCGTTCACATTATTCATGCATTTTGATAATTTTGTATAATTATTATAGGAAATCTCATGAATACAATTCCAAATCTAAAGCGTCGTTATTGAAAGAGCTGCAAAGAAGACAAAATATGAATATGTAAGTGCAATAGAAAAAAAAAGAGAAGAAAAAGAGAGATGAATAAAAATAGATTGGAGGAATGCTCCAGAAGATTTACAGAAACAGAAATAGAGAAGGTCTTTTCCATTATCAACTTAACTTATCTGCTTTCAGGAAAAGGTGCAATCTTACAGAAAAAGTAGGTCTGCCTCATTGGTTCGGAGAGATCATATTATGTTAGCTTCAGCCGCCACTCTATCTCTCTCTCTCTCTCTCAAAGCTCGATGACACATATTGACTCCAGCTACATGCAGTGGATCTCACTTGCCATGTAACGTAATGGCAATAATGAATAGGGTATACACAATGGACAATCTCTCTTTACAAAAGGTATACGTTCACACGTAGAGCGATAGCATCGATGTTATCGAGGTGTCGATGCTATTTTGGTGAAGACCAGATAGTGCCGAGACCAAACGCTGTCTGAACGCAGATAGTCACGAGATAGAAGCGAGTTTCCAAACTATTCTTGCAGCGAGTTTAGCAGGAGTAAATCTCAGGATCCAGCGACAAAGCATCGACGCTTTGCGGTAGACCACCCACCGCGCTTGTGACTATTTTTAATGTGAGCGCAATCCCTGCTATCTTCACTCGTTGCTATTGTAATTCTGTCTGTTTCATGTGGTGCTATAATATAATGCAATGTATGTATTCATGTGATGTACCCTCTTCCCTACTTTTTTCTATTATCATTCTGTCTGTTTCATCTGGTACTGTAATGTAATGTGATGTATATAGGGGTAAGTAGGCTAATGTGTATACTGTGTGGTAAGGAAGGGGGTTGTTTTGTTGTTTGTTTGTTTATCTTTTTCTTTTTTATATATGACCAGGCACCACAAAACCACCCAAAAGTCGCACTGTGTGATTTTCAGTTAGAGCTCAATCAATGTGTTTTGGTTGGCATGCATGGTCAAATTTTAGTTTTGGGTATTTCCTGAAAGAGTATACTTTTTTTCTAAGTAATCTAAAATGTGGAGACACCAAACAATCTAGAAGTGGTATTTTTGACAGCTTTTTATCAGACTTATGTGTCTTCTCTGGATTTTGTTGTATTACTTTTCTTTTTCACGACCCTGAATACTTGTCTCATTTTAATCTCCCATAAATCTCCCGGAGTAAGTTCTTGCATTGATACTTGTGCACTATGATAAACAGGATATGTCTATGTAGTATGCCAAGTTTTAGGACAATATGATAATCCTTTCATAGAACTTTTCATTGAGTTCTAATCCTCCATTTGTCACCTTAGCACAACACTTTGCAAGTCAGAGTGCTTCAATAGACTGCAAACTTTAAACCCTTATTAAGAAGTAACATTATGAGGGACTGTGCATTCTTCTCTTTGTACATTGAGTTATGAACATCCAATGAGTTATATATCATTTTAAAGCTGAGAATCTGCTCTTTCAGAATCAGACCTTATAAAGTTATAACTAAAGTATGATGTGGTCTTTAGATATTGATTTACATGTGCTTACCAGAGAATATAGTGTGCATGCATGTGTTTTATTTTGGCATAAGATTTGAGTTCAGTCAATTTTGACATGTACAAGGTTTATTTAAAATTAAGTATTATAACACATGTATTTGCTACTTGACTGTATTATCGATATTACAAATGAATTGTTATTGTGTTATTATGTTGATTTATGAAGACATATAAAATATTATTCAAAACAAAAGCTTCGCATCATATGACCCCTGTACACAAACTTCCGCGCGTTTGACCATGCATACCAATAAGCCACTTCGGAGATGCAATCTGAGCATGAGCAGATAAAGGTCATCTGTACCAAATTCTAAAACCTTTGAATTGTATTACTATCATAGTAAAACAACAATTATTCTTCTCGAGGCTGAACAAGACTTTGCCTGATTTTAAGAAAATACAAAAGGTATTAAGAAATTACTATTTAGATGAGTGTTATATCTATGATATAATAGGGAAAAGAAAAGAATTTGTTTTGAAATGGAGTATGTTGAAACATTTATTTGAATAATGTGATTTGACTTCTGTAAACGTGAAACCTTTTTCATTTCTTGTAAATAAAATTGCCCATTGGGGCAAAAAAATATGGGGAAAAAAAATTCTAAAACCCACTGACACTAATATTCGTTATGTGCTCATGAATGTCATGTAATCATTATTCAATTATGCACTAATGGTGCATTCCATGATATCCAGGTGGAAGTATTCTTTTTAAAGGGGGAAACAAAAGCTATTCATGAGGCACCTCTATCACTCCCAGAGTTATTTTTCTGAAGTGCACATAAAGGGACCCTCCATGTCTAAAATATCTGTGGATATTTGGGGTCATTTGTACCATGCGCTAACCCCGAACTGGCTTATTATACTCGGGTCACTCTGTGTGGCGCAGTTATTGTTTTGGCAGCGGGTGAGCGATGAATAGTCACGAGTGGGTGATAGAAGCAAGTCGATCACGGCCTGTCTGAACGTACTGGAAATATTTTTGAAACTTACATAGCATCGATGCTATGTACTACGTGTGAACATAACTAGAGTCTCTACAAACCCGGTAGGATGCGAAAGTCATTGTGGTTTGTTCAGCATTGTGAGCGTCTGCAAAACGCGCCTGGCTGGAATGCTTCTCAAGGAGTGGAGAAGGTGCATTGTGTGCGGGCAAGCCATGAATCCGATGAACGGGGGTAATAATAATTATGTCTGTAAAGCGCTTAAATCCAGATTGTTATTATCATTATCAAACTAATTATGTCAAGCGACAAGAAATGTTATCCTTAATTCTATTTTTTTAGAAGGCAATGATAATAATAATAATAATAATAATGAATATTTAGGAGCGCTAAAAACAGAAAGTACCAAAGCGCTTACAAAATTACACATTTGAAAAGAAAAGACAACAACAGCAAAAATACAGACTAAAAAAAAGTAAGATGGTAGAAAGGACAACACTGTAGATTTCTAATAATCAACGTGGTGTCAAGTATATACCCTTTTTCTGACACATGCTGCTGCTGACATTAAAACAATTTCTTATTACAATTTTCTCAATATTAAAATTGTTTATATTGTATATCAAAAAACTACAGAGTGCAAAGATATTAAGTTGTAAGGGATTTACCCTAATGTTGCAAAGGGCAATTGCAGGATATATGGAGCTGTTTCCAGCCGTCCAGTAAACAATGATAAAATATTCTCTTCCAATTATTCCATCTTGTGACTCTTCTTTACTCCGTAAGATCATGCTACAAAAATTGATTTTTTGTGTTCTCTTAAAATAGCTAAACACCAGGAATCGTATAGTTGGCAAAAAGCGAAGCTGAATTTACCAATCGCCAAGGGTGATGAAAAGAAAAACAATACGACTGCCGCCTTTTTAGAAGAGACTCAGCTTGGTATTAATCATCTGATTACTATTATTATTATTATTTTAAATATAAAAAAATATTGTGGCCTATTACCTACTTCATATATTTATGATTTCATGTAGATAAAACAAACGGACTAAGTTTCAAGCTTTGTGTGTACATCTTGATATGCATGTATAGAACAATATCATATCTTTTATGATACTATCCTAAGTTATTATTATTTTTTTTTTTTGGCAGATTATTTTCTGCATTTATTGAATGATCAATGAAGATTACAATTATATACAATAATCATAGGAAATGTACAAAAAGTACATAAGATACATTATGCAAAAAACAAAACAAAACAAACAAAAACAAGTGAAAATCAAAGTGAAATCATTGATTCAAGTGTAAAATGTTCCAACAGAAACTAGGATTTTTGACATGCAGGAAACCGTCTATCATAAGCAAATAGCTTGACTGGATAGCGGCCTCAAGGGCAAAATGATTTCACTGTTGATATGTTCTTTTCTTTTTTATTATTTTTGTACTTACTTACCTTCTATTTGACAAAAACAATACTATATTTTTGTTTTAAATATATATATATATATATATATATATGAAAATACTCTGGTATATGTTTATGAACAGAATATTTTTCATTGTAAAAGTTTTGTCATAAATATATGTATATGATAATACGTTGTTATATGTTTATGAACAGAATATTTATGTAAATCAGTGATGTTTAATGAAATTCAATTAAATTCAGTTATCATTAGTTGTTCATACATACAGAACACACGAGTTCAGAACATTCGGAAATGCAACCTAACAATTAAACAAATAAAAATACATCCTCTACGCAGTTTCTGTAAATCGAAACATATTCTCTTCTCAGTGTCTGTAGATGCGCGAATTTGAGGAATATGAGCATTTTATAAAGAAGGATATGCTTTTGTCATCTTTTATTTTTATTCAACCCATAGGCTACAGGAAATGAAAAAGTTATATATCAGCAGTAGCAAATCAATGTAACAGGATAATCAAATAGATTTTTATTTTCCCCGACTGATAGGACACAGCAAAACAAAACAGAGAAAAAAGGGAATGTGACATATTTTTCAGAAAAAAAATCAATACTCCAGAATGATCACTCAGACATTGAATCAAAATAATATTGCATCAGTATGATAAAAATAGTCTACCCGCGGAAGCGGCATCGGTGAAATTTCATTTTTGAAACATTAACAAAAACATAGAGATAATAAATGAATACACACACCCTAGAATGATACAACGTGATATTTGATAGCTGCTGGAGAAATATTAGAAAGGTCAAAGAGCGTCGGGGACATGTTTTTGTCATTTTCACTGGGAATAATGCATGAAAAACAGGTTAGCGTGTTCTAAATGTTCACCATATTACTATTATGTTCTGGTTAAGAAGAAATGACCTGGGACGTAATTAGGACAGCAATAGCAGTAAGATGTCACTGCTCAGAAAATGAAAGTGCAGTAAATTTCAGTAATGAGCAATTTCAGGAGGTTGAGAGAAATCTCTTGGCTAGTTAGATCTTTTCTAGTTCGTGTCTACCATGAAGTAGGTTAATGAGTTCATTAAGACTAAAATGAGGTGACATCAATGAACTAGATTTTTTACCCTTGTAGTTTTCGATTTCAATTTGGCTTGCATTTTTATGCAAAAAAAAAAAAAAATCCCCTCCCTCTCCACTCCCTCTCCCCTCTTCCCACCCTCTCTCTCTCTCTCTCTTTTCCTCTATTTTTCTCCGCATCCTTGCGTCCTTCTCTATGTGTGTTAATATTATTATTATGGCTCTCTCTCTCTCTCTCTCTCTATCTCCATCTCAGTCACACACCTCCTACATCACATGTCTTTTTTCGTGTTTTTTCTTTTGGGGGTGGCATGTTTATCACCTCATGTTACGTTATTTGCTTCTGTCTTGTTTTCTTTACATCTACTTCTTCTACTTTCAGTCGAATTACTACTTTAGTAAGTGAATGATAATTGTAAAAAATGAAAAAGGAAAACGGAAATAGACTTAGCCTCAAGATGGAACATGAATAGGTAACTTATTCATATTTACTGGAAGGAAATCAAGATTGGAAAAAAAATCCCGCTTGTGGTCATCCAATAAACTTTAGAACTGGGGAGCGTTTCATCAAGTGTCTTGTCATTGATTTTGACTGACAAATTTGCTCTCAGCCAATCAGATGCAAGGATTTCAGTAGCTTATAACAGTTGTCGGTAAAAATCACTGACAAAACACTTGATGAAACGCTCCCCTGATAACCAATTAGGTCAAAATAAGAAAGTGAAAACAGTAATGATGGAGAATGCTGGAGAGGGAACAGTAATAATATATTTACTGCAAGTAGCGATGGACTCTTGAATTATTAGTCACGTCATAGCGGAGAATCTACGTATAGACTAACAAAAAAGCACGTGCGACAAATAGACAATATTAGAGATACGCAAATGAAGCAAATATTGAATGGAGGACGAAGGAAGCAGTTGTTAAGAATTGAATAGACGATTTAAAATTAGGAAACTAGATCATAACCTTTCTAAATGTCAGTCCATCCTGATACCAAACCTCCATTAAAATCAAAATAAAGCGCGACATTTCCCTCAATATTTCCTCATAAATGAACCCTTGGCGATGTCGTTACGAGGTGCATGGATAAAGATTTATCCGGACCTTTTTTGTTTTGAATTCTATTGATGTATTAAGGATAAGACATTCCTTTTTAATTCTTTTCATTGCAAAAATTTTGCCGAGACAACATCAAAGTGTGGAACATTTTCACACATAGTGTGATCAAATTGCGAAGCGTATATATAGGTATGCATGGATAAATTGCAAATTTCGAAGGCCAACGATTGGAGGGGGGGGGGGGGGTTGTGGGATCCTATCATCTTCTTTTCACTTTTCCTTCTGCTTCTTCCTTCTCTCTCTCGGGGGCGGGGGGCATGGCCCATGTAACTACACCACTATTTTGGTATAATATAAATTAATAAAGCATATGTTTAAAAAAGAGAATGTAGGACATACAAGTTGTCACGTAGCACATCCTTAGCACGCATTTAAGAAAAATGTATCGGCCAGCTGAAGTGAAAGAGTATAACTTCGAGTTTACTGCCAAGGAACGATAAAATTTTATCTATTATTACCCCTGGTCATTGCATTTCAAGCCCGCACACAAGTGTGCACCATCTCCGCTCCTTAGGGGGCATTCCTACCAAAGCGAGGGAGAGAGAGAGAGAGAGAGAGAGAGAGGGGGAGAGGGAGAGAGAGAGAGAAATATATACAGGCAGATAACCAGAAAGAGGGGAGTTAGAGAGAGGGATATAGGGACCGAGGGAGAGAGAATAGACCGTGTGCGAGAGATGAGGAGGGATGTAAAAAAAAAAAAAAAAAAAAAAACAGAGAAGCAGATATTGAGTAAACACTTCTAATATTGATTATCTGTCAGTCAAGGGACGTTTTAACTTTTAAGGCTAGACATCTTCAAATCTATACATGAGGGATTTTTACACAATATATAAAGTGGCTCATCTTCACTTAACATGCTTAGAGAAGAATTAATGATAAAGAATATATTTTACCTTATTTACATTATTGAAACGTTATTCATTTTGTAGCAGTATTATGCGAATGACACCCATTTGTTGTCGACAAGTCAATACTGGCTAAAGTGTCTTAAAATGGCACCATGTTCTTATCAACCACCCACTCATACATTTAGCACATTTTAATATCATTCAAAGTGCATTGGCCAGTGTCTGTCAGCGTGAAATATTATTAGCAGCATGGACTAAGTTTGTATACCGGTGTACAGCTCGACGGCGCCAAAAGGGAAAATACCAGCTCCATTAAATTTTGGAAAAGTACTGCATGTGCACGACTTCATCAGGTTTGTTGGTCTACCCTTTATGAGTGTAGAGTACAACCTGCAGACGGCGTCATTCTTCAATATGGGACCTCCATTTATCTCAGGAACCAGTGCTGTCTAAATGGAGTCGACACCCTGACACAAAGAATTAGGACTGATTTCAGTTCACCTGTTCAAGGAATTACACTGAACTTCACATCTTGTTTAACAAAAGCTGTAACTGAAAATTAAACTACTTGAATTTAAAGGGAATTACTCACTTATATAACAAACCACCTTGAAATACGCTCCAAGAAATATGGCTTTGCTTTTTAACACTCAAATATTTGATTCTTGCAAATCACAAAGTCACATCTTTACACCGTTGGGAATGTAATGAATAGAACGTGCTTTTTTTCAAAATGAGATCAAAGAACGATTATGCTGAAATATTAAGACCAGTATGGTTATATACGTATATATCAGTCAAAATGATGTGTCCACTAATTATTGCAAGGGGATGAACGTCATTCATTGTGGCCTTTTCGACTTTAAACACTGTTTCAGCCATTCCCAATCAAATTTTTAAAAATGAGCAACTTGACTTTCATGAAAGTTTAATCAATGTAATACAATGTATTTAAAAAAATAATGGCTACTAATATTATTAGTATACCCTTGGGTAACTAATATTAGTATATACACTCACACAAATCCAAGCTATTTGGTCCCATATACGTTACCAACCACATTTAATAAAAGTTTAATATATCTGATGATTTTATTTCAGTTATGTCTTCTCTATAGCTTAAAATCAGACGAAATATGAATTAAAATGATACATTTGATGTCAATCTATGTTTGTAACTCCTCAATACTTCGTGACGTATATAATTATGGGACACTAAATGACCAAATATCTTTGACTTGTCACATTATGAGTTAACAAAGTTTATAGACATGAAAATGATGTTTTGCTGAAGGGGCTTTAAGATATTTGACTACTCTGACAGCAAGCACTGTGAAAATCCGCGTCTATATTACTATTAATGGCAATCCAACTTCTGTTATAATTTGAAAGCAAAGTAATATAGAGCAAATGTGTTATTCTTATTTCGATTTTCATTTATGATTCACTTTTAAGCGTGGCCTTACATGATCTACATTATGAATCCAATTATGACATGATCGGAGAACAGTTTGTTTTACTAATCCTGTGATCTAAACGAACGAATGAATGATCAGATAAAATCAGTAGGACAACATAGGTAGGGATTTTGTAGACCTTTATGTTATCTAGAATGTAAATACTTTTGACATGTTGGATGACCCCTTTACTTAAACAAAACTGATAAAACTGCATTCATAATATTTCAAGTAAAAGTAAAATACATTTATTAGCACTGCAGGTGTGATGTATTCATACCTATGACCATAACTCATACTTTTTACTTTACTTTATAACTCATACTTTACTTTAAAACTGATACTTTAATAATCATTATAATTTGTTGACAATATTTCCGTTCTTCTCTTTTATTGCCCATTAGTTCAATGCTGACGATGTGCTGCCCCTTTTACATGCTTTTTTCCAAAGCATAAATATATTCAGAAAAAATGTTTGCGGTACAACCATGTGAGTTGGAATAACTCATATATAAATTCTGCTGATTTATTCGCTCTTCTCATTCTCCTGACGACGGCCAGAGCATTCTGACCGGAACGTGGAGTTATTCCAACTCACATGGTTGTACCGCAAACCTTTTTTCTGAATTACAACTTCACCATGCAAACCTTCAAATCCTATATCATAAATATATTGAATAGTAGAATTTGTGATTGATGATACAGAAAAAAATTATCAAAACCCTAATTAAGCTCAATAAAATAATCTCACCTTTTAGGCCTTTCCTTGCTTTATGTATAACCATCCAACTCTTTAGAACTTAAGCAGTAGAGACCATGATCTATTGGAATTGGTGAAAGCTCTCCCCTTCTCTAACGAATCTGTCTACTTCTACGATTCCTTAAGAAGACGGATGAAAAGTTAATGAAGTGATGCACTTAACGCTGAAACATCTCCAGAAATCATTTGACAGTCAAGCTGGAGGATGAGTTTTTATGAAGCCCAGAGAACCCGAACTGGTATGATCATTATTATACACACACCAAAAAACGAAAATTGAGCGCCACACTCGTCTCAGCAAAGGAGTTACCAGGCACGACGCTTACTTTATCACTGAACTTGTGAAGAGAGCGTTGGTTTTTATACTCCTCCTCTGATGAAGGCGGGTCGCTGAGTATCGTTCAATAATAGAAAATACAAAAGAGAACCAGGTAGGTATTTTACTCGCGCGCAACGCCTCCCTTCACACTCAGTCATTTCAAACAGGATGATATAGATGACGTTAGGATTAAGTGGGGTTTTTTATTTTTGCGATTCACTATCAGGATGTGAAGGCTTGTTGAAAGAGATATCACCAAGCCAAGTCAATATGAATTGCACTTTCTTCTCTAATTGAAGATGGTGCATTTAATTACATAGAAACAATAGAAAAGAATCCGAGGTAGAATATAGAATTTTAAAAAAGGTAGGAGTGCAGTGGGTTATCTTTCAAATCCAAAGCGTCTCTATTTGGTAGGCTCCTATCATCAGAGACGTTCAGGTCATAATGATTTAAATCAGAATGACGTCATTATTACGTCATTTTGTACATAGTGCCCTTTTGTAGAGTTAATGACATCATTGTGTTTCATGAAACATCTTAATGTGAGGTTTAGAAATGGCTCTATGACAGAAAGACATATCAAACAGAAACCTAAAAAAATTCTGGGCCCCAGCACTGAGTAAGGGATTTATAACGCAGTTCATAGTAACCAGTGGTTTGGGCCTAATGTTTGTTTGTTTGTTTGATAAACCGATACTATCATACAAATCACCACAAAATATGCCTATACCCCTATCTGTTTAGAGTGACAACGTGACATATTCAAGCAGGACAATTTAAGTGTCATTTCATCGTTATATTTACACAAATAATAAATTATAAACTTGCATAACGATTCTCAGCCCTTTCGGATTGAAAATTGAAAAATCAGTCCAAATTGAAGTTTGCCTTTGAAATGTCACTGCCACAGTCATACCCTGATGTTATACAGGAACAAATTATTTATACTATACTTCTACTGAAAAACACACGTTCTCTGAACGAAACCATGATTAAATTGTGGTGCAAATTTCAGCTGGGTTTTCAGGGCCATGCCAGCCTGGCAAATTGATACATCCGAGCGTGCTCGCCACAAAAGCAAAGACAGCGCGGGAAGCGGAAAATTTGACGTCAAAATAGAAATGGTAATATGCATGCACACACTGACATGAGACTCTAAATGTTCACTTGTTGAGTTGAATAAGAAAACAACCTTCCCCACTTATGAACTACTTATTAAAGAGGTCCTCCTCTCTGGGTAACGGTTTACATCAATAGTAATAGCCCCAAGGAGTAAGATCGAGCGATGAAAGAAGTGAGAGAAGATGATAAACATTGGATGAGGGTAACAAGGATGAGAAGGGGATGAGACTTTCAGTGGGTGGATGTTCTTTGATGTTTGTATGTACTACATAATATAGGAAAGGTATCTTTATTTCTTTCTTTCTTTCTTTTTTTGAAAGGTATCTTCATAGGACGAGTATCACAGGCTTGTTTTTTTTTTTTTTTTTTTTAGTAAAATACCCAAAGTGTAAGACATATGTTTCTTAACATTTTGTGTGCTTATATGCATGAAAAAGTCATAATCTATTGTTGTCTTACCAGGGCCCTGTAACATAAAGCTTGAAATCGATCTCACGATTGATATTAATCGTAAGTCTATGGCAAACCATGTACTGAAGAGTTACAATTGATCGTAAGATTGATTGTATCTCTTTATGTTACAGGCCTCTGGTTTTCCAATAACCCGTGACTGTCAAAAAGTCTTGCTATGAAAAGCAATAACATTTTGAGAGTGAGGATGATGGAGCGTTGAATTTTAATAAAAGGTTACATATTTTACTGAAATCTCATGATCCTTATTAATCACTTTGTTCTAGTTATGTTTAAACAGGTTATCAGCAAGAGGATTAAGGCAATAATAATTACCCATATGCGGGTTCAAAGATACAGAGGCACCTCCAGAATAAAGGGGTTCTTGAAGATGGTTTAGAATCTGGAAAGTTTCCCTTCAATTCTTGTTTGATAAATCATTATTCAATTCATTGAGAAACCGTTTCTGTCCGCGGGTAATCTTCAAAAAGTTCCCAACATCATAATTTGTAGTGTGAGTTTTGATTAATGTGAAAATAAAACCTGACATTTGCTTTTCAGCTGACAGCCACTTTTATTGAGCTTACTTCGTCATTTTGAATTTTTCGAAATAGCCTACGAGCAGACCCTACTCTGCCTCTTGTCTTAATTTGATTTCTGGGAGACAGGACGAAAATCTAATGTGGAATAAATGAGAAAGTAATATTAGCACTTCAAAATAAGGGCACCTGTCATCGTGTGTGGGGTGGGATGAAGGGGAAATCAAAAAGATGTATCTATTCTAAAATATAGGGTATTTAAAATAGATTAAAAACGCATTAAGAAAAGTTTCTATATAATAAAAAAGAAAATTGATCAGCACTGGCGTAGACAGGGGGCACAAGGGGCCATGGCCCACTATTCAGCCACTACAACAACAAAAAATGCGAGAGCGAGGGCGAAAAAGCGGGGGAAGTGAGAGAAAAAGGCCTAAAAAGGCGCTACAAGCCGTTATCTTTCTCTCAGAATTTGGTAAAACTTCAAAGGGGGAAATAACTACTCTCCCTGCACCCATCCCTGTTACATACAGTGAAAGGTTGCGTCCAAATAATTGAAAAACAGTCCGGGTGTCGAACTATAACTGTCCGCCTAAAAAAATTGTTTGCTACGAGCCGTTATCTTTCTCTCAAATTTGCTAAAACGTCAGAGCTATCGCGCTTCGCGGGGGAAGGGAGAAACTCCCACCTCCCTGCACCAACCCCTGTCATATACAGTGCAGTACTGCATCCAAATAACTTTTCATGATTAAAAGTCGATGCCCCCTCCCTCCCCCCCCCCCCCCCCCCCCCCCATTCCCCACCATCACCACAATACCCCTTCCATCATTTCCTGCGCCAATGTTGTGGTTCCTTTTGTCTGAACCACAAATCATTCAACAATGTCCCGTTAATTGTATAACTGCGGTGTGATGTCTTGGTCGCTCTCTCCCTTCTTCCCAACTTTAACCATAACATTTTTCTTCTTTTTTTTTCACAAAAACGCATGATGATATTTTGATTTGTATGCTTATATATCATTTAAATATACATGTATCTTATAATATATCGTTGTAGGCTCTCTTTTTTGTACAGCTTTTTTCCGCCACACACCTAGCAACATTCACTATCAAATTCATCATCAACAACAGAGCAACTTATATACCACCGCCATGGTTTGTTAAAAAGCGCAATATTTCACTGCTAAATTCATCCGCCGTGTTGACTGTGACATTTTGAACCCGATTGTTTGTCTCACCTTTTTGATCGAAGAGGTATGTGGATTGCCAGCTTTTATTTTCTGCACCATTTAATCTTTCCTGTTACCAGTGTGCAAACGTACTTTTTCTCAGTGGCATGAATCTAGCTTTGGGCAATAACGATGAGAATTTAGCAGAAACGTCGCCTGCATGATATATTCTCTAAGTGGTTTTTCTCAGTCAAGTATCTGGATTAGACGAAGTGAGTGGGTGATATGCGAACGTGCGTATTCCTTAAGAATTTTCACCTTTTCTATCTATAATCATACTCCTAGTCCGTCAAATACCTTGAAATAACTTTTCAGTTCCAAAAAGATGTTTCAATTGAATGTTCTGTATTCCACTTTTCTTTTTATCCTTTTCGGTAATAACTCTACACGTTACCAACATGGCACTGTAATTAACAATAGATAATTTCCATAACTATAGGGGAAATGAATGGTACATGTTTTTAATTTTAAATTTATAATGAGGAGAACAATATCTCTGGATTGTATGAGGCATTTGACCAAAAAAGCGTAATAAAATAATTGGAAAAAGGAATGTTCAAATGAAGAAGAAAAACGCTATGTATGATAGAAATGACAATGCACCACATGAAGATGTATACGCACCTGAGTTTATGGAAAATATCTTTGCTAATATATTAAGAAAATGAAATTTGAGATAAGATATTAAAATACAAAAGCTGCGCTCCTCTCCTGTGATGAAAACCAAAATTGATGATGTCATGACAGATGCATTTTTAGACACTTGATCCCGCTTTGGCCTGCATGGAAATGGGTAGAAAGTAAGATGGTGGACAGGTTAATCCGCAGTAATGAATGGCACTTCATGCCTTGATTTTGCTGTTTTGATTTTGTATTCTTTTGAACTTCGTTTACCTTTTTGTTCCTCTAATCAGAATGCATTTTACTATACACAGTCGCCAATGCTTGCATTTTTATCCTGCCCACTTACCAAGCACACAACATTCATCTGTTACCACCTTATACTGGAATGAACGTAACACTCGGAAAGGTGTCACACTCTGCTCGATAGTAATGATGTTGTCAATAGGATCGCACCTCCAGGTTTCCATGACAATATCATTGTGACATATATATATATATATATATCTGTATTTGTCATCAGTGATGAAGGAACTCACTCCTCATGAGCTGATGAAATGATGCCATTTTGAACTCGTACTTGACAATGACAAACCACCAATCAAGAAAACAGACGTTTGGTTCTTTCGTAGAGAGTTAAAGATGATTGATTTTCAGTGTACATCAAGTTAAGGTCTAAGAATTTATCACTCTCTAAAAATAGAAGTCATATAGAAGCTCCATGGTCAAATCTACTTTTTTAAACAAAATGCTGCAAAGTGAGTTCATATTTTGGACACAAGTAAAAAAAACCATTTCACAAATCTTTTTCTATATATATTGGTTTCAAACGTGAAGAACTGGTGGATGACTTGATTTCGTACACCTATTTTAAAAAATGATTTAAATTCATATTCATATATTTACTCTCAGATTCAAAATACATTATTTTCCTTCTCATAATCAAATACATGTAAATACAAAATGAAATGTACATTCACAAAAACATGGTGGGAGGAGGCGAGGATGGTGGTTGTGGTGGGGTATATTTATACATATATTATACACCTATTATAACATACATAAAAAACTTAAAGATAAAAAAAGAAAAGGAAAGGAAAAAAACCAAAAAGAAGTCTGCAATATGTGCTAATGACTACGTATATTGTACAACGTATTTTTTACAGTATGAGTAAATGTATGGAGTGCAAAGCATGTTTTAATAGAGTCGCTTAAGTTGTTGAAGAGTTTGCGACCAGAAAAACGATCATTTTGTTGAAACGCAGCTGTTCTCTGTCTAGGATTATGGATGTCTCGTTGGATAATTGTGAAAATTACAATTAAAATCAAACACTTCGGGGAGACATTTGTAAATGCAATTATACATAAAAGAATGAAAACTTATGAAATGTGCGCTAATGATGCAATGCGTTATAAATTTTGTTTGAAGCGCAATTATTCAAATACATGTACCTATCGCCTGCAAATAACATGACAGTAGAAACTGAAACATTTGTGGAGAATCGTTCATTCTGCAATATGCGCTTTTTGGCACAATGACATGAATGAGAGAAGAAAGACATGGTACTGATCGATATGCTGTATCACCGTGAACCATGAAATTGCGAAAAGAGAATATTGTCGACCTGCAAAAGCATCGCTAGTAGCTCCTTTCAGATTTCGATACATGTCTTTCCTTTTCCTACACAGTTACATCAGAGGAAGTGTAAAAGCATTTACAAGTTATGTCAGTATCGTGCAGAGGCGGTGATTTGACGAAACACTATTGGCGTTGCTTCTCACAACCTATATATGCAGCAGCTGGCCGGCTGGTATAACACAGCAAGGGCACGTCATACCAGGTAAACACTTATCCTTAAGACATCGCTTCTCATTTCCCCCCGATGAATTCATTGATATGCTCTCAGAAACTAATTATTGCTCAAACGTTAGATAGTTATTGACCTCGGTGTACGAAAGGGGATTTAAAAAAGTCTAAATAGGATTCCATCATAGAGAATAGTCAGGTTATGAAGCACGTGCAGTTCAGTGTCAAAATGTGATCTTAATTATCATGAAATAAACAGAGGGGGAAAAACCAACACGTTCTCCATGAAAGAACATTTATGATCTCATCAGGCCCTGTGAGCAAACATGTGTAGGGTGTAACTTTTGCACAAGTTGCGCCTTGAGCATTTGATCATCAAGTGGATTCGGCGCCTTATAAATCTTATTATGTGGCATGTGTGTGGGGGTGTGTGTGAATGTGTGTTTTCAGAGAGCTATCCCATTTTTTCCCTTTCATTTCTTTTGTTAGTTCTGAATTCTAGATTATCTTGTACTTTATTTTTAGGGGATTAACATTTAATAAGACTTCTGTCATCTAGTTAATCTCCAAACACTTCATATAAGTTGTTGTTTTGTTTATCTCTCTGTTATCGTAATGTATATATGGAAATGTACTTGTATAATTTTGATGTGTTAAATAAGTGTTAAATAAAGAACTTGAACTTGAACTTGAACTTGAACAACAACCTGTGTCTGTGCATGGTGAGAGAATTTCTTCAGAGTGCGTCCATACTCTTATATTATTAGAATGGATAAAAACGATGTTTATTCTTTTTTAAACCTTAATGAGGATTAAACCAAATACGTGTACATGTATATTAACAAGGCAGAAAAATGTAATAAAACGCTCTCATTGTTTGCATTTAGATTTGTTAAGTGTTAATTGAATAACAAGGTTATCGCTTTCTAATGCAGTCCTGTAACAGCGGACACAGCCATGGTGACGGGGGGGGGGGGGGGATCCACTAGTTGGATGAAGAGGGGGTCGATCATGTGCCCCAAGTGCCGCCACATAGCTACGCCAATTCTTCCTATATAGCAATCTGTCTTTCTTTTGTTAATGGTTTATTTTTGCATGTGCATGGGCTGTCATATACTTATCTCGATATCCGGTGATGATCACTTGAAGTCTGATGACTGATTCACAGATGAGCGTTGACGTTGCTATTATCATATCATCTCACATCATGCACCTCAACATTCTAATTTGATTTGATTTTATGTTATCATATTACGATGATGGGCTGATGATAGGATGCACTGACATGTACACACGTCAATGAGTAACATTTACATTTCAGACGTTTTCATGTTTCTTCGAATAACGGACAATTTGCGAGAAGAAGAAGGCATTATTTATTTCTTCGTTGCAGCTTCATTGTGTAGTAATCGCATCAGGACAGGGAGGGCCATCATATCCCATGCTACCGATTTCAAACGTAAAGATAATCATATAGTAAAAAAACCCCACAAATATGAGTATTCGTACGGAATCTTTGGTATGAGTTTTTTTTTAATTATCATGTTTAAACCTGAGAATGAAAGGTATTCGCATTATTCAACCTTTATAGAAATATTATAGCAGAATATGAAAACAATAAACTTGAGAGAGTTAGCATAGAAACACTAATTTAATAAAATATGTGTAAAGATCGAGGTTAATTTCGAAAGAGTAGAGACAACATGACTCATATGAAATGAAATTCTCAAAGACTGAAATGAAAAGAATACTATTTCTTTTAAAGTGCGTATACTGAAAATCCTGCAAAACGTGAATCATCCCCCCCCCCCCAAACTCATTTAAAAAGAGATCCCTTTTTAGTATCTCATTTCCATCTTTTAATTTTCGCCATAGCACTTAGATCACAATGACTGCACGTCATATATCACGTTTATGATGACATATATAGGGCACAATAAAATTGGCTGTTAGGCCTCATAATTACGTGGCCACAAATTTGTTCTTACAATGAATCTGGTATAGTTACTATCTACGAGAATTTGACCTTAGCTTATTAAGTGTCTGGGATTTTTAATAAATTATTATTAGGCTGTTTTTCATGCAAAATAGAACCAAGATCCGATCCTGATTATTAACTTTCTGATGAACTGTATTTTTCCAGACCTACTGAAAATCGCTAGAGTCACACCAATATTTAAGACTGGGGACAAAAGACCAACTATAGACCAATATCTGTTCTATCGGGTTTTTTTCAAAAATTATTTACAAAAACCAATTTGGATTCCGCCAAAATTTTTCTACAGCTATGACATTATCTAAACTAACAAACGATATAATTGACTCCTTTGAAAAAAATCAATATTCAATTGGAATTTTTATAGACTTATCGAAAGGCTTCGATACCATTAATCACTCAATTTTATTAAAAAATCTTTATATCGCCTCCAGTGCACTAAATTTGACTCGGTCGTCTCTAACATGAGTAATATCACATGTGGTGTACCTCAAGGTTCGTTGCTTGGTCCGTTACTTTTTATTCTTTATATAAGCGACATTTTCAAATCAACAGCAACATTAACTTTTTTTTTTATGTCGACGACACGAATATTTTATGTAGCGGATCTAATCTTACCTCCCTATGCAGTAATGTTAATCAACAGCTAACCTTTGTATGCGAGTGGTTTAAGGCCAATAAATTGTCTGTCAATTTAAAAAAATGTAACTATATGATCTTTCTCAACATTAAAAACACTGATTTAGACAGCATTTCCATATATCTCGACAACGTACTACTATACCTAGAGTTGAAAACACAACATTTGTAGGTGTACACATTGATAGTTCTATGTCTTGGAAGAAACATATCCTTGAAACGGAAAGCAAAGTCTCTAAAAACATAGGCATTATTGCTAGACTGCGGCACATTTTACCAAACAACATCCTCCTTATGCTTTACAATTCTCTTATCCTACCATATCTATCATACTGCAACCTAGCCTGAGGGAACTCTACAATATACAAATTACACAAATTAATCACCCTACAAAAGAAAATAATTCGTATAACTACAGGTACTGCCCCCGGTGTCACGTCGACCATTTGTTCAAACAATTTAACATACTAAAATTTACCGATATAAATAAACATCAACAAGGCATATTTATGTACAGATGTACAACAATTTATTTCCTGACGAATTTTGTAACCTCTTTCAATTAAATTCTACTATTCATAAATACGAAACCAGACACGCGAATCACATCCATCTACCCAAGCACAGAACCTTATTATTCCAACATAACGGTACTCGGGACCTAAGCTGTGGAACGTTATGAATGAATGAATGAATTTATTACCATTTCTAAAACAATATATGAAACATATTTACAAGGCATTTACAAATGTGAATGGTAATGGGAGACCACGAAATAGCTGAAATGGCTAATGAATATGTGGTTCCCTGACAAAAATTATGTAAATGTGATATAATTAAAGACTACGTAAAACACTAATTAAATTTTAAGAATACAAATACTCTACCAATTCAGGTCTTACAATAATCAGTAAAAACTGTAAATACTGGCAAGAAGAGTATGTATATATACACACACGCAATCAACATCAATAAAAGCAAAAACAAAAGTTTGTTCATTGAGTATAAACAAAATACCTGTATCTATAAAACTATAGGTTATATATTCACAAATACCAAGGGGGGGGACAAAACAAAACAAAACACAAAAAAAAAAAAAAAAAAAAAAAAAAAAAAAAAAAGTGATACATCACTCTAGATATTCCATTAGCATCATTTCTCTTAACTTCCTACAAAATGTTTTGACAGACGGTTTCTCTTTAATATCTAAGGGCAATGAATTCCATATTCTAGAACCGTAGAATGAAATTGACCTCTTTCCATGCTCAGTCTTTACTTTTGGTAAAATGAGACTTTTGCTATCTTTTTGTCTCGTATGGTACCTGTGGCAATATTCATATACAGAATGGGGAAGTTGTTGATGTATTAACTTATACATGAAGGTAGCTGTTTGAAACCTGTGAAACTTGTAAATATCTAAGATTTTCAAAGCGAGAAATAAAGGCGCAGACGGTGTCATAAATCCACTAAAGGTAATAGCCCTAACAATCATTTTCTGTATAATGAATATTCTGTCAACAAATGAACTATACGCACATCCCCATACTTCAAGGCCATGGGAAATGTGTGGTTGAACAAAAGAATGATACAACAATAATAGTATGTAACGTGGAACAAAGTGCCTCAACCGATACATAATTCCAACTTTTTTGCGGAGCACTGTACATGTTCTATTTATATGATTCTTCCAGGTTAAATAATTATCAATGTGAATCCCAACAAAGGATGCAACTTCAACCTCATTCAGAATGTGGCCCTTCATTTTGATCAAACCTTCCGTATTTACCCGTTTTCTTTTGGATTTAATCACCATATAATTTGTTTTATTGATATTAAATGTTATTTGCATCACACCAATCACTTATATAAGTCAAATTTTTGGTAATGTCTGATAAATCAATGTTTACTTGATTGCAGGGAAATGCATGGAAAATATTTCATATATTTCAATTATATATCATCTGCAAATAGTCTGAAATTAAAATAGGTAGATGATTTAGGTAAGTCATTAATGTATATTAAAAACAGAGTTGGTCCCAAGACAGATCCTTGAGGAACCCCACATACAATTGGTGAAAGCGAGGAAGTTGCACCATTGTGGTGTACATATTGAGACCTACAATGCAAGTAATCTCTAAACCATTTCAACGCGAGTCCACGAACACCATAATTTTTTAGTTTAGATAATAATATAGTGTGATTGATAGTATCAAAAGCTTTCGCAAAATCAATGAAAATACCAACAGTTGTTCTTCCTTCATCTTGATAATGTATCAGTTGATTTATCAAGTTTATTACTGATAGTTTGGTACTATACTTTTCCCTGAAACCATATTGATGCTTATACAATATGCTGTTTCTTTCCAGGAAACTCACCAAGCGATTATTAACCAATTTTTCAAAAATCTTACTTAAAACTGGTAAACCGATATGGATCTAATATATATAATTACCTGGTTGATTTTTGGCACCCTTTTTAAAGACTGGACTCACTTTCGCAATTTTCATTGAATTTGGAAATTGGCCTGATTGTAATGATAAGTTGAATACAAATGAAAGTGGCTGAGATATAAAGTCAGCACCATCACAAATAAGGTTCATCGGGACATTATCATGCCCACACGCCTTTTTTCTATCAGAGTCTTTCAACACATTTTCTATTTCATTCTTAGTAATTGGAAGCCAGAAAAACGATTCTTGAACAGGATCACATAGATAATGATCAAATTTATCCCTGACACAATAAAATACTCCGCATCTCTTGCCAGCTTCTCAAGAAGGATAAAAAACATTTCACTTCATCTTACAAATAATATGGTTTAAGATTCTTCCTAACCCTCCATTGGGTCTATTCTCTCCCTCTCTTCTCTCTGCTTCTTTGTGACTACATCTCTTATCCGTACTCATTGTATGTTGCACCTCCATCCTTCCCCTTTTCCCCTCTTTCTCCCTCTTTTTTTTTCTTCTCTCTCTCTTTCCTTTTTTTCTTTTTCCCCTCCAGTTAATCTCAGCGGTTGTATGTAGTTATTGTCTTTTTATATATTTATTATGTAATATTATGTATTATGTTACTAAGGGCACCCTCGCCTCAAGCTTTTGCTTTTAGAGTTGTGTCCTCCAACTATGTATGTACCATATATGAATGTGTATTATGTCGTATTTTTGGTAAAAACATTATTACTTTGTACACTTATATTGAAAAGTTGGAAATAAATGTTTTGAAATTGAATTGAATTGAAAAAAGTGACTATAAAATAGATGACACGAATGGTAACGTATGAAATAATAACACAAACACAAATTAATAGAGAAAGATATGAACTCGTAACTCTGAATCGGAACTCAATGATAGTTAGTTGTGGTACAGAATGACACAAATCGCATTTCATCAAGAATATGTCCGTATTGATTATGACAAAAAGGTCTACTTTTGCCAAAAACGACCCACCCCTTTAGAAACCCTGGCTACGGGCCTGATATAAAGCATGTACAAGACAAATCTTCTATCTTATGCAGAAATAAAAGCTATACACGTTGCTTCCACATTCCCATATAGACTCTCAGTAAAGTTAGCCTATATACAGTTAAGAACACAGTTATTCATACCATTACCAAGTTTTGACATTTTTTTCACTTTTTTTTGTGAAAAATTGGTTTGTCATGGTTTATGTTACTTGGGCATGCTACAAATCATTTGTTAAAATAATTACACATGACAATTTACCAAATTTTGATGGTTCAGAGGTAATTTATTCACTTTTTTTAAAGATGGCTTGTCCATAACTTTCATACCCTTTCTTGAATAGTTGCAAAATATGTACAGAATCTTAGGAATGTCTGACACATGTGCATTTTCATCAAAATAAGCCTCGATGCCATGCCTGGATATGAATATTTCTAGAAATGCCAGGAAATTAATATATTAACATTTCCATTGTTGTGCAAATGAGGTGAAACCTCAATTATTGTCCACCTCAAACTAACAATTAAAAGTATTCAACCAGTGCCCAAATTCCACTAGTCCACCTTTCATTCTTAAGAAAACACAAAAGACTTCAAAATTACAAGGAATATGAATAATTTTGTTGTTAACTGTAGGGTATTTAAAATGGCTCACATCTTTTCCTTCTACCTACATGCATATACATTACAGCACATAACGCTGTGATTTAGTATTGATTCGTGCCAATTTTTCTATCTGGGCTATAACAATCCATATAGTAACATACATTAAGCTTTAAGAAATTATCGCTTGAAGGAATTCCTTTGACATACAAAGTCATATGGATTCCTCCGGGGTTTTTTTATTTGCAGAATTTTATCTAAATATGACTTTTAATTTGAAAGACTTTCACTCTAATTTTGTCAACTATGATGATGATAGTAAGATACGAACAAGATATAGCTTTTATATTGGTATACTCTTACCACACTGCGCTTCATGCATACTCTAAAGTATGAATATGATAAAGATAACAATGCTTTTTCCCAACCAGTAGAAATTTCAGATTCTGTTTGTTCGTCTGTCTGTCTGTGTGTATTTTTGTTTGTTTACGTTTCATTCAAATTACCATTAATGGTGATATACTATTCTAATTATCTGCGAGAGAAGCAACGTTGTAAAGACGATTATACGAATATTTTGATGAGGTACCGTATAAAATACATACAATATGGATCTGAAACAGACATGTTTCCTCTCCTACATTATCTAAAAATAATATTTACCTTCGAAATTAAGAAACCATAATTAAAATACCATAAATGATAAACAAATTATGTCTTCAATAATCACCTCCGATATACTTGATGAAGACAGTCTGAATCCAGTCTAGTTGTACTGTCTCAATGCACTGTCTGAATCCAGTCAAGTTTTGAATTTTTAGGCCTACATGTATTATTTTCCTGTCGCCCATAATACCCTGGTCATATTTCATATCACTGAGTTTCCATCATGTTAATCCAAAAGTTCATATAGGAGACAGATCGTAAAACTTTCCATATCTAATATTTTCTCAAATTATTATTTTTTCTTTGTGTCAAAGATAAGTTTAAGTCTACGTCAAAAATATATGTGTTCATAAAGCAGAGGCTCTCCCTTCTTGTTTCCCTCTGACTCTCTTCTTTTCCTGCATATATAGACAGTGGGGGATCCAGGGGGCATTTCCGGCCCGTGCCCCCCTCCCCGCCCGTGCCCCCCTCCCCGCCCCCCCCCCCTTAGAACCCAAAAGACTTTTTTTTTGGGGGGGGGAGGTCTGGCGACTTTTTTTGTCGCCACCCCCCCCCCCCCTCCTCCCACTGAGCGACTTTAAAAATACGGGTCTACCTTTTCGAAAGGTTGACAAACCTACATTTGTGTGCCCCCACCCCCTTATACAAAATCCTGGATCCGCCCCTGTATATAGAGACCCATGTATTAATACGCGCTTAAACAAAATCGTGGGTTCGGAAAAATGTTCTAACATGTGGAGAGACTAAACTTGTGTTATTCAAACTGTTCTTATTGAAAACACAATTGAAACTTGGCGTTATAATTTCCTTTTTAATTTTTTTTCTTTCCACGGGAAACTTTTCACACAGTAATTTGTTGTGTTCTTATAGCCCATAAACCATGTAAACCTTGGACTGGTTTTGGTTCATGTCAGTCAAATTGCTAAACAATACCTTAAACTCAAACGGAGTAAATCATTGCATATTCGCTTGCGGAATTTTGTGAAGATTGGAGGATTGGAAGTCGGTGAAAATTCTCTAATTAATTAGAATGATCTGCAACACACCGCAAGTCACGAATGCGATGAACTTATTCAGGTTCTATTTAAAGCCTATGGAGAAACCTAATAAATTGTGTGCATCATCCCAACCTTCTAGCCTGAAGAAAGTTTTTTGTTTGGGGTAAAAAGATTACTTTTATTCACAATCTTTCATCCAGTTATCAACTGAGTAAAATGTTCTTGCCTCAAAGTAAACAAAAACAAAAGCACCTATATACACTTTTGCGAGAAAATAAAAATCCATTCAAAATTTATACAGATGAATATTCATTATTTCAGAGGTAACTAAGTCCGGATGCAATGTTTTAAATGAAAACAGATTATAATCTTTTCTTGTGATTCACTCAAACTCCTGAAGTATTATAATAGATAAGTCATACAAATATCATAAAGGGAGTAAAACATAATAAATGAACTATGTGCCGCTAAGCCCAAACTTGTACATTTATGAAGAATTATTTAGTTCGTTCGGTTACGTGAGATGTTGAACATTTTAACAGCTTTTAAGAAGAAAAAAAAAGATCCACAAAGACGAAATTGAATGAAAACATGTAATGTATAAAAAAAAGAAAGTGTGAAAATGATTTTGAACACCTGTTATGTCTCTTTTTCTTTTCTTTTTTTACCCAGTAAAAACAAAATGATATGGTGGTGAGCTAGAGTCACAGTTTCTTGAAATGAAGCTAAAGCAATGTATCGTATTCTCAAGTGTACGCCGTATATGATGTCATAAAAGGTTAATCAAAAGCATCCCCCCCCCCCCCCCTGCAAAAGAACGTGCTTGTTCATTGTAACTACATATTGCTTGCTGATCTCATGATTAAGTCTACAAAAATCCATGGGCGAACAGGCACAATCACTTTGCCATGCGGGAGGACAATCAACTTTTCCAGATTCTTAAGACCAAAAAAAATTGAACTTATTATGGTGACAATGCAGTTTGTTCATGAAAATTTACAAAATAAGATGTAAAAAATTACAAATAGACCACCTACGCTGCTAAAATATGAGGGGACGATTTCCCGAATGTGAAGCGACTGTTGAGCTAACATGAGTATTTCATATTTTTAGGGGGCGGCAACCCTCGTCACCCCCCCCCCCCCCAAGCCTAAGCGAACATTAGGCTATTCCAGATCACGAAATGAGTGGGCCATGATTTATCAAGCTTTCAGATGATGTGTGTAATGGATGCGTCATAGCAGATGATCATTAGATACGGGTGGATATTGCATATCAAACCCATATCCGGGATGTTACTCTTTTGAAACTTTGCTCTTTGGACTTAAAATCTTCAAGGGATCATTTTTATCAAAATCAATTCAACGTTATGTCGGATGATGTACTAGGTATTACTATAAAACTGCATGGAGTAAAGAGGTTATGTGGTGTAGAATATTCTTATCATCATTTAGGAGGTATTGTGACACAATAACCACCCCCCCCCCCCCCCCCCACAAACACACACATAATTTTCTCGCAACGTCAAAATTCAGAATTGTAAATCATTTCGAGGAATTTTTAACCCTTTGAGGCAAAAGAAAATTCTGAGGACTTCTGTTTGTTTTTGTTTGTTTTTTCAGTAAAATATTTAGGCAGCGAGGTGCTCGAATATCCTTATAAATGTATCCGGCAGCAACGTGCCCGAATATATAACTCTTTTATCTTATCTAGATATATCAAAGACGAAATTGCAATTTTTTTTCTTATCGTAAGAAAGTGGTATTCTTTATTATCATTTTAGAAACAGGGTGGTTGATATTCGGGCAAGAGGTGTCAGCCCCCTCTTGAAAATATATGCCGACGTGCCCATCAACCTAAAAGATGCCGAGATCATAGTGTCATGTATGTACGAGGTATACTCAGTGGACAGAGCGAGAATGCGAGGGTATATTCAGGAGTGTGAAGCATTCAATTAACACAACCTTCGGACAGGACTTCAAGCCGTGCATCCCAGAAGCTTCACGTTTTGAATGGGAAGAAAAAAAAATGTCTTAAAGCAGCTTCTTGACATTACAGAAAACAGAGCTGTTGACACACTCAAGAACTCAACGTTTATCTTGTTTGTAACATCGTCTCAATATCAGAAATGAGATAATGAGATTGTTGTAACACCATGTAATACTGCGCTGTGATGTTCAAGCCTCAACTGAACAACCATGAAATCCGATTTCATTCAGATAACATTTCGCCTCAGCAAACTTTGCCAATTTACAGATTGGATTAATGATGAAGAGATAATGCTTGCGTTACCGTAAGCAAGAACCTTCAATGACCTTTGCTTTGGAAAAGATACTGCGAAGCATAATCTTTGAATATTCAATCTGAGATATTCATTTCCCTGAAAACAGGTATTTGCCATAAATGTTTGATATTCTTCAATTTATAATTATATGTCTAAGATATAGGCAACATGTACGATATAGTTCCATTTAAACGTGCCATTTTTATATCCACACTGCCAATGGTGATGAATTAGCTCATCATCCACTTCCAGAAGATAATGCTTGTCTATTTGCGCCACTAAGCCTTTACACATGCATGGAATGATTTAAATCTGTGCAGGTTAACACTCGCAACGACCACCCCCCCCCCCCCCCTTTCTCTCTCTCTCTCTCTCTCTCTCTATCTATCTATCTCCATCCCTGTCTTTCTCTCGCTCTCTGTCTGTTTGTCTGTCTCTGTGCATGTATTATGTCTCTCATTTTTAATTTATTTGACCTTCATATGAAACATCCCACATGTAGGAGTTTTAATGGCTTCTGTAATTAAGCAAGTCTAGTTCATCCATCGTTTATCTAAAAGTAGGCTATTTATGTTGTTTGCTCACGGAAGATGTACTTGTCCATGCAGGTCTTTCATAATTTTCTCAAAGCTTGCCAACGGGGGTGGAAGATGATAGAGGATTACTTCAAAGTTTTTTTTTTAGGTGCCCCGTTTTCCAAAACATCCTGTTTGGCGACCCCCTCCAACTTTGAAGGGGGCAACAGAGAAGTAGCAAGTAATAGTGTTTAAATGCACCATATCAGGTTCAATATTTTATCCCAAAGGTGCTTTTATTTGGGACTTTCAAGATTTGAAAGTTAAACCCCTATTCTTAGCAAACGAAATATAAAAGTCTAATTACGTATCAGATATGAGTATCTTGTGCCGAGTCTTCTTTATGTCTTCAATGACATCACCGAATGAGAACAATATTTTACATGAACCTATTTTGTTTGTGTGTTGTTGTGGTGTTTTTGGTGTGTGGGGGTGTGCGTGGGTGTGAGGGTGAGTGTGTGGGTGGGTGTGTGTGTGTGTGTTTTTTTAAATTTGTTTGTGTTTGTGGCGTTTTTTGGGGGGATATTGTTGTACCTCGTATTGTCCGTTATTCTTATGCTCTCTATGTCTGTGAAAATGAAATGAAATGAAATGAAAATAAGATAATACGACCAATATGGAATTACGAGGGATATCAAAAGCAAAGTCATGTACATCTTTGATTTGTATGTGTCTTGAATGAATGACAATTGCAACAATACTCCGGTGAGAATTTTACTTATTAAAAGAAACACCTAAAAAGCTGTGTTTTTCTCGTCTCGTCTACAGTATAAGCACACCTAGCGCGGCACAAGCTGTCTCTTCCATTTTTTCTCTGATTAATCTTGGTAATTAAAACCAAAATGACTTGTTTTTTATTTGTTTTACCCCTCTCCCTCTCTATTCTAGTTTCTCGCGGTGTTTACCGCCGGCGGAATCAGCTGGTTTGGTTTAAGCAGATTACGTTTGAAGAGGCGCTCTCTTAAAATGTCAAACGTTTGGGCAATTTATTAAAAGTGCCGACGGGATCAGCGAATTAAAGCCACTGACATCACAGAAATGTCAACCAAATAGAATGCAGAAAGACGTTCGTTGACCATGATACGTGGTGAGTTGACTATAGTTCAGTCAAGACGTTATGTGACCCTTTTTTTTTCTTCTTCTAATTTTAGTATCTTATGATATGTCACCTGCTTTCCAATAAGACCTAAGATTGTGAGTTGAGATGCGACTAAATAAATCATTTGTCCAGATGTTTTACCTCACCTGATGATCCACACAGAATTTGGGTTCATCTTATATTTCACTTTGCTCAACATTTTAGATTCTGTTTTTTCTTTCAGTTTGTAATTGATGACTTTACTTGATTACTATCAGGTGTAAATGTCAAGTTGACAACAATTCCTGAAAACAAGGTCAATTTAGTTATTTTGAATTATTTAAATAATTTCTGGCCAGTCATGTCAATATAGAAATATATTATGTTTATGTCTTTGTTGTAGATGCAAATAATTTGGATTTTTTCTTTCTTAAAGAGATACGTCCGTTTTCACTGGATATTGTATTTGACACAGATTAGCAGTTAATCACTAATTCGTTTTATTCTAAATTTGGTTTACATATCCAATTAGACATGAAACTGTACTTCAGAGCTTTAAAAAAATGAACGGCGTCGTCCTCAAAAGTGGATACAAAGAAAATTATGATTATGGCTTTAAAAAAATGAACGGCGTCGTCCTCAAAAGTGGATACAAAGAAAATTATGATTATGGCAGTACTATAGTTGAAGGTAACAGTTATTTAAAAGAACATATCATCAATATTTGATTGCATGCAGTATAGGATCATTTACTTATACTTTGACATGTATTCCAGTATTGTAAAAGAAATGCAAGTGATGTAATGACAGTCGGCTTTATTATATTATTTCACTCATTGAATTTCATTCTCTTAACAAATTGGAATTGAATTGAGGATACACTCAACTTCGCAAGGGATAGGTATAGTTTTGAAGCATATTAAGGGAGCGAAAGAACACAGAAAGGAACCGTACTTTTTTATTTAACTACTTTGTGTGCAATTTCTATATAACGGAACAAATCAATTTAGGCATCGAATTTTTTTTCAAATGATCTGGGATTTCTTTCCACATTCTAATGGTGTCTCGCACATATCTAGTTGATTTACGTTTTACCCACTTAGGTTCTCAATTTTGTATGGAGATGAAATAACCTAGATATGTCTTTCCCGCAAAAGCGTGATCGAGCATCAACTCAATCTATCTAGAATCAAATCATTTTTTATAATGCTTATGCAATCATGAGACTAATACAAGATATTCATATTTGTGCTGGTTATCGGTGGAAAATTTTGATGTACGCCCATTTTTTAAAACAATCTAAACACGGTAAAGAAAACAAAATGTTTAAATGAAGCAAGAAAAAGCACGAAAGTGTCGTCTCTGAACAGTGGGTCCCGGATGAATAAATCTGAGTCGAAGTGTATAAGGGGCTATGGTTGCTTTGGTAAGGCATTAACCATTTGCAATAGGGAACCGGGTGGTTACTGTATTCACTATTCAGGGAGCTGTAAAAACATGTAGGATAGAGAGAATAGATCTCTTCACAAGTATATTCAAATTTTATGCATACTTTGAAAATAAAGGTTGTTCTTGACAACCTGAAAGCTAGTCAGAGGCTTGTCAGACATAGCAACAAGTAATGTATGCAAACTGGATTCCAAGTATTGTAGTTCATTCATTAATAACAGATTAATGAAATACCTCGTTATTGGGTCCTCAGGAAAGAAACATCCATAAATTTGAATAATTTTGTAAACTGGGGGGGGAGTTTCATGAAAGGACTTGTCAGATATTTTATCCGACAAATTTGCTCTCAGCCAATCAGATGCAAGGATTTCAGTAGCTGATAACAGTTGTCGGATAAAATATCCGACAACTTCCTTTCATGAAACGCTCCCCAGGTCTATTCAGTAGTCAACAGGTTAAACCTCAAAATTCAGACTGGGAGAAAGGACTGATAGGTACACTATCCTCAATCATCAAGTAACTCACTGAGGACTTGTAGCCATAAGTCCTTTGTTTGATTGCAAATAAAAAATATCATTATAACGAAAAATGCTAATATTCGTTCTTGGCGCATGCATGGCATAATTATAAAACAATATGTATTATGCTTCCAAAATAAGTCATGAGGAAATTTTCAACATGCCCTAGCTTAGCTTTAAGGAATTGCTTCCTCCCGGTTACCTCTTCACTTAACATGAGCCAGGGTGGCAAATTTAAATCAATATTTTACCAAAGGACGTTACTAGCTAAGACTCGAACCCCGAACCCACTGTATCTGTAATAAGCTGACGTATCCACTCGACCATGATACATCTACCACTTGTTTTACTAATAGTCAGGTGGCACATCTCAACCCCACCCCCCCCCCAAAAAAAAAACAACCTACAACAACAACAACCGAAGACGGACTGCACTTTTAACATACATGGTGAAAATCGTCAACATTCTGTGGATTCAATACAATACAATTTCAATACAATTTTTCTGCACTATTTCCAATGTAGACTTATTCCATGGCTACCTACATGTAGAACAAATTTACGGGAGATTCTTACAAGTTACGTTTGCTTGGGCGGTTTTGTAATTCGATTTGGCGAAGCGGAGACGAGAAAATATAAACTGTAAAGGTTATACCTAAAGGAATGAATAAGGTTATAAACTAGACCTCGAAGGGTTTGTTTAAGTCCAAGGATAACATTCATGACTCTACTTACCCAAGCTTTGTTTCTAGTGATAGAATAATTATCTGCAGCTATGCGTATGTTTTATATGCTATCGTAGTTTTGTAGGTTTAAAGTACCGTTTTTTACCCCCCAAAATGGCGAAATAATATTGGAAACAACGAAATATACTTTTGCTACCCTGGAGGTAGTAAATAAATCAATGTGTGTTTTTTCACTTCCTTCCTTTCATTCTCTCTGTATACCTGGTAATATTATCTCTATCTCTAACTCTCACTTTCTTTTCCTTTTCTCGAAAGGTCTTCCATTCGCATAGTGCGAATAAGATAAGAGTTCGGTTTGAAAGCAGACGATGATCTCTCTTTCTCTCTCTCTCTCTCTCTTTCTTTATTCACATCTTGCCCTGATTTCCTGGACACACCTCATGTCACTACACAATACTCTCATCTTTACAGAGTGGCAGATAGCTCCAATTATCATGTAAATAAGACAGAAATCTATCGATTAGATTTGTTGCTAGACGAGCTGACATTTAGCATTCCCATCTTTCAATCAAAGGTGGTTCCTTCTACATGATGCTCCAATAAATGGAAATAGATGCCCTGCAGGAAGATGAAATGTCATAGGCCTATTGAAATATTATGTGGTGAATAGTTGTTACTTTTTGTAGATAACCGTTATTCGTCATTTGAATATGCATAAAAGGGTCAATAATAAATGAAATGGAGAAAGTAGGCCTACAGATAGAGGATGATTATGCTGTTTAAAAGAAAATGATAATGAGCAATCCTATCTCCCATTAAAGTAGCTATCCAAAGAAAATCACAAATATGGCAATTAATGTATCACTAGAAACTGGGAAGCTTACAGATGGCAATCGTATAAGTTTTATGTCAACTGCGTATCTGATGATTATAAAAACAACATAAATAAAAGCTCTTCTCAGCATCTGGAATATCCGAAGATTCACCAGAAATATAGCGATGTTTTGATGTCGTCACACTAGGGACCAATCCTGCTTAAGCAGACGACGTCCTATAATGAATGAACGTAATTGCAATGCAATTATTTATCAAATTATAAAGAGTTTTGTATATTTAAACATGACCTTATTTCACACCATTCTAAAAGGGAAAGTGAAACTGATTCTGATAACTAAAACCGTTTGATTGTAAATACACAGGAGAAGGGTCAATGATCAATGAAATAAACCCCACTTTCAAATTGAAAAGCCCTCCGAATAATAGCACGGATGGTATTCGTTCCCTCTTGAAACGCCGAACATGCCCCGGTGCAAGCAGCTGAAAATACAATGGCGTCTTATTTTGTTTACAAGTGACTGATTCCTTGATTTTTTTTAACGCTGCATTTTTCATCAAAATAATACCATACACGAAGTTAAGAGTGAGGCAACAGACTAACATTAAGACTGACGCTAGTCAAGTAAGAGAAATAAGTGAAGAGGAGATGACAAAACAGGCACTGAAAAATGTGTAAGATGTTATGGGACATCGTCTGCTTAGACAGGACTGGTCCCTGGTGTGTCGTCACACATCTCAGCAGCGTTCGAGGAGCTCTTCAGCTGCTATATCGGGGGCTGTATGTTACCGTTTTATAACTGATAATAATCATTACTTCAAATGTTTCCAAGCGTTGAATTTGGATAACCTTGTTTAATTTATGCCATCTATGCAATAATAAGTATTAAGCCAATATTTATTTTGATGGAATTTTCTTGTAATGTGATCTTTAAATGATTTTGGTTTTTCTTTATTTCTTCTACTTTTTTAAGATTTCCCTTATCCCTTTCCTTCTGTCTTTTCTACAGTGTATCTCTCTCTCTCTCTCTTTCTCTGTATTATATATGTATATATATATATATATATATATATATATATATATACAAATAATTTCTTGGTACTACAAAATTTCAATATCGCACGAAAAAGAGACATGATAACAAAGCAGGTCTATAACAAATTACTTGAAATCAACTATATTATACTCGATGAACCCGGACGCAACCCAGACGCCGTAATTTCAGAACAATCGCAAAGCTTGGACGAACTCCTTTCGTCTGCACAGAAGGGGTTCGTGCGATAGAATGTAGGCGGCTTCCAGAAAGCGTAAATGCGCTGAGCTTCTGATTCAGCTTCAGATTCAACCCCAGTACGGGTGACGTGCGTTGACGTGTGTGCCCTCTGCTGCTAACGAGCGCACAACGCACGGACTCCGTGAGTTTTTGAAAAATTTTCCCACAGTTACTTGCTCTACGGACAACGCACCTAGCACGTGCGTGCTCCACACGTGATAAGTGCGGGGTCCGTGCTTACTCGGCGCTTCTCCAGTTCAATTGTCCATTGAGCACGCGGAACTCACGTAAACCGCACCGAGGAAGGACGTGCTATGCACTTGCAACGCACGTTGTGCGCGCTGATTTCTGCAGGATATACAAAAGACGAGCAGACTGACGAGTATCATCATTTCGTCTCCAAGATGCCCAAGAAGCTTAATAAAAAGGGGTCAGCTCAAAAGACAGCTAATAGGGCCAGAGAGGCCCAAAAGAAACGGACCGTAGATGATGTAAAGGCAGGCGACGAACAGATGAGGAGCGATGAAGACTCGGCAGATGGTGACGGGAAAAAAACTCACGTTTATCGCACTTGCACGCACTTACTCCCTGCAAGTCGGTAAGGACATCATACGTGAAAGTACGGCCTCCGTACGATAACGAGGCAACCGCACGGCGATCGTACGTTGTAAGCACGTTGTAAGCACGTACAACTCACTTACCAGGTGCGCAACGTACGATGCACGCAACCACTCACGTCCACGCGTGGCGTGCGGGCCACGTATACACCTTGCGTTGTAGTGCGTGTGAAGTGCGTTGATCATAGGCGTTGACGTAGTCCTTCCCTGCTCTTGCTACTCCCTCCCCACGTCTTCAGAAACACGTGGTGGACGTGGCCTCCGTAGAACACGTACACATTTTTTCACCCTTTGCAAAAATTTCAAAAAGGGAGGACAACTCTGGGGAACCTTGATTTAAGCTATGCAACCGTTATTCTCTCATTTTCATTTCTCACAATTATATTATTTCCACGAGAGTTGCCAAAGCTGTTGTATATGTTAATTCCTTACATTATATGTGTGTGTGCGTGTGTGTGTGTGTGTTTATATATATATATTTATTTATATATCTATATATATATATACATGTTTTTCAGACATCCGTCACGACTTAAAAAGATCACAATATTTATTTACAAAAGGATGTGTTGAGAATAAGAAAAGGAATAAATGCATTTGTCTGTCAGATAGAGCATAAACATTGGGGGAAATGTCTTCATGAGAAACGAAAATAGAGATTTTGTTTGATACACCCTGTACCAATTCTTATTGGGCACAATTCTATTGTAAATCAGCACATTTTATCTCCTTGGAAGATTTTCCACCGCCTGTTCTAAATTGATCTGCCAGAGTCCGTGCTGCAGTAACACTTCATATTTGTTATAATGTGGCAAAGAAGAAGAGGACCTAAAAAGGCGAATGAAATCGCTAGAGGCATTAGTAGTAGATATATCGGAAAGTTATTAATGGATGCGGTGCAATGGCACGCTCCAGTAAACATTCGTTCAATGATCATTTCATTCCCCCCAAACGGACCGACAAAACACTAGCAAGGGTAGGCGTGTTCCAATTTCAAAGACGTCTTTTCAAGTTGCTAATTTTTGCGGTTCCCAACCACCCCATTGAAAATTATACGGTTGTATTTCATGCACTTAATGTGCATAATAAATTTTCAAACGGAATCCATCGTGCACTTTGAAGAAGTTGTCCTACATAATTATGAACGTTTGACTTTTGCTGTCTCCCTCTCTGACTCAGTCTTCAATATCATTTCCATTTTTGTTTTCCAAAATAAGAAAAGGGACATGTATTGATGGTGGAAGTAAGTGATTAGTTCCATAATATACCAATTAGGGATAAATTTAGAAATTCCATTATCAATCATTTCAGTTCCATTTCATTTTCGTGATGATATTAACGGCTTGATAAATTTAAAAATAAGCCTTGGACCTTAGATATAAAATATGAAGAGAATGTGGGTAGACACAATAACAACTACTTATTCCATCAATCGTAAACATCACATAGGTAGGTTTGAGGTGAAAAATATAAATGATTAGGCTGGATTGTATTTCCTCAAAGTTGACGAGAAATCACAGATATTTGTGTTTTATGAAATGAGTATAGGTAGTAAAAAGGTAGAACACAGTTCCATGTAATATTTTTATATCATAATTTCATGTCGTGTATTAAGATTGAAAGGGTGTAGTAAAGTGAAATAAAATTATATAGAAAAGTAGTGTTAGATTTTAGATTGATAACGTTAATTGAAAGACGATATTTTCTATTTATCCTGTATATGATGGTCTCAAATCTAACCATAGCATTATATCACGTTTATACATGTATCACGACATGTACACACACTATTACTATGTTAGATGGAAGCATCAAAATTATCTGTACCTGAACTCAGATAAAATGAGAAGTAGGCCTATTTGTATTTAATTGTGAGTTACTTGCCACTCCTGTGTTCAATAAAAGATCCAAAATACATCTGTCTAAATCTTGACCGGGGATGAAGGTAATCACCGACATTCCAAATGCTCGGTGATGTCACCAATGACGTCAGTATTCATGATTTGACCGCAAATTGATTTATTCTCCAGAGAACTTGATACAATAGAAGTCAAGATTCCTGTATATCAAAAGGAAATCAGAAGTCACGATGTGTCGCCTGCGACTCAATCAATTTACGATGCACATAGCATTTTACGTAAAACCACGGACACTGGAGATATCTGATAAAAAGCAATGTGTACACTTTAGCTTATTTTGCAATTACAAACATGTAAACCTCAAATATCAATGACAGCCACTATCTATTTGGTGGAAGTTGAGTAATGTGAATTGACGGGAGTGTAAACGATATGAAGACTTTATAAAAAAAAATATTAGGAAGCTTGGGTTTAAAAAAAATGTACCATATTTCACAGCAATTTTTTGTGTTGTTGTAATTCGTGCTTTATTTATCATTTGCATTTCAAATGAAATATAACATAACATCAACAGTATGACTGATCATATGATAAATTATTTATATATATATATATATATATATATATATATATATATATATATATAAAATATGACGTTGGCTTACATAATAATAAACAACGACTGACTGTCGATTTTAAATTATACATGTACTAATAAATTATGTAAGATACCCCCCCCCCCCCCCCACAAAAAAATTTGAAAAAAATGAAAAAACGACAGAAAAAAATTATTAACAAAATAAAGATAAATAAACACAAATACCAGAAGAAAAAAAATTTAGAGAGCAGGCACCTGGCCGGAAAAGTGAAAATAAAGAAGATGTAGCAAACAACCTCCTGTTCTTATTGACCCTTAAAGGAGAATGAAACCCTCCAAATAAATGTATTTTAATAGAAGCAGAAAAATCAAAGAAGTATATCAGTGAAATGTTGAGGAAAAACGGACAACTCATATAAAAGTTATGAATATTTGAAACACTAAAATCGCTAAATGAATGGAGATCTGAAATTGGCACTGTCTATGTTATGCCCTTGAGATTCTGTGATGTAAATGTGCTATACCTTTTCTTATTTATTACCTATAAAGAGAGAGCTCAAAAACGTCATAGCATCTCATTAGCATAATGAGTATGTTGCCAATTTCATTTATCCATTTTTCCTCAAACTGTCAGTGACATGCTTTTAAGATTTTTCTGCTAAAGTGCATACAAGGTTGGGTTTCATTCTCCCTTAATGATATTCAGAATGCTTGTCCATTTACCAGCATGCATAGCTAATTTGCCTTTCATCTGTGCAATATGTAATGTTCAACAGGTTCAAACGACAAAACATAATTACAAAAGTGGCAGAGAGTAGGCTTTGTACTGTTTACCTAGCAGTGGCAAAATATCCGAAAGGTAGATATTTCTAGACTTTTGGGGCTCATAAATACCACAAAGAACATAATTTTCTATAAGGAAAATTGGGAGACCAAATTCTGCAAAGAGGGTGCTTGGATCATATAAGAATTTGTTAACGACTTGACAGGAAAAGAAAAGGTGTACCAGAGTTTTGGGTGACCTTTTGCAAAATGAACATTATGTATCTGTTACTTTGTGAATACGGTAGAGACAAACTTTAGTAGATATCAAGTTTTAAATTGCAAAGCTAGTAGCTATGTATCTATATTAATAGGAAAGGGAATTTTTAGTAGTTCCGTTATTTGTTGATACTGGAGACCATAAGTTTCATTTAGAGGTATGAATAAATTTGATATTGATGGATTATTTTTTTTAAAGAAAAAAAAAAGAGTAATATCTTTTTTTTTTTTTTTTTTTTTATATCCACTGCTTCCCTAGGAATATTCTGATGATATCTTTAATGTTGATCTGGGGAGCGTTTCATCAAGCGTTTTCTCAATGATTTTTACCGACAACTGTTATAAGCTACTGAAATCCTTGCATCTGATTGGTTGAGAGCAAATTTGTCGGTAAAAATCACTGACAAAACACTTGATGAAACACTCCCCTGAGCTTGAGTTATCAGTTTGTTTGGTTTCATGTTCGTTTTCAAAATAGGATCGATATCGCTTCAACTGGACACCTTGCATAAATTGGGCAACTACAAAGGGGCCTCAGCATTATTTTAATCGAATGGGTGTTTGTTTGTTTGTTTTTATTCCCGTATAAAAATGACACACATAAATACATATTTACAAAGCAAAATTAATAGCGTTCATAGATACAAAAAATGAAAATGAAAAATGTAATTTTGAAGTATATAAAACATACGGCTGGTAGTCCATATGCACCTGCAATACTAATTGCTGTTGGTCTTCCATGGAGCCAGTTTATTAACAAAATAATTACCTTATACATATTATAGCAAGTTGACCAAACAATAAAACACCCATCCAAATCCAATCTCCTACTCCACCCTCACCCCCACCGAAATCATCATAACTATAATTATACTTCCTTCTGTTACCCCCTTGTGTACAATCAATGCTAATGTCCAAATCAGACTAGTATTTATTGACTTCCATAAGCCAGTTTGCTTAAGACATAAATTTTATGTTTAATTATATTTCCTTTTCAGATCCTGTATACATTTTCTCTTCAGTTTTTGATATCTATCTTTGCAATGGATTATTAGCCCCTCCAGCACTGGCAGCAATATACAATGGCTATAAAAATGCAATATTGTCCCTTCATCAACTTTTATACCCGATTCCTTTCTATCATAATTTACCCCAATTGGGTAAGAGACCTTATTCTGGCCACATCAAAGACATCGCTTTTATCCTGGTCTTGAAGGGTTAATAGGTGCCCTCTCTATTTCGTACATGCAGGGCAATCAAGTCTCTCAGTAAATATCTCTGGAAGTCTGGATGCTGGTATTTCTGTAACCATTCCATGGATTCATCTACTTGATACGATATTTCCCTCTACTTTTATTTCCTTCCATTTTTCCAATCAATATCCCATTTTCTTTGACTTCTCTTTTCTTTATAGGAGTATAACCTACAAACTGAAGCTCGATGTGGATAATATTGGGTAAAAGGGGCATTTTTAGAATTAAAAAACATAAAGGGAAACATTCCAATACCTCGTTACTGGGTTCTGCCACCTCGATATCACGGGTATGAAGTTCCTAACTTTACTGAAGTGTACTTATGCTTTCATTCATATATGGCTTTTAAATATTTTAGATATTTGAATAATTGGAAAAGTTCGAAGCTTTACCGATACGACGCTAGCGACATTATCTACTGTAGATATTGAACTCATATTATTATCACAGGTCTGCAAAATAGTAAATGTTAACTTCTCAGATTTGCAATTTTAAATAGGGAACGTAATGTTGTGGTTGTCGTGTGAGTAGCTGTCGTATATTTGGATGGCGTTAAACTGAGTATAGGAGATTTTTTTTCTTTTAGAACCAACCGGAATTGTGTTTGATTTATTACCAAAGCAGTTCGCGCCGTTAAATTAAAAGCAAATGACAAAGAAAGATCTATATACAGTGTGGGTTTGTTTACGGCTTGATTGATTGAAGAAATTTGATATATGTTAATCTTACAGACTTGATTAAGTCAGATTGGTAACTTCAATTTATAATCATCTGATACAGCAAGAAGGGGCAAATACACGATGTTGTTTCTTTTGGGAAAATATTTTAAAGATGAATACTACCTGGAAAATATATTTTAAACGGAATTTAGTACAAGTAAAAGAAAACAAGTTGAGAGAATTTCATTTTAAAGTGATGTATGACTTATTGCCAGTGAAAAGAAATTTATGTAATATAACACACGCCTTGGTCACATGTAAGATGAATAAAAGCTTTTGGTCATATATTACTTGGTTGATCAAAAAAAAATTCACAAGCATGTTGACATTAACATTGATCTATTGATAAATAATAGTGAACATGATGAGATAGACGACCTTAATTACCATAGTTTTTTGGACCGTTTATAAACTTAGTTTGATTCGCAATTATAAGGGTGTTGATAATAGAGAATCCAGTTTAAGATATTTGTTTGCTTCTGAATTACGAAAGAGGCTAGAGGTAAATAGGATTTGTACTGGAAAACCTTTGTTTAGACTCCCAAATGAATTATATGATTTTGTTTGATGTTTTGTAATGTGAATGTAAAATGAAACTTTTGATGTAATTGTGGATCTTAAAAGGAATATGAATAAAATTAATGCGATTGGAAAAAAAAGTCAGATTGGGGGAAGTATAATTATATTGATGAAAGATTCAAATCAAGAAAATTAAGCAGACTTAATTAGGAGCACCTTTTTTCACTCTTCAATATAATACGATTTGAAGAAATGATATTGGCCCTACGGATGGATCGTGTCACCTTTCGTATCTTTAGGCCATGCAGATTGGAGACTGACTTGATAGCACCATCGAAAAATAATGATAACAAAAATAAGGTTTAACCTCATAAAGATATTGATCTCCCGCATGCCTAAACATACCACAACATTAATTTTGGTCCCTTTTTACCTTTACAAACTATATTCACTTTAAAAAAATAATACCTCAAGTAGGCTGCGCATTATGTTAAAGATAAAGTTGAGTGCTTGTCATGTGATAACATTGTGAAGGAAACTGTCTCAAATCAATTGGGTTATCAAGGTTGATCATGTCTCTATAAGAATTGCTATATACTGTGAGGTTGTGGAATCATCAAAATGATAAGAAGAAATGGGTATATGAGACTGCATAAACATGTGGCATGAATGTTCGGCCCGAACTCTTAAGATATTTTTCATTATGTTTAAAATATGAGGTCATTTGCGGATCGAGCAATCATTTTTAGGGGACATTTCTCCTATATATGATCTTCTTTCAAACTGACATAAAAGAATGAGAAAGCTCACATATTATTGTTCACCTTACCCAGGACTCAACTTTTTCTTCAAATAGATTAAAAAGGAAATAAATACTCGAGGCAACGGACGATGTGCTTCTTACCGTCCCCTACTAAGCTTGTTATTACTAATTCGTGTATTCCTAATCTTAGCTTGAAGATTAGATAGTAAATGACATAGAATAAGCACATGCTTACTCTGTGGGAGACTGAATAAAGTTAATTAAGATCTGACAACAGAAATAGATGTCCTATTAATTTTGCGAGTACAGCCTGCTTGTATGCTTATTCATTTCAAAGATAACGTCTTGATTCAAATTACAATGAACGCAGAAAAACATTACATGGTGCTAATTTAGGCTAAGTTACCATACCCTTATCCAAACTTTGTTGTTTATTTTTTTAAATACCATCGCCTGATCACTATACCACCAATTCTGATCCCTATTTTCTTAGCCATAAGATAATTAGTTGAAATAATATTTGCCACTCTCATTAATCACTGAAATATATTCATTAAATTATCAAGCATTATAAAGCTTTTGAATTAGGCCTACTTTTTACATCATATAAGAGTGCTGAGATAGTTTTACATTCTACGGGAACATTGGATTCGTAATAAACATTTTTAGCAAAAGAACAGATTCTGATAATTGATTTGGAAAGTCGATTGGCCTGAAATATTTTTGCACGCTGCAAATATATATATACACTATACAAGAAAATACTCGATAATGATCACGGGATGATGATGATAATAATAATAATAATAATGAAAATAATAAGAAGAAGAAGAAAAAGAAGAAGAAGAACTAAAAGAACAAGAAAAAGAAGAATAATACCAATAATCATAACAATAGTTATAACAATAATTATCATTATAATAGTTATGATGATGATGATCATATTAACAAAACAATGATAATAATAATAATAGTAATGATATAGTAATAATAATAATAATGAAAGTAATAACAACAATTGTAATAATTAATAGTTATGATGATGATGATGATGATAATAATAATAATAATAATAATAATAATATAAAATTATAATAATACTGTAGTAATAGTAATAATAATAATAATGAAAGTAATAACAACAATTTTTATCATTAGTATTATGACAATATAATAATAATGGTAGTTTCTCGTATAACGCAATATCCTTCACTCCTTGACGCTCCCGTGGCCTGGAACTCCAACATTATTTTCTTTAAGTTTTTCCCTAATAATGGTTTGTTTATCAGTCTTATAGTTTTATTAAAGTGAACAAAGAATATTTGATTAGAGGAGTCTGGGGTATTTTTGTGGGTTTTTTTTTTTAGTGTTAACCATCCTCCATTTTAGTCAACGAGAGAAATTATCCTTTTTATCTATATATAGCATCAACTTTATTCATGTTTCTTAACTAAAAACCTAATTCCATTTCTCGTTGTTCTAGCGTCATATTTTAGCATGTATATAGCGAAGCGTTGTCTTGATTCCATAATTTTCAAGGTTTCCTATAGATTTCAGTTTCTTTGTTTCTCTTACATTTGGCCTAAAATCGGTATCCACAATTTATATTCATTATAAGACAATCACTGGATGACCAGGGGAGCGTTTCATCAAGTGTTTTGTCAGTGATTTTACCAACAACTGTTCTAAGCTACTTAAATCCTTGCATCTGATTGGCTGAGAGCAAATTTGTCGGTAAAAATTACTGACAAAACACTTGATGAAACGTTTTACCGTGTTCTCCTTTTCAAATGCTACTCTGAAAATGATTCCGTGAGCATAAACAAAAATAAGATTGATAACAGTTTTCTCTATGAACCATGTACATTTGCTAAATTTTCTTTAATATCGTCTTTGAATCATTTAAACTCTTAAAACCTTATTGATTACACAAAAGGGTTTGGCTTTACACCCTTGATGTATTTCAGTCTCTCTCCTGTACAATATCACTTTAGAAGAGAGCCTACAATTTAATGCATGCAGCCTAGTTGAAAAAACAAACAAAAGAATATCCAAAATTAACATTTATACTTGAATTTATAAATCTCATATTGACAGTTAGCTATTAATTCGTCGAATCTGCATGTGTAATGGGTGACTTCAACATTGATTTATTGAAGAAAAATGCTAGCACTCGCCGTCTCCATAATATACTTGATTCCAATGCCTTCAGTGTAATGATTGATAAACCGTCAAGAATATGTAATGGAACTTCAACGCTGTTAGATAATATTTTTGTAAAAACAGTTAAAAGTCATTCACAATCTGGTTTGTTCTATTGTGAAGTTTCTGATCATCTACCTGTGTTCTGCATGATTCGTGATCTACTAATCAATGGCCGTAAGGAAAAGGGGAATATAGAGAGACGAATTTTTACAGAGAATAATATTTCCAACCTAAACAACTATTGCCTGGCTGAAGAATGGTCCGACGTGTTGGTATGTGAAGATGTTGATAAGTCTTTTGAACTGTTCTGGAGTAAATTCTATGATTATTTTGATAAGAATATCCCTCTCATCCAATCAAATAATAAGAGCTTGGGTAAACATCCCTGGATTACCAGGGGGATACTACAGTCTAACAAAAGAAGAACTACCCTATACAAAAGAAGTTTGAGGAAACCAACTCGAGAGAATATCGAGAAATATAAAAAATACCGAAATAAATTAACGTCAATAATAAGATCATCGCGCAGTACATTTTACACTAGGCAATTTGATAAAACAAGAGGAAATATGTCATCTACATGGAAAGTTGTTAAAGATATTTTATGTAAAAGAAATAAGACTGAAACCACCCAAAGTTTTGTATATGAGAATCGTGAAATAACTTCTGCAGGAGATATTGCTAATGTGTTCAATGACTCTTTACCAACTTGGGCCCAAATCAAGCAAAGAAAATAAATACAACAGGAACAAAATTTAAGCAATATCTGCCAGGGCAGTTGTCAATCCTCTATTTTCCTCAGGCCAACTGATTATCTTGAAGTACTGTTGCGTGTTCTTTAAAAAATAGTAAATCTCTTGGTCATGATGGAATTAGTTCCTCATTCTTGAAGCAGATCATATGTTCGATTTAACACCTCTTGTACACATCTGTAATCTATGTTTATCAAGTGGTGTATTTCCTTCTTCATTCAAACGGGCAAAGGTTATTCCTGTGCATAAAAAAGATAGCACCTCAAACATCGCTAACTATATAGGGCAATCTCAATATTATCAAGTTTCTCAAAAATACTTGAGAGAATCGTGTATAATAGACATTTTAGCTATCTTGAGAAACATAAACTTCTTAACCCTAACCAGTTTGGATTTAAAAGGTCTCACTCAACTGACCTTGCATTGTTGCAATTTTATGACCATGTGTCTAGTGCCCTGGCCGCTCGTGCGCATGTTATTGGTGTGTTCATTGATCTGAGCAAGGCTTTTGACACACTTGACCACTCAATTCTTCTATGTAAACTACAACATTATGGAGTCAGAGGCATTGCTTTGGAGTGGTTCTCTAGCTACCTTTCCAACAGAAGGCAATACACATCCTACAACTCTGTCAACTCTGCTGTGTCATTTCTAAAATGTGGTGTTCCACAAGGTTCAATACTAGGCCCCTTGTTATTCTTGATATATATCAATGATTGTCTACCACTCTAAATTACATATTATTTGCAGATGAGTTTTCTTATCTCATAATAATATCAATATCCTTGAAAATACAATTAACAATGAACTACCAAAATTAACCAATTGGTTTAGGAGCAATATGCTGTCTCTCAATGTGAAAAAAACAAATTATATTCACTTTAAAGGTAGAAAGTCTCGTGGAGTACAAACTCCTACAGTAAAACTAGATGAGGTCTTGTTGGAAAGAAAAATTTGTACCAAATTTCTCGGTGTTTACATTAATGAACAACTAAACTGGAGTGATCATTTGAAAAACATAAGAACAACAATTTCCCGAAATATTGGAATATTATATAGAGTGAAATATTATAGCTCCTGACAAAGTAATTTTTATATTGTACAATACTCTGATTCTACCATACATCTCATACTGCAATGTTCTTTGGGCAACATCTAAGTGTGTTACAGATAATAATTATTCTCTTGCTACAAAAGAAAGCTATTCGCATTTGTGCTGGAGCTGGTTACCGTGCCCATACACGGCCTCTCTTTATCAAGTTGAAGAGCCTTACGGTTAGTAAGTTTTCTTCAAACCGCCCTCTTTATGTTTCGTTATAATAACAACATTTTGCCCACTTCCTTTTCTTCCATGTTCAGTCGAAACAGTGATATTCACTCTTACCCCACGAGACATTCAGCTAATATGCACTTATTCAATCCCCGCACATTATTGGCTCATAAATATGTTAGACATAACGGTCCAGGGGAGCGTTTCATGAAAGGACCTGTCAGATGTTTTATCCGAAAAAATTTGCTTTCAGCCAATCAGATGCAAGGATTTTAGTAGCTTATAACAGTTGTCGGATAAGATATCCGACAACTTCCTTTCATGAAACGCTCCCCAGATGTCTGGAATGCCTTACCGAGTGACACTCGAAATTTACTTACCATTCATTCCCTTAAAAATGCGATTAAGCGCATGCTTATCTCTAAGATGTGATTAATACATATACATGTACAATTATTTCTTGTATTACTACAACGAAGCCTAGAGCTTCGTATCACCTGAAAGACTAGAATATTTTCATCTTACATAATTTGTCCTATTACGTGTATAGATATCCATCGATGCCTTTACTATGTTACTGATTACATATATTATTTGGGATAATAAAGGCTCCTCCTCTTTCTCAATCTTCTTACCTTCTATACCTTTATTTTCATCTTTATCTGTTGTAAATAGTGTAAAATTTCAAATTAGTTCATTTAATGTTAAGATTAGTTATTGAGTTTTCTCTCTTTGTTTTTGTTTTAGTTTTAGTTTTGAATGATAATATATGTAATTCGTTAGTTTTGAATGTGAAGGAATGGCAACGTTTCAAGCCTTTTAAGCTTATATTGCTATACCTCTGTATGGTGTCCATTATTCTATGTCTGTGTTGTGACCATAGTTATTTAACGATTCTGTCATTGTAGTATCTTTCTTTAAATATCTTTCTCTTATGGATGTGATCGCTCCAAGGAGTTATTTCAATGTACTATGTAATATGATGAACCATTCAGAAATAAATAAATAAATAAATAAATAAATAAATACGCATGTAGCTGACAGCTCCAAACAGGGCCCAGTTTCATAAAACTGGTCATCAATGCCAAGTTGCAATAACTGTTATAAGCTACAAAATCCTTGCATTTGATTGGCTGAGAGCAAATTTGTCAGTAAAAATCACCGACAAGTCACTTGATGAAATGCCCCCAGAATGTGCATACAACATGCTTCCTTCATTCGGATTATGAAATTTAGAATGAGTTTCTAAGCAAGTTTATCCAGAGCTTACGTTTATAGAGTTCTTAAAGAGCCCTTTAGTGTCTTCACTTTTCTCTAAATTTTGATTTATGATTAGTTTTGTTCGGTAACTTTCTGTCATATTTAATTTTACAATAATTAACTTTAATAATTATGTGCTAATGTTCTAACACAATTTTATTTTCAGAGCATTGCTCTCATCTAGGTAATTGGATAAAGCTTGATATTTGTCATATCCAAGAATTAAAGTTGAATGTAAATAGCAAAGGTAAACTAGAGTTCATTTTTTTTTAATTTATCAGCGGGAAATTATATATCATTTCTGGCTGCTTGCCAATGGCCCAAGAACATGAAGAAGGTTGCGCCCTTTTCCCTTTCTTTATTAGGTGACGGTTAGGGATGTACATGCAGTCCATGAAATAATTATTGTGCAGATTACTGTAATCCAAGGCAATGCACTTTGCAGTTGTGTTTAAAATATTTAGAATTATATTATATCATATTTTTGAAATTTGCATTTGTAACGACAAAAATAGGTCAAGTTGCCTAAGCACGCAACCTATGTGAGTGATCAATTTGTGATTTTAATTTGCGCATTGTTGAAGGCCATTTTGACGCACATGCATGGAGATGCAGTTCATTGCCCATGATCCAGTTAAAACCCCATTGCATTGTAGATGATACCACCGGCAAGATCTAGGTTAATCTGTGGGGTGGTGTAATTCAAATGTTTACGTAAGTAATAATCATTCTTTTGTATATAAACTTCAGTCAATGACGAGAATAATTGAAACAGATTTGTTCCATTGATCACGGGTTTACTTTACAAATCCGTAGGAGAATAAGCTTATAGAGTCCTAATTTACTACTCACGATATCAATATAGATTTCAATTGCCTATCACAGGATTTAGACTCTGTGTTGAATCCTTGAATGAATCGGTAGCAAAAAAAAAACAACCAAAACCATTGCTTCCTCTTCTTATTATGATTCACGATGAATTATTTCTCATTCTCTCTTAAATGGTTTACTCATTTGAAGGTCTAGTTGTGTTTTGATTGCCTTGCATCAAATCTTTCACCAAAAAAAAAAGATATTGATCAATTTTAATTTCATGCTCTAGATTGTGGTGAGTATATACTATTGCCTGCTTGGTTGGTTATTATAGGGTGGCTTATTCTGTTTATATTAATATATATAGATATAGAAATATACATTTATTATTAAAATATTCCCGCTTTGCCCAGGCAATTAAGAAGTTGGTTTGCCGCCAACTATATCTTAAATAAATTCAATACCAATTATGCTTTTCCTTGTCGTACATGTACATGTACTTCAAAATGACTGCAAATGACCTCCGACGATTTAATTTATTCAAAGTGATTACATCTGGGAAGCGAAAAAATAGAAAGAATGTTTGACTTGGTTAGTACTTTTAGTTTGTATTAAAGAAAGATATTTTCAAGCATGAATGGATAATAATTATGAAGAAATATATAATTATAGAGGTTGATCGCATTTTTTCGTGATAATGAATAATGTGTAGCGCCTTGATTCTTTCTGTAACATTTACAACATACTCGACCTCCTTCTTTTTTACTAAGTTAAGTAAAGCATCTCGAGTCCATGAAGTGTAAATAAAGCAAGATAGGATCTACTATTATACCGAATCGGTTTTAATATGATATTTCGATTGGAATGATAGATAAATCTTGAAGAAATACAGAGATGAAGGTATAACCAAATACAATGCCATTAATGATTACGAAAATTTGACATTTTTATTTCAAATAAATGCAATGATTACAAAAATTATGACATTGGTAAAGAAAACAAAGCTAAACTCAAAACTGTTGTCGATATGTGTAAATGCGATGTCAGACTCAGGGTACTGATTAATGACATTATAGCATGCTCTTCTTTAGGAAGGATCAATATTGGAAAAGAGTGAAATACATCAAGTTATAGAAAAAAAGAAAGAATAAATTAGTCACTCGTCAGACTAAATGAACCATCCATACCCACGTTGAGACCTGATCAAGAATATCATTATACTATAACACCCTTTTCTCACACAATTTTCCTATTATATTAATACTGTATATACATGCAGTGTATATTACCATTGTCATTTTGTCATTACATTGTAATATGATAATATGTTGTCATTAATTATCAAAATAATAATATATTGTCAAAACATTTCTTTCCCCTTACTGCATGCTCACGTTTGTCTATTGTTTTTCGTATATATCATGATACTTTACAACCTGCCATGAACCCGAATAGATACGTGGACCGGGTGTTTATTACTGCTATTCTGCATGATGCAAATTTGTAACTTTCTTTGAAATAAAGAAATGAGTACAACAACGAACACAGCATTGAAAAGGTTACTCCATGGAGGGTACTCGTTTTTCCGAAGATTCGTCATTTTGAAGGTTTATAATTCCGAAGTACAATCTGCCATACGGCGGGTGGGGGGGGGGGGGGGGGGGGGGTCATAATTCCGAAAATGAAATAGGGTTCATAATTCTGAACATATAGCTTCATTACTCCGAAGGTTCATATTTCCGAAAATGAAATAGGGTTCATAATTCCGAACATAGCTTCATTGCTCCAAAGGTTCACAATTACGAAAATGAAATATGGTTTATAATGTTTAAAAATGCAAAAGGGTGCAAAAGTCCGGAAATTAAATATGGTTCATTATTTCGAAGATTCGTATTTCCGAAAAATGATGTAGAGTTCTATTATATTTTTGGAATTATTATATGAACCCTATTTCGTTTTCGGAATTACGAACCCTATTTCATTTTCGGAACTATAACCCTTTTTCATTTTCGGTATTATGAACCTTCGGAGTAACGAACCTTCGGACTAGACAAACCTTCAGAATTATGAACCTTCGGAAAAACGAACCCTTTGAAGATATTTTGAAAGGTTGATTATGTAGAGTACAGAGGAATTGGACTATGAGGTTTTGAAATCATCAAAAAGACACCCCCACAAACACACACACAGAGCAATGTGGTAAATATGGGAGTGCAGACATTTTCGGCATGAAAGTTTCATTTCAGCTCTTTTTTTTTTTGGGGGGGGGGGTCATATTTTGAATTAGAGGGCATTTGAAGAGCATTACTACTAAGATATTTCACCTTTATCAGAACTCACCCTCTTTAATTGTTTACTAAGTCAGTAGAGCACATTCTCATTTGACATGACAGTTGGCCCAAACTCTAAGCTCGACTGGTGTCCTGTGGGGGGTGGGTGTGTCGGAGGTGTCGGACACCCCATATACCGGGGAATTCAAGTCATTTCTTTTCTCGTTATATCCCCCCCCCCTTCTCTCTCTCCCTCTCTCCCTCTCCCCCCTCTCTCTCTCTCTCTCTCTCACACACATTCGTCATTTCTCTTTCTCTCTAATCTTTGCCATTGGATGCTCGCTATTCATAAGGACCGCTATTCATAGAAAACCGCTATTCATTTAACACTCGTTATGAAAAGCAGTCCTTATGAATAGTGGTCCTTATGCATGGAGGTCCTTATGAATAGCGAGGTAATTTGTCTGGTTTGCTAGCTATTTAGAAGGACCGCTATTCATACAAGACCGCTATTCATTATTTTAGTCACGCGTTATGGATAGCTGTCGTTATGAATAAGTGATCCTTATGAATAGCGGTCCTTGTGACTAGCGAGGTTACCTCGATGAAGCGATGTGAAATACTCCCTGCCCCTATATACCTACTCTCTGAAGAAGAAAAAAACGAGTGATCGGTTCACTGACGTCACTGCCTGAAGAGTGAAAATAGAACGAAACTCCGGTCTTTTCCTCTGAGAGCACTCGATAGTCACTCGATATTCACTCCTAAACAAGTGATCACTGACGTCACTCATGGGGGAGTGAAAATATAGTGAAAGTTCACTCTTTTTATGAAAGTATGCATGTTAGTAACTGGGAATTAAATAGATTTTTACAGGCTAAAAATGTATCCTAATGAGTCCTATATTAGGGCGAATTTTACTTAATCTTATTTAAATAATTAACCCCAAATATAGTTTTACGAAATTCCGAGACAAGGCTGGCCATATAATAGAGTGCGAGGCATGACCACTGGCATAGAAGGGGGCGGGGGCCATGCCCCCACCCCCTATTCAGGGGGAAATGACTCTCCTCTGCACCCACCCCTGTTACATACAGTAAAATGTTGCGTCCATATAACTGAAAAACAGTCCGGGTGTCGAAATATAATTTTCCGCCCATAAAATTGTTTGCTAGTACGGGCCGTTATCTTTCGCTCAAATTTGCAAAACGTCAGAGCTTTCGCTCTTCGCGCAGGAAGGGGGCAACACCCCCCCCCCCTGCAGTATTGCGTCCAAATAACTGAAGAGCAGTCAGAGCATCGAAATATAACTTTCCGCCTAAAAAATTGTTTGCTACGAGCCGTTATCTTTCTCTCAAATTTGTAATAAAACGTCAGAGCTTTCGCGCTTCGCGCATGCAGGAGGGGGAAAACTTCCCCCTCTATGCACCCACCCCCTGGGGTGCTCATCACCAATTATTTCGCACTCTTTGTGCGCTCAAAACTGCCCTCCCCCCCCCCCCCCCCTAAAATGAAATCCTGGCTATTCGGTTGGATCCTTCACGTCTGGCTCTCCCTATTGAAAAATCCTGGCTATGCCTGTGGGCATGGCCATCTCTAACTGTAGCCGTCACCCTTATAGGCTAACTCTTACCCTTTGATTTTGATTTTTTTTTTTCCATTTCAAAATAAGCATACATGATGCATATCGATTCAATAATTAAACATAAAACAATGTAATAAACTTTGTATATATCAAACTAATAATACAAAGATGATGGTATTGAGAAGAGTAGTGCAAATAATAATTTACACAAACGGGTTAACGGATCATTATTGAAACATAATTTTATGCAATGAAACGGAGGGGCATGCTAAGAAAGCAAAGCTTGTAAACCTCACCCTAATCCTAAACCTATAACCTTATTCCTAAAGAATTATTTGTTATACTAAGAACTGGGCCCTCTTGCATAAAAAGTTGCGATTAAACGCAACTCAAAATATTAAACGCAACTTGATTTTTGACCAATCAGGACCGCGGCGTATTTCGGACATGCGTTTAATTTTTTGAGTTGCGTTTAATCGCAACTTTTTTTATGCAAGAGGGCCCAGGTTACTGATCAATATTGATATGTAATTAATTATCATAATTACATATCATTATGCATTTTTGATTAAATATCATGAGTAATAATGACATTCAGTTGCCATCCTACGATTTGAAATTCGCGTGCGGCCTGCATGCGCGCCACGCATATACTGGCTGAGGGCGCCCAACAAACAGTCTCAATTACCCAGAGTGACTCTGTGAAAGGCAAAGTGCAACTTTTTTTCTCGAGTAATATTGCAAAGTTTCAGGGGGAACTTACTTTTTTGGTTAGAAATGACATATGCCCTACAAAATAGCCATTGATAAACAGATTTTAAGAGCATCTCAGCTATAGGCCTCATGATTCAATTATTGTTATTCTTTATTTTGTATAAAAGCCTTACTTACATTATCATGTGCTGCAACGTAGATTAACAACAGCTGTTTGACATTATGCAAATGCCATACCAAGTCTAAAATTACCCAAATTGTAGATAATATAATCAAATGCTAGATATAATCACAGAGATGGAAATGGCTTCTTAACAAACTGGATGTTTCCAGTACTTTGCAGATATCCACAAGGCTTGACGGTCGTATAGTGTAGGCTACATGTTTGTTTTTCAAGATGTTTTCTGCATGGTAAGATGGCCGCGGCATGAAAATGTGGTAGGCCGACGTGCCAAATGCCCGATTGACGACTGGGTGATATTTTTATTAGGTACAAATAAATGGACTTCGATGTGCGTGAATGAATGAATCAATGTATAGGCCTGCCTTCCGACTTGAAACCAAAAGGACTTTTAGTTTATCCAAAAAGAACAATCACAATATATCTTGAGGTCTAATATATTAAAAGAAAAAAGGAGAGAAAATCTGATTAAATTCCACGTATATGTGGTAATTCAGACCAAGGAAATGTAACTTCCCTGTTCACACGGTTACTAGCTCTGATCATGTACCTGATTTGAATTTAATACCCCTGTTTGCGCTTCTATACAAATATTTATGCACATATATTTTCTGAGCACCTAGTGACGAGCTATTCCATTAACCTGCTGTTTATAAATGAGCCTCAATGCTTGGAATCCAGTTTGCATACATTATGTGTTGCTATGTCAGGCAAGCCTCCGGCAAGCTTTCAGGTTGTCAAGAACAACCTTTGTTTGAAAGGTATGTATAAAATTTGCATACATTACCGAAACGATCTATTGCTGGTCAATCCATAATTTATGCATACTCCCGGTGCATATACTTTTTGAACAAAGTTGCTCTTGACGACTCAAACCTTGCCAGAGGCTCAGTGCCCGACATAGTAACAGCTAATGCATGCCATGGATCCATCCATATACATGCCATTATGCATAGCAGGTGCACTAAATAGCTGGTAACTAAGCACTCTAGAGAGAAACATGCATACATTGAAATACATATAAGTAAATGACAGGTCTATTAGTATTACGACAACGAGATTTTTCATCGATCTGGGTACACCCTGGGCCTAATAAAAGTCTTACTCACACGTTCACACACCATCGGCGTACTAGGGAGTAGGGGAGAGCGGGAGAACTAGGACGCGGGAGAACTGGGACACCACCCCTAACTCCAAAACAATTAACCTTTTATAAATTAGTTTGCATCCTACGAAAGGTCTTAACTATCAATGTTCACAAATGCATCCACAGCTGTACTGCGATTTTGCCTTTCACTTCTTTTTTTGACCACTTTTTTTTTTCATCATTCATTGTGAAATATCGTATAAGTATACCACTTGGCTATAGTGAACACCCCGCATGTTGTTTTTTATTATCGGGGTGAACTGGGACATTTTGTCCCAGTTCACCCCCGTTACTTTTTCTGTATGTAAGGAAAATGAGCTTTTATCAGTCATAATATATTTGGGTCTACATAAAAATAGTAAAAATTCATATCGGTCAACTTCCTTTTTACAAATCATTCATACTACTTCAGGAAACTTTTTGTATAACCAAAAAATGTAAAAATATTATGAACAACTATTAATTTTTGCCAAAAATCGTCAAAATATAGTTTAAAATTTACACAACGCTCATCATTATTTTCATTTAATATTTTTTAAATGGGCATGAATTTTTAAGTCAACTCAGTTACAAGTGACTTTCAAGCAATTTTTTTTTAAAGTGATATGTTAGCTTTAACATTCCCAGCATTTATTTTAGACAACTACCAGAAAAAAGGGTGAATTTAGCAATTTCAAGACTTTTGTCCCATCAAGTCTCCCCGACTGTTCCACTTACTGTCCCAGTACACCTCCATGGTGTCCCACTTCACCCCGTTCAAGTATACCTCATTTGTAATGATTATTTGCATAAAAACTAAAAATATAGAGATTGTGTCATGTACCTTGTTTTGTAGCCTACTATTGATACAATTTACCATGTAAAATGGAGAGGTGACAATGAATATTTTAGGGAAATGTAACTAGTTACACTTCCCTCGAAAATCTCGTTATCGTTATTCAGTGCTATCTGACCAGCACGTTATTTTCAGCGAAATCCGAAAGAACATGCGTTAAAGTCTATTTTCATGATTTTGTTTACAATAAACTCGCATAGCACAAGGGGGTTCCCCTCAAATTAAATACCCCCGCGAAAGACAACTTCCGGCGTATGACGTTTTCAAAAGTAAAATTATTACGCACACTGATAAGTCATCAGCGAAACTAGTAGTAAATATATTGAAATACACATTTTAAATGTATTATATTATAGAACATTTCCAATTGATCAATATAAAGAATAAAACAATGTAACAACTTAGCTGTATACTTTATTACTTACTGGCGGAGGTATACTCTTACAAAAGCTGTGAAAGAGCGTGTTCAATGCATGGTTCAATGACACGCGCACGCACGTGCAGGATCTAGGAGGCTTAGCCAAGGAGAGGAAAGAAGAGTGCAGTCCATGTGTTGTATACCCGTGAATTTGGTATAGGCCTACCGGACATGTGTAGCTAGCTGGAAGTCTGAACATACACAACTAACAACAGTACAGTACAGTACAAGAGTACTACTATACATTCTACAACTAGGAAGACTGCCCGGTTTTGCTCTCATTTGGAGAAATATGGCAGCCCAAGAACTTGGTGAGCTACAAAAGGGCTCATATATGTGGCCATAAATGTAGACTCTGTAATTTTGTGACGAATAAAGTTAGGCTAGGCCTAGATTTATTTGTTTATTAATTTTTATTGACTTTAACTTAGGGCCTAAGTTTAAGCAGATTAAGCATGTTAATTGTTATTGTTCACTTAACACAGAGACAGAGTTAATTTTAACAACATGACAAAGTCATGAGCAATAACATTTTTTACTAGATCTAGCCTATACCGTCATGACCGTGCGTCCCAGAAAAAGGGAAACCGTGACGGTCAGTTCTTATTCTGGAGGTACGAAACAATATTAATGCATCATGATCAAGTTCAGTTTTTCTTCTTTCTTTTGACACCTAGGCTAATTATATAGTAATACGATACGATACGAAACGGTCACGCAAAGTCATAGAAGATCAAGAGGAGTTTAAAGGGTTATGCCACCACAGGTGGCCGTGGGGAAAGTCGGGATTGCGTGTAAGCCCCATTCACTCGTACACAAGTTTGTTCGTCAAATGCATCCATCGGACTGCACGAAGCCGACAGAAACTCACAACATGCACAAGAGAGCTCGAGCTCAGGCGGAGCGTGCATGTTGCACGGCGACCTGTCTGTCCAAAGTTTGCACCCTGCGGGGCAAGCAACTGCATCAGGCCCATCGGAGCCGCTACGGTTGGTACGGTATTGACCGTACCACTTTTCAGCCTAAAAAAGAAGAGGGATGGAGAGGGAGAAGAAAAGAGGAGAGGGAGAAGAAAAGAGCAGAGAAAAGGAAAGAGACACATGGAGGGAGGGAGAAGAAAAGAGAAGAGAAAAGAAGAGAGAAGGTGGGAGGTTCATAAATGTCATGATCATAGGCTGATCGCAGGCTTATCACCAGCTTAATGGAAGAACACGAACATCAAAGTGACTGCCTTTTTTCCATTATAATGAACAGGGGCGTCGCTAGAGGGGTGGGGGTGTCCCAGCCCCCCCCCCCCCCACTCAAAATTGCTGTCCGCAAATGCGCAACTCCTGTTGGCAAAATAGAAAGGGAGAGGGAAGATAAAAGGGCACAAAGGAGAAAAGAGGAAAGAAGAAGGGAAAGGAAATGAAAATAAAAACAGAAAGAAAACGGAAAAAGAAGGAAAAACAGAATTTTTTTCGTTCGCTCGCAAAAATACTGGAAAGTTTACATTCAAGCAGATACCACCACATTATTCTGGAAGCAAAGTGAGGTTCCAGAATATCCACATATTTGGGCAACGAGGTTCCCAGATAAATATGAGTGTAACTTCTGTAACATTTTTACTACAAAAAGTTTTTCAAAATTTGCTTGCTCGCTTCATTCGCTCACAAAAAATTAGAAATTGAAAAGTTGATATTCAGGCAAAAGGCGTCAGCCCCCTCCTCGCGATAATAGGCCTGTGTGACCAAGATCTCTACATCTGTGATTTTTCTACTATGTGGGGGGGGGAGATTAAGGTGCAGCATTTTTTATGGCAAATTTGGGTGTCACACCCCCATTCAAAATGTTCTAGTGACACCCCTGGCTATGCCCCTTCGAACCCCCCTGGGGGTTTCACCCCGGACCCCCACTGAAACTCTACCACTTTAAAATTCCTTCCGACGGGCCTGAACGGCATTGTCAGGTAACGATCACGGTGCCCTCTCGCGGCATTAAAAACGTCCACAATCTGAGATTGAGTATCCCTTTAAAATTTAAATGTCAAAATCAAGTTCTCAGAATACGTGGTCAAGATTTTGTAAGAATGCAGCAACCTTGACTAAGAAAGGGATGGTTCATTGGCATTTCTTTTATACAAACAGACGATTGGTACTACAAAACTTAAAGATAACGTTTAACAAATTCATAGTGACGAAGCTTTTCGACCTGCACTCATCGGGTCACAACGCAGGAATGAGAGAATACAAGAAAATACAAAAGTCAAGGAAGGGTGTGTATAGCGACCCGGGTATGATCCGGGCACGCTAGAATAATCAAAGCGCTTGTACAAACTCCTTTTGTCGGCACAATAGCGGATCTCTCGACTGAATGAACAACGCTTCTAAGAAGCTTCTTAGAAGCGTTGTTCATTCAGTCGAGAGATCCGCTATTGTGCCGACAAAAGGAGAAAACACACCCTTCCTTGACTTTTGTATTTTCTTGTATTCTCTCATTCCTGCGTTGTGACCCGATGAGTGCAAGTCGAAAAGCTTCGTCACTATGAATTTGTTAAATGTTATCTTTACATTTCTTTTATGTTCTTTGTTTAGTTTCTTTCACCAAATCTCTCAAGTGAATACAGATTCACACATGAGGACATGTTGAGGGAGTCAGGGTTGCTGGGGATGGTTATGAACATCTATGCTGTGTTCTTGTAAATGATGAAATTTAAAAAAAAAGAAAATGTAGTTTCATTGTTTGTCTCTTTATGAAGTGTTACAAGTTACATATGTCACTGGAATGAAAAATAAAAGAACATATCAAGAAACAGCAGAAAGTTACAGAGTAAGAGCAAGTGAAAAGAAACAAGTGAAGAGATTGATGACAGGTTGAAGTGAAAACAAAATTACATGAGAGTTGGAATTGATTTAAGATAGCTGAGTTTACATTTCTTTTATGTTCTTTGTTTAGTTTCTTTCACCAAATCTCTCAAGTGAATACAGATTCACACATGAGGACATGTTGAGGGAGTCAGGGTTGCTGGGGATGGTTATGAACATCTATGCTGTGTTCTTGTAAATGATGAAATTAAAAAAAAAGAAAATGTAGTTTCATTGTTTGTCTCTTTATGAAGTGTTACAAGTTACATATGTCATTGGAATGAAAAATAAAAGAACATATCAAGAAACAGCAGAAAGTTACAGAGTGAGAGCAAGTGAAAAGAAACAAGTGAAGAGATTGATAACAGGTTGAGGTGAAAACAAAATTACATGAGAGTTGGAATTGATTTAAGATAGCTGAGTTTAATGATACAAAGAATGTGATTGATTGAATAAGAAAAGGGAATGAAAGACAGAGGGAAAGAAGAGTATGAAGATTAAAAAATATGAAGAAAGAACAGGAAAGAAAGCTAGAAATGGATCCTAAAGTGAAAACGAATGTGCCGTATGAAAATCAGAGAATGAGCGAAACAGGAAATGGAAAGAAAAGAAAAGAAAATGAATGAAAAGATGAAAACTTACAAAGGAAAAAATGAACCAAAGATGGAAACAGAAAAGACAAAAGAGAAAGAACAAAACGTGAATAAAAAGATGAGAAGAATAAAAACAAAGTCGTAGCATCTACTGTAAAAAGTTCATCATTATTCTGCGCAAATCGTTTCTGACAGGCAGCAGTTGTAATTGTTCGTAATCATCAATCATGCATGAACGATTCATCGTTTATTTGGTATCAAATGAAAGAAGTGATTTTACTCTTACTATTAGTGTCAATGTATCAATCAAATCGTATTTGATGATGATGGTATCTATCTCCAAACACAGGTTTCCTTTTTTCTATACACACTGTATAGACTAACGGGTCTAACAGTCTAAAGTATGGTAAGTTAGATGTAATAGTAAACAGATTGACTAACATGTCTAAATAAGTTACTTACTGAGTCTCTAGCATCCTAGGCCTGGATTTAACTTTGGTCATGTCAGTGCTTAGATGAGGAATTATTTGGAAACACACAAAAACATTTTATCATGATGTTCATCAAGATTCAGCATCAGTAAGTTAGATCTCTAAAAAGTAACGGAACGTACAGAAGTTGAATGTATGCCAAACAATCTTTCTTCTTTTGACAATGAAAAAATACAAAGTCTACGAGTTAAAAAATATAGTTAGACTTAAATTGTTAGAGGTCTAGCTGTCTAGCCCGTCTAGTAGATATATTGGAGTAGTTTTTAACAGTTAAGCCCTTTTTCAACTTAACCTTAAGGTAAAGAGAAGGTTGAGTTCTGGGAAAGGTGAAAAAAATTGTGAGCTTTCTCATTCTTTTTATGTCAGTTTGGAAGAACATCATAGTAGATTGAAATGTCCACAGAGTTAAGATTGCTCTTCAAATGCCCACATATTTGAAATATGATGAGAAATATCTGAAATGTTCGGGCCGAACATTCCAGCCATGTGCAGTCCTATGTACAGTACCCATTTTTGTGTGCAGTACTGTACTTGTGCTGTTCAGTGGGACTGGGTCAATATCTTATTTTGATGATTCTAAAGCCTCACAGTATACACCAATTAGACATGATCAACCTTTCCTAATTGCTTTGAGACAGTTTCTTTCACCCTGTAATTACATAACCAGAACTCACCTTTATCACTAACCACAACCGCATGGCTATGTTGTGGTTGAGGAATCCACTCGTTCGTACGGACACACATGCTTGCGTGTAGAGTCTATGTCATGTGAGGGGAAAGAGAACACTGATGTGTGTGACGCGATGTAGCGCTTAGATGCATTCTGTGCGGAGTGAACGATAGTTTTCTCAACCACGATGATGGTTTAAACTAGGTTACCCACCCTTTAACAAGCCTGTTGTTTTGTCATCTCTATATACAGCGATCCTAAGTGTTTTCAACAAGGAAGGTCTCATTGACTTTGCCACCCAGCTCCATCGCTTAGGCCTTCAGCTGATTGCATCAGGAGGAACATCTAAAGCCATCAAGGGTGCTGGTATCCCAGTAAAGTAAGACCATCCTCTTGTTTTGTTTCTCCTTCCAAAGACAAAGTGGTGCCAATTCGCATTTGATTTTTAAAAATAGAAAAGATGTTAGATTTATATGATGGTAGTTGATAGGACCTTAATACATTTTAGAGAAAATCACATCACTGATTTGCAAGTTCTCCCAATGACATTTGTAGTAATTCCTTACTATCATCTAATAAAATTTTGGTTTATGACCGACAAGTCATGACCGACAAGTCTTGCACAATGTCTTACCATTCAGCGACTATCAAAAGAATGGGGGCCAACAAGGAAAAATTATCGAAAGGATTTGTTCTCTTGAATCAAATTGAATATTCTCAGATCTTTAGTAAATGTGTTCCAACCAGTCCCGAATGAGATGGTGTTTCAGGGGTGACATGAAACTTTCTATGCATGCTGTTTTGTCAATTGTGATTGAACTAATGAATTGCACATACATGTAGGAGCTCCCCACAATCTTGTTCATTATCTATTGTATTGAAAGACAAGGCTTTGAGACAGTACTGAAAAGTCTGATAAAACAAAACTGTCTGCACATTCCTTGTGCAAGTTGATTTATGTTGGTTCTTAAGGATGTACAAAACACAAAAGTTTTATCTTCCTGTTCTAAGTACCCTTTCCTAAATCATTGAAAATGTATTTATGATTACATTGTTTCTTGTCATAACAGAGATGTGAGTGACATCACAGGAGTAGCTGAGATGCTTGGAGGAAGGGTTAAAACACTTCATCCAGCTGTCCATGGAGGTAATGAACGCTATGAACATGACGAACAAAGAAGCGGACAATTTATGCTGCTCCTCATTGTACCCTTCACAATTGCACTGGTTAACAAAAGAACATCCATTCATTGCTATCCTGTAAAAATATGTAGAACAGGTGTCACATAATAGCAGTGAAGGGATGTCCTTTTGTCTACTAGAGCTATTGTGGAGGGTACAATGAGGAGCTGCATAAATTGTCCGCTCTCTTTGTCACCGTGTTCCTAGTGGAATATGCTGTAGTCTTTGTGAAAGACCATGATCTCTCAACTAGTATGCCAGATGGCAAGGTCTTAGATGATACAAACATGGTTATTGGTCATTTTAAATAGTTACTTAATATCTACCAACCATCAAGTTAAAAATGCCCTCTGCTCAAATGCAAGAATGTTAGTAATGCCCCAAAGTATGGGTAGGGAAACAGAGGAGGGTGCAACCTGTCAATCCAAACCCTAAAGTAATCAATTATTTTGATCCTGAGCAATGTCTAGTTTTGTTTTAGGACGTCCAATATCATGCTTGCATGTTGAACCAAAGTGGTAACATTTTGTTCAAATTTCAGAAAATAGGCTTCGTGTCAGTGCTCTTGGTGTTGTTGCATAACCACTTACATAACCCCTAGGAGATTTTATTCCTGTTTTAAAGCTTCATTTTCCTGGAAATTGTATCTTTTGATTGTCTCTTGATCAGGTATCTTGGCAAGGAAAACCGAGGAAGATGCTTCAGATTTGCTGAAAAATAATTACCAGTACATCAGGTAAGCCTAACATACATTATTGGATTGGATGCATATTACAATTATTGATTCTAAGAACAAATCAATTTTCAGTTTATTATTACTACTACCTTTTTTTAGTAAGTTGTGTTGTGTGTTTATTGTATTACCTTTTCAGAGCGGTGGCTTGTAATCTCTATCCCTTTGAGCAGACCGTTGCAACACCTGATGTGTTCTGTTTTTATTGTATTACCTTTCAGAGTGGTGGCTTGTAATCTCTATCCCTTTGAGCAGACCATTGCAAAACCTGATGTAACTGTGGAAGATGCAGTGGAAAACATTGATATCGGTAAAATCATATGTCTTTATATTTTTTAAACATAACTTTATGGAAACAAATTAAATACCAATTTTTTTAGAAAAGTTATGTGATGAAGAAAGCTTTTAGTTCCTATTGCTTTACTAGTAGTTGAGAATTACTATATGACATTTTGAATGAGACAGAAAATGGGGCAGTATATCAGGCAACTTGAAATGTGTTTATTATTCTAAGTTACTTGTAATGAAATGGAGGCCTCACTTGATCTTGAATGCAATCTACTTCCTTTCGCTTCACTTACCTATCCAATAACAAGTGCCATTATTCTTTGCCAGAAGAATTCCCTCGGCTATTAAAAAATTGACCTTTTGACCCTGGCAGCCCTGCTAGCCACCTGGGAAACCCCGCACACTCGCGCTATAAGAATCCCCACATGTTATAAAACATCCTCTTTCTTTGCCGACGTGCCTTCACGTTCATTACAGTGATTCCCTCGCGAGTTTTTTCTGGAATTTATTGGACTGTTACAAGGATTATTTACACTACCTTGCAAGAAATCCTTCGTAATTTCAGCTAAGTAGACCTTTCTTGTTTCTAGTTTTCTTCTTAGTCGTAATTATGACGAAAGAAAACCTAACTTTAGCCGAGGCGCTCGATCAAGCCTCCTCTTCTTCCCGTTCGGCGCCGCGGTCGAACAGCAGCAGTGGAGGGAGAAAGCGGCCGTCTCAGCCCGGCGCTAACCCTCCGAAGGTTCCCCCTCCGAAAAAGACTAAAACGGGGGCTAAACCCAAAAACAAAAGCGAGGTCGATGGTAAACTGTCTACCACCTCCAAACATAAGTCCGATAGCCTGCTCGAGGTTGATGGTTCTAAAAAATTAACCACCTCCATAGCTAAGGCTAGTGTTCAGCAGTCCGAGGTCGTGGGTGATAACAACACCCCCTCCGGCTCTGAGGCTCAGTCCCGAGTTACGGGACGTCAATCGTTAGAACCCGAGCTCCCATCGGGAGCTCCGCAACGTGTAGTACCGGGCGTGGGTCCCGCTCTCGGGGCCCCGAGCTCGTCTCTTCCTGATTCCGCGGAGGCCTGCAACTTCTTTTTTCAGGCCATGTCAGCTTTCGCTCAACAATTCTCCGGAACCCTCCCTGCTCGGGCAGGGGATACGACAGGTTCGGGGAACTCTTCTCATGTTTTTTCAGCTACGCAGACCCTACCCGCAATCGCGGGTGATTCGACAGGTCCCCGTAGCTCTTCAGCACCGCATACCGTCTCGCGCCCCCCGCCAGACTCGCCGGAACGGGAGGACCTCCCCGCTCGGCAGGGGACGGTTCCCGCTGGTGGTAGGGAAGACTCCCTCCCCGCCAGGAAATCTCGGGATTGCTCTCGTCGTACCGATAAGCCCCGCTACCGTGAATCGGCTGATCTTGGGGGTCGGTCACATCCTGCTCCCGCTTCTATTCATTTAACCGAAGTGTCTGATGAGGAGCTTGGTTATCATCAGCCCCAATTGGCGTCACGTGCGAATAAATGGGGCGATGAGGGGGAAAGCTTTTCCCTGTATTCTGTGTCCGCTAGATCGGAGAATTTTGGGAGTGTTAGAAGTTCTCAGTCACAAGAATCCACCCCAACCGAATACGAGCAGCGGACTCCCAACAAAGAGATTTTATCAGCGGCCGACTTGGTAATAAAATACTGCCCTCAACTAAAGTCTCAGTCGACCTCTCGTAGTGAGGATAACGAAACACAGCCTATATTTTGCATAGACTCAGAGTTGAAGTCTCCTGCTCAGAAGGGAAGTGCGGTGAAACTGGATGCCCCCTTCTCATCATGTTATAATAACTTAGCTGGCCGTTCTTACCATCTCCGTCCGTACCGCAAGGAGGTGCAAGCGGGCTATAGATTCGACAGCGGAGATTATGAAAAAATTTTTAGCACTCCGCGTATACCCGAGTCTGCTTTTCGCGTGGTAGACGCCCGCTCTCGGAAGAGCAAATTCAATCCAATGAGGAATCGCTCGTTCAAAAAGTCAGAAGATCGTCTGACATTCATTGATAGGGCAGCTCGCTCTTCTATGCGTCTGGCTGCGTACCAGAGTTATTTGATTACGGCTCTGCGCGAATCAGACCGCCTAGCTATTTCGGCAGAAGACCGAAAGAAGATCTCAGATTTGCTGCTTCGCACTTCTGATATGCAGTTTGAACAGGCTTCTCGTACGGCCCTACTTTGCACTAACCATCGCCGAGATAGAGTGTTAGAACATCTTAAGCTTGAGAAAGAAGCGGATAAGGCTCTAAGAGAGCTTCCCCTTTCTGGACCGGATATTTTCTCGGGCAGACTCCAGGCCGTCCTGGACGAAAACATTTCGGCCTCGAGCACAGCCGCCAAAACGGTGTATAAACTCACCAAAGATGACCGTCATTCCCGCCAGTCGCCTCGGGACAAACAATTTCAGTCGGGTCCCTTTCGAGATGATAGAAAGTCTAGGGACTTCTCGAGACCTCCCCCACCCGATCAAGTGTTCGGTCGCTCTTACGAGGCCCCCAGAGGGGGAAAAAGGGGATTTGCCAGAAGGCAGACCGATAAATCCCGGGGCCAAAACTTGGGCCCCACCAACAAGAACCAGGTCCCGCGGGACTACCCCTATCATTCCTGACTATCAATACCCCAAAACAGGGCATCCCCCAGTCGGGGGCAGACTGCAAAAATTTGCCCACCAATGGACACAAGTCACATCAGACAAAATGATTCTATCAATAATTCAGAAAGGCTATGTTCCCCTCGTAAGGTTAAAATTTCTACCAAAATTGCACAACAGAACAAAATTACCTCTTCATCCTCAAAAGAGAAAGGCCTTGCTAGAGGAAATAAATGCACTACTACGCAAGAAGGCCATAGTACGAGTTCCCGAAGGGAGAAATGTGATTCTCTCGCCAGTGTTCCTAACCCCCAAAAGGACTGGAGGTTTCCGCATGGTTCTAAATCTCAAAAGACTAAACCAGTACATAGCAAACTCTACCTTCAAAATGGAAAACCTAGCCACCATTCTTCCCCTCCTCAAACCAAACGAATGGGCTGCTACATTGGACTTAAAGGACGCTTACTTGCACGTCCCTATTGCTCACTCGGCTCAACACCTGTTCGGGTTTGCCGTAGGAAACGAAGTGTATCAATACCGGGCTCTACCATTCGGACTAAACTCGGCCCCACGCATTTTCACGCGTATCGTGCAGGTCATCGCCTCACACTTACGAGAAAGAGGCATCAAAATATTTGTTTATCTGGACGACTGGCTATTAGTGGCGGACTCCGAACACAACCTACGTCGTCACATAGACATGACAATAGAACTGGTCACAAGGTTGGGGTTTATAATAAATTTCGAGAAGTCTCATCTAACCCCTTCCCAACATCCAGAATTTCTAGGCGCAAAGCTGGATCTCCGGTACCAGCTTGCTCGTCCCCTCGCCCACAGGGTGGACAGGATAAAGCAGGTAGGACTGTCCATTCTCGACAGACCAAGGTCGACAGCCCTTATTTGGCTTCAGTTCCTAGGGTATCTAGCGAGTCTTTTAGACACAGTTCCCAATTGCCAACGGAAGATGAGAATGATACAATTGGGGCTCCTCAGTCAATATCGTCCCCACAGGGATCCTGTACACAAACTCATCTTTCTGACAGATTCGATGGCGGAAGCTCTCCGAGTTTGGCTCAATCCCCATCATTTTCAGGTAGGAAAACAGTTTGTCAATCCAACTCCTTCTCTGGTTACTTACACAGACGCATCGAACCAGGGTTGGGGTGCAGTGTTGGGTACAGAGATGATTCAAGGTTGTTGGAAGGGAGAGGAAAAGTCCTTCCACATCAATATTCTGGAAATGCTGGCAGTTCGTTATGCCCTGCTCGGGTTCAAGGACAAGATTCAGGGTCAGGTGGTGTTGATAAGATCGGACAATCTTACGGTGGTCTCTTATCTAAACAGGCAAGGGGGAACAAGGTCAAGAAGTTTGTGCATTTTGACCTTAGAGATCCTGGAGTGGTGCGATTCCATCCAAACCAGATTAATTGCGTCTCACATCCCCGGGAAGGACAACTACATTGCGGATTTCCTCTCCAGGGGGAGTTGCCTGCCATCGGAATGGCAACTGGACCCAGTGGTCGCGAACCTCATATTCAGCAGGTACGGTCCCCCACAGGTCGACTTGTTTGCGTCGGCCCTGAATACACAACTACCGGTTTATTGCACGAACCACAAAGATCCGGCAGCCCTGGCCATGGATGCTCTTTCGATATCATGGAGAAACATCCTGGGCTATGCTTTCCCCCCCTTTGTAATGATTCCCAAGGTGCTTCAGAAAGTGATGAGGGACGAAGCGAACCTCTTGCTGGTGGCCCCTTGGTGGCCCAAACACCCTTGGTTCCCGACTCTGACGAGTCTCCTGATTCATCCCCCGGTAGTTCTCCCGGACGAAGCAGATCTTCTGCGGCAACCGGGGACGACGATCTATCATCCAAATCTTCCCAGCCTAAAATTGACGTTATGGATCATTTCAGGTCAATGGCGACTCAGGCAGGCCTTTCTAGCAGAGCTGCCGATCTCTCAGCGAAATTCCTCAGACAATCAACGAGGAATACTTATGACTCTAGACTACAATACTACGTCAGATGGTGCAACGACCACCAAGTTGATCCGACCTCTGCTCCTCTAGGGGAGATAGCAGACTTTTTGATTCATCTGTTTGATAAGAACCTAGCCATATCTACGATTCGAGGCTACAGGTCCGCTATTTCAGCCATCCATGAAGGTAAATTTCAGGATGGAGAAACGCTGAGCTCTTCCAAGTACCTCTCTAGGCTCGTAAAATCTTTGTTCCTTTCTAAACCCCCTCAGGCTAGGTTGAGCCCGTCTTGGGGTTTGTCACGGGTGTTGCGTGCTTTAGCTAAAGCTCCCTTTGAACCGATGGACGCTAGTTCTCTGATGAACCTAACAGTGAAGACTGTATTTCTGTTGGCAGTAGCTTCTGGAAGGAGGCGTAGTTTCCTCCATGCATTGACAGTAAGTCCTGGCCATATCCGTTGGGAAAAACATGGTGTTAGACTTATCCCTCACGCTAAGTTTGTGGCTAAAAATCAAACTATGACTTCGTCCCCTGGTGAAGTGTTCATTCCTTCGCTCAAGTCTTTCTCATCGATTGAGCAAGACAAGTTGTGGTGCCCTGTAAGGGCGTTGAAGTGGTATATTCATAGAACCCAGGCAATTCGTAGTTCGGAGCAACTCTTTGTCAGCATTCCTGCTCCTCATGGAGCTGTTTCACCAGACACCATTTCTCGCTGGATTGTTCAAGCGATTAGGTCTGGGGGAGATTCCACCCTTCTCTCTCAGGTTCGTGCCCATGATACGAGAGGGGTGGCTTCCTCTTGGGCCCTGTTCCAGGGGGTTCCCCTCGAGGATATTTTGAAAGCGGCCTATTGGCATAACCCCAATACTTTCACTTCCTTTTACCTATCTGATGTTATGTCTAAGGAAGCTGCTTTTGCATCAGCTGTCCTTTCCTGCCCTAATAGAAAGTGACTGGTGCTTTGACTTCTCCGCTGCCCTGGTAGCCCCCTTTTTTCGTACGTTTTGTTGGTTCGGTAGAGACCTTCTTGTGGTTCATGGGTCTGTCTTCCGTCCTGAAGTCGAGTACATATGTTGTGCCGCAGTCCCTCCGCCATATTGTCTGTTGGAATCTGGCACTTGTTATTGGATAGGTAAGTGAAGCGAAAGGAAGTAGATATGTATGTTCAGTAGTGAACATTTTATCTACGAGTGAGCTTCACTTACCTATGGGACCCCTCCCTCCTTCCCCACTCTGCGGCATTTTATCTGCTATGCCGGCTCCGAAAGAGGATGTTTTATAACATGTGGGGATTCTTATAGCGCGAGTGTGCGGGGTTTCCCAGGTGGCTAGCAGGGCTGCCAGGGTCAAAAGGTCAATTTTTTAATAGCCGAGGGAATTCTTCTGGCAAAGAATAATGGCACTTGTTATTGGATAGGTAAGTGAAGCTCACTCGTAGATAAAATGTTCACTACTGAACATACATATCTGTTGATTTACTCTCTGGACTATGACATTATATTGATCCTTCTATTTCTGGTTGTGAGCTCAGATATCCTCATATACGGTAGATATAATGTGTAAAGTCTGTTATGTAGGTTTGTGTCATCATGGGTGTGAAATATAAAGTAGAGTACTGGTCATGCAATTACATTGTAAAAGAAACTGTCTCAAAGCAGTTGATTATGTGTTACATAACATTTGGTGCATACTTTGGGATTTCAAAATTATCAATATATACAAGAAATTGACTTAATTTTCCTGAAAGTCACTTACACTGTTCACAGAAATGAGTATATGGGACTATGCACCCATGTGGCATCCCCCCCCCCCCCCAATTTATATGGGGTTATTGTCATTCAGGGGCCATTTCTTATGTGATATTCAAAACTGACATTTTATAAAAGAATGAAAATGCTAACAAATTATTTTTCACCTCTTACCAGAAGTTTAATTGGTGAAGTTCTTGTACTGTATGAGCAGTAACCTGGTAACCCAAGAATTTACAAATTAAATTGTGTGTGATTTATTTCCTAACTTACCAAGTCTGATGGCTACGGTATAAGATCTTTTTATCACATCTCTTCTTTTAAAAGAGTTGTAGCAAATTGCAGACTAATTTTATATATCTATATTATTTTTTTCATAACAGTAGATTGTGACAATGAATTAAAGAGTATATTGGTTAATTTCTCAATAGGTGGTGTGACTCTACTGAGAGCTGCTGCTAAGAATCATGCCAGAGTGACTGTTGTTTGTGATCCCACAGATTACTCAAAGTAAGTTTCATCAATTACTCAAAGTAAGTTTCATCAATTTCCTTGTAACCAGTATTGAAAAAAATGTTGAGGAAGAATGTAAATATTAAGCTGATATTTTAGAATATGAAATGTAGATCACATTTCTCAGTTTTCACTTTTGTGATGTTAATCTTGACAAATAATTATATGGCTGGTTTTATTTATATTAAGTGTGTTTGTTGTTTGAACAGCATGTGCAAATATTAAGGGTTGATTATGCTGTAGCTTCTTTTCTCTCAAGATTATTCTTTGTTATTTGCTTATTTATTTTTCTTCTTTTTTCTTGTCTTTTTTTTTTTTGCCAGCATCATCCAAGAAATGGTTGAAAGACCAGACAATGATACCACCATTGAGAGTAGGAAGGCCCTAGCAGTCAAGGTATATTTATTTGTCGTTATTTTCAACTTGGGAAGGTTTTCATTAGTTTCACTGTATATATTTGTAAATGAAAGTTATCATGTATTTCCTTAAATGATGAATGTGGGTCTTATCTGGAAGGTAAATATTGTAAGCTCTGCAGCTACAAGTATGATTTATTACAAAGATGGAGAAAACAAAATTATAAATTTTGACGATTCCCTTGCGCATTCCTCTTACTCAGTCACATTAATCTCACATTCTTCCGTACATCTTGATGTTATTTGTAATTATAGAAATGGCATCATAATGACCTGAAATATATCTAATTATTGTTACTTTTTAGAAATTAAAGAAACTATCCCCCAAAGTTTTCTCTTTTTCTCTTTTTTTATCATAAAAATTCTACTGGAGTAAAGCAGTGGTTGTGATATGTTGTCATCTTTTTAGCAATCTCCCAATCTAAAATTTTAAATCTTTGCTCTCTCACTCTCTCTCTCTCTCTCTCTGCATCTCAGGCCTTCAATCACACAGCCACATACGACATGGCCATCTCCAACTACTTCAGACAACAATACAGTGAGGGTCAGTCCAACCTTACTCTTCGCTACGGAACCAATCCTCATCAGAAACCAGCCCAGCTATCTACCTACCTTCCGAAGCTTCCAGTACAGGTCATCAATGGGTCGCCAGGATTCATTAATCTATGTGATGCTTTCAATGCTTGGCAGTTGGTTAAAGAACTCAAAGCTGCTCTAGGTCTCCCGGCTGCTTCCTCCTTCAAGCACGTCAGTCCAGCAGGTACCTCTCATTATCTACTGTCTGTTGATAATTGACAGAAAATTCTAAACGATGATTGACAATGGGTAGAGTAACATTCCATTTCACAAGTAAACGGTAATATACATGTAGTGAGCTGTTAATCATGTTTTTTACCTTAACTTGTATATGTTTCATTGACTGATTATCCAACTATAGTAATTTTTACAGAGGAATATTAGCTTGTGTTCACTAATTTTTCTTTAAAGTAATGGTATGCTAATTCCCATGCTAATAAAGAAACTCTTTCTGCCTAGATTGATAAGATAAGTAACAGTCGTCTCTGTAACAAGTCGCAAAGACTCCAATAGAAGTAATGGAAAACTGACTGTATGATTTGTAGGTGCTGCTGTTGGAGTTCCATTGTCTGCAGAGGAGGCAAAGGTATCTATGGTGGACGATATGATGGACACACTCACTCCATTAGCTATAGCATATGCCAGGGCGAGAGGTAAGAAATCTTTGTTTTCAAAGCTAGTTTGTTATCTAGTGAGTTAGATATCTATAGCACAGACACTCTTATTCCATTGCTATTGCATATGCCAGGGCGAGAGGTATGGTATCTTTTCTGAGCTAGTTTGTTATCTAGTGAGTTATCTATGGTGGTGTTGGAAGAAAGTTGCAATCAATTGCAAATCCCCCAGATCAGTCGCAATTCTTGCAATTGATTGCAAGTTCCATTTAAAATACATGTATCATATTTGCAATTGATCGCAACTTTCTTGCAACACCCCATATTATAGACAAGATGACAGACACTTTCATTCATTAACTACAGCGTATGCCAGGCCTAGAGGGGTGAACAGTATTTTGCTATGATTTCTTTTGTCACATTGTGAATTAATAAACAGAGGCATACTAAAGCTTGTGTATGTATTTGTTATGTTGTGTGAATGAATTTTATTGTTGAGTATTAATATTTGTGTTGATTTCTTGTGTTTTTACTGCTAGCGAACCCTTGTAAGCCAACATCGTTTCTAAATAGTGGTTTTTATTAGGTTTCAATAAATCAATCACATCCAGTTACTATAAAAGTTCAGCCTTTCTCTTCATTACGTGTTTAAAGCTATTGCAACTCTTGTGTTTCTGTATATTGAATAACAGGTGCAGACAGAATGTCATCCTTTGGTGATTTTGTTGCTCTCTCTGATGTTTGTGATCTACCAACAGCTAAAATCATCTCTCGAGAGGTAATTGCATGCGTTTTATTAAGTATTTTGTAATAATAATTTGGTGATATTTTTTGTACTACTGATATTTGTGTTTTACCAACAGCTAAAATCTCTGGACTTTGATTCAGGTACAGTAATACAGAGCATTTTAGAGTAATATAATATATATTGCACATGTACAGTTAACAACAAAATTATTCATACCCCTTGGAAAATTCTAGTTTTTTGCATTTTTCCTAAAAATGAATGGTTAAATGAAGTTACTTGCACATCACTTGAATACATTTAGTTATCTGCAAATGAATGCCGTTTCCGGTTTCACCTCATTTGCATAACAATAGAAAAGGTGAGTTATCCAGACTGGGCGATGTTCAAAATTATTCATACCCTTGGTGATTTATTGACTTTGTCAATCAGTATGAATCCGATCCTTGTGCTTAATGCTAGAATTTTCCAAGGGGTATGAATAATTTTGTTGTTAACTGTATATCAATATTCATAGAAAATGGGATCATGTGGAGAGATCTTTGCACATGGGGTTGATGATCTTGTTCATCTGGGCCCATATTCATAAAACCCTACTAAGCTAGTTGCCAACTAGGCTCTAGTAGGCAACTAAAAGCCCTAGTTGCCAACTATGGAACAGCCAACTAACTCAGCTTGTTGGGAAGCATCCATTGTGTGACCTCTGGTTGAGTAGAAAGAACTTTGGAGGATCGTAAGACGCATTTGACTGAACTTAAATCTGAATCACAAGAATGTTGGCAACAAAACAAGATGTCACGGAAGAAGACGGAGAGGAAGACCAGCAAAACTCAATTTTGTCAGTGCAAAAGTGATAACACACTTGCCCTACGATCACTTTGTGCACTATGCTACCCTAACACACTCTCAACAGATTTCTTCGGTCTAAGATTACACGCTGCCGACGCACTGCACGACGAATCACCTCCACTTGCAAAACTCTCCTTGCCATGCTGCCCTTTTGTCAGTCAGTGTTAAAATGACTAGTTGCCAACTAGTGATTTAGAGGTACTCTACATCAACTCTAGAATTTAGGGGATATTTAGTTGCCAACTAGGCTTAGTCTGGTTTTATGAATACCATTTTGATCTAGTTGCCAACTAGCGTAGATTTAGTTGACAACTAAGGACAATTTAGTTGCCAACTAAGCACTATGAATAGGGCTTATTTGCCAACTAGTGATTTAGAGGTACTCTACATCAACTCTAAAATTTAGGGGATATTTAGTTGCCAACGAGGCTTAGTCTGGTTTTATGAATACCATTTTGATCTAGTTGCCAACTAGCGTAGATTTAGTTGACAACTAAGGACAATTTAGTTGCCAACTAAGCACTATGAATAGGGCTTATTTGCCAACTAAAACTTAGCAAGGTTTTATGAATACCTACTAGTGCCTAGTTGACTAGGTCGCATTTTAGTTGGCAACTAGCTTAGTAGGGTTTTATGAATATGGGCCCTGATATCTTGAAAATCAGTGAAAGCATATTGAATATATATTGTTTACTGTACAATAATGATAATAATAATACTAAATCATTTGAGTGCATAAACTATATATGGAAAAGAAATAGGTCCATGTTTAGAACAAATGAGTTTTCACTTTTGATTTAAAGCTTTCTAATGTCTTAGATTTCCTTATATCTAGTGGTAATCTGTTCCACAAGAGAGGATTTAGATACCTATGATCATCCTGTTCCTCCTTCCCATTAGCTTATATGCATTCTTTCTGAACTTCTATTAATACATTTCATCACTGCCAGGTTTCTGATGGCATCATTGCTCCAGGTTACGAACCTGAGGCTCTGGCTGTGCTAGCCAAGAAGAAAGGAGGCAAATATTGTGTGCTTAAGGTAAAATGAAAATAAAATACTCTTTCGTAATACTAGGGAGTATGCTCATGCTCATTGTAATATTCATGAAGCAGATGTAAGATTATCTCAGGGCATACCCAGAGTAAAGCAGATTGAAGGTGACATATCACTTCACTTCAAAAGAGTAAACACTCTTAAGCCAATATAGCAAGGTTATCAATTTACAAGAATTACCTTTGATGTTTTTCTCTAGAATGAAAGTTAAATTTAATACGAAGACTTTTTTTCTCTGTCACTAAACCCAAACCTGAATTTGAAAGTACTCCAATAAAACTTATGTTTCAGTTATGTAGGTAAAACAAGAAGCCAGCTTGTAATTACAATTTACGCATATGCAGATAAAGGTCATTTGTACCGAGTACAATTGACCTTTATACGCTGTCATTTATGCACCACTATGATTTTACCTGTTAAACACGTTCATCGAAACAAATGTACGTACGCTTACAAATTGGGGTCATTTCAGGGTCATTTTTACCATGAACTAATTACGAACAGGCTTAATGATTACTGACTGTTAATAGCTCCACAGAAAAGTAGAGCGTCTTGCTAGTCATTGTAAAGCTTGCCTATTTTGTTACCCTCTACATAGGATATTTTGTCTGTTTGGAGCCAGAAAGGCATTAACTCCAATACTTTAACACAGAGTTAAAGCCCTTCTGGCTCTCAACAGACGATTTGATGTGTGGTGAGTGAATTCAATATGCAGTATTTATTTTAGACGGACCCATAATGAGTGCATCATATTTGTACCCATTTCAGATGGATCCTACCTATGAGCCTGAATCAATGGAAACACGTACACTCTATGGTATGCAGATGAATCAACTCAGGAACAATGCAGACATCACAAAGGAAATGTTCAGCAATTTGGTTACAGACAAGAATGTGGTAAGTAGTTTAGTAGACAATTCTCCTCTCAGGATGTACAGAAATCTCCTTGTTTGGACTTTGTTAATATTTATAAAGATGTCTGACGTCCATATTGGGGTGGTTAATTCTAGGAATACGAACTACATGTATCGTCGTGGAAGCCTGGTTTTTCTCCTTGCTTGCTTACACACGCATTTCAAAACAAAAAGAAACTCAACTATTGTGAAGGAAATATATAATTGCTGAAATTGAACTTTCATTTATTTCAGTAATTTATTTCCACTTTCATTAAAAACAGTGAAATAGGTACAGTACATGTTCACAAATAATTTCATAGCTTAAGGTAAATTATTCCATATTATTGGGACAGTGAAAGAATATACATGTAGGGTAGAAGTAGGGTGTAAAGGAAGATGAAAGTTTTGAGCACATCTTACATCATAATGATGTATTTTGCGATTCAGAGTGAAATATTTAAGTGCTTTCGGTAGAGGTGGTGCATGTTTAAACAAAGTGAACATAAAGTGGCAATATTTTGGTATGAACTAATAGTATAGCACCTGTGCTTTCTCATGATACACTGTTCATGTTTTCAGGGTCATGCATCACTGAGCATTATTGCCATGATTATTATCTTGCCTGAAGTATGTTGGCTGTAACAAAACATTAGTCCATAAACACATTACTGACAACACTTTCATGATGAAAACAATACTCGCAGTGAACTTCATAAAATTATAAGGTACACCTAAAATCACACAACAATTGTATTGTTGTTTCACAGCTTGATTTTAATTTCCATTACAACTTTCTGCTTCCATACATGTTCAATCAAAACATTTAAAATCTCTGAACACTGGTGATGAAGGAAAACCAGAAAAGGAAGGGAAAAATGAAAAGTGCAAATATTCCCATGTCTGGACTTTTTCTTGTTATGCTCCAAGTCCCTTCATGTGTCCAGCTTCCCTCTCTAAGTAAAGTTCACATCAGCGCTGCATGTAGTTCACTACTCACCTTCCAAGACAAGATCCTTGTGTGAAGATTCCATCTCCTGCGCAATTATTTTGCTCAGATCTTGAGGTCTACATGGCAAAGTGATAAAAAGCTTGTTCTTCAGATGACCCCACAAAAAGAAGTCACAAAGTGTCAGATCTGGTGATCTTGGTGGCCATTCAACCGGTTGATGCATAGCAATTACTCGCTGATTGAAGAGCTTCTGGAAGTGATCCTGAACAGCAACAAGATGATGTTCTTGGGCTCCATCTTGAGCCCATCACACATACCAGAACATCCCATTAGCTTGGATGTGAAAGTTTTTTCTATCTGCAATAGAGTATATGCATTGATTATTTTGAGATAGGCCTCCTCTCCTATGAGCAATCTGTTGCACAAATAAGAAGCAACTTACAGAGTATCCATCTTCTTTGAAGATCTGCACCCAGAATCTCAGGTCTGGTGTGGATGCAGTGTGGATGTCGGTGGACGTGAAGTTGTGTCATCCAATTAAAAGAAGATTGACAGGGCCACAGAGCCCAACTCTATCCCTCCTAGCGTTCGTCTTCTTTGGAAGGTCTGAGTTTTGCTGGTGAACAGCAGTGATGCTGTCTTCTGTCCTAGCTGTTCTTTGTCTCCCTGATCTTGCCTTGGTCTTCCACTGGTCTTTCAGACTGCTTCTTTATTTGTGTATTTGTTAGCATTTGTCCAGATGTTTTTCTTTAAAAATGGTTCCCTGTCTTGGAATATATCATGAAGTGCTTCCTGTGTTGCCAGGAAACTTGTTTCATGACATTTAATCTACACCAAGATTTTCTGAGCAAATGTAAACTGCACAAAAATTTTACTTCCTGATTGATGGCCAAGATGAGCATCCAAACCATATGTCAAAGCCATTTCATTAAATGTCAATATGCCTTTGTCAAATGACTTGTACAGTGGAACCTCGTTATAACAAACTCCTTGGGACCAAGGAAAGTACCTCCTGATATTGAAACCTTGTCATATCAGGGCTATAAAACACTAGAATACAAAGAAGTGGGACCGGCAAAATTACCTTGTTATTTTCACTTCGGCATTTCTTTCCAGATAAGCAGAGCATGCTAAATGAGACTTCAGTTACCAAAGCTCTGAAGTTTTAAGCACTTTTTATGGCAATTATTATTTCTTCTTAGAAAGAATATCCCGATGACTGAAAATTACTCAGTAGTTTTGATAATTTGATTTTTAAATACAAAATAAGAATGAAGTTACATTCAAAGTCTGATTATTTTCCCATTTCCAGTTGAGTGAGAATGCCCTACGTGACCTGATTGTTGCTACTGTAGCAGTGAAGTACATCCAGTCTAACTCTATCTGCTATGCCAAGAATGGTCAGGTGATTGGTACAGGAGCAGGTCAACAGTCTCGTATTCATTGCACAAGACTGGCTGGAGACAAGGCTAACAACTGGTAATTGTTAGAAATTTTAGAATTTTTAAAATAATATTTGTGGCAAATATAGTCTTAGTCTTGACTAATTGCCAAATAAAAACAAATAACAACAACCCACACATTAGCCTCTGTTTTGATAGTAAGTAATCACTACATCTAGGTCCATATATATGCAAGTCATGTGTTTAAGATACTGCTTTCTTTTCTTTTTCAGTATTCATGTTTGGCAGAGGTGTTTATCTTGACAATTATGCACTTATCAAAGGACCTCAGTATATAGTAGTTTCATTATATAGTACTTTTCAAAAGTGGTAACCAACATAATGAAAATATCTTTTATGAAGTACGCTCTCTTTAAATTCTAAATACTCTAGAATTAGAAAGCAATGGAAGAACAGATGAAAGAACTCTGATTCTTTATTTATTTATATTTTTACTTCACTTATATTGTTTCACAAAATTGTTGGCCACTGATTGAAGAGCCATTTCATATTGCTACAAATTTGAATATCTCTCTCTCTCTTTTTCTCTCATTAGGTGGCTTCGTCATCACCCTAATGTGCAGACGATGAAGTTCAAGCCTGGTGTGAAGAGAGCTGAGATGTCCAATGTGATAGACGTCTATGTGAACGGAACTGTAGGAGAGGTGAGAAATGAAACACACAAAGATGTTTTAAATTTTGTAATGAATGAGGTTGTAAACTGCATAGACAATATTTATGTACAGTTAACTTTGCATAAGTCAGATCTGTTGGGACCAAAAAAGTAGTTCGACTTATGTAAAATTTGACTTGGGAAATGTAATTAACACATGTTTTGCATAATTTGGTCAAAAAAATTTATTTGACTTTCTGGGAAAATTCAACTTATGCAACTTCGAGTTAACTTTACATTCATAGATGCACCTTGGAAAGAATTGGGAGACCATTCAAGTACAGACTACTGAAAGTTGATCCTGTCAGAGTTTATTGAAATGTATCTAGTAGTATGTTATAAGATTTTGTCATCTTTTGACATAAACTGAAATGTACTGAAATTTATTTATATGTATGTTATTGATCATATAATTTTTCTCCCCTTGTAGGACATGAGCCGAGAAACTTGGGAAGGGATGTTGGAAAATCCTCCTGCCATGTTGACAGAGGTAAGCATGAAACTTTGATTCATGTTAACTTAAGCCAAATGCAAACAAATAAGTTTACAAAGGGATCACCTATAGCTTCAAGTCCATTGTGAGGACTAAGTTTGAAAGGATTGTCATTCCCAAGGGCCATTTACACTAACTTGATGTCAGTCTGGAACCCTCACAAAGACCAGTGCATTAACCAATTTGTCATTCAGTTTCCCTCACTTAGCTGACTGTGACATTCAATTATTCTCAAAAAAAACTTGCACTTAAAAAGCCGATTTTGAGTTCTTGTATTGGAACTGTGTTTTGAGAGAAACTGGTTAAATGCTATTCTGGAATGTTTCATCATGCAGCAGAATGGTTGTTTTGTCTACCAAAATGTAAGCAAACTATCTAAATCTTTATGAAGTCCACATTCATAAAATCAAAACACACATGCATATTCTAGTTGGTGACAGGCAGGCAGTCAACACAATCTTATCTTTCTTTGCTCATAATTAAGCCATTGTACAGTAACAACAAAATTTGTTTGGCATATATCATTTATTTGTTGCAATGGACATTCACTGCCAATTTTATTTGATTCTCTAAACATCCACCTTTTTGGTGATTCCATGCAATTTGTCCTGTACGACATTTGTATTTTATCCATATATTTCATCCGAAAATGAAGAATCTCTTGATATAATGACCATTGAATAGTGTTTCTTCCTGGGATTGTTACCATTATTCACCATCATATATCAAGAGACTTATACATTTGTTATAAGGCATATGGGACATGTTGCTTGGACTTGCCCTTTTAATCACCAGAACTCAAGATAAACTTTAATTTATAGAAGAAAACAACTGCTCTGAACGTAGTTCTGATCATTACAGTTCACGTCATCACGGTTTTAATGGATGTTTTGGATATATTGAAATTATATATGTTATGATATGTTGAAATTCCTGTCAAGATGTCAACTTGTTGCACTAGTCACTTTTTAATATACAACATATGTTTTAAATTATATGCGTTTTGTCTCGTCATATGAGGTCGCTTAATACATGCATTGCAACGTTTATAACTTGTTATGATTCTTTCATATTCTATCCAGGCTGAGCGTAAGGAATGGATCTCGCAACTAAGTGATGTTGCCCTAAGTTCTGATGCTTTCTTCCCATTCAGAGACAACATTGACAGAGCTCGTCAGGTATGCCATCAATACCTTCTATCATAGATACCCTGATAATTTCAAAATTTGGGAAGAATGTCATTGTAATCTCAATCGATCATCCTGGAAATGATAATTGTGATTTAACACAAACTGAAATATTATGTGGTATCTTTTAAATGAGAAACAAGTGAATTTGTGTATAATGTAGTCAGCCGCAATGTGCTTGTGCTGATTCCATAGGCCAGTTAGCACCGTATCATCCTGCTATTAGCAAGATCAAAATGATCCTTAGAGGATTCATCAGGATAAAGCTTTATAATGAGGGTTCTGACATGTTTGATGTGTTAATCACCATCTATTGCATTTTAATTGTAGGGTGAATGTAACTACTGCTGCTCCAGTTCTGTAATATGGAATGATGCTGTTTGGGATTAACCTACCCATGCAACCACCATTTGTATTTATGTAAAGGCCTTTAGTCAGAAATAAACAAATTGTAATATGATGAAAGATAAATTGTAATGTTAAAACATTTTAACTAAATATTTTCGACATGCAAGGATTGACTATTTGGAAAGCTTCAGTTATCTTCGTATTGAAGTAGCTTGAATTAACCTTTTCTTTCTTGAGCCATCAGAATCTCTAAATATGTAATATCAGCTTGTATCTTTACAGAGTGGTGTATCCTTCATAGCTATCTCCTCTAATCTCTGAATATCTATATCTTTACAGAGTGGTGTATCCTTCATAGCTAGTCCTAAAGGAGCTTTGGCAGACCAGGCTATCATTGAAGCTTGTAATGAACATGGCATCATTCTCTCTCACACTGAGATCAGACTGTTTCATCACTGAAATATGTGGCTTCAAACTGGATTACTGGTACATCATTAATTACATCATGTTAAAGAAATTATTATAGTGATACATGTCTTTGTTCTTGCTATTAAATATGGATGCCTAATATTTTTCCAATCTCTGCTACAGTGAGTTGAATGTTTTTGTTTCTATATTTCACTCCAGATTTCTCTTTTTGTTCAAAATGGGGTTTTTTCTCTCTCTCTTCACACTCTTTTTCTCTCCCTCTCCCTCTTTCTTTTTTCCTGCTGAAGTTTGTAAATGCGTTTAAAGTAAAAGCTTAGCCTTTATATTCAAAAGAGAATTATTGATTGAGTATTGCCTGTTAAGCTAAAAGCTGAAAATGAATCTCTGAAGAGAGTATTTTTTTGTTAAGTGTTCAGGTTGTCCTACAACAAACGGTTGTGTGTATTAAGTATTTGTAACCCATTTTGTCAGCTTTTCTTTGACGAAAATTTTTGTATTATTTCATTGGATTCACTTATTTCACACATCAGTTTCTAAGTATTTTTGATGAAACGCTAAATTATCCTATAGAGAATTGTTTCTTCATGATCTTGCTTAATTCTTCTTTCTTTCAGTATTAAAATTTATTGTTATTCATTCAGTACTGTGTTTGAACATACATGTATTTGTCTTATTTTGTAAAAAATGAAACAATTGGGTAAAATACATTGTGAACAAATTATACGATTGATTTGCACAAGTATGCATTTCCATTGAAACCCTAGTGTTCCTCAACTGTATTCCAATATAATACCAAAACGTGGACAAGATTTTTCTTTTGTGCTAAATGTTTTGAGAGCAATCGTAATTTTTTACTGTTAAACTCCATTTGTGTATTACGTTATCGCGTAAAAAAAAATTGAAGTCTGAGACATTCCACCTTGTTCATGTTTATGTACATCTCCTGTACATGTATTTCCTATTCACCTTTACTTTATTGCCAGGTGTTATATACCTGTAACTAGTTTAAATGGTTTGAATCAAAGGCTCTTTACAATGTGACATGATCAGAAGTTGGTCTAGCAGTAATGTCTACGGGCAGCTCTTGGTATTCGCCTACAAATTGACTCTGATCGGACCCAGGTTCGAACCTCAGTCACGTCTTTCGGATGGGAACGTTAAAGGTCGGTCCCAGACGTAAATAATCATATTTGATTGATACACGTCTGTCAAAACTCAATTACACACACACACACACAAAAAAAAAAACACATATTTTCATTGTGGAGATTATACATGGTAATGAGCAATTGATCGTGCTAGTTTTTTTCCTATGCTTGTTAGAAATAAAAAGTTATTTAGTACATCCCAAGAAAAGGAAAACTTTTCGATTTTATGTTCTACATATATATTCAAATATATTGATTTACGCATGACAGAAACATGCAGGAGTATGGTGTGAATGTTTTGTATGACGTAGGTCAACTTTGTAGTATGTAGTCAAGCTAATTTTTGCTTTCTTACCAAGGAATTTATCTGTGATATGATAAATTATCAACTGGATCTAACAAAAAAAAAAAAAAAAACTTCACTAAAATCCCATTTGAACTGTTTTAAAGAACTTGAAAAATGTTGAATTATTACCTGTCTGAAATTTTTTCACTTTGTCTTATGTAATGTCACACTATGTGTGAGCTTATATGTTTGTTATGTATGCAAGTGAATAACTGATATGTTTGTTATAAAATTCAGCTTAGCTTTTCTTTGGTCAACATGATCCCTGTGGCTCTCATTATTTTTATTGTTTCTGTTTGGTTAAAAGTTTGATAAGGAGGAAATAGATCCCATAATTATTGAGAAATCTGTTTGTGTGAAAGTGTGAATGGAAACAAAGACATTGAGACTGGATATGATTTGACTGATATGATAGTGAGTGCGAAGTACACGTTATAATGCACATTGTAAACTGGGAGGGTTGGGGGGGGGGGGTTTTGCTTTTTTTTTTAGAAAACCTATGATAGAAAATGATATCTCAAAATTTCATGTAGAGTTGGTGCGAGAGCAAGCAGAAAAATGAAATAAACAAATACATGTAAGTGAAAGTTTGAAAGAATTTCGAAAAGGAAGAATAAAGTTAAATATTTTTGGCAGATTGAAAACATTCAAGTATGCTAAACATGATGGTCCTCAGTGGCAATGTTGTGTTTGTTATGTCATGGTATGACTATTCTTTGTGTATTCTAAAAATGAATCTAAATTCTCATTTCTCACGCAATGCAAAAAATAACCATAATTATCAATATCCTCTTAACATTTTTACTTTCTTTCATTGATTCAAAGAAAATGTGAAAGTAAGATACACGCCATAAAGAACAATAATGAAAACAGTTAGGGCAAACACAGAGCAATAGAGAAAAATTGGTTATTGATGTCAATTACCGATAGCCTTGTACAAATGTTGATATCCTCAGACAATTATCGATATTCTCATCAAATATTATATTTAGCAATATCATAGCTTTTTTATTTGCCCAGTTATCATCCCACACTCGAGTAATCACTTCGCTCTTTTCTTGCAAAATTTACGCGCGTTAATACTGTTTTAAAGACACCGTAAGACTAAGAGAATGTAATCTATGAAAGGGCTGGGCAAGCGCTAGTTGGAACTGAGCTGAAGCATGTGGTGTTTTGTTATTTTCTTATTAAGCTTTAAATACAGATGCATATACAGTATTAAATGTTTACTTGATTCTAAATGCAAATTAAATTTAAAAGAGAGAAGGAGTCAGAAATACTGAATTTGAATTACATGTATAACGTCATTGGCAACAATAGTCAAATTTGACTGATTGCCGATACCATACAACGAAAGAAGAAGAAGAATAAGTATTGCGTAACGACTTTGCTGTTACCTGTCACTGTCTGCTGGGTCTGCTGTCGGTAATTGACGGATTCAAACTCCTTAAGATGCGGTCACAGGTAAAATAATTCATATCTTATTTATTCATTAGGGCCATAATAACTTAGAGCATATTTAAAAGCTACTAGATACTTCAAGTAATATGTTGATAATGGTTTAAATGGTATTCGGTAGCATGCATGTGATGCTGGTTTAGGGAACGGGACTTCCTTGGTGATCACGCCTGAAGTTGTGCGTAGCTGTACTGTGGGGACTGGCCCGAGTTATTAATTAGATATATATATATATATATGTATAGCTACATCATGTATGGTTGGACCTAGACCGAAATTTTCTGTCTCCAGTACGTTAGCCTCTTATCTGGGTAGGGTCGGCTACTACTTGGAGACAGAAGCCGTCATATCACTTTGCTGTGCAAAATTTGTCTATGCCTTTTATATGGCGTTGTGCCTGCTGGAACAGTAGGAAAAAAAATCATTTTTCCTCTGTATTTTTTTTTAAATAATCATAAGGCCTAGGCTCTAATTCATATACTTAATCTGTTCAACATACCAATTTGACCAAATGATCCATTTAATGCTCCTTTTTCATGTAATTCAGGGTCCAAGGTTTTCTCCGTTCGAAAATCCTGCAGGCTTGCAGCCGTATTCAAACTGTTACCCGAGCTTCTAGTCTCGTACAAGGCAAAATGATTATGAAGGAAAAAATACGATAAATTCATTACGAACTTGTGCACATTGATTTCAAAACGGTTATTTCTTTAACACTAAACAAACATATTTAATGTTAAAGAAATAACCGTTTTGAAATCAATGTGCACGAGTTCGTAATGAATTTATCGTATTTTTTCCTTCATAATCATTTTGCCTTGTACGAGACTAGAACGGCACAACGCCATAGACAAATTTTGCACAGCAAAGTGATATGACGGCTTCTGTCTCCAAGTGGTAGCCGACCCTACCCAAATAAGAGGCTAACGTACTGGAGACAGAAAATTTCGGTCTAGGGCCTAGGTTGGACCTAGACAGAAAAATCCGTCTGTTTGGAGGAGTTTTTTTTTTTTTACTTTCGAGGCTCTCCTCCAAGACGGACAGACAGACGGAAGCCTACCAAAGTACCATAGTCACCGTAGTCGAGTAGGCCTACCTCTCCGCGGGCCTTAACCACCTAGGATGGCCAAAAAGTAGTATGAGGTACCTCACCCTACACGTTTATTACTATACTAATTAGAAGTCGTAGATCGACATAAATTAACTTATATAGTAAAAATAATGTATACTAAATATAGTGCGCTCACCTGAATTTTGAAATAATCCAAATTTAATCCAAAATTAACCTTGTTTTGACATGTCAGCGGGGTTATCGCAAATGAATCGAGGCGAATGGAATACTATTTGTAATGTAGTGAACGCACGCGCGCGCATATGCGTACGCAGGTCCCAGCTTAGCTGCGGAGCTCCTGACTCAAATGCAGTCAAAGCTGATAAATTTGTTGTTCCATCGTATTTTAGTAAAAATATTACAAATGCCACGTAAGATAATCTCACAAACCTTACTTAAAAAGCAATAAAAAATCATAGATTTGCGTGAAGGAGGATAAATTTTACGATTTGAATATTTTTCGATGAAAAAAAGGCGAGAATATTATATCGTGGACGATCGCGAACGATCTTTTCTCTCATGTTGAAGCACTACTGCACGTGCACAATGGTGATTGGCAATCGGGTTTTCGAGAGACCAGCACTGAGAAAAGATCGTTGTGACATTTCTATCGCATTTTTTTTGCCAAAAAAATATTGAAAACGTACGTATAATCACTCCGATTGCAAGTTTTTTTTATTTTCATGTAAGTATGAGTAGAGCTGGTGATTTTATGTGATGTGGTATTTTGTAATATTTTAAGCGAACTTTGGTCAAAGCAAAAGTAATGCACAAGGGTGTATAGCTCGTCCGCGATGAGCCGAATATTGTAGCATCATAGGAAAGCACAAAGCGATGGACCCCAACGGGAGTGGCTTGGGCAGACTTCGGTCTATGTAGGAGAGGGATTCCGCGAAACCGGACGTAGTCTCAGCGGAGCATATCCCCGAACGAAATAGACTGATTTTTCGGTCCAAGTTGGACCTACCCCTTATCGACCGCCTAATGTTAAAATCACAGTATATCTACAAAACTATTTGTCAAATTTACCTACAATTGATCTATCTTGGACGACAAATCCCGCAGATTCACGTCATTCCACAATGATGACGGGTTGGGTCCTACCAGTGCGGTGCGCGCGACGTAGACAAATGCATGTTTTTTTTCTGTGCGCTGAATAAGCCCTTTTTATGAACCAACCACCCGCCCTCTACTGATTATGCACGCAAAGTGAATCCACTGGATGCAACAACGGGATTCGTTTTCTTCTCCCCCCCTTTCTTCTTGTGCTTGTTTTTCTTTTTTTTCCCCCTCCATTTTCTTTTTCTACTTATTTTTTATTTTCTATTTTTCTTTTATCCTTCTTCTTTTTTTCCATAATTGTCCATTTTCTCTCGTTAATTTTACAATTAAAATATTATATTTAAGTATAAAAAACATGATCGTCCTCATCATCATCATAATTTTCCCGAAAACTGCCGCTTATATGCATACAGATTATGTATGACATATGAACGTAGCTGGCGACATACAGAAAGCCGTATGACGTCATCATTATATTAGTAGATACTGTCTACAGAACATTTATCGTCCGAAAATCGATGGAAATGTGTTCTAAAAACCACAAACAAGGATCTTTTTTATAAGGTAATCGAATATAATAACATTATAACCGTATATTTTATGAATTTTATCACTTTCTTACCTGTTTCCTCCTCATTTTTCTTGAGCAAGTGAGTCTGGTTCGATTGGGTTGTGCATTGCGCTTAGTCCCATGCTTATATATACGCGATGAGTCTATGGCAAGAAGGTGGTCGGTTTAAAAAAGGGTAGTTGATATGTAGTGGACCTACCATACATCTATATACTTTTATAGATAAGTCTGCATGGTCTGCGCGATTCTGATAAAAATAAAACATGAAATGAACACAAACTTTTGCATCGATAGATGTTCATGCAGAAAATGAGTCAAAATATTGAATTTTTGAAAGAAAAGTTATTTCAGTACTTTTCAGTGATTTTATTCAGTTTCCAAGTGTTGACCAAGTTTCAAACTTGGTTCCAGGTAAAAAATCCGGAACTGCTTGTAGAATCTAGTAAAATGAATGAGTGCGCAGACATGGGCACCATTGTTTTTACCATGTCAAATTTTGATGAGATTTCTTGCACTCTTACTCTTTAGAATATCAGGAATAATAATGAAATTAAGCATAACTTTAATAGAGGAATATGAAAGAATGTTTTGTTCAATTTCAAGTCAAATCTTAAGTGCACAGACATAGGGCTCCCCATTACAGGTTGCTTGACTCGTGGGGATAGAGTGGCAACTCACTCTGTTTCTGAGTCTGACTCAGCTGGAAATTGAGGCGTATTCATCTTTAAAATACTTTTAAAATAATGGCATTTAAATAGGTTAAGTTAAAATTTGATCTCAACAGGCGCAGGCTAGATCTAGTCTGATAAGGAGGAAACACAATTTGGAGAAACTCAAATGTGAAGTCGGTCTGTCAGCTTATAATATTTATAGAGTGAATTGTATCAGTCTCTGATTTTGCTAAATATACATGTATTGTGTATCATGCACCCTCTTCATGTATGATCCACCCAGGATTTTTTCTTGCTAATCCACACTTTTCTGATTCAATAGAATTAGACTTGTAGATATATAGTATAGTATTTTTTGTGAGGTTGATAACCCCCCCCCCCCCCCCCCCCCCCCCCCCATTGTGTGCATTTTTACTAAGTAGATTACATGTAGTCACTTTTCTTTTTGTAATGTAGGTGTTGTCTCTGTATAAGTTGCTGCATAGAACAAGTCGACAAACTTTCCTGGGTGATGCTAGAGCTCTTGAAGGTAAGTCTCCAACATTGCTAAATGTAGAACATGTGAAGAATGATATGTTTTATCTAACAGTGGCAGATCTTAAGGTGGGTGGAGGATGTTGTGCAGGAAACATGCACGCTTTCTTTTAAGTGTCATAACTCCCATATGCAAGTATGATGTTCAGCGTACTAGGGGGGTGTTTCCTCTGAAAATTGAAAATTTGTAAAGGATTATATGTTATGTGAAAAGATGAAAATTGTGTTGTCATTACTCCTCTTTTACAAAATTGAGATCTTCGTTATCAGTTTCTTTATGTACATTTTCTTTTTCTTATATAAAAATTTGGATTGTGTGCTAATGTATATATATGTTAGCCTCCTGATAAGAAGAGACAATTAATTTGGTATATAATATATTAATCTTACATGTATTATGTTATATTTTCCAGCTGCAAAACTTAGGATTCGTGATGAATTCAAATCTAATAAGGATGTCTCGGACCCAAAGGCTTTAAAGAAGGTAAGTGTCCAGATATTATGTAGGTGTATAGGTGTTGATAATTGATCATTTACATTAGATTTGTGAGGGAATGGGCTAATTTTATCAATAAAAAAGTCATAAATTTTGGAAGTTTTTCCTATAACAGAATGAAAGTGAAATCAATCTAAATTTACATTAGTGAATTGACAATGTGTTCTCATTTAATGGTAATGTGCACTAGAATAGTGAAAGAATGATATTGACCAGCTACAAGTAGTATTAACATGAAAGATATAGCATACATGATCTAAACAATGAACAAGTTATTAACCTTTTAGTCACTGAGGATTACGCACATTGTAGTCATTTACTCACTGAACTCAGTCTCGGTAAACCATCTTGCGGCATAGACTCTCTGCTGTACGCAAAATCTTTCAACAGTAAAGCATCACTTCAATGCGGATTCTAAATGGCTCATGTGTAAAGATAGCACACACAAAGTTTCTGCACCCAGTATCCCCTACAATTCATTTGCCGTAGTGTTACAAAGGTCAAAGTCCACAGGCTGTCCTGGGCAGTTCAGTGTGTACGAAGGGCGGTCCCGGGCGGTTTAGTTGCTAAAGGGTTAACTGCAGGAATTGAAGATCAATCAAACATTACTATCCATCTTAACCCGCTGCCTATGGGAACGGGATGGCTTCTATATTAACTCTTTCAGTGCCGATGGCACATATATGTGACAGATAGACTTGTCATTTTCATTCACCAATTGCTCAACCACAGGAAAGGTGGTCAATGTGGTCAATGTATATCAAAATTTCGAGCATAAAACAAGCATTCTAAATATATGATTTTAATTATATGCTACCATAGAAATTTTCAAAGAAATTGCAGATTTTTAAAAAGATATTGTCTTATTTCAACATTAAAGAATAGTAAACAAATGAGAAACAAAAAAATAATGGACAAAAACTCAAATGTAATTTTCAGTAATTCTTATGCATAAAGTTGGGTAAAGTAATGTTTGGTATCATAAGAAATGGTAATAAATTTCCTACAAGTTTTGTACACAATATTTTGTGAAATGATAGATGGTTCATGAAGTGCAGACATTTGAAATGTAAGCATTGATCACATTTTGGTAAAATTTTGAAGAGAGCTAAAACCCTTGGCACAGTAAGAGTTAAGCCTATGGAATGGGAGAATTCAGTAGTCTATGGATTAAAAGCAGTGATTTTTACCGACAACTGTTATAAGCTACTGAAATCCTTGCATCTGATTGGCTGAGAGCAAATTTGTCGGTAAAAGTCACTGACAAAACGCTTGATGAATCACTCCCCTGATGTTAGTGAATAAACATGACAGTTGATGAGTGCAGTACATAAAAGGATTCTACAAGACTGTACTGTTAATTGAATATAAATGGTGAATTTTGCTCCTTTTTCTCCACTGCTGAAGAAAGGCTTCTACATTGTGTATAACATTTTCCATTTCATTCTTTATTTTTACTTTGTATCTTATATATTTAGTTATTGAAGACTGGTCAGGATGTTCAATTACTGCTCAAGACATCTGTAGCTCAAGGTATTCACAAAGACGATGGCAGATATGGTAAGCAAAGTCTCCAAAAGTGTGATTTCAAAGAATATAAAAACGAAAGTAATATCAATTGTGAAATGAGAGTTAAAGATTCTGATATTTTGCTTGTCATGTCACTGAGTTGAAGGTAGTTTTATTCATCTGCAAGCCATCAACACTTGAAATGGAACTTCTTGTATATATTCTTTGTGAGAAACTTATGCTATGTGTGAAATGACAGGATCAAGTAGCCTTTAGAAGTATTATTGTAAAACCTCAAAACATGCATACAGTATAACATATTTTATATGTTGTGACAGATATTTCTTCTTTTTTTTCCCCAATAATCAGCACTGAGGATTCATGAACATCTCCTCCGGGAAGACAATGCACCATTACCCTGTGACAAGACCAAGGATGCTGATAACAGATGATGTTACCATGGTAATCATTAAAACACCTTGCCTCTAGCTGTGTAGGTCACATATGAGCTGAACAAACATTCATGGACTGCAATGATGCATCTCAGACCATATGAGCATGACGATGATACCAGAAAGTCCAAAGTGACTAAACAAAAAGGTTAAGGTCAAAATGAGCTTTTTTCTTGGTATACAATTATTTACACTTCTGATGAATTCATCGTTGATGAGGTATACCAAAGCCTGTATCATTTGGGTGTATCTGTGACCTGTAACTCAAGGCTTTACTAATAGACCAGTTCGTAGTTATCACATGTTACAAATGACCCCCAATATCCACAGATATTTGAAACATGGAGAGGTCCAACTTTGTGCACTTGAGAATAATCACTCTCAAAGTGATAGATGTGCCTCATGAATAGCTTTTGTTTTGCCTTTTGAAAAGAATACTTCCACCTGGGTATCATGGAATGCACCATTAGTGCATAAATGAATAATGATTACATGACATTCATGAGCACATATCAGGTATTTGTGTCAGTGGGTTTTAGAATTTGTCACAGATGACCTTTATCTGCTCATGCTCAGATTGTATCTACGAACTGGTTTATACCTTTCAGGTTTTTATCTTCGATGTTCATCTTGAGAATAGAATAATTTATCGTATTTAAAAACATGGCATACCAGGTATAAGTACATTATATGAAGTGAAAGAGTTGTGGCCAAATTCAAATCTCATTCAAAGCCAAGTGGGTGATGCTTTGATAATTCAGTATTAACATAAAATGAATTTGTAATGAATACATTTTACTTCAATTCTTGTTATTCTATTTTTAACTCTGTTTTTTATCATTTATTGACTAAGTAAGAAGTTTAACCTTTTATTTATTTATTTTATTTGCAGTTTTATTTAGGTAGCTTAGCGTAACGTGATGGCACATAAAAACTCAGATTATTTGAAATCAAAATTTTATTCTATAGAGGCAGAACCAAAATATTAAGATGTAGAATTAGTATTTAACTCTATTAACACTTTGAAGCAAACTAATATGAAAACATTTATTCAGATAAGTCTGATTGTATCTGTAGATGCACAGACAAAACTAGCAATTTTGCTCTTTGTGTCATTCCCGTGTCTTTACTTACTATTGCGTTTCGCTAAGCTACTTTATACAGGGTAACATTGTCAGTTTTAGAACTGTTTTCCACAATTGCCCTGTCAACCTTTACTATGTACATGAAACAAAGAAATAAATTAATTTAAATATACATGGTGTATACAAATTAAAGATTTGAAGACAAACTAAGAATAATTAGATTGAAGCGAAATTAAAGTTTAAAAAAAAATCACAACAAAACCAAGATAAAAACGAAAACAAAAACCAATAAAAATAGAAATGATTTAACAGTGAACTTAAACTTACTGACTTAGAATCTTGAAATGTATTTGCTATTCATATTTGCATATGGCATATTTTGTGGGATGGAACAGTTACAATCATCATTCAAGTGTCATAACTAAAAATCTTAAATGTTTATGCTACAAGTCAAATGAATGAATTTATAGGGGGAAATACCAATGTACATGTACTATAGGAGAGTTGTTTTGAAGATAAAAATTTACTCATTTGGGATCTGATCAACTCACTGAATCTTCTAAAGGAGGTCTTCTGTTATGATCACATTGCTTTTATTTAAAAAAAAGGCTAGGGTGGGTCAGAAATCAGAAAGTGTATCCTGTAGAGCTTTTGCTGTCATTAATATCACACATAATTCAAAATTTGAAGGTAATGTTTGTCTTCTCTCTGAACTTTGCAATTTCATACATGTCTACTTTGTTTCTAATGAAGTAATATATTTTAGTAATATATTTTATTTCTATTTTTTTTCTTGAACAGCAAAGAGTCACTACGTGTCACTACGTGTTGACTGTTATTTAGCAAATTGGTGTAACTTAATGCAATAAAGATCAATCTTTGATTCTGAAATGTTATAGAGTATACACTGTATTCATTTAAGTTCAACCTTTATAGACTATTGTAGAGAGTTATGTAAATTTACTTTCACCTTATTCCCCCACCCCCCCCCCCCCAAAAAAAAAAAAGAAAGAGAAATGTGATGGGGAGGGTTCCCCTGCACACTCTTTAGGATGAATAGCATGATGCCATCCATCTTAAAAAGTGTCCGTCCTAAAAGGTGCGCAGGGGAACCATTGGCATGGATCCTTATTGTTCTAATAAAAACAAAATTAAAAAATTAAAAAACCGGTAGTCCAATTTTGTAGAAGAGGAAGAGGATGATTGTTATTATCATTATTATTGATTAATATTATTATTATTATTATTACTACAGTAGTATTATTATTGTTATCATTATCATTATTATAATTATCCTTATTAGTACTACATGTACATGTACATGCAGTATTATCATCATCATGATGTTGTCATACAGTAGCTACACCGGCACATATCTTCCCAGTCCCATTTTTATTTCTATGCCTCCGCCCACCGAAGGTGGTGCCAGAGGCATTATGTTTTCGGGTTGTCCGTCCGTCCCGCTTTCTCGTTCTAGCAATAACTCAAGAAGCACATGAGATATGAATTTCAAACTTGGTGCTAGTATGTATCACCATAGGAAAATATTTTAAATTGCTGGAAGAGAAGAAATCTAACACTCTTTGGAAAAGTGGTCATACTGAAGTCTTTAGCTTTAAGTCAGATTGTACATCTAATTATGATTGATTCTATTCCTTACATTTTCTTAAAGAGATTAAACCGAATAATGTATTGGTTTATTTGGAACTCAAAGGTTGAACGAGTAAAAGGTTATCGTTAGTAGAAGATTATTGCAATGGAGGAATAAAAATGGTTGACATACAGAAACGGTTAAATAGCTTCAGATTGAAATGGTTAAGTAATCTCTTAAATCAAAACACAGGAATGTGGAAAAATATGAGTCACTATTGGTTTGATAAGTTAGGTGGTATTAGTGTGTTATTGAATTGTAATTACAATGAAAACATACTAAAACTAATGGATGGTAAACAAATACCAAAGTTTTATCAAGAAATCCTGTTGGCATGGAATTCATTAAGATCTTTCATTTTCAGAGAAAGTGATTCTGAAGGAAAAAGAATATCCCAACAGATTTTATGGTACAATCAATATATTACGGCCAATAATGAATATTTTTATTATGATGAATGGTATCAGTCAGGCATTACTTATTTTAAATTTATAAAAGATGGAAAATTCAAAACACATGCAGAAATTAGATCACAGCTTTCAGGTATAAAGAAAAGTAAATGTACATACTTGTTTGACTATGAAAAATTAAAATTTGCAATTCCGAAATTATGGTTAAGTCCAAGAATAAAGATAGAATCGACAAATAATGATCATTATGAACGTTTAAAGGTACCAACTTTACTAATCGGAAAACAAAAAAATCAATTATTGATTTAAGTAGTAAATTTTTTTATACACTTATACTGTCAAATATGATATGTTTAAACACTTGTTGTACGTATTGGAATGATAAGCTAGATATAAACACTGACTGGAAAAATGTGTTTTTAAGAAATTTAGTTAAAATTAAAGAAAATAGATTACGAGAATTTAATTTCAAAATGCTTTATAACTTGTTGCCTGTTCAAAAAAATTTAAATAGATGGCGAATAGCTAGTGATATTAATTGTAAACACTGTCACACGGAGGAAGATGTCTTACATGCGTTTTTGTTTTGTGACTTAAATTATTACATTATTAAATTTTTACAATATGTTAAAGATCTCCTCTTTCAAACCTTTTCTGTACAAATTGACATAAGTATTACAGACTTGTTAAAATTAAATAATGCAAAGTTTGATTTAATATTGACGTTAGCCTTTTGGTGTATACATAAAATGATTATTGAACGAAATAGATCTGGAGTAGACAGAAGATATTTCAATTTAAGACATGTATTCAAAAGATAAATTGAAAAGAGAATGTATATAAGTGAGACTCGACAAAAGAAATATGGATTACTTGAAGATATTGTGAAATTCCTGTAACAAGTTGCTGGGGAAAATGTAAACATGATGTCAATCATGTCATATTTGAAATGTTGAATGATAATAAATCCTCCTTTGGAGGCAAAAAGAAAAGAAAAATCACCATAGGAAGACGATCTGATTAGGTTTTGGGGTACGTAGGTGGTCACAGAGGCCAATTTCTGAAATGTCAGGTGTTAGCCTCGTTCTCACGTTAACTCGAACTATTTGAGGTATGAACTTTAAACTTGGTGCTAGTATGTATCGTCATAGGAAGAGGATCTGATTAGATTTTGGGGTATGTAGGTCAAAGGTCACAGGTCAATTTCTGAAATTGCAGGTGTTAGCCTTGTTCACGCGATATCTCAAGAACCATATGAGGTATGAACTTCAAACTGAGTACTAGTATGTATCACCATAGACGATCTGATTAGATTTTGGGATACGCAGGTCAAAGGTCAAAGGTCACAGAGGTCAAGTCTGAAATTGCAGGTTTTAGCCTTTTGTAATATCTCAAGAACGATTTGATCCACTAACTTCAAACTTGGAACTAGTATGCATCACCATAATGAGACGAATTGATTAGATTTTTGTTCACGTAGGTCAAATGTGACAGGTCATAGAAGTCATTATACACTAGTATGTGATATTAATGGGGTTTTTTACCTTTGTTATCACCATATCTCAACTATTTTGTATTCATGATTAGGAGGAGATAAAATGATCAGACTAAATTGGGTTATAAGGTGTAAGGTCAAATGTCAAAGAGGTCAATTAACATGAAATTAAAGGACTTTTATTCTGATTATCACAATATTTCAAGAAGAGTTTAAGCCATCAACTGAATTAGGCGGAGGCATATAGGAGATGCAGTCGCATTCATCTTGTTATTATTATCCCCTCGCCGATGAAGTCGGAGGAGATATAGTGCCGCCCTCCGTCCTTCCGTCCATCCGCAACTAATCTGGCTTCCGTTCACTGACCTCTGTGCTTCCGTTGGATAACTTTAGTAATGTATGACGGATTTTACTGAAATTTGATATGAAGGTACATGGTATCAACATACAGCATAAGTTGGATTTCGGAGTATGTAGGTCAAAGGTCAAAGGTCATAGCTCATTAAGTATGCGAAAATTCGAAAATGTGGTTTCCGTTCAATATAACTTTATAGTAATGTTTGACAGATTTTAATGAAATTTGATATGAAGGTACATGGTATCAAAATACAGCCTAAGTTCAATTTCGGAGTATGTAGGTCAAATGTATAAGGTCATAGCTCATGAATTTGAAAATCTGAAAAAATGTGATTTCCGTTCGAGTTAGTAATGATTGACGGATTTTAATGAAATTTGAAATGAAGGTACATGGTATCAAAATACATGTACAGCCTTCGATCTTCAAGTATGTAGGTCAAAGGTCAAAGTTCACAAAAAAGCTAATTATATATGCAAAAATGTGGTTTACGTAAGTAATGTATGTTAGTCAAAGGTCACAGCTCATTAAATATGCGAAAATTGCTAATTATGTACATGAGAATGTTTATTTTCAGATCTTCTCATGCATGGGTCATTCCATAAAGTAGTAAACTTTCTGTACATCCAATCCCCAGGTATTAGTAACTTCCTTGCCTAGTAATATAATAGTATAGTCTAATGGAGTTAACTTGTTTTGACGTATATAGGCCATTTGTATATACCCGGCGAGGGGATGCTACGGTTTGCGTTGCCCTTGTTATTATCATTATTATCATATTTATTGTTTCAAAAGAAATTTGCGTTGCTACTCTTTTCAAGTACTTAACATGATTGTTATAAGTGACATATTGAGCAGAATTAATTATAACCATTATCAAAAGATTGTCCGGTTTTTCAATACCATATTCAACTATGATAATCTTTTCATTCATATCGATATCTAAACCGCATAATTGAAATATCAAACGCATTACAATTTTCAAGAATACAGTTACATTTCTACATTCTAGCATCAAAATGATGTGTTATTTCAATTACTTTACATTCTTAAAAAAACATAACTTATTACTTATTTTATTATATTGTATTTCATGGAATTAAACATTTTTCCAGGTTCAGAAAAACGGTTTGCGGTACAACCATATGAGTTGGAATAACTCCACGTTCCGGTCAGAATGCTCTGGCCGTCGTCAGGAGAATAAGAAGAGCGAATAAATCAGCAGAATTTATATATGAAGCGGTAGAAATTCTACAGCTTCACAACTTGTTTGTAATGTTCTTATTCTCCTGACGACGGCCAGAGCATTCTGACCGGAACGTGGAGTTATTCCAACTCACATGGTTGTACCGCAAACCGTTTTTCTGAATTACAACTTCACCATGCAAACCTTCAAATCCTATATATTTTGCCAGGTGTTAAAAATCGATGAATTACTTTGCCTTGCCCTACAAACAACGAATAAAAATGTTTTGATTTCATACTTGAAATGTTTAAGTTATCACCGGTTGATATTTGCATGAGGTAGGGTACTTGTTGCTGACTTAATTCTTCTTCTCTCGTACGTAATATATCCAACTATGATTTCGGAGATGCTTTTGTTTTAGAAGCTTAAAAGAAATTTGGGTAAGTTATAGGCCTACATGTATAAACAACTATATGGTTTATGATCAGTCCAGTGTCCTTGATGTAACACATGTTTCACTTTTTAAATTCCCACTTTGTCCCATGACTTGAACAGTATCCGATTATGAAAAATAATGTTGCTGTTATTCCAAGTATTTCATTTTCACTATTTTCAATATGCATGTACACAGGGGCGGCGGAGCGTCTTTCAAAGTGGGGGAGGGGGTGCATCAGCAAAAAAAGGCACTTTGGGGGGAAAGGGGGCACCTACAAGGGGTGGACATAAAGCGAAAAAAGGGGACCATTTTGTGACATTGGTATTACCCTACAGTCTATTCATATCAATCATCACCTTCTTCCTTTTTAGTGTGGTTCTGGTCACTATTTCAGCTTCCCTGATTAAGCGTGTAGTGGTCTAACGATTCTTGTGCGAGCAAGCGAAGCAAGCGAGCAAAAAAGTTCGGACTTCTTGCTAATGCTGAAGTCCTTGAGTCGTACATTATTTACAGCGATATAATGAAAATGACAACAGCACATTCATTTTGGGGAATGTCGAATGATCTTTTAATTTGTACATTAACCCTTTCGTTTAACATACTTTATGCAATCTGCTTGATTTCATTATATATTGTAAGAGGTGGCGAGCGAGTTATGGGGACATATTCAGAAATATTGCCCTTACTTACTGTAAATTATTGGCACATTCGAGCAAGCGGAATGAGAAATCCTTTGCCGGGGGGGGGGGGGGGGGGGGCATTGTGCCCCTTTTGCCTCCAGCTCCGCTGCCTTACATTGTATAGCTGTAGTAATATGGGTACATGTAAAGCCGCACTGATTCTTTAAAAAAAAAGTTGGAAATATAGGTAAAAGGGGGCACTTATAAGGAGAGCAAAGGGCTTTTATCAGAGGTGGAAAGGGGCACTTATAAGAGGTGAAAATGGGCACTTATGAGGAGTGGAAAGGGACACCTATCAGAAATAAAAATGCACTTATCAAAGGAGAAAAGGTCATATATTAAAAGAAAACGGAGCAATATTAAGATACGAATATGGTCACATCAGAAGGAGAAAAGAATACTTATTAGAAAGACAATGTGGCAATTTGAAAAGGGGCACTTATCGGAAGTAAAGAGGGGGCACTTATCAGAAGTAAAGAAGGGACAATTATTATCAGAAGGGGAAAATGGGCACTTATTAGAAGGGGAAAGGGGCAACTATCAGAAGTAAAAATACACTTATCAACTGAGAAATGGGCATATATTATAGAGACAACGAGGCAATATTTAGATTCGAAAAGGGGCACTTATCAGAAGGAGAAAGGAATACTAGAGAGATAAGGTGGCAATTATCAGATTTGAAAAGGGGCCCTTTTCAGAAGGCGAAAAGGGCACTTGTTAGAGAGATAAGGTGGCAATTAGCAGATTTGAAAAGGGGACCTTTTCAGAAGGCGAAAAGGGCACTTGTTAGAGAGATAAGGTGGCAATTAGCAGATTTGAAAAGGAGCACTTTTCAGAAGGAGAAAAAAGGGCACTTATCAGAAGGGAAAAGTGTGCTTTTTAGAAAGGAAAAGGGGCACATTTAGTAGTCAAAAAGGGCACTTTTGAGATACTTGATAAAGTGGGGGGCACTGTGCCCCTGCCCCCCCCCCCCCCCCCCCCCCCGGAGCGCCGCATGTATTTCAGGACTGACCAAGTACAGGGCAAATAAAAGTGTAAGTACAGGATCTTGGCATATTCTTTTCATATCTCGTATACCATGGTATTCCCCGACCTATAGTTTAGCCAGTAAGAACGGCTTGTAATAGTTTCATTTATAAACGAAATGTTATGTTTTTATAGACATTTCACTTTGTTTTCCTGGTTAACATGTCACTCATAATATATACTTTGTTGTAATTACATGTATAGCCAAGAACAATGATGGTATGTCACCTTTGTACTCTCCCGTGACACAGCAGTTTGAATCTTGCTAAGATTAATTTACAATATTATAATTCCGGAACATTCTTTTGACTTCTCTTTTGATTTCTCACCCCGATCAGACAAACCATTTTCGATCTTTTGCAATTTTTCTAGACCGGGAAAATGTGAGGGGGTGGGGGTCGGGTATGTTTACCACCACAGCAATGAATTATGTATATATATATTGACACCGTTTATACAAATTGAACAACATTATTAATGACCAGAAAGTTTGGTACGTCTATAGCCTATAAGGCTTTCCCGACATACAGCTTTATTTTATTTCACCATGACTATAAGGTGCTGCTATTATACATAATAGTTAAATTCATTAATCATAATGAAAAGAAAAGGTCCCTATCTATGCAATAATAAAATTATTCCGGGTACCATGTTTGCTGGTCAGTGACCAGTGTAGCCCCGCCCACTTTGTCACGCGCTTGCATGGAACCATAAAAAGCTCTGTTTACACTTCCGAACTGGCGGATAGAAAAATGAAAACGAAACTTACCATAAACTCGGCATATTTTTCAATTGCAGGCCAACTAATAAATATAAATTTAACACAACATCATTTCTGTCTCATACATGAAGAATATAGGTAAACCGGAGGTAAACTTATACAAGATCTTCTGTATTCACCACTTCTAGATCTGCACTGCCAGTGTCACTGCTGCTACGCGTACTATACTGTATATCTTCAAATTGAGCTTATTAAGTTTAACTTCAAGAAAACAGCAACAATGCCAGAACATCATTTCAAGACAGGTAAGGTAGGAAGTGTTTATAACATATATGAATATAGTGATTATTTTTCAAATCCCTCATCCTTATTTCATCAATTTTCTTCCACCATCTTCATCTGCGAGAGTTAGAAGTCAGATTCATTATGGATGCCATATCCTGTGCGTCTTGCATGAAGCCTTGAAATTCGGTCTCGGGACGCAAGGTCACTCACTATTCATGTTTCAATTCGTCCATTCCTAACTTCTCAATTTACCGTAGGGTATACCATGTGGTTTGTGAAAGAATGAAAAAATGACCATTCTGCATTGATTTGAATTATTTTTGGAATATTAATTTAAGTTGACTTGTTTTTATATTACCGGGGTAAATGCTGTAAGCGCTTTGGTCGGTAAGGCGCTATATAAGAAACAACTATTTATTATTATTATTATTGTTGTTATTATTATTATTTATTATTATTATTATGATTATTATTATTAATTATTGATTCTGTGCCTCATCTGATTGCAAAAGTATAACGGCAAAATCACAATAGGTTACAACTGCCTCCCCATATAGTATCATAAAACCATGACGACTAGGATGATATCGATACTACTACTACTACTAATAATAATAATATATTGAATATATCATAAAGAAAGTAAATGTGAGAAAATTACAATGCCCCGACCGGGATTCGAACCCGGGACGCTGGATTACATGACCAGTGCTCTATCAACTGAGCTATATCCGGGCTCCCGTCGAAGCAAAGTAAGAATCTCACATACAGCCCCTCTCTTTCCATCGAGCGTAGGGGGTACATCCATACCATTTCCATGCGTACGCTATATAATGGCCTACCAATGAGACAGGTCTTCCCTCTAAAGTCGGGCAAATCCATGCCAACGAATTTCTATAGACTATAGACTTTATTTATAGAGCAAAACAACTGTGTCAACAAAATATATTTTTGTTTTTATTAAACAATAAACTCTGAAAAATCGCAAATTAGCAGCACTGTATTTACGAACATCCATTCTCAAAGTCCGAGGAAACTCAGAAAAGAGGGAGTAATTGTTTTGGTGACTGCACATGCCCTTATAAATAGACTAATGTTTCCTGGGATCTACTGTAATCAAACTCCATTTAATGATTTTAACTTACAAGATCTACATTGTAATTCAAGTGATTCAGTCGCACTGCCTTTACATTCAATAATGATCAGTGGAGAAGATTTCTAATTGTATGCAACTTAATTTATCATTATTTTTATGATATGACTGGTCAATGGTTAATGATTATTATCGTGACGGTATCATGTGAAAATAATTGTCATTAAATACTCATTATCATTTAATTTATGCTTGTTTTCAGGAGAGGCTTTGCCGCCCCTCAAACCAGGGGTTCTACGTCTATACAACATGGCTTTCTGTCCTTTCGCTGAGAGGACGAGATTGGTCCTAGCAGCCAAGGGTATCGAGTAAGTATTCTCCTTCAAACAGTGCTAACATTCAAACATTATACTGGTAACAATATCTAAAACTTAGTTATACAGTGCAACCTTGTTCAAACAAACTCCTTGGGACGAAGGAAATTTTATTTTTATATTGAAATATTGTTGTATCAGACTCCCCAAACAATGAAATATAAAAATATAAACAAGTGGCACCTTTTTTGTTATTACAAGAAGTTGTTTAACAGTGTTCTTTATGTGGTAAGGTTCCACTATGTCTTTAGGGGGAATATAGTCTTAAATTTGGAATCATTTGAGGTATTTAATGTCATATGTTTTATATATTATGTAAAGCATCCATGGAAGTTGAATGGGCTGTCATGAAAAGCACAGACATTCCACAAGTTTGGTTTTTTGGGGTGTTTCGTTTGGTGCTATCATGAGTTGTGAGTTCAAGCCTCGACGTGTCACTAATATCGTTGGAAGATCTACAAAATTGGAATCATATTGCTAGCTTAAAATATGACTGGGATACACTCATCCATTGATCTCTCTCTCGATTTCTCTCTTATTCTCTCTTTTATAGCTATGAGTTAGTGAATGTGAACACATATGAGAAACCAGAGTGGTACTTCGACAAAAACCCCGATGGTGTTGTCCCAACTCTGGAACAGGATGACAAACTGGTCCAGGAATCTATCGTCACATGTGAGTACCTAGACGAGCTTTACCCTGACACTGCTCCCATGTTTCCTTCAGATCCATACCTCAGGGCCAGGGATAAACTTTTCATTCAGAGATCTGGCAAGGTGAGTATTCAAGATCAGCGTATTATTACTATTTTTTATATCATGTTATCAAGTACATCATTGGTTTCAGGAATACGATGCTTGTGCATCAAAAGCAGTTCGATATTTTAATCCTCAACATCATTTTTCAATTTCTCTCTTGTAAGAATAGCCATTTTTTAGTTTTATGAGATATAATATTTTGTCAAGTATAGTATATGTGGATGTTTCCATTCCATTTGTACATATTTTTCATGTTGATCATAACTCCACTGTCTACAAAAAGCACAAAGTAATTTTGATTTATTGTATTTTTATTGATATTGCTTTGGTGCTTCATCTTTTCTAATAATTACCGTACTGTATTTGTTTTTAGGTGCAATTTCAACTTTGTTCTACTTTTCTTTTCAGTACAACTCAGCCTTTCACATGTCTGCTAAAGCGAAGGGGGCAAACGAGGAGCTAAGATCTGCTTTACTAAAGCAGGTGGAATTGATAGAACAAGAGCTCCAAAGAAGGGGAACACCCTTCTTCTCTGGTAGGCATTTTGTTCTATATGGTTTGATATCTTTGTCTTGTTCTTTAAAATCCCCATCAAATTTTCCAACTTTCTGATATTATGTAACATTTTGCTCTACATTTTGCTGTCACATGCTTTTTGTCTCAATGTTTGTTTTGTAGAGTGAAAAAAAAAACAGTAAAAATAAAGCAATTGGAACAAAATACAATAAAAAAATTAAATGGCAGAAAATTGAGTTACAAAATTGATTTGATTTTATGGTATTAGATATGACTATCTCCCTCGATTATGACAGAAAAATAGTATATCATGCAGGGGCGGATCGAGGATGAGTAAAAGAGGGGGCACAAAAATGAAAGTTTGTGAAAAGGTAGACCCGTATTTTTTTGGTCTCGCCAGCTTCTCGAAAAGTCGCTCAGTGGGGGGGGGGGGACAAAAAAAAAGATTTTCGCCAAACCTTCAAAAACCTTCAAAAATCGCTCAGTAAGGGGTTATGGGGTCCAGTTTCCCTCCATAATTCCCTGACAAGCAAAAAAAAAAAAAGTCTTCACTCTAAAAGGGGCGGCACAATCGAGAATGGCGGATCGTCTATGGTAAAAATTCATACTTCTCTTCCAAAGGGGGGGGGGGGGGCACGGGCCGGCTGTACCCCCCCCCCCCCCCCCCCCCCTCTGCATCCGCCACTGTATCATGAATAAAATGCTACGATGGTTATGAAAACATGTTTTGGAGAAGTACCAATATATTATACAAGCCATTTGCAAAAAACATTTCAAAATGTACGATTGTATGTGCATTCTTTTCTTTGTTAGGATCTTCACCCGGTATGGTTGACTTTTCAATCTGGCCATTCATCTATCGTACACCACCCTCCAAAGCTCTCGGTGATGGTGGTTTCCCAGAATCCTGTGTCTTGTTGAACCAATGGATAGAGCGTATGCGTAAACATGAGATCATTGCTCCTAGGGTAATGGAGGATGAAGCACTCGTTGAATTCTCGACTTATTACCGTACACCAGAGACTAGATTTGATGAGATTCAAACTAAGGCTATCAAGTAATGGTCATCTGTCAGTCTGAACAACAATTAAACTTCAGGAAAAGTCCAAAGTGCATTTTGTTTCGTATCTGATATTTTGCTTGCCCATTTGACAAATTTGCAAATAGGGGAGTGTTGGTATAGTATACATAACAGTATTTACTAATTTTTTTAAATAAATATTTTTTAATTTGTCATTCTCTGTGGAAATTCCAGGGATGTTTCTAAATACGTTCTGGGCCAAATAAGTAATATCTAACTGCTTGCACAACCATTTATCAGAAACGAATTTGGAAAACCATTTCACTAAATGACAGATGACTAGTCTCAAGGCATTTTTTTAGGTCAAAGTTTATAACTTGTGTATTCCTCATTTTTGCATGTCTATCTACGCATAATAATTCTGCAAGCGCTTTGGTCGGTAACATTGTAACTGGAAAGGCGCTATATATTAAGAAAGGGCTATTATGGGAAGAGTGTACGCCTGGCAATTTTATTTTTTATTATCTTGAGTATTTAGAGTTTCAAACTTCTGTTTTAGCCTATCAACAGGGATATGTCTTTTCCCCAGATTTATACCTATATGTGCCAATAATAGTGAGTTGGAACAAATTATTTTTACTTGAGAAGCTATTTTAATCAGTCATTTTATCAACCCAGAAACAAATGAACATGATTACATGATTTTTTTTTCTTGAGGGTATCATCCCTACTGATTTATTACTTTTCCTAATCTTGGAAAAAAAAGAGAACACAGATAAAGTATACATGTAGATTTTAGCTTTATTGGATATATTAAAGCTCATTCAGTGACAAACGAAGTGTCAATCGCTTCAGCAAATTTGATTGAATTTTTTTTAAATTTTATACAGTGCTTCCTAGAAAAAAACGAAACCGGATTTAATGACAGAAATTTTCCATCATATAAATGAATAATTTCCTTCATGATATGATATAAGTATGTATAAAAACCTCTGCTTTGCTTCTTTCCTTTTTATTCGTAATTCACGCATTCAGTCCATTTTCAGCAGGAAAGTTGAATGGCTTCTTACTTAACTATCCACTCATTTGGGCAGAAACCAAGCATGTTTTTATTTCACTTGTTCTCTGGCATACATCATTCATATGAATTTTAATATGTTTTTCTTTTTTCAAAATGATTCCGTTTACTACCCTAAAAACTCACTCGAAGTTGCAATTCGTGCGTGCAAATGAAATTTTGGTAGTACCACTTTGTATTGGTTTAATTCAATCATACGTGAATTCTGAATAATAAGTTATTCATCAAATGAAATAAGAGAAGCAAAGCTTTTCATATATCACTAAGGAAATTGCTCATTATGATGGTATATTTCTGCCATGAAACCCGCTTTCGTTTTTATGTGGGATACACCGTTTATTATGTGCAGCTTTTGTAAATAAATATATGTTTGTCTGTTTGGAGCAAAAGGGCATTAAGTGCCATTATTTGTACAGAGTTAACGCCCTTCTGGCACCAAACAGACGATTTGTTGTGTTTTTGTTTATATGTTTATTTAAAACTGGTTGTATTAAAATCACATATCTATTGCATTGAAATAAGTACTGTTTGGTTAGTCTTCATTTATTTTACACAATTTTTCTGAAAGTGTAATTCTAGTTATCATTTTGAATAATTTCAATTTATCGATTTCTCATGAAACTGATTGCCTTATGTTTGTGTTAGTGAACACAAAATGACAAAAACATGCCCTAATGAAGGCGCTGAAGCTTCAATGAATAAATTTCTACCGGTAACCATCTATAAAACTAATTGTCATGGGAAGAATATCACTTGTAAAATAAAAAAACTGACTCCTATTAATAATTGCATTTTGTATTTTATATTATACTTGTATTCATATGTTGAGAATTGTCATATGGCAATGCCATACTAGTAGTCCATTTGACGCTCCTATATAGACAATTAACATATAGAAAAAATCTTTCCGTTGAAGTTTTGTTTTATTGTTTTGTTTGCTTTGTTTTGTTTTGTTGTATTTTGTTTTGCTTGTTTTTTGGTTTTGTTTTTGTTTTGTTTTGTTTTTTGGGGGTGTTTTTGTTGTTGTTTGTTTGTTTTCGGGGGGCGGGAGTGATTTGTAATCGTAGGTATAGTCAAAGAATATTTTCAGCTTTGATGCCCAAGGGGAAACCTTTAGCAATTTGCATAATTTGCATATCAAAATGCAGTATGTTATTCATCTTATGTTATACACGAGGGAATTGTATTGTATCACAGGTTGCATTGCAAAAGATTGACAACACTGTTCGCATTGGGTGCAGCGGGCGTCTTGGGTTATTCAGGGTGGTGGAACTACTATATACCTCCCTGGGTTACTATCATTGCCTGTACAAAGCGACGTTTTTGAGTTTTTGCAAATTACGCAAATTTATCAAAGTTGCTTAGGGTGCAACAAAGCTGAAATTGTTTGGAGACAACATGCATGGGATCACAAGTCAAAAAGAAAACGTCAATGGAAATAACTTTTCTCGGTTCATTAAATGCCAAGTCGACTCAATTGCGTGTATGGGGGGTGGAGGAGGGGGTGAAAGAACAGAAAAGATTGAAATCCATTGTATTGAGGGACAGGGAGAGACAGTGGTTAATTTGACCTGCTATCCTGTACCAGAGACATCCATACACAGAGTTTGGCCAACTCGGTTCAGTTGACGTGTTTGCATGCTTGCCTAACAAGGCAACATGCGCCATACCCACTGAAGCCGAGTTGGCCACTGTGATACTGCCCTCATCCATCCCATTTCTGTATATATACTAAAATGTATTTTTATACCAGACGGCAAACAGTCATTACTGCCAAAAAGTCAGCTATTCTTTTTTTAAAGTCATATAGGTCTGTCAAAACGTATCCATTTGAATACTAAAAAATGGTAAAAGAAGAAAGAATACTTTGCATTTGTTCAAATTTTTAAGTGAAAGTCGGGGGAAAATACGAGTGGATAGAGAGACGCAATACCTAGATTTTAAAGATAATAAGGATAAATGAAATCAAGTAATATGCAGAGCTTATACAACACTAGGGCCCCTTTATGTGCTATGATTTTAATCGCAACAAACAAATACGTGATCCTACTTTTTGAAATGAATATGCGCTTAATTTTCTGAGATTTCGTTACAGTGCAACTTTTTCTCCAAGAGGGCATAGGCCTATAGATCTCTTATAAGATACGGTTTCTCCTATCTTATAAGTATATCATATTAACATAGGCAGCTGCCAATATTGTGGAGTTTTACATTCCTTTCGATGATGATGATGATGATGAAGATGATGTTGATGATGATGGTATAATCATGATAGTGATGATGAAGATGATGACGTTGACGATAATGATGGGGAAAATGATAAAGATGATGATGATGTTGATGATGGAAATAATGATAAAAATGATGATGATGAAGATGGTGATGATGGTATAATTCAATTCAATTTGAATTCAATTTATTTTCATTTCCACAGATAAACAAAATTTGACATAATTATGTAGAACATTATTCATTAAGTTAGTATACATATATCAACATAATAATTTCACTCATTTTTTCCATAATCAAATAAATAATTGTATGGAGTTAACAAATCTGCAGAAATGGAGGGATCCACTAAAAAGCCGAAGCTTGTAAAATGAGGATCCCTCATAATGATGATAATGATTAAGATGATGACAATGAAAATAATGATGATGAAGATGATGATGATGATGATTGTTGATGGTAATGATGTTGATGATGATGGTAATGGTTACGGTGATGATAATGGTTGTGGTGATGATATTGGTGAAATGTGAAAGAAGGAAGATATAAGATCGACTGAATGGAACTCACAAATAAATAAATTGATACTCGCATCTTTTATTTCCAGCCTCAATATGAGGATATTATGGCACCTTGCTGCCCGAATAATTTTCTTACTAAAATACATGGATCAACAATGGCTCATGTGTTTTGGTCAAAGTGGGCTTCTTTATGCCTTGTCACCTGGTATGTATTGTAGGCCTACACATTTGATGCATTCATGGCATTGTTGACAAGGCATACCTGGATGAAGCCCCCATCAAAACTAAGTATGGATTATATTACGCTAATACCAGTTGTGTTCAGAGACCCTTGTACTTGTGACCTGAAACTCAGAACTGTATCAACACCTTTCGGCCTTTCGGGTTATTGTTGATTTTATATGTTCTTCTTGAGAATGCATGCACGTATTTGTACTTGAAAACATGGCGCATCATTGTATGCGATGAATTAGTGGGATCGCCGGCCTGACCCTGCTATATAAATTACACTATGAACACGGTGACAAAGAGAGCGGACAATTATTTATGCAGCTCCTCATTGTACCCTCCACAATAGCTCTAGTAGACAAAAGGACATCCCTTCACTGCTATTATGTGACACCTGCTCTACATATTTTTACAGGATAGCAATGAATGGATGTTCTTTTATTAACCAGTGCAATTGTGAAGGGTACAATGAGGAGCTGCATAAATTGTCCGCTTCTTTGTTCGTCATGTTCATAGTGTTATGTGCACATATTTTTCTTCTTCTTCTTCTTCTTTTACAATCTTCAAAGGCCTATGCAGCCTCTCACGAAGATGAACTAAAGATTGCAAGCGGTGCAAGGAAGAATAACGTGGTTTCTTCAGATTTGTTGAGATGAAAGATGCTTCAGGAGTAGGTCCTGAAAGCACTGTGGATTGTCAGCATGTACTACAGATGCAGGCCCCAGGCAGGCTATTCCAATTTCCATTCAGATATACAGCATTGGGAAAATGAAAATTTGTCTACGTCGCCACAGGCCTACAGCTGGAGGGTCTTGTCATGGTTCTTCCGTGTTTGTGATATGTTGAAGGAGAATAGTGTTTCTAGTGCAGTGGTTTGGCGGGGAGACCATCTTGTCCACCATCCCGAGCCTATTCCCTATCCGCCTAGTCGATAGGGTAGGCCACCGCAACTTGTTGATCATGTCAGACACAATGACACTACTAGTTCTCCTGTAGTCTCCAGTAACGTATTGCGCACTCCGAAGTTTCTGGATATCCGAAATGACAAAGTTTACACCATTGACACCATTTATAAAGTGAACTTACAATAATCAATGGTCTAAGGGCTAGGCTTAAGGCTTGCCCGACACAAAGCTTCATTTGATGTCACATTGCAGCTCCTTTAGCTGCGACCATACACAGGCGCGTAGCCAGGGGGGCGATGGGGCGGTCGCCCCCCCCCCCCCCAAAAAAAAAAAAAAAAAAAAAAAAAAGGCGAGAGCGAAAAAGCGGGGGGGAAGTGAGAGAAAAAAAGCCTAAAAAGTTGCTATGAGCCGTTATCTTTCTATCCAAATTTGCTAAAACGGCAAAGTTTTCGCGCTTCGCGCGGGAAGGGGATACTCCCCTTTATCTTTCTCTCAAATTTGCTAGAATGTCAAAAATTTCGCGCTTCGCGCAGGAAGGGGGAAACTCCCCCCCCCCCCCCTCTCTGCGCGCCCACCGCTGTTAAATACAGTGCTGTATTGCGTCCAAATAATTGAAAAGCAGTCAGGGCATCGAACTAACTTTTTGCCTGAAAAAGGTGCAACACGAGCCGTCATATTTCCCGGAACGTCAAAGCTTTCGCGCTGATCGTGCGGGAAGGGGGAAACTCCCCCCTCCCTGCACCCACCCCCCTGGGGAGCACGCTTCGGCGCTTATCAGCAATTTCGCACGCTCAACCGCACCCCCTAAAATGAAATCCTGGCTACGCGGCTGATCATACATAACAGTTAAATTCAACAATCATTATTATTATAAAAAAAGTCCCTGTACATATTTGTATTTGGCGTATGCTAGTTGGCCAGTGACCAGTGTAGCCCCGCCCACTTTTAACCTTTGGCTTTGTCGTCACAAGTACAGTACAATCTCTTGTTTACACATACCGTACTTCGCTAGCGCTATTAGTATTATATCAATTATCATCACAAAGTCATGCTGACAGGAGCTGGAGATATGAAAATGAATGACAAATAGATTTACCATGACTCGGCATATTTTTCAAGTGTAGGTTATCAATATAAAACCGACGGCGTCTGGTCTGGCTATATAAAGCCCTAAACTACGAGGAAATGCAAAATCACTCCTGGCCTAGGCATAGACCGTAGTCGAGTCTGAGATACAATTACCGGTACACTTCTGCCTGACTGCCGCCGACGTCACTGCTTCACGAGCCGCAAGACAACAACAGCAAAAATGCCAGAACATCATTTCAAGACAGGTAGGAAATGTCAATAACACAATGATTTTAATAAATTCTATTTAAAATCCATCATCTTTATTTTCTTCTCAAGTTTTCTTCCACCATCATCCTCTACTACAACAGTGCGAGAGTTATCAATCAAACTCAACCAGGTTGTTAACTCCAGGGAGCTCCACCACACCACGAATAGTGGTCATATTGACCACTACGAATACAATATACAAAAATAGTTGGTATTTTCTGTCGCGTGTAGTAAAGGTATGGGGAGAGAAATAAGATAAATATTTTAAATACTTGCTTTCAAATTCAGCCCTTAAAAATCTCACTCCTACCACAAATGGCCGTTAGGAAGAACTTTTGATATTTTCAGCAAAATCCAAAGTCAAAATCTTGTCCAAAACCGGAGAAATCCCCGCCGATTTGTTTCGCGATCGCGTGTTGTTTACATACTGCCGATGTCTTAGACTAAAATCGGCCAATAAAATTTTTGTCCACGAAAAACTCGGGATCGCAAGCGCACATCGATCTTTACGATCGCGCACACATAAAATCGGGACTTTTCCGTGTACGCCATATAGGGACCGAATTTTTAAGGACAAAACTCTTTTGGGGAGATGTCAGCGCCCGCGGCGATAAGGAAATGTACACAATGACTCCGATAGCTCGTTTCGCGAGAATCGACAGTAAATTACGGATTTCATTTTTGGAAATATATTTTCCAACATCGGTGAGTTGAATTTAGTGTATTTCTTGAATAGTTTGGGGTCGGTTTTTGTAAATTAAATGTTGATTTTGAGTGAATGTTGGTGTCTTTTGTGCAGTGGTGTTTTAAAAAGTTGAGGTGTATGACTAGCCAGGATTGGCTTCGTGAATGTAAAAAAAAAAAAAATTGGCTATACGCCTTCTACATCACGAAGCCAGGCGTTCTTACCAAGCAATCTAACTGCGCACGGGATAGCAGGACTGGAAAATGCCCTGAAATATCACTTTTCTGATAACTCCCGCGACCGATAGCTCCTTCACCACAGCGTATCCTCCTAGGAAAACGTTTAGAATTAGAATGTCTTTTTGATCGTACGTATTTTTACCAAAAAATCCCAAAAAGATCGTAAGAAATTTCCGAAAACTCACCAGTGCTTGTGTGTATCCATTGTCATGGTCATGTCTTATCAGCATGACCAGAGGAGGCATGGATACACACAAACACTGGTGAGTTTTCGGAAATTTCTTACGATCTTTTTTGGATTTTTTGGTAAAAATACGTACGATCAAAAAGACATTCTAATTCTAAACGTTTTCCTAGGAGGATACGCTGTGGTGAAGGAGCTATCGGTCGCGGGAGTTATCAGAAAAGTGATATTTCAGGGCATTTTCCAGTCAGGCTGCTAACCCGTGCGCAGTTAGATTGCTTGGTAAGAACGCCTGGCTTCGTGATGTAGAAGGCGTATAGCCAATTTTTTTTTTACATTCACGAAGCCAATCCTGGCTATGTATGACTGCCTACATATACACACGAAGTATAGGAATGTAGCTATGAGTGAGCTCCACCGCCACTGCCGTTAGGTGGCTGTGGAGCTCCCTGGACTTACCAGGTTGGTCATGTTGTAGGTAACGTTACCTGACCACTGACCACTGGGTAAGCCTGACCAATGGGTAAGCAAGTTCTGGGATGTTACCTGACCACAGCTTGGTAAGCTTTTCTGCCAGTCGACGTTACCTGACATATTTGGGTAAGGCCAGGCTGACTGTATGTTCACTTCCATGTGGGCATTATCGTGGTTCATGAGGAAACCATTCACTCCGCACAAAAGCGCTTTATTGCGTTAAACGCATTGGTTTCCTCATCCCCGTCCATAGATTCTGCATGCACTTTATATTTGCATGCTAACGAACGAATTGTTTCCTCAACCATGATATAGCCTAAATATAAATGATATACATTGACCACCATATACCTTTCCTGTGGACGAGCAATTGGCGAATGAAAATGACAAGTCTATCTGTCACATATACGTGCCATCGGCACTGAAAAAGTTAAAGATCCAAATCTTTGTGTGGATGCTAAGGCCAGTAGATCTCCAAAGTCCAAATCGGTCAAAAACACCCCTACGTGAATATGGAGCATTTGTAATAAAATCTTCTGTTCTGAATCAACAAACACTTAGATTTTCTAGATAGCCTGTCCCAAAGTAGGAACAAGGAGGTTACTTAATAAGTCCTTGGTACAAACTACTATGGATCCAGTGTGTCAATTATCATGTTATGAGGTTGATCTTTGACATTAATTGCACAGTATAGGCCTGCATAAATCACCTCACTATCTAGTTTATAAGCTGATAACGAATTTACATCATGTACATTGCCACAATCTTTTAGATTACTTTAAAGGATTTTAATTGAAATCATTAGAACTGCATGCTTGTAGATATAAGTAGATCAGCTAACACCTTTGATATTTTATGAATTTATGAGTGGAATATTTGACAAATTGACAGCTCTATATATACTGATTTATTTAGAGTAAAGCAACTATGTGAACACAATAAAAGTATATTTTCATTTTATTAAAGAATAAAAATTGCATTCATAAACACTGAAAAGCTGCATATCAGCAGCACAGAATTCATGAGCACCCATTCACAAAGGTGGAGGAAAGAGGGAGTTATTTTCATGGTTGCGTACCATGCCCATATTGATAGATGTAATGTTTCCAGGGATCTGCTGTAAATAAACTGTATTTAATAAATGATTTGAACTTTAAAGATCTACATTGTAATGCAAGTGAATCACAATACCTTCACATGTATTCAATAATTATCAGTGGAAAAAGGTGTCTAATTGTATGCAACTTAGTTCATCACTTTATGACTGGTAAATGGTTAATACTTTTCATGACTAGATGATGTGTGGGAATGTTTGTCATTATCATTTAATTTATGCTTGTTTTCAGGAGAGGATTTGCCGCCCCTCAAACCAGGGGTTCTACGTCTTTACAGCATGGCCTTCTGTCCATACGCGGAGAGGACGAGATTGGTCCTAGCAGCCAAGGGTATCGAGTAAGTATTCTCCTCAAAGCAGTGAAAACGTTCAAACATTATACTGGTAACAATGTCTAAAATATAGTAATATAGTATAGGAAATTATCTTATTATATTGAAACCTTGTTATATCAAGGCCAAAAAATAATTAAGAAATGTAAGAAATTCAAACATTGCCTTATAATAATGAGAAATTGTTAAACATGTAACAGTGTTCTCTTATAATAAGGTTATACTGTAGTATACATTTACATGTAGGAATATAATCTTGAATTTGCAACCATTTTATGAGAGGTGAAATGTCATATTTTTATGTAAAGCATCAGTTGAAGTTGATTGGGCTCTCATGAAAGGCACATATATGCCACAATTTTTGTTTATTTGTTTGTTGTTGTTTTTGGTGCTAGTATATCATACACGTTTCCCTGTCAAAGTTTTCATATGATACAGTGTAATATGCATAATATGTTTAGTTGTCTAGGCTGCTACTTGAACACTTGACTTGAGATACGAAGGTTGTGATTTCAAGTCCTGACATGCCACTAATTTGTTGTTTTTGCAAGACATTAATAAGTATTTCAAGAGGGAATTCAAATCATATCAAATCATATGGTAGCTTATAATTGATGTCTCTCTCTCTCTTATTCTCTCTTTTATAGCTATGAGTTAGTGAATGTGAACACATATGAGAAACCAGAGTGGTACTTTGACAAGAACCCAGATGGTCTGGTCCCAACCCTGGAACAGGATGACAAACTCATCCAGGAATCTGTTGTCACCTGTGAGTATCTAGATGAGCTGTACCCTGACACTGTGCCAATATTTCCATCAGATCCATACCTTAGGGCCAGGGATAAACTATTCGTTCAGAGATCTGGCAATGTGAGTATTCAGGATCAGCATTTTATTATTTTAACTAATGAAGTCAGATAAACAGTTTTGTCAGGTAGATCCTTAGTTGCAAGAATAAGATGTCTGTTCCACCAAAAGCAGCTTGATGTCTTAAATCTTCAACATCATTGTTCAAATTTTATTCAGTATTCAAATTTCAATTTTCACCCCCCCTCCCTTTATCAGGAAAGGGCATATTTACTTTGTGCTAAAATATTTTGTCCAGTAGATGGGTGTTTCCCTGAGTATACGTTGATCGTAGCTTCATTATCTACAGAAAGCACAAAGTGATTTTCATAAATCATATTTTTATCACTATTTTTTATGTTGCTTCATTTTATCATTTTTTTTGTATTTTAGCTGCAATATATACAGGCATATCCCATAATTTGTGAAGGGGGGGGGCACAACATTAAAAAAATCTCTGACAAAAAAAAAAAGTCGTCAGCATTTTGGAGTGTCTTTACTTCCTCACTCCCAGACAAGCAAAAATTAAAAAAGGTGCCTCCTTTTTTTTGCAGGCTCCCCCCCCCCCCCAATCCGCCCCAGGCCATATTTACTTTATGTAACACCTCATCATGTACACCAGTAACTGAGAGAACTGAAAGTCATTTTCGTCTTTTCTTTTCAGTACAACACGGCCTTTTTCCGGTCAGCTAGAGACAAGGGGGCAAACGAGGAGCTAAGATCTGCTTTACTAAAGCAGGTGGAATTAATAGAACAAGAGCTCCAAAGAAGGGGAACACCCTTCTTCTCTGGTAAGCATTTTGTTCTTTTTGGTTTGATATCTCTGTCTCGTTCATTCAAATTTCTGTCATGTCATCCATCTTTCTGATACAATTTTACTTTCATATGCTTTAATATGTTATTTGTCTCATTGTATCCCCCATATTTTGATAGATGTCCTTGTGTGCACTTTTGTGTGCGGTCTAAATGCCACATTTCTTAACAGATTTCTTTCAAATTTGTTGGAAGTGTATCTTGGTAAAGTATACGCACCTGTTGTTTTTGGTGATGCTGCCACAGTGTCCCGTCTTTTATAGGGTCAAAGGTCATACTTTGGAGGATGGCGTGAGTGCACTCTGCTGGCCACATTTCTGGATGGATTTCTTTCAAATTTTGTGTGGAGATGTATCTTGGTACAATCTACACATCTTTACATTTTGGTGATGCTTGCTATGGTGTAATGAAAATATGTGTTGGAGAAGTACATGTACTAATATATTATAAGCCGTTTTATGGTCCTTCTTTTTTTTGTTAGGATCTTCACCCGGTATGGTTGACTTTTCAATCTGGCCATTCATCTATCGCACACCACCCTCCAAAGCTCTCGGTGATGGTGGTTTCCCAGAATCCTGTGTCTTGTTGAACCAATGGATAGAGCGTATGCGTAAACATGAGATCATTGCTCCTAGGGTAATGGAGGATGAAGCACTTGTTGAATTCTCGACTTATTACCGTACACCAGAGACCAGATTTGATGAGATTCAAACTAAGGCTATCAAGTAATGGTCATCTGTCAGTCTGGACAACAATTAGACTAACTTCAGGAAAAATCCACACAGTGTATTTTGCCTTTTAACTTAAATTTTGATTTGCAACATTAAACCTGTCATGACAGGAGTTATTTAAGGGCTAAATTGATCACATCTTGTTCTTCAAATTGGCAACAATAATACTTTTATTTTAATGCTACATGGTTCTAATAAAATGTAATACGTTTTAAATTGAAAGCAATATACTTGGTTAGGAACTTAGTCGAAAAGTTTCAAAATGGCAAATTTTGATTAAAACAACCAATGATTTGAAACTATCAATGTGTTGCCAATTTAAGGATTTTACAGTTTATACTGCTTTTAAAATTCCTGGCATCAAAGAAAGATGGACACAGTGAGTGCATATTAAAACTTATTGAGCCAAACCACAAATTGAGGAGTGATGTCACGAAAGGATTAATATAAAGTATGGATTGTGGGTATATCGTGCTTTCCAATTTTAAATTGATTTTGTGGTTTATTTTACATATAGAGTATTTATTATTATTGAAAATGAACATTAATTTTTGAATGCTCATCATTTTTCTTCAAAATTTCAGGGATGACTTTCCTTACGTTCCAGGTCAAATGATGCATTATTGAACTGCTTTCATAACCATTTATTAGAAACAAAAACCACTGAAGTTTTCCTTAAGAATAGAGAAAAACATTTCACAAAATGACAGAAGACTAGTCTCAAAGCACATTAATGTCAAAGTTGTAGTTGTGTATTCTTCATGTTCACTATATATCTCAACCTTCTTCCACAAATCATCTAGTCACAATTTGTAGTTTGTTTGTAGCTGACATCTCTTGCAACTGTCAAGGTTTATAAATTTTGTGAAGTAGCAAATTTTTTGCCACTTTATTGCACTGATAATGTGATATTGTCATCTAAATACATGTATACAAAATAAGATTAGAAGATGCAAATAGGCCACCTTACTGGCTAAAAACGAGATGGTAGCTGCTCGATAATGAAGTGATGGTTGGCCGAATATTGGTTATTGAACCCACCTGCCTCGTACGCCTATGGTACTAGGTATCTAATCTTGTACATTCAGAATCACATAACCTTGAGCTAGGAAGACTGGTAATTTTAGTTTAATTATCTTTAGAATTAAATGAAACTCATGAATGGAGAAATTTTAAGATTCTGTTTTAGCTTATTTAAAGGGATATGTCTGTTTTCCAGATTTGTACCTTTATGCCTATGATAGTAACAAATTATGTTTGCAGGAGAAGAATTGTCTACCCAATTTAGCAAATGAACATGGTTACTTAGATTTGTTTTTCTTGATGGTATCATACCTTTTTATTTCTTATTATTTCCCATAGAACATATCTTGAAAGAAGAATACAGTATGTGTGTATATATTAGTTTTATTGTATAAGTATATGTATGAAACTCTGAAAGCCTATTCAATTATGAGAAGTGCCAATTACTCCAGCAATTCTGCCTGAAATATCATTTTCATTTTATAGAATACCGGTATGTGTATTGCAAATAATTATGAATGCTGCGTGGAATATTTATTCAGTGAAATTATGATTGCATTCATGTACATTGAAATCATATATGAAAAGATAAGTTTGACATATAAATTTTGATTTGTATTTTTAAAAATGGTTGTATCAAAAACCATAATTTTTGCATTGAAATGAGAACTGTTTATTAACAGCCATTTACTCAATTTTCTGAAAGCATAATCATATTTATTTTTTTGAATGTTTTCATTTTGTTCAATATCTCACAAACTGATTGCATGTATGTCAATGAACAGGAAAGCATACCATGAAACATAAGATTTCGAATCAAGATAATTTTTCTTTTACCCCGAGAGCTACTTGTATTACCCCGAGAGCTACTTGTATTACATGCGCTATATAACCACCTATCAAACTTAAATGTCATGAAAAAGAATACCAGTTGTATGAAGTAATAATGTAAAATAAAGATTTTTTTCTTCTCGCCAGCCCTCCGAAAGTCGCTCAGTGGAGGGGTCACTAGGGTATCGGATATTATTAGTCCAGTTTTCCTCCATAATTCTCTGACAAGCCAAAAAAGTTATCAGTTCTTAAAGGGGGATACAATTTTATTTAAAAGCCTCCTAAATCCGCCACTGATCCATGCTCGGACTGTGAGGTCAGTTTGCGAGGTGGGCCTTTTTACAACTTTTTCTTGGAGGGTTAATAGAACGACATTGTTAGGCTCTTGGGCTTCCAAACTAAATTTGGTGCTCGATCCGGGTTTTTTCACAATTTAGGCAAGATCCCGTATATGCCAACTTGGGTTTCAAGAAGGGGGCCGCGGCCGATTCGCCCCCTCTTGATCCGCCCCTGCTATTCTGTCATGGATGTGAAGAATATAATTGCATAGTGTTGGTGGTCGATCTCATTAAATTGCAAGATTGGGGGAAGCAATAAGAGATCAATTTTTTTTTTTTTTTTTTTTAATTTTGTTCCAATTGCTTTATTTTTACTGTTTGTTTTTGTTGGGGGTTTTTGTTGGGGTTTTTTTTGCTCAGTGATTTTTTTTTAAATCATGTAAATCACTTGTAATTGTTGATTTCCTAATAAAAACACAAATTAAAAAAATAAGAGATCATTATTTTTTCCTCAATTCTATTGGAGTCATTTTTACAGATCTGTTGTAAGAGAGAAAAGAGAGTATGAGAAAAATGAGGGGGGGGGGGGAGAGACAAAGAGAGATGGGGGCAAAAGTAATGGGATATTCCTACAAAGACAGAATAGGATTGGTAATAATTAAATTATATCATCAGCTGCTATATTTTTGGTTACTAGTTAATTCAATTCAAAACACGGAGGCCATCCCCCTTTTCGTACAATCGGTAAAGGCCCTATTGCGTTGGTGATGGCTTCGGAGCAAGCCCCTATACTGTTTTCTTCGCCTGTCGTCTCACATTTCTACAGCAGAATATTACAAATAACTTACCGTAAGTTGGTTATATTGGTGGCGTATCCAGGAATGCAGGGAGAGGGGGGAGGCTCACGCCTGACGAACAAAAAAAAAATCATCAGATGCATTCTATTTTGAATTTTTAGGACAAGCAAGGAAAAAAATTATCACAGTTTTCAGATTCTTTCTGTGCGGGGGGGGGGGGGGGGTAGTACACATTTCCTTGCATATTATGTCAGATTTTGTTTTGGCTGGCACATAGGGGCATGTACATTCCTGGATAATCTTGGATACGCCACTCTTAATGTAATCTTTATATTTATATAAGGAATTGTTCGCACGCAATATATACGCGTGCTTTATTTCGGCACTGAGCACTCTTCGTATTTAAACTCTTTGGCTCGATGTGCGCAGGGGTACACGCACACGCCGCGCCGTTTGGTCGTTCGCCTGCTGACCCTGCCTGCTTGCGCTTGGGCAGTTATACTGGTGCATGGGGTGGTAGCGTTTGATTCTAGTAAATTCTAACATTGATATCCAGAAAACTCTTAGCTTTCCTGTTATCTTGCTTGTTTTCTTTGTGCTGCTACACTAAGTAAGTGTAGGTACCGTTATAGTTGACAATAGATAGATAGACGGCCTCTTCTTGATGCCAAACGCCGCATGCAGCCCCGTGCTATCGACGAAGTCCTCCGCACAAAAGTGCTCGGAGCACACAACACTGCGGTCACTCGACCCCTTCCAATGGGCGCGAGTTAATTTTACTTTTGCGGTCCATTTCCTTCTTATATTTGCGTCTTTAGGTAATAAATGTAGACTGACACCCTCCTTTGTTTTGTTGCTGCAACCTGCAACAACGCAGCGTTGCGGCATACTTCGCTTTAGAGGTGGTTTTCGAGGTGGTATATACAACATCAAGTTAGTTTGCACATGTGATAAACATGCAATATTGTAAACAAGCATCGGCAATGTCGGTTTGTGACGTCACACGTCAATCATGCTCGCGGTACGAGAATTCGGGGTTTAAAAGGGGGCGGAGCTTAGCAGACTGTTTTGGACATGAATACCTGGGGAAAATATTATTTTAAAAATATTCTGATACGTATTTATTGCAAACGGATGTCATTTTTCAATTTAGATGAGTATCATGCATGTAAAATACCAAGAATTATAATTTCATAAAAGGGAACCTTTAATGGCAACTCTGCTATCAGTGGTAACTACCTTGGTAACATCACTCAAAAGCCAATCAAAATCACTGGTTTCCATGGGAGTTACCACTGACTGCAAAGTTAGTTTCCGTTAATGGTAAGTTTTATGCAACGGGGCCCTAGTCCCTTAAGAGCCCTAAACTACCCTTCTGACATAGTCCGGCAAACATTATTTCACTCAATATTTACGAAATCTAAATAAAGACAATCTACACACGTTCCAAATAGGATTATCAGATGGGGACATTACGTTATTTATTTTTTTAATTTTTAGTACGTAACTTACAATACTAGTTTACAGTGGCGGATCCGGGGAGGGGTACTTCCAGCCCGTGCCCCCGGGAAAGAAGAATTTAGGGCGCCCCATGTTAGGGCGGTCCAGGCTAGGGGCCTCCCAACTCGGGTATAAACGCTCGCAGTGATTGAGGCCGGTCTAGATCCGATAACCAGTGATTCGGTTTAAATTGGGGTGGTCCAGGAGCGACCTAAATTCAGGCCGAGTCCCAGTTATAGAAGAGTTGATTTTGAACCCCATTTTGTTTACACTAGAGTACCGAACTGTGACGTCATACCGGGCCAAATCACACTAGCTCCAAACACTGAATTTTCCCTGCTCCAACCCGTTGGTTGAATGGTTTCACGGTGAACCTCATGCACGGGCTCTCTTGTTTGGAGCCAGTATCCCGGACGACGAATATGACGTCAGCACTTCGGTATTCTATTATGCGACATTTCCATTCAAATGCAATGAGCACCTGGATTGTTTTAAACAAAGAATGCAAACGCCAATTTAACACATTGAATTTTGCCTCTGGTACATTAGAAATATAGTAGTGAACTGGAATTTAGTTAGATTTTCTTCTAACCGGCTAGGTTGGGTTTGCTTTCGGGCGGACGTACGTCTGCTATATCGTCTGCTAGTGCACGATCTCATTGGATGTCGTCACTCACGTGATCGGTACACGCCCATTTACATTAGGTCATCGATAACAAATGGGAATGCACGTGTAGTATGGCAAATTATTTTTTTTGGTCGAAAGCATGCATATTCCCGGGGATTTTTGCGGGGTTTATTGGACTCACCGAGCCTCAATTATACCCTTCCATAGCTTTAAATTTCATGTAAATCACATTTTTCCTAATTTCAAATAAATACTAGGGGAATTAAAATCATTTCAAAACCCCCGTTTTCATGTATTAACCAATGGGAGCTGGAAAGCCAAAAGCATGCATATTCCCGGGGATTTATGGGGGGTTTATAGGACTCATTGATCCTCAATTATACCCTTTCAGAGCTTTAAATTTCATGTAAATCACATTTTTCATAATTTCAAATATATACTAGGGGAATTAAAATCATTTCAAAACCCCTGTTTTCATGTGTTAACCTATATGGGAGCTGGAAGGCCAAAAGCATGCATCATTCCCGGGGATTTATGGGGGTGGGTGGGGGTGGGTTACTGGGCTCACCAAGCCTTCATTATACCTTATCAGAGCTTTAAATTTCATGTAAATCACATTTTTTACATTTTCAAAGAAAAAATTATGGGAATTATAATCACCCTAAAATTCCTTGTTTTTGCGTGTTAACCTATGGCAGGCGAGACGTTTTTGGTCAAAAGCATGCATATTCCCGGGGATTTATGGGGGTTTACTGGACTCATCAAGCCTTCATTATACCTTTTCAGAGCTTTAAATTTTATGTAAATCACGTTTTTTATATTTTCAAATAAAAATTATGGGAATTATAATCATCCTAAAATTCCTTGTTTTCGCGTGTAAACCTATGGCAGGAGAGACTTTTTTGGGGTAAAAAGCATGCATATTCCCGGGGATTTATGCGGGGTCTATTCAACTAGTTGAGTCTTAATCATTTTCAGAGCTTTAAATTTTATTCAAGGCACATTTTTCAAAATTTTGATTTAATTCTGCGGGAATTATAATCATTCAAAAATTCCCGTTTTTGCGTGTTAACCTATGGGAGATGGAAGGCCAAAAGCATGCATATTCCCGGGGATTTATGCGGGGTCCCTTGCATCTTTTGAGCCTTCATTAAGCCTTTTCAGAGTCTCAAACTACATGTAAGCCACATTTGCACTAAATTCAAGGTAATACTAGAGGAACTATTTTTAAAATCCATGTTTTCACATGTTAACCCTATGGCAGATGACTCTGTCAAAAAGCAGGCATGGTCCAAGGGATTCATATCGGCATTTATTGACAAAAAAGGTTCAAGAAATTTTTATTTAACTATCCATCCTTTTTCTCGTGCAACAATTAATCAGACTTGAAAAAGATAGAGTAAGATATGAAATATCAAGAAAAAATGAGACATCTTTTCACGTGTTGGAGAACGTATATTTCCGAGTCTGTTTTTAACACAGCAAAGTATGCCTCCAAAATGTACTATACGGAAGTAGGTCAGAGTAATCTGTCTTGATACTATTTAAAGTCTTTGATCGAGCTCACTGCCTCGATCAGCGAAGTATTTAGTCTAGTTCTGGACTCTTTTTATTGATTTTTTTTTATTCGCGATAAGCCGAGTGATCGCGAGAACCTGTTGAAAAGAAAAGAGTAGAGTGCAATTACTCCACGCTGACGACTTTCCCTGAGATTTTTCAGGGAGAGCAATTAAAATTGGCCGCACCTCCCCATGTAGCCAGGCAGCCCAGTGACTTTTGATCAAACGAACGAGGTACCAATATCTGAGTATTGGAACATCCCGGGGGGAACCTAGTATATGCAAATATGGACGTCTGCCGTGGTCCCTCTGCTGCGTGTGGCCCCAGGGGCCCGTTAAAATGGGCCCAAAAATGCATTTGATCAAAGATTATAGGTACCGCATGAAACTCATGGTAAATATATTGGTTCATCACACACTTTACAGAATGGGCCTTGCCAGACAAATTTTCTGCTGCTTAGGGCCCGCCAGACGCCCCCAAAGGGCCCCAAAAATTGGCCTCGATCAAACGGAGGAGATACCACTTGAAACTAATTTCAGGTGAATACATGACTACCACAAAGCACAGAATGGCCCATGCCAGACAAATTTTCTGCTGCTAAGTGCCCGCCAGACGCCCCTAAAATACGCCCCAAAGGCCCAATATGCTAGCTTTGACCCAGTTTAAACATTCAAGGTACCACCTAAAACCAATTCGGAATGCTGAGGTTAATCTTACATACTATGGAAATCATAGTGACAGACAAATTTTCTGCTGCCCAAGGGCCGCCAGACGCCCCCAAAGGGCCCCCAAAATTGGGCCTCGATCAAACGGAGGAGATACCACTTGAAACTAATTTCAGGTGAATACATGACTACCACAAAGCACAGAATGGCCCATGCCAGACAAATTTTCTGCTGCTAAGTGCCCGCCAGACGCCCCCAAAATACGCCCCAAAGGCCCAATATGGTAGCTTTGACCCAGTTTAAACATTCAAGGTACCACCTAAAACCAATTCGGAATGCTGAGGTTAATCTTACATACTATGGAAATCATAGTGACAGACAAATTTTCTGCTGCCCAAGGGCCGCCAGACGCCCCCAAAGGGCCCCAAAAATTGGGCCTCGATCAAACGTAGGAGATACCACTTGAAACTAATTTCAAATGAATACATGAATACCACAAAGCACAGAATGGCCAATGCCAGACAAATTTTCTGCTGCCAAGTGCCCGCCAGACGCCCCCAAAATACACCCCAAAGGCCCAATATGCTAGCTTTGACCCAGTTTAAACATTCAAGGTACCACCTAAAACCAATTCGGAATGCTGAGGTTAATCTTACATACTATGGAAATCATAGTGACAGGCAAATTTTATGGTGCTTTTCTGCTGTCCGCCAGACAGAAGAATGGGGCCGCCAAAATGCACAATGATGAAACATCCTGAGGTACCACACATGTCAAATCAACATCACTTTATTTTGTTCTATATTTTCTCTATTTCTCTCTCTCTCTCTCTCTCTATATATATATTTCTCTAACAACCCCTCTATTCTATATTGATCACTACATTCATATTATGATGGAAACATGAAATTACATGTATGTCAGTTTGTATATAAAATTGTACTTTCCTCTGTATTTCTATCTACGATGTCTGTATATACCATGTAATATAGCTCTGGAGCTGCGATTTAATGCATTCTCATATCTATGCTTCTTTTGCTCAGACATTACTGGATTAGATCTGGAATCATAAGTATTGTTTGACTTGGCAGTTACTTTTTTTTTGCAACACTGAACAAGATTTTTTTTAATTATTCAAATGTTTATTACAAACAAGAATTAGAAAGCCAATATTTGTTATATCTGAACACACCATGTCTTTTTTTTATTGAAAATCTACACAGTCTAAAAGGTATCAAAATCTTTTTGAGGCAAAATTAGTTGTCATCATAAAACATTCTTGTAGTCGGACTATTAAAGATGACTATTTTCAAAGAGCTAACAAAGCGTGTACATCTGCTGTACACCTGCATGGTGAAAACTAATGACGCCTGAATGTGACATAATTTATGGCCATGCCGTGTACGATATGTGAAATTAATCTCCATTTTGACTTTTCTCAGTATACAATCAAATTAATTTCTTTAAAAACTTTGGTGCATGAACATCTATCGGATGTAAATATATGAAACCTAATGCATTAATATAATTCTTAAAACGTAAAGAATACTTACATAAAGCATACTTATTAAAAACACACGAATACTGCATAAGTGATCATCTACACTTTGTACCAAAAAAATCCAAGTTAGATTGATTAGAGAATGTAATGAAAACCCATTGCATTCTTACACTGAAATATTAGTTACAAGAATAAATTTAGGTAAACTGGCAAAAGGTTTGATTTTGTTCGAATTTGCTTTGTTCGATAGTGTTATGGAGAAGAAAAAAAAACAGGTGGTGGTGAATTTTTGTCTGAAACTTCCAAAATGCCTTTTGAAACATTTAGTGGATGAAGTTTGAGAAATAAGAATTTATGGTACAGTATAGTGATAGTGATAAACAGTGGAGATAAAACTAAATACGCCATTCACATGTATCTTAAAATTATAATTTGTAAGCTAATGTAATTTAAACATCCCCATTAACTTTATGCTGAAGATATTACACTCTAAAAACTCAAATGTTAAATCTACATTTAAAAGGTTGGAGGAGTGACAACATTTTCAAAATGGTAAATGAACACTTTTAACATGCTGCATCCAACCTTTAAACTATTAGATCCAGCATGTTAAAAGTGTTAATTTACCATTTTAAAAATGTTGTCACTCCTCCAACCTTTTAAATGTAAATTTAACATTTGAGTTTTTAGAGTGTATGGAAGCTCAAATCTCTGTTTCATCTACGGAGTCATCACTCCAAGTTGGCTCAGAACTTGAATCACGTGTATCTCGCTTCATTGACATCATCTCCATTCATACCATACAAGCAGCAACTCCGGCCTGGCTCATCTACAGAACACAGATTGCCAAAGAACTGGATGAATGTTCCTGTACAGTCTTTCTGAAGAATTTCTAGTGGCTTCATTTTACCCTTTCGGTAGAATGCTGTGGTGAAATCACACCCTGTCAGTGACCGGTGCCCTGTTTTATAAAACTTACCATTAATGGTAACTCTCCTATAATGGTAACTACCATGGTAACATCACTCAACAGCCAATTCAAATCAAGGTTTCCATGGAAGTTACCATTGATGGCAAAGTTCTGTTAATGTAAGTTGTATGCAACGGGGCGCCCTGGCACTGCAGCAGCCATTCTAGTTTGCGATGACTCATGGTTGGTAGCAACGCTACTAACATCAATGTGACGACTATAATTCCCAGATTCGCATTCCATGAAAATGCGATCATAGGATGTGCCTCTCTGACTTCCCGAGTGCCTTCCAATCATTCCGGGAAGGATCACAAGAACATCTGTATCGGAAGCTCTGACCATTTCCAGTGAAATGCAAGGAGGGTGTCAGCTTAATTCATTATGGCTTCATTGAAGATGGGCTGGGTACTCCACTGTCATCTTGCAATCACGCTCATTGAGGGCAAGACGGACACGGTTGCCACATAGATGATTAGTGACTTGTTTCCTAGGAATGGTCCATACTGCTCTTGTTGCCATTCTTTCTGAAGAAACCTTGCCATTTGGTCTTTAAAAATTCCGTTTTGCAGTAACTTGTGACATCTCTGTCTTGTTCTGGACCAAAGATGACAAATTGACGATTATCTGCTCCCTGAAGTTTTCTGTTGCTCTCCTTCAAAGACATTAGTTGATAAGTATCGAACAACAAGTGGATCTCTTTCCTCTTGGCGGAAACAAACATGTGATAGAATGTGTCTGGCGAGATACCCATATGATGTGATGTTCCCAATCGCAGATAAAAAGGAATGTATCAAGAGTCCACCGTCGATCAAAGTCACATCGATTGGCGGAACCAATGCTCCTGTGAAACCACCCTGCAATTCCACTAGTTGCCCCAGCAGCTTGCTTTTGTTTGTCTTAATTCCTGTTCCATCTGAGTGTGGGAAGGACATTACATGCCTGAGGTTGAAGGATGTCTTATCTGAAACGATGACCAGAATATGAATGAAAACGTCCCTCAGACTCTCAGCTGATGATTTATCTTTTGTGATGGGATGCCTCTTCAAATGGTCCCTTCCAAAAATTTTCTACCTTTCGTCTCTGAATGGGTTTCAGGAATCTTGCGCATTCTTCCTGGAATTATTACGAAGTTCATGGCCAGTACCCAGGCTTCTAATCAGATAGTCTTGGATTTCCTTGGATGCTTCTTTGCCTGCAGCAATGTTCAGAAGTCATGATGATGTTGTTGCTGGAGAAAAGAAAGGGTCACATATTTCTGTAATGGCATTCATCAAAGCATCCCTTTGGCAACTATCCTTCGCAATTCTGCTTGTCCGTAGCCGTTGCTGGCTGCTCCATGGCATCCAGCCCTGTTAAATTCCGCAGCTCTGTAACGGACATGCCTAGCTGGGTTGACGTGATGCACCATCTTCTGATGGCATTACTGGAGTTGTGGAATCGTACAATGCCTCTCATTGGTGATGCTGCATCTCTATTCACACTCTGCTCTAGGGTCAATCTGGCAAAATGTCTGCTTGTTCATTTGATGGAGAAAGCCCTGACTGTAGAATCAATCGACTTTGATATCCTGCAGTCTTGAGTTGACTGAAAGAGTATGCCCAATCTGGCATAGTTGGGTCGATTCACTCCAAAGAAGAGGTCGATTACAACTGGAAGTATGTTGATGTACCAATCGATATCATTTGAGCATAGTGCACGCATGAGATCTCTGTGAACTCGATTAATCATGAAGACATACATACACCAGTATTGGGCAGTGGGGCCAAGTTTTCCAGTCATCACTGCCTTGAAGAACAGCTCATACTGATCCATATGTTTTTGAAAGAGTCAACTTGTATTGAGGAATTTTGTCTAAGGATCTGGATCCTAAGGAACAGTTGCAAGCAGGCCACTGATTGCATCTTGTGTTTCTTGCGCGAGAGTCGACTTGAAACTTTCATAGATCTTTCTCTCCATGGCGAGAGCAAGGATGTCATGGATCCGGACACATCTGTTGTAGTGTTTCCCATGGATGTACCCAGTGGCGTAATGATCCAAAAAAATTGAGGGGGCTGAACATGGCATACGCGACACAATTTCTGAATACTTGTGAGCGAGCGAAGCGAGCGAGCACAAAAAATCAACCTTTCTTAATGAAAATGTAATGTTTTTACAGATCTAGACCTATATCCGGTAGGTAATTTCAAATTGTCCCCTTTTTCTCTTTTTTCCCCACATTTTTTTTGGCACAGAACTTTTTTCTTGGGGGGGGGGGGGGGCTGCAGCACCCCAAGTCTCCCCACCAGTACGCCAGTGGATGTAACCGATTCAGGACCCTTTATACAAATTAATGTTGACTGCTTTGAGGGGCATGGTTAAAACTATGGCCCGAGGTGAGCTTGCAACTATGCTATGCCCCCGAGACGACAGTCGAGGGGCATAGCACAGTTGCAAGATCACCGAGGGCCATGGTTTTAGCTGTGACGTGAAAAAGAAGCAGTCACCATTTGTATATACCGCATCCTTCGTTAGCTCAGAAATTCATTTCAAAGACAGATGAAAATACGGTACCGTAACGTAATTCTCATCGATCGCTCTTGCAAAATTTTGTTCGGTGTACATGTATGGTGCCGGCCACGCGCCCGCGTATCTAAAATTTTCATAGCTGCGCGCACGTACAAAGACATAACTATTTCTCACGATACCGCCCGGCAGTCCGTAGTTAATTTCATGCCTGCAAATTTGACCAATTAGAGGTCTAGAATCTAGACATGCGTTATATAATAGCCAATATCCAAGATTCGGTAAGGTGTTGTGCGCAACTTTCATTGATAAAAAGACCAATGGCACCATAGAAAGCCGATTCCAGGTGGAAGTTACCAAGCACTAACTTTAATGTTTTTGTTTTTTTTAATAATTTTTTTCTTGTGGTATATGGCAAATTCATTTATGGGCCTCATGAGGCTATAGCTTTTTCCATCATGTGGGCCCTATGGAGCACAAAATTTGTCTTACATTGGCAGTTCTTTAGTACATGTGGAAAATAACTTTTTTTTTTCATTTGATGTTGATTTTGCATGGTATGTCCTATGTTTGTTCATGGGGGGGGGGGGGGCTTTTTGTGTTTCTGCCGGCCCCTAAGCAGCAGAGAATTTGTCTGTCAAGATTAACCTGAACATTGCAAACTGGTTTTAAGTGGTACCTTGAATTAAATTGGGTCAAAGCTACCAAATTGGGTCTTTGGGCCATATTTGGGGGCATCTGTCAGTCACTAAGCAGCAGAAAATTGGCCTGGCATAGGCCATTTTGTGCTCTGAAGTATTCATATATTAAATTAAAATAGGTTTCACTTAGTATATCATTCGTTTCATCGAGACCCAATTTTGGGGGCCCTTTGGGGGCGTCTGGCAGCCCTTGGGCAGCATAAAATTTGTCTGTCAGTATGATTTCCATAGTATGTAAGATTAACTTGAGCATTCCAAATTGGTTTTAGGTGGTACCTTGAATATTTAAATTGGGTCAAAGCTACTATATTGGGCCTTTAGGGCTTATTTTGGGGGCGTCTGGCGGGCACTTAGCAGGAGAAAATTTGTCTGGCATGGGCCATTCTGTGCTTTGTGGTATTCATGTATTCACCTGAAATTAGTTTCAAGTGGTATCTCCTACGTTTGATCGAGGCCCAATTTTGGGGCCCCTTTGGGGGCGTCTGGCGGCCCTTGGGCAGCAGAAAATTTGTCTGTCAGTATGATTTCCATAGTATGTAAGATTAACTTGAGCATTCCAAATTGGTTTTAGGTGGTACCTTGAATATTTAAACCGGGTCAAAGCTACCATATTGGGCCTTTAGGGCTTATTTTGGGGGCGTCTGGCGGGCACTTAGCAGCAGAAAATTTGTCTGGCATGGGCCATTCTGTGCTTTGTGGTATTCATGTATTCACCTGAAATTAGTTTCAAGTGGTATCTCCTACGTTTGATCGAGGCCCAATTTTGGGGGCCCTTTGGGGGCGTCTGGCGGCCCTTGGGCAGCAGAAAATTTGTCTGTCACTATGATTTCCATAGTATGTAAGATTAACCTCAGCATTCCGAATTGGTTTTAGGTGGTACCTTGAATGTTTAAACTGGGTCAAAGCTAGCATATTGGGCCTTTGGGACGTATATTGGGGGCGTCTGGCGGGCACTTAGCAGCAGAAAATTTGTCTGGCATGGGCCATTCTGTGCTTTGTGGTAGTCATGTATTCACCTGAAATTAGTTTCAAGTGGTATCTCCTCCGTTTGATCGAGGCCAATTTTTGGGGCCCTTTGGGGGCGTCTGGCGGGCCTTAAGCAGCAGAAAATTTGTCTGGCAAGGCCCATTCTGTAAAGTGTGTGATGAACCAATATATTTACCATGAGTTTCATGCGGTATCTATAATCTTTGATCAAATGCATTTTTGGGCCCATTTTAACGGGCCCCTGGGGCCACACGCAGCAGAGGGACCACGGCAGACGTCCATATTTGCATATACTAGGTTCCCCCCGGGATGTTCCAATACTCAGATATTGGTACCTCGTTCGTTTGATCAAAAGTCACTGGGCTGCCTGACTAATGCTAAAGCGCTAGTGAACTTTGGACCCCTGACGTCAGCGTGGAGCAATTTCACTGGACTCTCTTTTGCTCGGGCCATCAGGTTTCCGGATCCCGCCAATCACTCGGCATAATACGTACAGTCGTCGAAAAAAGAATTCAGTAAAGAGAGTCCAGAACTAGACTAGCGAAGTATCAGCTCAGCCTCTCGGGCAATTTGCAAGCGTAAAACAAGATTCATAATACGTGGATATGCGTGAATTAAACTTTAATCGGCAATTTATTATCAAAAATGAATTACCAGTTGTTATTCTAGTTGTTTTTTAGGGACAAAAAAAAAAATTCGCCAAACTTCCAAAAACGGTAAAGGGGTTATGGGGCCCAGTTTCCCTCCATAATTACCTGACAAGCAAAAAAAAAAAAAGCGCCAAAAAGGGGGGTCCGGACCCCCGCGACCCCCCCCCCCCCCCCCCCCCCCCCCTCTGGATCCGCCTATGGGGGGCGGAAAAAAAATTTCCACCCTTTTATTTTTTTTCACTCCGAAAATTATTGGGGGGCAACTGGGGGGGGGGGGCAAAGCTTCTGACTGGGGGGGGGGGGGCTAATGCCCCCCCCCCGGTGCCGCCACTGCCCATGAGCACGTACTGTCGCTCCTTTGACCCTCAAAAATGAGCTTCCTCAATTAACTATTTAGCTCCTTAGCCCCCTGTTTTGAGATTGGCAGCGGCACACCCACATCCAAAAACAGGTTGAGTGCCCCCGGGCTCTGTCATCATCAGAATCTTGCCCAGAATCCGACATGTTTGGCTCAAACATAATAGGGCCGGGCCCCTAATTCCTCTTCAATTTCTTCTGGGACTTGATGCTCCAAATCAGATATATCTGATCCTGAATAAGTGTCATCGCTGTCCGAAGAAGATGCAGGATTTTGTCTTTAAAAAGCTAAAATGAAGGGCTTTTGCTAAACAGTCGGGTAACGTCGCGTCGCGTTGGTAGAAATTTTCGAACATTTTTCAGGAATTTTATGTATGGTATCTTTTTTTTAGCAGCAAAAAAAAAAAAAAAAAAGAAAAGGAAAAGGAGAGGGAAAAAAAGGCGGCCTGATGGCAGCATGAATTATTTGATTTCTTATGCCATGAATAAATCGATTGTTGGATTAATTAATTAATTATTCAATTAATCACTGTTTTAGTGAACTTTGGATTGAAAACACAGAGATGTTTAATAATTTTAATAATTTTAGCTGTGTTTACGTTTTCCGGATTCGTGGAATGGCCTGAGCTGCGCATGGCCTAGCCTAGCCTAGCCTAGCCTAGTTTGCAGGCACAAACCCTGGTCAGTCGTAAAAGAGTGCCTGCACTGTAAGACTACTATAGGCTTCTGTCAAGACACAATGATTTTTCTGATAAAGTGTCAAATTAGGGTCTGTGCTTGCAGACTAGGCCTAGCCTGCCTATACACGTACGGTACGTGTAGGCTAGTTATGCTCTGGTTAGCCTCTTGACGAGGCCCTGGCGCTGTTGAAATCCTTGGCGATATGGAGGCCGAGGCGCTTGCGCCGAGGGCCTCTTGACACCCGAACTGAATTATATATTCATGAGGCACGATTTCCTACTGAATTATGCATGAAAAACGTGAATAGTTAGATAACCGCGGCGATCGCACAGCAATTGGCCAATGAAATCTCAAGGATTTCTTACTTCAGTTCTGGACTATAGTCTATTATTTTTTTTTGGGGGGGGGGGATTACGTAAATCTCTTGCTCAAAATACATTCACAGACAAGCACATTATGAAGAATTCGATCTCTAGCTTACAAACTATGGTAATTTGAAATAAGACAAATGTACATATTATCATATATTTACAAATAATGTAGAATGGGCAATAAAAGTCACCGTTCAACAATAGATGCATCTCCATCAATTCTGATGTAACCAAGGAGTTACCAGCAACTTCACTGCCCGGCAAGGCCCCGGGAGATCCGCCTGGCCCTAGCTCGCTAGCATCCCTGGCCCACGGAGGTAATCAGCACAGAGCGGTAGCGCGTGAAAAATAACACTTTTTCCATAGCCAGTATCTTGTCCTTTAAGTGCAGATTTGATTGCATCAACTTGCAAATCTTTGAATCTGTCAATCTTCAACATTCTAGCGGCATATTCTAAGCTCTAAATAAGCTGTAAGCTCTATAAATATCCTCATCACTCGTCGTGGAAGAAACGTTGAACGCCATTCTTTGGGCTGCGATTATTAAGCTACAGCGCGCGTGCAGTCGAGTCATGAATATTTAACATTACGTCATGGTAGCTCGCGCTTATTGGATGATTTTCACCGACCAAAATTTGGTCGGAATATTCGTCAAAACAATGAAATACAAAAGAAATTCAGATCAGGTGTCAAGAGGCCCTCGGCGCAAGCGCCTCGGTCTTTCTGGCGAGCGAAGCGAGCCAGAAATTTTGCCTCCATATCGCCAAGGATTTCAACAGCGCCAGGGCGTCGACAAGAGGCTATGCTCTGGTCTACGTTGCATATCTTTTCATGCGTAAAGTGCTTTGCACTGTGTCACGATCATCGTCATCATCATCATCAGACATCATCCGTGAAAGTACAGGCCACCGGGATGGTGTATCATCGTACGATGGCTTCAAGTTCAAGCTCAGCCTCAGGGTCAGGGGAAGATGGTGACAGGTAAGCATTATATTAGTCTGTCAGTAGCTTCAATTAATTGAATCTAGTTTTGTTACCTTTACTTACTGAGATGGACTCTTTTTCAATTTGTCCCCTTGAAGACACCTTCCTGAAAAATGTTCGAAAATTTCTACCAACGCGACGCGACGTTACCCGACTGTTTAGCAAAAGCCAAATGAAGGGCTGAAATGGCACGAAGTCGAAGGGATCTACACGAAGTTCAATAGCCTATAACACACACACATCGATACTGATCCAGCTTGTGTGAGTCGAGCATTCTGCGTGTGACGTCACATGACGTCATCGATCGCTGGACCGATTTTCCAAAATTTTAGGGGCGTTCCCACTTATTTTTTTATTTTCAAGTTTACAGATTAATGAATGGAATTCAAGTAATATGGTTGACACTGGATTCACAGTAGAAAATTCTATTAAATGAAGTTCCTTTGTAATTCCATAAAAGGGGACCTTTAATTAACGGAGCCCTGGAAATGACTGTTTCCAGGCATTTCTATAGCCACAATATCAGCCTCATTAAGCTCGACCGTTGCTAATAATTATTCATCAAGCTTATTGTTTGTAGATCTGATGTTTGTCAATAATGATGTAGGATACCTTAGCTTACATTGTCTATCCCGAAACGTTGCCGAACAGGGAATGTGGACAAGAGTGCATAATATATTATGGGCTCAATATAGACCGCTTCTGTAATATATACCAATTTATGCACATAATAATATTCTCCGAGCACCTTAGTGACGAGCTATTCCATGAACCTGCTTTTTATAAATGAGCCTCAATGCTTGGAATCCAGTTTGCATACATTATTTGTAGCTATGTCCGGCAAGCTTTCAGGTTGTCAAGAACAAACTTTGTTTGAAAGGTATTCATAAAATTTGCTATTCGAGATTCTCGTTGCCATGGCTGCTGACGAGGCTGTGCGTCGCGTTTGCTTGCCGCCTCGACATCCCCGCATTCTTCGTTCAATCCCCAGTTCATTAATGTTTACAAACACATCCCGAGGTAACTGCACTTTGCTCTCACAGGTGATATTACGTAATCTATGTAATTCATCACTAGAATAGTGAATGAGATTCGTATCCGTCTTCATTGTGAACTTGAACAAATTAAAGAAGACCGGCAAAGACGAGAAGAAGCAATGCCAGGGGTCCACTACTGTGAAACTAAAGCAGCTCTCATACATCTGAGAATGTTCATTACGAAAAGGTACGATTCTTTGCGACAAAAAAATCGCAGATTTTCCCAGCATTTCGTAATGAACATTCGCAGAGGTTCGTAACGTTCGTAAATGTTCGTAAGAATTCGCAGCCGAGTGCAGGCTTCGCAGAATTTTTTCAACATGTTCAAAAATTTCAGGAAACGTAACTATTCGTAATGTAACGTAACATATTCGTATTTCATTCGTATCTATCGTAACTCATTCTTAATGACTTGACAGCCAAGAATTTGATACGAATTAATGCGAATATTACGAATATCTGCGAATTATCCATGGTGAACAGTGTACAATTGGAAAAATGTGGAGAGAATGTCATGAAAAGTTGCTGCAGAATTGTGAAACGCTGTGAAAACGCGCGGAAAATACGTCACTTCCGGTTATATCGCATATAAATCGCAAACATTTGTAACTTTTCCGTAACTTTTTCGTAACTGTTCCGTAAGTATCGCAGTCAATCGCAAACATTCGTGGATTTTCACATCGTTACCATTCGTATCCAAATTCGTAAAATATTCTCGCATGTATGCGAGAGGCTTTACGGTGATGAGTCCGCTCCACATCTGTGAAAAAGGTCCATTTAAAGGGTCACTAAAATAAAAAAATAATTGCCCATTTTTCGTAGGAAGGTGTCATCAGGAGCCAAAAAATATCTATCACACAATTTTTTATGCATTCAGTCATATTTTATAATCATTTGAAAAGTACATTTTTGCTGATTTACACAGTCATAAGCCCCGCCCCTAAAAAAACCCATCGAAGCGACATCGTGATCACGTGATCTGTGACGCATGAAAAGTAAGGGAAAATATTCCACTAACCTATACCGTGCGCGCCCGGAGGCCCCCGGCAGGCCCAGCCCGGTGCTGAGCATGATATTCACCGCATCGACCATTTGCATTGCGTATTTTCGTGTGTTTAATTCCGCACAGTAACTTTGATTTTGTGACACAGTTTCATCAATAATGCTCGGTGTATAGTTGCGGGCTGTAGCAAGACCCCTAAAGATGGTGTAAGCCTACATCATTTTCCTAAAGATGAAAATCTATGGAAATTGTGGGTCGCAAATGTAAAGCTCACGCGGGTAGAGTGGCAAGGGCCGGCCAATTGTGAGTGGAGTACAATCTGCAGCGATCACTTTGCCGAAGATGATTTTGAGGATCCTGGCCTGTATTCCGAATTTGGCATGAAGAGAAGGATAAGCTAGCTAAAATAAAAGATTCAGCTATTCCAAAGATCAGACTTCCAGTCTGTTTTTCAACGACAGCAGCTGCAGCAGCTTCACCCGTGGACTGAAAATTCTGTCTCTCGTTCGTTAGCTAAGACGACCTAACGAACGAGAGACAGCATTTTCGGTCTACTTCACCCGTAACTCCAGGGAGCTCCAACGCGTTGGAGCTCCCTGGAGTTACTTCACCCACGGCCCTTCACCGTATTCTGCGAGGGGTTAAAAAATAATTATAATATGGTCGAATTTCCCCTTGCCACTCGAGCTTCTTTGCATTCGGGGTCTGATAAATCATCTGATAAGTTCGTATCTGCATGGCTCAGAAAAGTCCTCCAACTCGGAATCGCGGGCACTTTTCCTCTCTCTATATAAGTTACTCGAATTCAGCCAAAATCTAACTCATTACTAACGTACTTTGTAAAGCGAAGTAAAAAAAAAGCCGTAAGTGAAATAAACAAAACAAAAGCGTTCACCAGTCGCTATGTACGTGGGGAACATAGTCACTGCCGTACTTTGTGTAGGACATAGTACATAAAGACGCATAAAACGGCTGTGCACGCGTTTATGACCAATGTAAAATTTTCGTTCGGCAAGCTCAGATGGATGAGAACATTGTTCAAAAGAAAAGCTAAAAAATGTATAAAAGCTGTATATTTGGGCAAAAGCGTTTTCTGATCTTGTAGAAAATATATTGCTAATGAATATTCACTCCTAAGATTATATTGATTAATTTCCTTTTTTCATAAATTGTCCGTTGAACAGAGGGGTCAAATACCGCATTCTGTGTACATTATTATATGCTGCAGCCTGCAGATCTTGTGCCTCTTACTTTTCATACGTCACTTGGGGGGTTAGCCAATCAGCTCACGAGTTTTAAGGAACGGTCCCAAAACCTCTACTTTTCCCCCTTTTTCGCCAAAACGAGACATAATTTGGACAATCGATTGGTAGATTTGTGATTAGAAGGCCAAACTACATGGAAAGAGCACCCATTTTCTCTCTAATTTAGTCAACATTTAAGTCCACTTGTTTTCACTGATAACAGACAAATACATTCCAATAGATAAAAATGAGCAAAATTAAAACGAAACTTCAGACAGGTAAAAATTGGGACTTGCTGCTCAGACAGCGCCCTCTACTCTGTTGGCAAGTTTTATGCCATGTAAGCTTTATATGTTTTATTAATGATATATCTAATAACATCGCCTCTACCATTAGATTATATGCTGATGATTGTATTTTATATCGTCGTATTTCTACTTTAGATGATTGTAAAATTTTACAAAATGATCTGGAAGTTTTAAATCAGTGGTCTAAGACATGGATGCTTGATTTTAATTTATCTAAATGCAAGATCATGACGATGTCTCGGAAGCTTCATGATATAACTTACGCATATACTATTGGTGGTCAGGAGCTACAAAATACAATGTCAGAGAAATATTTAGGTCTTATGATCAACAATACTTTAAATTGGAATGATCATTGTTCTGAATTACATGTGAAGTGCAATAGACTTGTTGGTATCATACGGAGGAACTTTATTGACTGTCCAAAATCTGTTTTAACAAATCTTTATGAATCTTTAGTACGCTCACGTTTGGATTATTGTTGTATAGCATGGGATCCATATAGAAATTCACAAAAACAACAGGTTGAACGAATTCAAAAGCGCTATTTAAGAATGATGTGCAAAGACTGGATCACTAGTTATGATACTTTATTACAAAAGTTAAGTATGAATACATTAGAGAATAGACGAAAGTACTTCCGACTGGTGTTTTATTATAAGCTTGTTAATGGTTTAATAGTTATAGGACATAAAGACAGGTGCACACCTGCGAACAGAATTGGAAGAAACGATCATAACTTAAAGATGCATGTACCCTTCGCAAGAACAGATTATTATATGAACTCATATTATCCTAAAACCATGAATGATTGGAACAAACTTCCGAAGAATGTAGTCAATATGAAAACTCTTAGCATGTTTAAAAAAGCGTTAAATAACCATCTCAACCCACATAGTTAATTTCACAGATGCTATACCTCAACTAATTAATTTTGTACTCTGCAATAATACAGTGATTTTACTTGCAATCATTATTGTCTATCGTTTACATCTTTTAAATAATACTTTGTGCAATATGTTTATGATATTGAACCTACTTGTTGTTTATATCCGGGAAACAGACTTGTATGGGTTGGTCAAACCTTTTTTGTTTTCCCGAGACATGTTTTTATAATGTCTGAATAAATTCAAATCAAATCAAATCAAATCATAGCTATATTTTTTGTCAGGACTTGCGCCACCGACGAGAGAGAGGGCAGTATTTGAGCGCCAACTTCAGTGCCGTATATAGATATACGGCACTGGCCAACTTGAAGTGACAATACGGTTTATTCCGTCAAGACTAGTCGGCATGAATATTCATGAAAACAAATTGTATAGGGATATAATAAAACGAGCGAATCTCACTTGCGTGCGCCTGTAATCCAGATACCAGTGGAAGTTATAAACTGATTCAGCGGACCCAGTCACGTCTTTCGGATGGTGACGTTAAAGGTCGGTCCCAGATGTAAATAATCATATCTGATTGATACACGTATGTAAAAACCCAATTACACACACACTCACTTGCAGTTGATTGTGTGGCGCATTTGGAGAATTGGAGTAATTCGGTAAGTGTTTTGACCCTACGCTGCTTTCTTGTAATTATAACAATTGTGTTCGTACATGTATATGTGGCAACATACAATATGGTAATGTACATGTACATGTAATCGAGGATAGTAATGAGCTAAAAATAGATTTCTCTCCTTTGTTGAGTTTTAGATTCAATTACCTGATATGGCATCGAACATGACTTTCATTTAGCTGCGAATGTAAGAGGTATGAGGGACAAAGTGAAAAGGAAAAATTATTTTTTACAGGAGTACTCCTGAGGTGGAAGAGGAGTGGAAATTCATTGTAGATGAAATTGTTAATGATGCAGATGGCGTTGTATTTACATGAAATATCTGGTCAGACATTTAATTTAGGAGATGTCCACAGGAGAGACAATATACATTCACACAAAGATCACCAGTGGTTCAAAGTGCAGATAGAGATTTTGTAGAAGGAATGAAAAATCGTATTACTGAATTAGAGAAAATTTGGCGGCCTCAAATTTTAGATAAGATTATGTTTTGGGATTTCATGAAAATGAACATAAGAGAATTCACTAGAAGTTTTTCGAAGGAAATTAGAAATCTGGAGAAACAGTTGGTGAACACACCTTTGAAGACCATAAGTGACGAAGGTCAAATAAAGAAAATGGAATTAGAAAATTTGTATGACTATTCTCGTCAAGGATTAAATGTACGTTCTCGGGCTGGATGGTATGAGGAAGGTGAAAAGAATAAGCAATAATTCTCACAACTATTGGAGTCAAATAAAAGAAAAAGTGTAATCAAAGAAATATGCAATGAAGAGGAAGAGATGGTTAAGGATAAAAGGGAGATATTAAAGATAATCAGGAACTTTTATGAAACACTATGGATCTGTTGAAGGAAAATGAAGATGAAAAAACGAATCATATAGATTTTTTATATGATATACCAAAATTAAGTAAAGAAATTCAAGATTCGTGTGAAGGAAAACTGAATGAAGACGAGTGTTTTGAAGTAATAAAGGAGATGAAATTTAATAAATCACCGGGTAATGATGGGTTAAGCGTAGCGTTTTATTACACTTTCTGGCCGGTACTAGGGGGAATGGTTGTATAGGCACTAAATGAAACATTTAATAAAGAGAAGTTGTCAAAAAATGTAGACTATAAGATTTTATCAAAAGTTCTGGCAAAAAAGGATAAAGGAAGTTTTAGGAGAAGTAGTTTATCATGATCTGGTTGGATATATTAAACATAGAAACATAGGTGAGGCGGTCCGGCTAATAGATGATAATGTTTTTTATTCCATGAATGAGTCATGAATGCGTTGGTTTTTTTAATAGCAGTGGATTTTGAGAAGGCCTTTGATAGCGTTTCAAATTTGTTTTGAAATAAAGTATTGGAATCATTTGGTTTGGATTTTTGCAGATGGGTGAAAGTTCTATATAATGATTGCAGCAGTTATGTTATGAATGGGGGGGGGGGGGGCAGTCAACTGGTTATTTTCAAATAAATAGAGGGGTCGGACAAGGAGATCCTCTTTCACCATATTTATTTGTTTTAAATGTTATGTTTTATTTTTCTACTTTAGTACATTCTTACACTCTAAAAACTCAAATGTTAAATCTACATTTAAAAGGTTGGAGGAGTGACAACATTTTTAAAATGGTAAATGAACACTTTTAACATGCTGGATCTAATAGTTTAAAGGTTGGATGCAGCATGTTAAAAGTGCTCATTTACCATTTTGAAAATGTTGTCACTCCTCCAACCTTTTAAATGTAGATTTAACATTTGAGTTTTTAGAGTGTATTACTTGTCGTACTTGTACGATAGTCTTGTAGCCGTACTAATGTGTTTTCTTAGTGTATTTTTGTATCAGTTATTTGGGTAAGGACCCCATTGGAAATAAGCCATTTCGGCTTTCATGGGCTATCCTGTCATGGTATCTCGATGTTTATTGCAATATACCTGACGAATAAAATCAATCAATCAATCAATCAATCAATCAATCAGTAATCGAAACCTTAGCTAGAGTCTTATAAGGAGGGATGAGGAAATTAGGGAAGTTACATTAGGGGACAAGGAAATCAAGCAAATTATATATGCTGATCATGACATAACTATTTTTGTGAAAGATGTTAGTTCCATAGAAAAGCTAAAAAGGATTTTGGAAGACTTTGAAAATGTCAGTGGTTGAAAGGTTAACAAGGAAAAAACAAACTTAGGTAATGAGAGGGAGAAACCTGGCTCACTTTTGTTTGGACATAGTGTAGAGGAAATAAAAATCTTGGGAGTTCATTTTTCAGGAAATCTTAAAAGAAAGAATGAAGTGAATTATAAATAATGATAATAATAATAATAATTCTTATATAGCGCATAACACTTTGTGTTCTAATGAGTGTTCTAATGAATTAATGGACCTAAGGGAAGCTTGAAGAGCATTCCATAGAAATGGGGCAGCAAAGGCAAAACTATACGATCGCCGTAAGTTTTTGTTTGGGCTGTTGGCACAACAAAAAAGTGTTGCAACTTGCTTACTGGAACGTAAATTTCTTTCAGGTTTGTATAAGTTAAGTAATTAAATTAGATATGATGGGGCTAGGTTATGATTTATGAAAGCACTGATAAGCAAGTAACAATATCTTGAATGTTATACGGGTATGGACTGGCAGCCAGTGTAAATTCTGTCGGATAGAAGATACTGATTGGTGTTTTTTGGAGCAGGGCACTAATTAAACCGAGCATGCAGCCGAGTTTTGGATAATTTGTAATCTTTGTATTTGCCGAACTGGTAACCCTTGCAGTAAACTATTGCAATAATCTATATGTGACACATTACAAAAGCATGCACTAAACGTTTTGTTGTGTTTTTGTCTATGAAAGAGCGGATTCTTCCTATTCTATTGTTTGTGTTTGTTTGTTTGTATTTATTTCCGTATTAAGAAAACCACATACAGTTCATAAAATACAACGTATACATGAGCTTAAAAAACGGAGGATGACCCAAATTCAGCAGTATTTACAAAATACCGCTCTTCTTCCTTGGGGTCCCAATATGAAGAGCAAATGATGCGGATCGGCATTTCTTTCTAACAAAATTGTCTAGTTTAAACTTATTATCAAAAATTACACCTAAATTTCTACAAGTTTCAGTTGCTTGAACGATTGTGCCATCCAGGTCTATTGAAGATATGGGAATCGTAGATCTATAGCGAGAAGTAATGTGAAGAAATTCCGTCTTGCTGCTATTTAGCTTAAGACCATTTCCCATGACCACTCTTTGATAGTTTTCATGCACTCTGATATTTTCAAAAATACATCATCTATATCAGATTGTTTAAATGCTATATATAACTGAGTATCGTCGGCATAAAACATATTGTGTACACCGTGTCTATCAATAAGGGATTCTAATTGAGACGTGTACATAGTAAACAAAAGGGGTCCCATTACAGATCCTTGCGGAACTCCTTGGGATAGCTGATGTGGTGTGGATGTATCTTTACCAATAGTTACAGTATGAGTTCGCCCTGTTAAGTACGATTTAATCCAGTCATGTGCTTTACCCCTTATACCAAATCTTCGTGACGCCCATTTTAACATGGTATCATGCCTGATAGTATCAAATGCAGATGAAAAATCTAAGAGGACTATAACAACTTCTTCACCTTTGTCTAGAGAAGTTAAAATATCATTAGTTACACGTAATAAAGCAGTTTCAACACTATGAAATGACCTATATCCTGACTGTGATCGGGCATGAAGATTGGAAGTACTTAGATATTTCTGTAATTGCAATGCCGCCAACTTCTCTGGAATTTTAGCAAAAAATTTCAGGTTAGCAATAGGCCGATACTTCTTTTAAGTCTTCAGGATCACTCTTTATACCTTTGAGTTTGGGGGCCGGGAAATACTAGCACGCTTAAACTGGTCAGGAAAACACCCACTCTTAAAAGACCCGTTAACAATAAATGTAATAATAGGAACGAATTCATTACGAAACATCTTTACAAATCGAGTGGGAAGAGGGTCCAAATTACATGTTGCAGAGGAAGACTCATTTATAACTTTTAACACTTCATTTTTAGTAAAGAAATACTAAGTAGAAGAAAGCGTCTGGTGGGCTGGTGGAAGCAACGGGATCTCACTATTTTAGGGAGAATTCAGTTGCTAAAAAGGTATCTTCTTTCAAAAATTAATTATATATCCTCCTTACGGTGGTCCCACATGATATTTTTAGGGAGGTTGAAATAATATCGTTTGAATTCCTTTGGGGATGGAAAGATAGTATAAAAATATTGTACCAAGATTATCAATTCGGAGGGTTGAGAATGAATTTTGAAATTTTCGTTAAAAGTCAACGATTAATATGGTTGAAGCGTTAACTGAATGAGGAAGAATTGTCTGGATGGAAGACATCATTTGACTTTTGTTCAAAGATGGGAGGTCGTTTTGTGTTTATATGTAACTATGATATTGGTAAAAGGGATCTTAAGAACATATCCCCTTTCTATATAGAACTTTTTAAGAGTTTGGCACGAAATTAAAAAATGTAGATTTTATGCCGAAGATAGACATAACCCTATCATATTCAATAATACATATGTGTGTATAAGAAATAAAACGTTTTATGATGAAGATTTGTTTAAAAAGGGAATATGCATGTTTCGGGATATTATGGAAAATAGAAATATGAAACCGTATACTCATTTTTGGAATATGGGAATTAAAGGTAATAGCTTGTTAAAATTACATGACATATGTTCAGTTATTCCAGATAAATATAAGGAGGAAAATTGTATGTATATTGATACTTCTAAATACGATATTTATTTTAAAATTTCAGAAAATGTTCAACCATATTGTCTGGTTTGAAATCAAGGAAAGTTTATAATTATTTTATTAAGCAGCTGCAGAATGATTAGATTCTACAGGTAAGGGATGGACATAGTCAGTTTAGTTTCATCGCCATGGAACTGAGAGAAATATTTTTAAGAGTTAAAGGCTCCACCCTCTGTAGCAAATTGGCGAGAATTCCAATTTAAATTATTACATGGAGCTGTTTATACTAATGAGAATCTATTCAAGTTTGGTTTTATATATTTTGTACTCCTTTTGAAAAAAGGAGGCTGAAACATACCCGCACTTATTCCTTAAATGTCAAATAGTTCATACACTTTGGGAAAAAGTAGTAAGACATTTGCAGCTATCTGAAATTGGACTAGGGTCATGGGATGAGCTATTTCTTGGGCTATCGGGGAAATCTTCAAGGATAAATCTGTGTAATACTGTAATGTTTTTGTTAAAACATATTATTTTTTCTGCAATGTCAAAGGGAATGATTCCACCATTAGAACGTACTTTAAAATTGATTACTAGTTATAGAGAAAATGAAAGAAATTAGCGAAGAAGAGGGGAAAATTACATGAGAAGTGGGAGGAGTTGAACTTTTCTTTGTTTTGAACAGGGCATATTTTTGTTTTATGATTTAGGAAGTAAAAGTGAAACACCGAAAGGGTGTTTGTGTTTGGGTGTTTATGGTGGGTGGGTGTATGTGTGGGGGTGTACCAACAGAGGTATACTTGTGTGACTAATTGGACAATCAAACACAATAGATTCCTTTATTCCGTCAGGCTTGTGTGGCTTTTTTTGCTGCTTGTGTGGCTATTTGAACAATAGAAAGAACAAAGGGAAAGACACACAAGTATACCTGTAGTGTGTGTGAGGGTGTGTTTGGGTGTGTGCGCGTTTGTTTAGCATTATGTCCGAGGACATTTTCGGACAGAGAACAAAAAAAAAATCATGACAACAATGGTCCTCGGAAGCCGGACAATAGTCCTCGAACGTCGAACAATGAATTTATGCCTTATTCCGTCGACTGTCCGAGGACGAGTAACAATAGAGGAACAATAGTTGTCCTCGGAAGTAAAGCCATGTAAACGTGTGTGTGTGTGTGTGTGTGTGTGTGTGTGGGTGTAGGTGTGTGTGTGTGTGTTGTGTGAAGGGTGGGGGTTGGGGGAGGATGGGGGATGTGGATAAAATCTTTTCTTTTTCACAAGATCAAGTATGTAAGTTCGTGGGATTAGGTGCCTTTCCCCCTGTCTTTGTTTTTCTTCTTATTTGGACGAAGCTCATCTTCAGACGTTTCGGTCCATTTAAATGATTGTCATGTACATGTTTCACTTTGTTTGATGTATGATATAATTTGTATGTGATTAGGTGCCTATCCCTACTTTTTATGCCTCCGCCCACCGAAGGTGGGTGCCGGAGGCATTATGTTTTCGGGTTGTCCGTCCGTCCGTCCGTCCGTCCCACTTCTCGTTACCGCGATATCTGAAGAATCATTTGAGGTAGGAACCTCAAACTTGGTACAAGTATGTATCCCCATACGAAGATGAACTGATTAGATTTTGGGGTAAGTAGGTCAAAGGTCAGATGTCACAGAGGTCAATTTACATGAAATTACATGGAATTACTGTTTTTTAGCACCGTTACCGCGATATCTCAAGAACTATCTGAGGTGAGAACTTCAAACTTGGTACCAGTATGTATCCCCATAGAAAGATGAACCGATTAGATTTTGGGGTAAGGAGGTCAAAGGTCAGAGGTCACAGAGGTCAATTTACATGAAATTACATGAAATTACATGGAATTACTGTTTTTTAGCACCGTTACCGCGATATCTCAAGAACTGTTTGATGTGAGAACTTCAAACTTGGTACCAGTATGTATCCCCATAGAAAGTAGAACTGATTAGATTTTGGGGTAGGTAGGTCAAAGTTCAGAGGTCACAGAGGTCAATTTACATGAAATTACATGAAATTCTTGGTTTTTAGCACTGTAACCGCGATATCTCAAGAACTGTTTGATGTGGGAACTTCAAACTTGGTACCAGTATGCATCCCCATAGAAAGATGAACTGATCAGATTTTGGGGTAAGTAGGTCAGAGGTCACAGAGGTCAATTTACATAAAATTACATGAAATTACTGGTTTTTAGCCTCGTTATCAAATATTTCTAGAACAGTTTGAGCCATCAACTGAATTTAGGCGGAGGCATATAGGAGACGCAGTCGCATTCATCTTGGTTTTTTTTTATTTTGATGAAGAACGTCTTAACTCCTTTTACATGATTTACTTGTATACTTTGCATTCAATGTATGACTTAATTTGTTTCAACGTATGATATAATTTGTATGTGATTATGTGATTATTTTCAATGTATGATTTAATTTGTATGTGATTATGCGAAAAGGGAAAGAAATAAAAATGGAAAGAAACAAAAAAAAAATCATCAATCAAGCAGATAATTATTTACGTCGGGGACCGACCTTTAACGTCACCATCCGAAAGCAACTGCGTAGTCAGGATTTAATTTTAGGGGGCGGTTGTGAGCACGCGAAGCGTGAGAAATTGGTGCTGACCACAAGAAGCGTGCTCCTCAGGGGCTGGGTGCAGGGACGGGGAGTTTACACCCCCCCCCCCCTCACGCGCGATGCGCGAAAGCTCTGACGTTTGAACAAATCTGAAAGTTAACCGCTCGTAGCATCTTTTTTTTAGGCGGAAAGTTAGTTCGACGCCCTGACTGCTTTTCAATTATTTGGACGCACTGTATTATCTGCATTGTATGTAACGGGGGGGGGGGGGGGTGGTCTAAAACTTGGACGTTTTAGCAAATTTTGAGAGAAAGATAACAGCTAGTAGCGCCTTTTTTAGGCTTTTTGCTCTAACTAGCCCCCCCCCCCCCCCCCCCCCCCACTTTTTCGCTCTCGCTTATTTTTTATATTTTCAGTTGGCGGTTTTTTTTTGGGGGGGGCCACCGCTTCCACCGCCGCCCCTCCCCCCCCCCCCCCTCTCCTGAAATCCCTGAAAAATTATTGTCCTGTTTGCAATCTTCCATTTCTGTTTAAGATTCTAGAGAGAGTTGTCTTCTGTAGACTCTCAGATTATTAATTTTGTTGGAATATAATTTATTTGACCCATTACAGTCGGCTTACCGCTCTCATCATAGTGTCGTGACCCTACTCATGAATGTTTCCAGTTTTATATTACGAGAAATGGATCCGTCACGGCCATGGTCCTTTTAATTCTGTCTTCGGCTTTTGATACCATATATAGACCACAAAATACTTGTAAATACTCTTGCAAGTCTGGGTATCCAGGGCAAGGCTCTTGAATGGTTCCAATCATATCTGTCATGCCATTCACAGTCTGTCCTTTTAAATGATTTCACATCCTCTGCTAGGGCGCTAAGCTGCGGGGTCCCCCAAGGCTCTGTTGGCGGGCCCACCTTATTTTCGATCTATTTAACCGGCCTTCGAATTATTTTTCAACGTCACTCTGTTTACTATCATTTATATGCAGATGACATACACATTTTTGTTTCTTTTCCGCCAAATCAAATTCAAGCTTTCCAAACCTTGCGCAATTTAGAAACTTGCATCGCTGATATTGATGCTTGGATGAAATCAAATTCTCTGCTGTTAAATCATAGTAAATGCGATTTCATGCTTTTCGGTTCTAAATCTCAACTGAACAAATTAGATATAGAATCCATTTCTATTTCTGTTAATAACATTCCTTTGTCAAACTCATGTCGCAATCTTGGAGTTATGCTTGATTCTCAAATGTCTTTGTCAAACAAATTACTAGCATTTGCAAATCAGTTCGCTATCAATTGCGCAATATTGGCTTCATCCGAAAATATCTCACTCGTTCTGCTACAGAGAAACTTGTCCACTCGCTCATTTCCTCACTCCTTGATTTCGGTAACGGCCTACTCTACAACTTACCAAATTCACAAATTGCTCAATTACAAAAGCTACAAAACGCAGCTGCACGCATTGTTTCTCCGACAGGCAAACGCAGTCACATTACCCCTATCTTACAAAACCTTCACTGGTTGCCCGTAAAGGAACGTATAATTTTTAAAATCCTTCTTTTGGTCTATCACATTATTAACGGAACAGCCCCTGAGTCTTTGTTACGCCACTATCAACCCACGCGAACCCTACGATCCTCCAACTCTGGTCTTCTACATGTTCCGCTTTCTAAGAAATCTTGGGGGAATTCACTTCCACAGGAGCTGAAGAACTCCAACCCCTAGCATCCTAAAATCCCATTTGTTCAGTCTTTTGCGTTTTGAAGACAGATATTTTTTTTGTTATTCATTCTCTTGTTATGTTTGCATAATTTTCTTTATGTTGTAAAGCGCCTTGAGCATTTAATCAAAATGGATAATGGCGCTATAGAAATCTTATGTATTATTATTATTATATGATTGATATAGGCCTACAGGCTCACGCCACAACGCGCGCACCCATTTCAAAGGCTCAATCAGAAGGTTCAAATTCCCCTTTTATACCCCTTTTCATTGAACAATGGTCAATACACTGACCATACTTCGTTTGCGGTCGACTGGTCGTACATGTATATAGAGGGTCATGACCAAAGGGCATACTGATATCATATTGGTTACGAATCAACTTCTTTCGTATGAGATATTTGCTGCTATGCTATGTCTCGAAGGCGTTGTAACCAGTCGACAATCTCGTTGCTTGGGTTCGTTAGTTCGGGAGGGGTTCCCCCAGGTGGTCCGAGTTCAGTACACTCAAACAGTATGTGATGGGATGTTTGCACGAATCAACTCATTTCAATCATTCATTCGGTCAATTTAATCTTAACGGCAGGCCTACATAATAATGGCGAGGACAAGACATAGTGTAAGTTATCATCTATCGAAATGGCGTTATGTGGTACTTCTTGCGAAGTTTTCAAACCATTATTTGCAGCAAGGGATAATGAAGTCGATGGGAGTACTTATTCCTCCTCTGGTCGTCCAACTCAACGTCAGCTATGCTACAGTTGGATTTCTTCTCTCGCTACAGATCACCATGAATTACATGGCATGTAAGTCGCTCTAGTTATCATTGGCTATTTTCGTAAAGCATTCAAATTTCATACTTACCTCTTTGTCAAATACCTAGTTAAACGAATTATTATATTCATCCTTACAATATTTGTATTTCAATAGTCAGAATGCAAATTGCATACATTAAGTGTTGCTTAGTCAGGAAAGCAAAAACGTTTGTTCGACCTATATAATTATGCAAATTCGCATTCTGACCATTGAAATACAATAGCTTTTCATTACAGGTGAATGTAATAGTCAATATAGGCACTCATGTATAATTTGAATACATTACGAAAATCGCTTAATTATTTCTCAGTTCGACGACCTTTTCCAGCTTGTATGGAATATTCATTGATATAGGCTAATGATAGGGGTACGAGGCGGGGTAGTTGTGTCCCCCTGCTCTAAATAGATTAAACGGAGGGGGCTTGTTTTAGGAAGCAATGCTTGTATAGTGCTTGCCCAAAAGCTAATAGCACAGGGTTTGGGGCCAGCAAATTAGCCCCCTTGATACGGGACTTGTGATTTCGAAACTTTTTAACGAACGGCTCACTAACAACGAAGAGGGTTCACACGGCGGCCCGAAACAACAACGCTCATTGATCGTCGTTTAACATGAACAGAGCATTGTCTGTCCAAGGAGTTATCACAGACCTTGGTCTGACCACACGGTCGATAACAACAACGGATGATCCCCTGCTGCTCGTGATTTAGAGGTCGCTTGTAGTTAAACTACGAGTAAACTTAAAGTTTCGAAATTACGAGTCTGTTTTGAAATGACAAACGAAACTTAAAGTTTAGCTCCCTTCTTGTGAACCTAACTAATGGCACAAGTTACAATCAGACAGAGAGCCGGAGAAGATATGCGTAGGAGCAAACAAGGAAGTTTGCAGCTCTGTATTTCAGCTCCAGTACTCGTGAGAAAAGGGGGAGCGGAAGGGTGAGCACATACCGTGAAATGAAAACAATATAGAAGAATCTGTTGTAAATCTTAGACTAATACAAAGCCTCATTTGATTTTGAAATTTGTACTGTAATTTGGAGTTATTCGTAGAGCGGTATTTATTGTAGACAATTTTTTTCAATCCGAAACGCCTCATTTTCTTAGAACTTTCAGGATTTATTTTTCTTGCATCCTAAGATAAATGAACCATTTCAACTTCTTTAATGACAATGTCAAAGTTTTCAATACAAAGACAAGAATTACATGAACATTTATATTTTGTATTTATTTCTCTCAGGTCCCTTAGCTCAGCTCCTACTAAGACAGTTTGATGTAAGGAAGATCGCTACACTTGGAGGACTGGGAACTGGTATTTGCATTATCTGTGTTGCTCTCTTTAGGTCAGTGCCAACACTGGGTACTCTATTATTTTTAGCAGGTTAGTCAAAAGTTTGCTTATTGGAATCTAATAGGTGAAATGTGTAATGTTCCCACCTTTAACATTAATACACATAGAGAATATTATGGACTTTGGGATTATTATGGACATCGAGATGTCTTTCGAGCAGAATAGAATCTTGTAGACGTTTAGGCCAACATGACACGCATTATGTTTGCGCTCTGTACATGTATTTACATTTTATTGTGTGCTGTCTGCTGAACAAGACTTAAGACACTTGGTCATGGGCGCAAAATTAGGAGGCAGTCAGTGGGGTCAAATGCCCCCCCCCCCCCCTCATTATTGTAAGAGTGGGCAATCGACTTTGCCAGCCCCTAATTTTGTTATTACATAAGAACAAACATTTCCGTAGAAGACATTAATAAAAGCCTTAATGGCTGTTAAATATACATGTGTATTAAAATAATTAATGCTCATGCTTGTTCCACTTTGATTTTCATTTGATCAGTCGATGAAAATGTCAAGAAAAGAGCATTGATCCTGACAGACAAATTTAAATAATATTTATGGTAGTACTATACGATAAATGCAGTGAAATTATAGTTTGGAATTCAGTCTTTATTTTCATTGTTTCAATACTATTTTATGAAACTTTATGTAGGTGTGTGCAGTTCTACCATATGTCAGGCTTCTTTTGTTGTCATGCGCCATCATTTCGGTGACCACTTTGGAACAGCAAACTCCATTAGCTACCTCGGCTCACTCGTAGGTGGTATGACTATCCCATTTCTGACGAACAAGTTGCACGAAGCCTATGGTCTTCAAGGAACATTATTGTGTCTGGGAGGACTGTTCCTGAACAGTGTACCGATCGGTGCAATATTCAAACTTCCACGTGATAAATCTACTTCTACTCAACCCGATTCCAGCCCGCTCAGAAACATCCGAAACGGCGAAGAAGATGAAGAAGACGAAGATACTTGTGAGAGGAACGAGGACATTCCCGCTGAAACAAATCCGAAGTCCTGTTGCATGAAGTTTCTGGAATATCTTACAATAGCATTTGATATCAAAGCACTCGTAAATGAACCATCCTTTACAATCTTCTTCCTACCATGTCAGATCGTTTTGGACATTGTCTTCATAGGGTGGGCATTATTCATGGTTTCATACGCTATTGATGTTGGATATAGTTCTTCCTTGGCAGTTTTCCTCCCAATTGCTGCAGCTTCTGGTGGTTTCGTGAGTCGAATCAGCCTTGCTGTCTTCATGCATTATAAACCACATTGGAGTCCAGAGCTATACGCAATGGATTTAGCCATTGCTGGAGTGGCTTTGCTGCTGTATCCAGTACAGTCCTATTTAAGGCATCTCTTGATTTGTTCATTCTTTGCTGGTTATGGGCTATACGGCGCTGCGTCTACGTACTATGCCGTAATATCAGTGACTGTCTCTGAAGCAAACTTTCCTGGGATCATTGCGATATCGTTTTTCATATCTGGATTTGGAGCCGTGTTATCTGGGTTACTGGCAGGTAAGATCATCATCTTTTCTTTACTCACACTCATGATTAATGATCACATTATTTTACTGCAACTTCTCAAAGTGCATCTTCGTACTTCTTTACCGTAACAGCTTCAACTATATTAATCAAATGTAATTTCTGAAAGCTTTTCATTTCTTAGCAGTTTGCCAAAGCTTCATATTATTTTACCACAGCTTCTTCTCTTAAAAACATTTACCATACTTAACTCTTATCGCAGCTAGACCTGAAAGCATAATTCTTATCGTAGCTAGACCTGAAAGCATAATTATGGCCTTACTTTGCACCCAGACTAAAGCTTCTCATTACTATACCATAGACATCTGAGAAGCTTGGCATTACTTTCTTTACTACAAATTTTCCAACTTTTTTCGACGTCTATACATTGCGTATCAATAAAAAGTTATAACCTCTATTGGCTTAAAACTTATTTTATAATATAGAACAACTTATAAATGATATCTTATTCATAACTGTGCTGCAACGGATGACTGAGCAGCAGGCTTTAAAAAAAGTATTGTCAAAATCTTCTTGTACCAAGTTTGACCTGAAGCAACAAATGTGGGTCAAAACCAATTATGCATATGTTATTCCGGTTTGAAAACAATTATTGATTAGTTATTTCTATTAATTTTGTGCGTATGAATAGAAAAGGTAAGAATAGCCTTGTTACAAACATAATTTATCTTTTCTTTTTCTTTTTTTTTTTTGCCATGCTGACACCATCTCAATTTCATCCGAAACCCTAATTTAAGGAAAGCCTTTTTATGGAGTCATTCAAAATGGACAATGTTAATCGGGAAGTTATCTTATTTAGGGAAGTCTTCTATCAGTTACTTTGGTAATTCTCAACACAATCCTGCGCTATTCGAGAAAAAACACCTAAATGCACCTTATGCAGGTGAAATGGTGCGATCCATGATTTTTTTTCACCTATCATGCGACAAGAACTTAGAAGGGTGTTAAAATAAATTCAGATTATCATATGGATTGAAACAAGGTGATGTAAAAGTTTAGATACCCTGGATCGCTTTAAACAATGAAGCATTGAAGTAAGAACACATTCGTATGGCTTGACCCACATTCTTTGCATCAGCTCAACTTGGTACAAGGAGATTTTGACGACATTGTTTAAATACGATGGTGCTCAGCCATCCGTGGCTAAAAAGTCATGAATGCGGTATCATTATACAAGTTATTCTTTGCCTTGAAATAGATTTCAAGATCTCATTGGCTTTCTAATTAGGGGCTATCAAATTTTGGTATACTTCTTTTTATACGCACTGTATAGGAAAACTGAAATTTTCGCAGCCTCAATTGCCCTTTGACCGGATTAGATGGCTAAAAGAAATGGCTAAAAGAAACCCATTTTTAATTGAACAATACGATATACAGATACGAAAATGTATATAACCTCCATAATATAAAAATGAGATCAAATTAGTTAGGACATGCGGGTATACTATAAGGGCATGTGAGTTGATCGGTATAATAAGCCAGTTCGGGGTTAGCGCATGGTACAAATGACCCCAAATATCCACAGATATTTTAGACATGGAGGGTCCCTTTATGTGCACTTCAGAAAAATAACTCTGGGAGTGATAGAGGTGCCTCATGAATAGCTTTTGTTTCCCCCTTTAAAAAGAATACTTCCACCTGGATATCATGGAATGCAACATTAGTGCATAATTGAATAATGACTACATGACATTCATGAGCACATATCGAATATTAGTGTCAGTGGGTTTTAGAATTTGGTACAGATGACCTTTATCTGCTCATGCTCAGATTGCATCCCCGAAGTGGCTTATTACATTCTGAATTATTTCATTCTGTTTTGTTCACATCTTGTTCCAAGGTATCATCTATGACGCGACGAAATCTTTCATGGTCGTGTTCCGTATCTTTGGTATAATGATGGGTGCCATATTCCTCCTCGTCAACGTTCACGTTTTTATTAATCGTTATCGAAGGAGACACTAGTGCGACTGCATGAGATGTTACGGTGTTACATGGACGATTCATATCATGATGGAAGTCATGATCATGATGATGGATGTCATCTTCCTTCTCGTCAACGTTCACCTTTTCATTAATCGTTATCGAAGGAGACATTGGATCACATGAGATGACACGGTGTTACATGGACGATTCATATCAATCACGATGCATGGCTGCCATCTGCTTCTCGTCAATGTTCATGTTTTCTTTCATCTCTCCCGAAGGAGAAACTCGTGGGGGGTACATACGCTGTTATGGTGTTACATTCAATTGACGATTTTATTGTGTACGAAACTGATATAAGAGTGCTGAAAGTTTCATTGACCGGTTATTGTAGCTCGAAAAATGTGCACGAAACAATTATTATTCCATCCCTGAAATTTCGAGATATTTGTAAATATCAACTTAAAAGGCCAATGTCATTCAGGCTCATGACAAATTGAGAATCAATCATTCTGGAGGATACGAATGCAAACATTATCGTATGACATCGTATTGTTATTACTACTTTAATGTTTACCAGAAGAGTTTATGATTGTAGATAAGGCCTGGCTGAGGGGGTAACCTCGCTAGTCATAAGGACCGCTATACATAAGGACCACTTATTCATAAGGACCGCTATCCATAACGCGTGACAAACTGAATATCGGTCTTGTATTAATAGCGGTGCTTCTAAATAGCGAGCAAACCATATAGACAAATTACCTCGCTATTCAAAAGGACTTCTATTCATCAGGACCACTATTCATAACTATTCATAAGGACTGCTATTCATCAGTGGCGTATCCAGGGGGGCGCAACAGGCGCCCCCCCCCCCCTATTGGCCGTCGTAACAAAAAATATAGCACTATATAGCACTATTTTGCATCTCAGCCCTTCTTCAGAAGCAAAAATTTCTCCCACATGACGGCGATCAATAATTCCTGGCGCTCCCCCCTATTGGGAAATCCTGGATACGCCGCTGTATTCATAACGCGTGTTAAATGTACGGTTTTCTATCAATAGCGGTCCTTATGAATAGCGAGCGGACCCGGGCTGAGGTCCCAGTCTTTCTTTTATTGGTGGTTATATTCATGTATCTAATGAGAAAAAAAAAGATCTGAAGATAAAAATCTGAGGTCGAATGTATTGCTTGGAAGTACAAGAAAATAGAGTATCTAGTATAATGCAACCCAACGTTATTTTAAAAATGTTGATGAATAATGAACGTATATTGAGAAATAAAGTATATGAACTGTATTTTAAAACATATTTGGAATATTTATCTTGACTTAAGCTCATGATATTTTGCATTACAAAGAGAGATAATTTAGGCTGGTACAGAGAGAGAGAGAACAAAAATCACAAAGTACATTCTATGTTTTAAGTAGGCACTTATTTCCATCAGCTAAAGACTTGTATTGTATATATAGGCCTACATTTTTAATCTCATGCAAACCAATTAAGGCAAATAGATTATGTTCGTGACATAAAAATATATACATAATAACATACATGCTCAGCTGTGCCATTGGAACTTATAGAGCCTTGTCGACAACAGCTAAAAAAATCTTTAATAATAATATTGGGTATTTATAAAGCGCCATTTCCATTACGCAAAATGCTCAAGGCGCTGTAAAAGTAGAGGAAGCCTTGATCTTGCACATGCAAATCATCAATCACCCCATGGTTTCTTTGTTTTGGGTACAACAAGAAGGGAAGAGTTAGCAGACCTAAGTATTCTTGGAGGATTGTGGAACGTGAACAAGGTAGAGTTGTACTTGGGGGAAGTACCATGCAAACTGTTAAATACAAGTAATAAAATCTAAAATATTGTACGAAACTGCACCGGAAGCCAATGGAGGGATTGTAAAATGGGAGTTATGTGGTTAGACCTCTTTCATAACGTAATAATACGGGCAGCAGTATTCTGTAATCTTTGCAAACGAGAAAGTTGAATTTGAGGCAAGTGGTACATAAGATAATTACAAACATCTAAACGAGATGAAATGATGGCGTGAATAATTAAACTAAAAAGATTCCCATTCCCATGTTTGGTTTAATGTTGGAAAATTTGGTCCCCTCCCCCCCCCCCCCCCCCCCCCCCCCCCCCATCCAATCAAAGTGGGACCATTGGACGCCTTGGAGGATCTACAGAATAAAGTGAACACCTGCAATAATAAGTGCGTGTATAAATGTCGCGCAGATAGTACAACTTGCGCAGCTAAAAATGCATAGCCATGTATTTCAGCTGACTAGACTATCGACTCGCGCAGGTCAGTATGAATGGGCATATGCGATAGGCGTTTATCAACATCCATTCTTCATCCTTCGACGTGGTTACCATGCATGTAGTTCACACAAGAGGAACAGGTTTTCGGTATCTTCTGCTGCGGTACACTGCAACAGTTCTCCGTCTTGTTCTAGTAGTCCTAGGTGAGATGTTTATGACACTTTATTATCACCATTGGCGCATGCTATCATAGACTCAATGCAAATATGTACTTAACCTTGTCCACGAGGTGTAACATTCATGTGTTATATAAATAACATTAGGTATTTTAGGATGTGTTAGATGTGGGGTGATAACAGGCTAAGTTAGAAAAAAAATCCAGTTTGGATACACCCTCAAAACATTTATAATCTTATCAAATTATGAGTAAAGGGCTAAGGTTCTCATGAGGCGACCAGAAATAATTTCACTCTTCGAAATGATGGTAGTCTACTGGGTTCTTATTTTTTTTTTATTAAGTTACAGTTATTGTCACTGAGAAGCTATAAATGTAGCCTACTACCAAAAACGATAACGAAAATCCAGTTTCTTTACAGTCCTTGTTCATATTACCTACCTTTCAGGTAATATTTCTCAGGTGAGATGTGTATCCATTGGAAGTGATAATGTGATGTCATCTGTAGAAGCAGAGCTGATGCTGTATCATGGTATTCCACGTTCTAAACGAGAGACTGAGGACAAACCAGAAATGAAAGAAGTGCCGCCAGATCACGTTATACCCTCGAAGAGTTATAGACCATACGTGAGAGAAGTTTATTTGTTTTTTTACATCTTTCAGAATAGAACTCTATTCTCCCTTTTTGTATATAGCTCGTTTTGTCTTTTGAATCGGGGTTTTGTTTTTTGAATCGGGGTTTTGTTTTGGGTTTTTTTCTTACATACCCCATTCCTTTGATAATGTACGTATTCTTAAAGGGGAATTAACCCCAAAATATAAATGTGCTCGTAATCAAAGATGTAATCTGTTCCTTTTTGTTGCCCTACGTAGTTTTGCATTAAAATATACGAGATGGTTATAAATCAGGATTTATCGTCTGCTAGCGATACCAGGGGGCTGCCATTTTCTTGATGTGTATCGATTTCTAGTTAGCAAAACCGGAGAATTTAAAAAGAAATCTATAAATTTCAAATTTAAAAATAAATGTATACACCTGTTATGTATTTTCCATCATATATATGGGGCTTTTTTATAATGAATAGAAGCAATTTAGCTCGTGGATTAAAAATATCTTCCTGACCGGAACGGTCTCCAATGGTTCATGTACAACTCCATGTCATCAAGAAAATGGCAGCCCCCATGAAGTGTTATAGCAGATGATACCGTGTGCTAGAATGTCTTGATTTAAACCCGTTTCTGATATTTTATTTCTAAAGTGATACAGGTCAATGATTAAGAATATATTACACTTTTGAACATAAGTACATTTATATTCTAGTGTTAATTCTCCTTTAAGTAGTAATTAATATATATACTCCCTTTAAATACATTTATTTCGTTGCTCATGTATGTACCAGCCAATTATTTTGGCGCAGAGGGGACCCTACATCTTACAAGCCTTGCTTTACCAGGGTCTCCTTGTCTTTCTTTCAATTCACTTCATTATATTATTGTCATGCATGATTTTGTTTGCATTGTAAATGCGTAATAATTGAGTGCAATGTTCTATATGACTTGTAAAAAGGAAGAAAGATGAATAAATATCATATCATATCAATGTGCCGTAAACGTCAATAAAACTAGCCTTTATATAGTCGCTGCCCGGCAAGCAGTAGATGACAGGTTCGAATCCCGCTGGTTCCAATTTTTTCTGACTTGTGTTTTTCATTACAGATCGAGCATACGATCTTTAACACTGGGAGTAATATGCCGAAAGATTTGTTTACAAATTAAAAATTCCTCCCCAGTCAAGCTTCTTCGTTTACTAGCCTTTATATAGTTTGCATATGATGTGAGATTTTATTCATTTTTATTTCATCACGCCAGAGCTAAGTCAAAATTTAATGTTCGTATAGGTGAACTGCATGGTAGATTATCTTGGTTGTGTGTTACTTTTCATAGCTCTCTGCATGTGTTATAATACTTATTGCTAAAAAATATAGAGAGAGTATTAAATGACAATAATTTTTAAAAAGTTTGATAGCTTCGAAAAGATTTGAGGCTTTATATAATTTTAGCACAAGTATTGAATTAAAGTTGTGTAATTAATTATTATGTTGTAAAGTTGATTCTCCTTCGGATTTTACGAAAAATATGCATCAAGTAACACTAAACTAAGTAAATATTTGCAATTTATAATTTGGTCAACCTTTATATTCATGACAATTTGCATGACAATTTGTTCGATTTACTGTTTAAAAGTGACTTGCCTGGATAACCGATTTATACAGTCCATGTATCTTTTTTGTATGTTACTTTGCAGGGAAGGTGGGCAAGATTTAAATTCAACATTCTGGAGATCGGAATCTTAATTCTTCTGGTCATTAACATTATAATGCTAGTGTGCCTGGTCAAGTGTTGTCTCAAATGGAAGACTAAAGCCGATAAAACTGTCGATTTCAGCAAGAAATATGGGAAAAAATACATGGGAATTCCCGACACGGAAGAAGATGAGGAAGAGGAGGAAGAGGACGACGATGAAAGCAGTAGTGGAAGCGAAAAATAAAATTTTAAACTTTAATTTTCATTTATTTTCATTTTATTGTGATCATGCATTATAGGAAGGAAGAAATGAGACTGATGTGACAAAGAAATAATGAGAAAAATCGACTGAGAGGGTAAGAATATAAGAACTAAGATTGAAAGAGACAGAGAAGAAAATGCTGATAAGATATAGATGAAGGGAATTTAGCTCTCCCTGTTTATCCTCTCGATGGGGCTTGTCAAAAAGACGTATGATGGGGTGACCACATTTCGCGCACATTATAGGAATGTGACATTTGATCCAGAATTGGATGGGAGTACAGTGGCGGATCCAGGATTGGGTAACGGGGGTACACAAATGAAGGTTTTTTTTTTTTCGCCAGACCTTCAAAATTCGCTCAGTGGGGGGGGTATGGGGTCCAGTCTCCCTCCATAATTCCCTGACAAGCAAAAAAAAAATAATAATAATAATTGCCCCCCCCCCCCCTGGATCCGCCACTGGAGTATTATGTTGACATCTCGCATGCTCCCCATAAAAACTTTTTATGCAAGAGGGCCCAGGGGCCTGTTGCACAAAACTTGCGTTTGAATGCAACTCGGGGAAAATCAAACGCAACTTTATTTTCAGCCAATCAGAAATGCGCATTTAAGGACTTGCGATTAAAACGCAAGTTTTGTGCAACTGTCCCTAGGTCCTATATAGGTTAGGCTCTCTCACAAGAGGCGCGTTTATTAATTTCACGCATGGTATTTGCGCGTCTTGTTCTACGCTTAGCAAGCTAAGATTAATTAGTTTTAATTTCTCCAAGTTTATAAGAAACATGTCGCTAAAAAATGAAGCTTTGTGGCACCTGTTTGAGTTGTTCATCGGTTTCGTTCTCGTAGGATGTTACAGTCTTTGTGGTAAGGTTTTTCGTTTAGAATATTATGCACACGTTTACCACAGCTAGCTTTACAATATTGTGTTCTGTGTAAAGTGAAACAAAAATCGTTAGCTGCTTTTTAAAGATCTAATAGCCAAAAAGTTATCAACACTTAATTCTTGGACAAATAACAAATAACAATCCTAAATGACACGAATGACCATAAATTTACACTAAAGGTTCTCTAGTTAGTTTATCACTCTTATTACGACGAAATTGTCTTATTGTCCTGGTCTGCTGCTAGTCTCTGAATATTGGATTTTAACGACTAATTTGTCTAAATAGCATTGCATTATTTTGTTCTATGACCTAAAACTCGTGTTGTATACGAACAGAAGGTCGACCCACGATAAGACACAATGCTACTGTGATGGATACCTCACATGTGTGGACATATGACCATCTAGTATCAAACCACAATGGTCTGAATAGCTCTGGGGTCGTCCGCACTGGTCTTCAGGGAAGCTCAGAAGACAGTCGTCATACTGGTCTTAGTGGAAGCTCAGAAGGTATTCATGATCAGAAGAGCTCGGTGATCATAAATCAGATTATTTCAGATGAGATCAAAGAACATCTTAAAAACGGACAACCTCCCATTCCAGACGACATCAATGTCCTGTCCGTGGATGACGTCATAAAGCGAGAGACAGCAGAGGATATGTACGAGACGGATGTACAAGACCAAGAACAAGACGAAGGACAAAACGAGGTGCCGCCAAACCATGTGCTACCCAGTCTACGACCCCCTGTAAGTCAACCCCCCCCCCCCTCTCTCTCTCTCTCTCTCTTCTCTCTTTCTTATCTCTCTTATCTCTCTCTTAGTATCTCCGACTCTCTTTCCTTCCTCGCCCCTCGTGTTCAATCTCGCAATTACAACATGATTATGACGATCTGCTAAAAAGGTAAATAATTCAGAATTTTGTCGACGGAAAATTTTCAATTGGGGTGTCACTCACCCCCCCCCCCCCCCCCCCCCCCCACCCACCCACGCGAATTAAACCTACCGCACACTTTGTGATCGACTGCGATCCTATTTTGGAAATAAATCGCAATCAGAGCATTTAAACAAATAAAATCTTCCTTATTCAGGTTCTGGACAATTATGTTTATACCCGGAATAAGGCCCGGCGCACACTATACGATCCGACTGCGACCCGATTTTCCTAAAATTGCAATTTGCATTAAATGAGATAATTTCACTTTTTTAAACTTTCACATTTGAAGTTCGGAATAATGATACGAATACTAATATCGAAATTTTGGTTAACTGCAATTCTTCTGGTTAGAGTAAAGGCCAAAATTAATCGGCTTCAAATCTTAGTCCATCGCAAGATTGGTATGACGTCACTACGATTTGGAATTGAATTCGATTTTATTCCTACACGGGGGCTCGCAGTAGCCCGGAATTTCGATTTTAGTATTCATACTACTATTCGGAACTTTGATCACTAAGATTTTACATATTTGAAGGTTCACATCAAAATCGCATCGTAGTCGGATCGTGCAGTGTGCGCCGGGCTTAAGGGCCTGCTCTGACGTCATTACGACTCGGAGCGGTTTTGGCATAAACCCTCCGTCTAGAAAGCTTGGGGATAGGCCGTATTTTCGATTTGAATTATGACTATTCAGAACCTCAATCAAAATTGTTTATGACTTGTGTTTAGGTGTGTATATCACATGCTATTACATTTTCTCCTAGACCGATCGTACAGTGTGTGGTGGCTTTACCCGAAACTCGACCGACCTTCCTAATAGCAAAGATTTATGAATGCATTCTTGCGTTATGATGAGCATGCTCCAATACGGACCTATGCTATTGTGTACAATGGTTTTCACTGTAGGCTTAATTCACTCCAGGTTAAATGTATGAGTTACAATGACATGTCACATGCACAAACACTTTGCAGTGATATATCGGCCCTATTTTTAAAAGTAAAAAATTACATTGTTATTGACGAGCATTTTGCACGAAGCATTTCCAAATAAGGTCATGAATACCTTAACAAGAAATCAGAACAAGTCTACGTATATAGATACTTCCCTGTCTACAGAGCTGTGACGTCCTTGTACGGTGGTGTAGTTACGGGGGGGGGGGGCAAAAAGGAAAACAATAGAAAAAAGTGAGACGGGAAAGACAATGTGAAAATAAAATGAATCATACTGTATAGCTTTGTTCTCCCGTATTTTTATCCAGCTGAAATTTCCGGTGCCCCCCCCCCCCCCCCCCCCCAAAAAAAAAAAAACAACAACACAACAACAACAACGATGTGTACGCCCCTATCATACCAAGATGTTATTACAGATTGTTTCATAAAAATAATATGTACATATACATACATACATTATACATGGATTTAACTTAAAGGTTCATTTGCAAGTTTGCATAAAAAATAACATACCAAATACATTCACATTCACATTGTGGGCGCTGAATTAATGAGAAATATACAACTTACCATATTTATTTAAGAAATAAAAGCACTATACTATCGATAATTACATCATGGACAATTAAACTGATAAAATATATCCCTATTAGATATCTAAATAACAATCATGAAGATTTTTTTTTTCCAATCATTTACTTCATGTATACGAATCACCCTGCTTCCTTACCCTGTGTATCTTCACCATGATACCATAATTTATGTCGACATTATACATGTATTTTATAAATGTTCAAAAAGCAAGGTGAGTCATAATAATAATGAGATGAGAACATTTTTATGGAATACTTATTATAAGTAGCAGAGTGACAAAAAACCGGGCCCTGTTTCATAAAACTTGTTATCAATTAATAACAAGTCACAATAACTGTTATAGGCTACTGAAATCCTTGCATTCAATTTACTGTGAGCAAATTTGTTATAGATATGGGGCAGTTGTTATTAATAGCAAGTTTTATGAAAAAGCACCCAGGAAGGAAATAAAACATATAATAATGACATAATGAATTGTATTTAGATCAATGTAAACATGGACAAGTTTAGGTTTCAATTGTACTGAATGAGAAAAATTAATTTATTTGCATTCAGGGGCGTCGCTACAGCATTTTGAATGGGGCGAGGGTGACACATAATTTGCCGACAAATTTTTAGGGTGTGACACCCAAATTTACCGAAAAAAATTCTGCACCATAATCCCCCCAATAATAAAAAAAGAAAATCACAGATGTAGAGATCTTGATCATACAGGCCCATTCTCGCAAGGAGGGGGCAGACGCCTTTTGCCCGAATATCAACTTTAAATTCTTTTTAACTTTTCGCAGAAAAAATGTACAGAAGTTACATAATTATCTGGGAACCTCGCTGCCCAAATATGTGGATATTCTGGCACCTCACTTTGCTGCCCGAATATCGGAAGTTTACCGAAAGGGACACCCAGTGAAGCGAGTGAGGGAAATTTGTTTGACTCTTCGTTGAGAAAATGTACAGTTACATATTCTTGGAACCTAGCTGCCCAAATATGTGGATATTCTTTCTCCTCACTGCCCGAATATGAAGTGGTGGTTGCCCGGATATCGGAACTTTGAAAATCCTCGGGGGAGGGGGCTGCCCGAATATCAACTTTTCAATTTCTAACAGTTTTGCTTGCGAGCGAAGCGAGCGAGCAATTTTTTTTAAAACTTTCCGTAGAGAAAATGTACAGAAGTTACATAATCATGATAATTATCTCGGAACCGCGCTGCCAAAATATGTGGATTTTCTGGCACCTCACTTTGCTGCCCGAATGTGAAGTGGTGGTTACCCATATATCGATATTTTGCCGAAGGGGGAAACCTTTTGACAGAATATCAACTTTTAAATTTTCTGAATTTTGCGAGGGAGCAAATTTTTCTTTGACTCTTCGTAGAGAAAATATAGAAAATTTACATACAGAAGTCACATAATTATCTGGGAACCTCGCTGCCCAAATATGAAGTGGTGGTTGCCCGAATATCGGAACTTTTAAATCCTGGGGGTGGGGGGCTGCAGCCTATTGCCGAAGGGGGGACCTTTTGCCCCATTATTAACTTGCTAGTGTTTTTGCGAGCTACAAACTGGCCAGTTTTTAATTCCCCCCCCCCCTTTTTTTTTCCTTTCCCTTTTCTTTTTCTCTTTTTCTTCTCCTTTTCCTTTTCCTCTTCCCTCTCCCTTCCCCTCCTTTTTTGCCGACAGAGGTGGCGCATTTGACGACAGTAATTATGAGGGGGTGACACCCACCCCCCCCCCCCCCCCCTCTAGCGACGCCCCTGTTTGCATTCCATGTTGTGTTGACAGTAATCGACTCACTGTGAATCAAATGACAATATTAGTGTTAATATCTCTGCTTCAGTACTATTCTCTACCTCAAATAGTAAGTCAATATTTGTGCAGTTCGCTGTTTGTATTAACAATTTACGATAAAAGTAAAACAGAAGTGAATAGATAACGCTAGTAGCGAGTGTCCAAAAATGTAACGAGCTGATTTGGAAAATCTCGGAAAGCGCCTAAACAGTACAAAAAGTCGTGATGTCTGAGTATATTCTAAACTTGTCATTTTTTAATTTTGCATGGATTTAAGAAAAAGACATGCATCAGTGTGTTAGTCAGATGAAGCATTATCAAGCGTTTAACAATGGGAACACTGTGTACAATATGCCTACATAATTCGTCGTCTGGTGATCATTCGCAATTTCACATAAATTTTTTAACTTGTAAAATCAGAACGAGTACTCTCGAGTTTGAAATTCTCGACACTAAGGAAGTACCAAGACTGTTTTTATGTACGCGTTTCAGTCAAATACACATAAAAGTCCAAACAATGTTAATTTGTTAGCTTTTCGAGTTTTGTTACCGATCATCATGAGAAAATTAATGTGAACTGAACATCAAAATATACTATAGAAAAACCATCTGCATGTACGCTTGGTTATTTCTTACAGTATTAATTGCACACATCATAGTTTATGAAAACAAACAAATTATTATTATCATTAATTACATCCGAGCTCGCAGTTTTCCTCTGCATTTTTCACTCAAGGGTTATTTTGCCACATTTGTAAAGTTTCATTCTACTATTTTTTATTGTTGCTGTGTCTGGAAAATGCAAGGGCCTGTGCAAACATATCAATATTAATGTTTTTTCGGTGTTGTTGTTTTTTACATTTTAATGACGTTTATTTAAAGTCTAGTATATAGAGACAACAACACATAAAGATTTATCAATGATGGTAGAGTACTTCCAGGGTTCGATGTTGTAAAGTAAATGATTTTTAGGAGAACAACCTGTATCATCTGAATTGAATTGAATTGAGTTGAATCTGTATAAGGCTATGATTCCTGTTGGTCTGTGCCAGATAATTCAACATGATACATGTATTTCTATCTTCTTGTTCGTTTTCGTTTAGACACGGTGGTCAAAGATAAAGTTTACACTGATCGAAGTCGTTGTCTTCATCGCTCTCTTCATGAATATATTTCTGCTCAAAATCGCAATATCGTTTTGTCGCGCAGCTCACCACCAAGCTGGAATCAGCGGTCGACAACACAAGAAGAATCTCAAGAATTTTACAACTGTAAACCCTGACAGTGACTGAATAATCAAGTAATGATAAAGCCACGTGGAATACGTCGTTTTCTTTAAAATATGTATTGAGGATGAAAGTGAATAAAAGTATTTGCACATGTTATGTTAAATTACAAAATCTCTAATAAATTTGGCTATACCAAGAATCATGTTTATAAAGAACCTTATTTTATGGCAGTCGTAAGTTACATTAATATATTTATTAATGTTACATTAATGTATCTACAGCTAGCACATTACTTCATACTTTGTCGATTCTTCGCCGAAATTAACTGATCGGCTGATATTGTATTTTCCTATTTGCAGCATAGTGGTGATATCTTGTTCACTCTCTGGATAATTGATGCATTTGCGACATTTGTGTCCTGAGCTGTTCGGATAGAACCACTCCAAAGACTGACCAGCAAGAGATTCATCCAGGGTGAAGGACAACACCTGTACTCCCGACGTTGTTTCAACATACTTACAAGACTTGAGTTTGAAGGAAAACAAACCTTCCAATCTATGCCTGTATTGACTGGTATAATATGTCAGATAATGGCCATGCCAGTAGTACAAATGGAAGATGCTTCCTAAATGATCATTGTCACCAAAATTCAACACACTCTTCACATGTTCCTGAATGACGGGAATCCGAAAGAAGGATGCCTCGTTCAAAAGAAGATTAAAACCATTCCATTCTTTTGGCAAAATTAAAGCCCCTTCACGTAGAAAGTTCAGGATGAAGCGAAACATCTCCCCGTCTCTATCTATTACGAAGTGTCCATCTCTGTCTCTGGGACTGGGTGGTGAATTTTCACTTACGATGGCAGCCAGATATGACTGTGGCTCTCTGGAGAGGGTTTCTCTGGTCGTCTGGTAAATCTTCCCGCCAACATTTAGACCGACGATTTGGGAGCGGCCAAGTACACTCAAGACTTCTTCCTTCAGTGCATCGAGCTGAAAGAAGTCAGCTTCACAAGCTAGTAGATGAAGTTCATTAAAGCCTTCTGGAAGCACAAGTTTCTTACACCTCAAGTAATTGAGAATATGTCTGAAGATATCCCCATCGCGATCAATGAGATAGTTTCCTTGTTCATCCAGGGCAGATGGTATCCCGTCATCTAGAATCAAATTGAAGAATGACCCGGTCGTACTGGTCAGGGTTTGTCGAGAAGTCCGGTAGATCTTTCCACCAACATTTAATCCGATGTAATTAGACATGGTCTAATGTTGTGATGGCGATATCTACATAGCAAGAAAACAAGCTTGATCCACTAACAGTCAGCACCAGTTTCATGTAATACTGCTGTTGGGGCGTTCATGCTATATACTGTAGTTTTGATAATGATGACAATGTATTCATGTTCATGCATGCGGAACGGACTATGACCAAGGCCAGGAAGTACCAAGCAAGCATGACCCAAGCTGGTACATATTCCGGGGAGTCCCCTTCAGTTATTTTTTTTTTCTCCCGACCTCTAGCGTTAAGCAGACATGGAATGAGTCGCGGTTATGAAAATCAGAAATAACAGGGGGAAAAAAGTATGTGCATTTGGAATTATTATATATAGAATGTTAGATGTTTATAATGAAGATTTTTCTGAGTACTCTATTATGTCCTCTGTTTGAAATTTAATATTCAAAAATTATGAGTAGGAATGGTTCAATTTTTAAAGCAAATGGTTTCATCAATGTCGGATGGTGTTTAAAGACACAGAAGTTATTGAAACTAGATCTATTCAGAATGTGAAGTTCAGTGATTGTTCTGTCAGGACATTCTTCATCCTAATTGTACCTTTAACTGTGTGGGTCTTTTTTCTTCCAAGTATACTTCAAACATTAGTTAACATGAAATCAGTCATGCATGCCATAGTACTTGTCTGGATATGGACCCTCGTATCAAACATTCATTTATCAGGGTTATAGCTACCTTTCATTTTATCCTTTACTCATTCTTTATTATTTTTAATTCATACTTCCTGAAAGTGTGCATTTATATACAGTCGTCCTCAAAATTATTCATACCCCTTGGAAAATTGGATACTTTTTTTGCATTTTTTTTTAGTTACGAGAGCATCATAATGCTATTTTCATTCAGTATTCTGCTAATTTGATGAAAATTTTACTCTGAAGATGAAGTAAAACACTCTTCCTGGAGAGACCTTCCCTGTTGCACTGTCTGAGAGTGAGTTTTCCCTCATACTTTTGCTCCATTCTCATTAAGAATGTTTAGGAAGGCCATGGTAGAGGTCTAAATGTTAGTTGGTGCCATTTTAAGCAGATTGTTCAGTTACACAAACTGACACACTTGGATATATATATGGACACCTGCTATAAGGTCCTTCACAAGTGGGTACTCTGGAGAAGTTTAAATACTTTATTTTCCTGTGTGCCGTCTAAGTGGTAGCATTTTTTGTTCTGCAGCTGGTACCATTGAGGGAATTATGGTATAAATTTAGTGCCCAGTGATGTCAAGGCTTGTACTCACCACACCAAGGATAGTATCAAAAATATGAAAATTGGCACAATAAAAAGTCAATTTGGGATGTGTAAGGTGCTAACAGGATACATACAAAAAACCGAAAGTATTTTGTTTTGTTCGCGGGGTAGGCTGAAGTATACTGATGATTTCAATATAAGTTATAACAATCAACTCATTAAGAGACAGGATTCTGTGAAGTATTTAGGACTAAATATAGCTAGTGATCTTTCTTGCTCAAGTTTGGTTGACAGTATTGTCAAAAAAGCTAATGCTCGTCTAAAATTCTTGTATCGTTATCAAAATTGCATGAACTTAAAATCAAGACGCATTTTAAGTTTTTCCTTAATACAATGTTTATTTGATTATGCTAATGCGGCATGGTACTGCAGTCTAGGCAAGGTGGATCAAAACAAGTTAAAAATAATTCAAAATAAGATTGTAAGATTTATCAATCACTTACCACCAAGAACACACATTGGGAAGAGTGAACTTGAAACAGCTGGTCTTCTTCATGTAAACCTTAGATCACAACAACTTTTAATTCACCATGTACATAAGATTTTTACTCTAATGCAGATCACTATATTTCAAATAATTTTACTCGCTCTTCAAGTGTTCATGGGCATGACACTAGAAATAGTCAATTTAATTTCGTAGTGCCTAAGCGGAGAGGTAAAATTGGAAATTCCTTTTATTTTAACGGTATTCTTTTCTAGAATTCCCTCCCAAATCATGTTAAGTCAGTTAAGATTTTTTTACATTTTAAAAGGGTATTGAAGCATCATCTGAAAAATGTGTCTACTCCATAACTATGTTTCTCCTCTCCTTTTTGTAGCTCAGATGGTTTTTTCCTACACTAAAGGAAAAAAGAAACTTATAAAAGTTCAAGAGATCACCAAATTAAATTCTCTGCATGGAAATGTACCAAATTTGGATATAATGTTGATTCAATGCATGGCTTTAAATGACAGTCAATAACAAAAAGTTTTCTTCAATGCCACAAAAGAAATGTGCACTGAAACAAAGGACTCTCTAATCCCAAAGTCACAAAGATAAACTGCAGTCTTGTACACCATATGCATGTCAATGAATGAAACAAAAGAATTTCAAAAGGGATTTGCACCCCTCGAGCAAGAGGATATTGATGTTCTGCCATGGTTCGCCCGTTCACCAGACCTTTCCCCAATTGAACATCTCTGGGAAGAGCTTGGTCGACGTGTGTCAAGGCGTGACAATCAACCCATCAATAGGGAGACGCTCATTGCAGCACTGCAAGAGGAATGGAACAATGTTCCCCAGGCTACCATCGCGAATCTGATCGGAAGCATGCGAAGACGGTGTACAGCTTGCCAGCAAGCTAGAGGTGGACATACTGGCTATTAATCTGTTTGGATATGAACTTGCAAATCCCTTTTGAAATTCTTTTGTTTCATTCATTGACATGCATATGGTGTACAAGACTGCAGTTTATCTTTGTGACTTTGGGATTAGAGAGTCCTTTGTTTCAGTGCACATTTCTTTTGTGGCATTGAAGAAAACTTTTTGTTATTGACTGTCATTTAAAGCCATGCATTGAATCAACATTATATCCAAATTTGGTACATTTCCATGCAGAGAATTTAATTTGGTGATCTCTTGAACTTTTATAAGTTTCTTTTTTCCTTTAGTGTATATTATATGACTTATGTAACCAACGTTTATTATCGATAGTTTCATTATGATTTTCTGTATATAGTTTTTCCGTTGAGTAAGTCTTGTTTTCACATTTATATAATCTCCGCCTACTTTATAAAAATGTTTTTTATTTTGCTACTTTAGTACATTCTTATTACTTTTCGTACATGTACGATAGTCTTGTAGCCGTACTAATGTGTTTTCTTAGTGTATTTTTAAATCAGTTATTTAGGTATAAGGACCCCATTGGAAATAAGCCTTTTCGGCTTTCATGGGCTATCCTGTCATGGTACCTGGTTATGTTTGTATTGCAATATACCTGACGAATAAAATAAAATCAAATCAAATACTGTAATCAATGGTGACCTGGCATCAGGGTCATGAAGTGACTTAAACATCACTAACATGGCCTTCCTGAGCACTCTAATTGAGAATGGAACCAAATAATGAGGGCGAACCCCATCTAAGACAGTGCAACAGGGAAGGGCTCTAGGGAAGGTCTCTCCAGGAAGAGTGTTTTACTTCCTCGTAAGCGCAAAATTTTCATTAACGTAAATGAAAAACTGAATAAAAATATTAATATCATAGTCCCGTAACCACAAAATCAATAACTACACCACTTGCATACATTTAGTCTCTTTAAAACCAAAGAGTGCCTTGAAGACCTGGTGAATAAGGCATCTCTGAACAACATCCTCAAGGAAATTAAGCCATTGGATACCAGGTATTGGCCTGCAATCTCAGTAGAGACTTCCAGAAGCATTGTGACAGTGTACTGAAAGGTTACAAGGTTTAATCACATAGGATTTGATTCACGTTGATCGACAAAGGCAATAAATCACCAAGGGTATGAATAATTTTGAACATCACAAAATCTGGATAACTCACTTTTTCTATTGTTATGCAAATGAGTTGAAACCAGAAAAGGCATTCATTTGTAGATGATAACTAAGTATATTCAAGTGATGTGCAAGTAAATCCAGTTCCCCTTTCATTTTTGCGAAAAGTGCAAATTTTCCAAGGGGCATAAATAATTTTGAGGACAACTGTACATATTGTGCATAGTATTATCTTTTGTATCATTTTGGAGCTAAAAAAGTTATGATATATCATAGATGAATTTATAGAATGTGATTGGCTCTTTTTTTGGTCCACGAAATTGCATCTATTTCATCAGTTACTTTTCTTTACAAATATGAAAATGAATCCGTTTGAAAATTTGTAAACAAAACTAGTTCTTAAATATGTATAAATGGAAGCTAGTCGTAGTCAGTAGTACTACTTGACGTATATTTTTCATAAAAAATCAAACATTACAACATGAGCATCAAATGAAACAAAGGAATGAGCCTGACACTCGGGAAAACCCCTCAAAGACTACAAAGCCAATCAATCCTCAACAAACCAGACACAACACCAACAGCATGAGGTGACTTAAATCAGTGAGTACCAACTCCTCCCCCCCCCCCCCCCCCCCCCTACAAAACAAGCGAAAGCTTGTGTATGGGGGCTTGTAGGAGTATTCCTTACTTTCTGTGGGAATTTCAACAAGTTTGTCATCTGCAGAACCCTTCTACATGCATATTAACAAGGATGTAACTAAATCAGTAAATCCCAAACACTTTAAAGAAAGCATAAGCATGTACAGCAATTTTAGAAGGCTTTGCTTTTTCTGTTGGAGGTTTGATGGAGTTTCCTCTGATGAATAAGTGTTGATGCTCAGTATGGAAACCACTGCATGATCCATGTATTAAAAAGCACGCTTAAACCATGTACAACACATAATTTCAAAATGCTGGAAATATTCTCAACTTTTCTTGTATATACATGATACAAAGTAGGATAGATGTACCAAACTCAAAAGAGTCTCTGAGATTTATTCATATACATTTGTTAGCAAATCATTTATACAAGTTGGCAATGTGTCTTTAGCATTAATACATGTACATTTAACAACACAACAATATGACAATGTCAGTAGTATCATTGCTTTTTCTGACCTTACAGTGATAACTTTTCTTACACATTGTGTGTGCTGCAATACTTAAAGCTATCAACGATAATCTATATTGCTTTGTTCTCTGCAGGCTTTATAGCAAATCAGTAAAATCAGAATTGATTTTATTATTTGCTAGATAAATCTATGTACCTACCTATTTGCTAGTCTTCCGACTACGCAAGCCATTCGAGTAATTAAAGTCACGACAGTGCATATACCCCCCCCCCCCCCCCCCTAGGATCACGCCTTCCTCTGTGCACGTACGCATGACGCGCGCACACAATCCTCCTCTTTACGAGCAGCCTCAGACAAACTTTGACATGTTGCTAGGCAAGGAGTGGGGTAGGAGGGTGGGACATAGGTAGGTACATAGATTTATCTAGCAAATAATAAAATCAATTCTGATTTTACTGATTTACTACAATAAATCAATGTACCTACCTATTTGCTAGACCAGCACAGATTCAAATGGGGGGCATGTCCCAAGAGGAAGGTCAACAGGAACCCAAGGATGACGTTGCAGCTTGCAACGTCTTGTTAGAAAAAGACTCTTCAGACAGAACATCTTTTAAATAAAAAGATGTGAAGGACGTGGAGGAACGCCAGTAGGCTGCCCTCATAATGTCCACTAGGGGCACCCCTTGGAAAAGAGCCCAAGAGGCACTGATGCCCCTGGTATCGTGAGCACGGGGCTTCCCATCAGTCAATAGGGCCTCCGGCCCAGCTGCCTGGATCGCTTCGACTATCCATCTAGAAATGGATTCTCTGGAAGCGGCGGAAAAGGGCTCTCGAGTGATGACAAAAAGCTGATCACTCTTACGAAGAGTCTTAGTCCTATCTAAATACCATTTCAAGGCCCTCACCGGACACCAGACCTTATCCTCCTGCACTGAGGAATGGTCCGACAGCGGTCTAAGAAAAATCTCAACTGGTCCAGAGGAAGCAGTCTGATTTTTGGCAATAAAGGAGGGCTTGGGTTAAGTCGCACACCATGGTTTTCCCAACGGATGTGACCCGGTGTTATACACAGAGCATGAAGAGTACTCCTCCTCTGTGCCGAAGCAATAGCGACTAAAAATAGCGTCTTGACCGTTAAATGGTGAAAGGACGCTTTACCCAAAGGTTCAAAAGGTGGCTTCGCAAGCACGTCAAGGACCTTGGGTAGACTCCAAGAAGGAGTCAGGCTACGAGTTGATGGACGCTGCAAGAAGAAGGAGCGAGTCAACCTAGCCAAAAGAGGGGAGTTGGAGACTCCCGAACCATCAGCAAAACCAACGTGGACGGCGGCAATAGCCGAACGATAGCCACGTATGGTTGAAATCGATCTACCCTTATCGAAAAGGGAGATCAAAAAATCGGCAATAACACCGATAGGGGCTTCACGTGGCGAGACACCCTGATTCTCGCACCAAGAAAAGAAGGCCCCTAGACGAGAGTTGTAGAGATCTCTAGTGGAGTCTCTACGGCTTCTCATTACAAACTGGGAGGCCCTTTCGGAGAGCCCCGAGTTTCTGGCGTCTTCCCCAACAACGGCCAGGCAGTCAAGTGGAGGACCGCTGGGCGTTGATGAACAATCCCCGAGAGGGGTTGAATTATCAAATCCTCCCTGAGAGGAAGGGGAAACGGCTGGCCGGCCAGGAGACTCAGCAGGTCTGGAAACCAATGTCTCGCTGGCCAATGTGGAGCTATCAGCAAGAGCCAAGCCCTGTCCTCCTTGACCTTCCTCAAGACCTGAGGGATCAGAGGAATGGGGGGAAAAGCGTACCCCCGGATAGCTCCCCAATGGAGGGAAAAGGCATCCATCGCCCACGCCTCCTGATCCCGAACCCGCGAGCAATACCTCGGGAGTCGGTGATTGAGGGTGGAGGCGAACAGATCGATCTCCAGAGGACCCCACACCTCTTGGAGAAGAGCAAACACCTCCGGATGAAGAGTCCACTCTGACGGGAGGCATTTGCCCCGCGACAGAAAATCCGCGATCAGATTTTCCTGACCGGGAATGTAGGAGGCTACCGGAATAATGTTCATAGACCGGCACCACCTCCACAACTGGGCAGCTAAGGTGTTCAGAGAGGAAGACCGAGTGCCGCCTTGGCGATTGATATAGGCAGCTACTGTGACATTGTCCGTAAGAACGAGTACAGTGCGACCAACAAGACCGGGCCTGAAATGATGAAGAGACAGGCTGACCGCCATCATTTCCAAAACATTGATATGGGGCATAACTCTCAAGTGAGACCAGTCCCCTGAAATCATCTCGCCCCGGCAATGACCGCCCCAACCGAGAAGGGAGGCGTCTGTCGTCAGAGAAACTGACGGAAGAGGTGTACAGAGAGGCTTGCCTTGGGCAAGAAACGAACTGTTCGACCAGGGGGCGAGAAGGAGCTTGATATCTCTTGGGAGTGGAATCCACCCCAAAAGAGAATCTTTGCCCGGTCTGTAAAACTTGAGGAGGTGCCTCTGAAAGGGCCTCATCAACAGCCTGCAGTCTGGTAAGACGTCGACTAGACTGGCCAGATAGCCCAGGAATTGAAGCCATTGTCTGGCTCTGACCCTGCGGGCTACTCGCAATGACCGTGCGGTCATGGTGATAGTCCGAATTCTGTCCCGACTGGGGCGGGCAAGCTGATTCGGGATATCTATCTCCGCACCCAAGTACACCGGGGTACGTGTGGGAGATAATTCCGATTTTTCCCAGTTTATCAGAAAGCCTAAGTCTTGCGTTAGTCGCAGTAAAAGGCATAACTGATCCAACAGGAGGGACTCTGAGTTTGCAACTAGGAGCCAATCGTCTAGATAGACGAATAATCGGAGGCCGCGATTCCGCAGAAACGCGGCCAGGGCCGACACTATTCGAGTAAAGACTCGAGGGGCCGGCCTCAGCCCAAAGGGCAGGGCACGAAATCGAAACGTTTCGCCCTGGAACGCGAATCCCAGCAAATTTCTCGACAGAGAGTGAATGGGAATGTGAAAGTACGCGTCTTTGAGATCGAGGGAGATCGCAAGGTCGTCCCGCTTGATCAAGGGCAGAATAGATGCCAAGGTCTCCATGCGAAAATGCACTGGAGGTATAAACCTGTTGATTCTTTTCATGTTTAGAATCATACGTAAACTTCCCGAGCGCTTGGGAAACAAAAATTGGGGAGAGACAGAGATGAGGATGATCTCTCGCCCTTTCTACAGCGCCCTTTCCCAGCAGCGTGGTGATCTCTGAGGAGATGTGCTGCTGGAAAAGGGCTGACATTGGAGGCGGGCGGATTCTGATGGCGCCGTTTGGAATCGGCTTTATCAGATCTATGTAAAAGCCGTCGCGCACGACGGATAGTACGAAGGCGTCGCCGGAGATTGCCTCCCAAACTGGGAGGAATCTCTGGAGCCGCCCGCCTACACTGTCCACAAGCACTCGGGGTAAGGTATCAAAAGGCCGACTTGGGCCTGACCGTGCCCTTGGCGGCGGTCTTACGCCCCCCTCTTCCTCTCGCCGAGCCTCTACCACGGTTGCTCAGGGTAGGGGTCTCAACCCGAGGGATAGTCACAGTCACTCGACGATTTGAGCGGTTAGCGCCTGTCGAGACCGACTTAGACTTCGGAAAGGACCGAGCAGGCTGAGTGGGCAAGAATTGTCTGGCCATCTCTTTTGCCTGTTTGCGACCCTCTATCTCTTTGAGGAAGACCTCGTTAAACTGGCCCCCAAAGAGTTTGGGATGAGAGGAAGGGATACCCCGCAAGAGAGGCGGGATGTCTTTCTCTAGCACTCCCAGTGTGGAGAGCGCCAGCTTGCGGCGTTGATGCGTAATGTCAATCGCCGCTGATGAGAGCTGAGACCACTGAAGTCCAGCTAACAAAAGCAGGAGTTCATCCAACAAATTGGAATCCCCCTCGGTCACATTCAGTTCAACTGATCTGGCCCGAAGGCGTAACAGTGAACCCAGGTACGCCGAAAGCCTTAAGCCCGACCTGACTTTGGTTTCAAAGTTCACTAGGGGCTTCTCGGCGGATCTATAGGACTGAGACTTGAAATTGATATTCAAACGTTGTCCCATACCCATAATTTCCTGGGATAAACCCTTGGCTGAAAAGAAGCCCTGGGTATCATCCCGATAGAAAGAGAAGGCACTACCAAAGGGGCGTCGGGTAGCCCGACCCGCATCGGCGAGTGCCTCCCTATCCCCATACTCCTGTTTGAAGTCCTCTGTAAGAGGAATACCAGGAGACGGGCCATGCTGTCTGAATAACAGCGATGGCTGATCACTGTCCGACTGGACTTGGGGGAAAATTTCTGGCATATACTTCTCTAACAGGGCCTTGGCATCTGCCGCCATAGCCCGACAAGGCTGGGGGTCGTAGCCGGCCTGAGATTCTGAAACAGACGGGGTAGAAACCTGCGAGACAGAATCAATTTCGGGAGAAGTAGTCCGGTGGGGAAAATCCCATGGGGGTGGATATGCCCACGGACCAGTGACAGACTCCTCCCCCGGCGGGGCTCCGAGAGCCGCAGGCACGGGAGGAGTAGGTCGAGAAACCGCATTCGGACAAAATTGTCCCAGGTTCTCATGAATATCGGAGACCGGGAAAACACCGGGGTCCGACTCGGGAACATCCTCCATCACAGTGACAACTGACTGGGGAGAACCCGTCTCAGTAGCCGGCAGCGTCGGGGGATTAGTATCCCAACCATGCTGCTCAGCAAAGAGTCTCATTAATCTGAGCAGCTCAGATTGAGAGTCGGGGGGAAGAGAGGGCTGAGCCTTCTTACCCGACTTGGGTTTATCCTTGGATTTACCCTTCTTGGCTTTAGGCTTCTTAGCGGGGGTGTGAGCCACCGTAATAGAAGGCCGTTTAGAAGCACGGGAAGTGTTAGGCTGCAGTATAAAAGCCTCACTACCGAAATTGTCCGGGCCGGGCTCCCCAGTGGGGAGAAGTAATTCGGCCGCAACTCTAGGGACTGTGCTTCCCCGACCAGAGCCCCGATTCGCATTGACTGCCGGGGCTTATACAGCCTGTCTTGCTCGACGCTCCCGGTACAAAAATACCAGAGCGAGCAGACAGACTGACGCCCTTACCTCCCCTAACCATCGTGTTTGACTCGCTGGTAGGCGAGCGAAACACAGAGGTCTCCAACACACTCACTGGGCTGACGCCCTTATAAGTGAGAGTAGTGGACGGGAGGGAAGAAGAATTGGAAGAGCCTGGAGGTAACCAAGACCTCGATTGCTCTTCCTCCGAAGAACTCATTATCACCTGTAAGGAGATATAAAAGAGTCAACAATAAACAATTATAAAGAAAAGGGCGTACAAAGCGAGAGTGAAACGGAATGGAATTTTCCCGCGCAATGTGTGGAAAATTCCATTCACGCACCACGAACAAAAGAACACTCTCGTAAGGGTATATGCACACAACAGCCACACACACGAGACACCAACGAAACGTTACAGGGCTGAGCGCCCGGCAAAACGCCAAAGCGAATGCCCTGGGCTACTATACGAAAGAGGTGAAAAGTGAGGTATGAATATAAGCTCAAATATCACCAAAATAAATACGTGACAGACATAAACCGACACTAAACAGATAATAAACAAGTCTAGGACGGAAATATTGGCAAAAGTCACCCAAAACCGCGCTAAAAGAGTAGCAAACTCTGAATTTTTGCGCAAGATAGTGACTTAGCTGCAACTCTTTAGGCTGCGAGAAGGAAAGAGGAGGATTGTGTGCGCGCGTCATGCGTACGTGCACAGAGGAAGGCGTGATCCTAGGGGGGGGGGGGGTATATGCACTGTCGTGACTTTAATTACTCGAATGGCTTGCGTAGTCGGAAGACTAGCAAATAGGTAGGTACATTGATTTATTGTAGCAAATATTAATGAGGAGGAAGAGGTGCTCATTATTTACCAATCAAATCATAATATTTTTCTCTTTATAGAAATATGACTATTGAGCAGAACAAAAAATAATAATCAATTAGCAAAAAAGTCTGTCTATTTTGTAATATTTTGTTTCGGAAGATAATTAATTTTTTTATAAACCAGTACAATTCCAGACTCATATTAATGGGTTTCATTTAAGTGTGTCAGTTAAACATTCTTTTTAATTTCTTATGTACATGTATCACTTTATATACGGTATATATAGCCTCCACTTTTGAGTAAATATAATTATCCATGTTTTAATTTAATTACTTACAAAAATAAGTATATCTCATTCCTTATCACTTTTTCTTAACCTCTCTTTCACAATATCAAGGATTATCGTTAAAATAATTATACATGGGAAGTTCTATAAAACTGTATAAAAATATATCAAGCTTTAAAATAAAATTACATATAAATAAATACATAAAACAAACTCAAAAATATTACGTCTATTAGATTGCACAAATGTGAACTGGGTGCCCTTGTTAGTAGGGGACTTCAGAAGTAACTTACAAGGAAAATATGAGTTTCTTCATGAAACATTCTCTCTTTCAATACTTCCAATTCTATAGTTTTCAATATTACAAACATATACTTGGCAGGCCAACAATGGACTGTCATAACTTAAGATTTTCATAGCACAATTAATGAAAATAATGGTTATAACTGTAGACTCCTTGTAAAGATCCATTGTTACATATGGCATATCAATACATACATGTACAAACTACATTACATTATATCAAAGTGCTATATCTGAACACTGCACATATAAACATATACCATAAAAAATGATACAAATGTCTTTTACAAGGTTAAGACTTTCTCATACAAATTTGATCAAAATAGACACAAACAATGCCGCCCCATTTTAGAGTGCAAACATTCCTGTATAATGGAACTGAGAAAAATATACAGCATGGCTCTTATTCCTAATGACATTTACTTGTTTTATTGTCAAAACATTGATCACGTCTTTCATGGAATATTTACGAGATATCAAAGATATTGTCAAACTCTACCAGACAATATATGAAAAGCTTTGAAATTAAAATCTAACAAAAATAATTAATGTACACTCAACACTCCTCAACCTCTTCTAATTTCATGATGGCAAATCTTGCACCATCTCTCCGAGCATGTCAGTAAAACCTGAAGCATCAAGTCAAAGGAAATGTAAGTGAAAGCATGTGACCTAGATCTCTTTAAGTAAATTGGTTAATCCTAAATCATCATATGATCATTAGAGTCACTGGACTGTAAATCACAAGGTAAGGGGTTCAAATCCCAGCCCGGCACTAACATCCTTTGGCAAGACATTAATCTATGTTTGCCAGTCTCTACCCAGGTGTACCCGATATATTGAGCGCTTGAGTTACTTTGGCGGCTATAACCAGGACATGAGCATCACACCGTGACGGATATGAGCAGAGTGCACATGGCCATTATTACACAACTCCATAAAAGTATACTATTCAGTATATATGTTAAATAGTTTGCATACATTAATATTCCATAGAGAAAAAAGAACTATATGAACATATTAGCATGTCAAATGTGATACTTTTTAAGTACAAGCAAACAAAAAATCAATGTATGCTACAAAAGTCATTTATAGCAAAATTGAGAGTCTATGTGCATAGTGTAAAGCTGCAAAATATCATACTTCCCTTCAAGGAAAACTTTGCCTTCAAATTCATTTCTTGAATATCAATCATTGGATTAAATCCATCTTCCTTATGAATTTATTTGTTATATATGCAACTAAATGCTCTTTTCAATACCAAATACTGTTATACATATTACTAGCAAATGGCAGTGTATCAGCCTCCATGTAAGTTGTCATAGTAACCTGTATCCTTTCCTCCTGATTACATCACAGAGCACTTCTCGTCTGATTTCTTCCTTTTATCACCATACTTGGCTTCCCAGATCTCTACCTCCTCTAGATATGAGAGCGGTGGCCATCTCTTCTCAGTGATATGAGTGAGGTTATCTCCTTCTAACTGACTGAACTCTGTACGCTTCTCAAACGCTAGGTAGTTAGATGAGATGAAATGCAGACACCACGCAGACAACTGATCAGCATTGTGGAACTGTGTGGAAACATGGACAGTAAAATAGTTACAAAAAGGATAAGATGGTGACTGCAGTACCAAGAATGCCCATCTACTAAAACTCTTCCATTCACCATCATTTCCAGAGATAGTTTAGGAAGCATAGCGAAACGCAGAGGCGCATAAAGACGCGGGAAAGACCTGGGGAGCGTTTCATCAAGTGTTTTGTCAGTGATTTTTACCGACAACTGTTATAAACTACTGAAATCCTTGCATCTGATTGGCTGAGAGCAAATTTGTCAGTGAAAATCACTGACAAAATGCTTGATGAAACACTCCCCAGAAGAGAAAAATTGCCAGCTTTGTCTGTGCTTCTAAAATTAGAATAGATAAATAAATTTTCATGAATAGTAGATATAAGATTCGCTGATTCAAATAAGCTATTCACCTGTGCTGTACGCAGGAGACCGATGACATCAATATCTGCTTTCTCAATCTGATCTCTGACACTGACGTCGACCTCCTTAGTGATGTAGAGTTCACACAGATTCTTGAGCCTATCCTGAGCAAACCTTTCAGCCGTTACTAGGATACCGACTGCATCACCTTCCTCAATAGGGGCGTGGTCAGTATAGATGTATTCCAAGATAGCCAGGAAACACTCCATGCTGGTCTCTAAAATTGGAATCTAGGATGTTGAGAAAAGAGAGTCCAAGTCAATTTTTTCCTTATTCTTATTTTCAAACAAAAAATTGCAATGAGTTAGAGAGAGCATGTGACTATTTAAGAACACTTTGCATATGTCAGGCAAGAATGATATTCCAAATTTTTGACAGTAAAAATTATTTGAAAAGTGTGATTTTGTAATGTAAACCAACATGCTTCTCATAACTCTTTCTCAGAATAAAGCACAGTACGATGGTTATCAAGTGATGCAAGAATAAGCTCTATTCTTGAACTTGTACGAGTGACACAACACACTTCACTATAACTTATATGATTTTCCACTCAAAATTCTGGGGAATTTCCGCAGTTTCTGTGACTCAAAGTTGACACTTATTAGTTGTATTGTGATTATTTTTTATCAAGAGCTCAGTTATGCATTGGGAATTCCTTCATAAAAACCGATCACCAATTCTTGAGCTCTGATGGAGATACCTACCTTGCTTGTTGTTGAACTTTCTGCAAAGACCCCACTGAACATTCCTGCCATGACAGTGCAGCGAGCCTTCAGGATGGCCTTGTGAGCATACAGGATCTGACCTGTCATCATAACAAAGATATGTGTTCATACACTTCTACAAGTAATTGTATGAACTTTCTAAACAATAAAAAGAAACACTAATATCCCAAATCCTCTCATTGCTGTTGGTGCAATAAACTTTTGAGCATGTTTAACTGTCCTGGAGGGAGTTAAGTTGGACTTAAAGTCGCACTTAGATTCCTACTTACGTGCTGTATATTACGCATCATGCTCAGGGGATGTGCGCTATTGGGAAGTCTATTAATGAGATTACGCGTTAAATACTGGATGCGCATTGGCGCTTACGCATGACTCTAAGTTCAACTTAACTCTTTGTGAAACACCCCCCAGACTTATAAAAATCTACTTTGAAGTAGTCTCAAGGCTAATCAGAAAGTAGAGAAATTTGAAGAAAAAAATTGCCCATACCAAAGTATAGGATTAGGAGACGCAAATCAAACTGTTAAAACCAAATCATTGGCATACAATTGAATACTTATACTATACAGCATGGGTGTGGATTGATGCAAAATTACAATTTTTTTTACACAATGGACACAAAACTAATATTCTTGCTACATATATCAGTGATCTATATGACGTACATAGCATGGTTACATCTAAACTTCCTTATTCACTTACCCCCAACCCCAAGTAGCTGTATAAATGAGGTAGTTTTTATAAGTGATAGTTCTCAAAAAGAGGGGGGTGGGGGAGTAATGTAGGGGGTAAGCATAGTTGAGTCGTCTGAGGGAGGTGTCAGGAATAAAAAAAGTTGTCCTGGGTGGATAGTTGCTTGGGGATAGATATGAGGGAACTGTTCTGGAGTGTAGTTTTCACAGGGGTAGTTATCTAAGGAGTTATTCAAGGGATCAACAATAGCCTAAATGTCTTTTTCGAGAAGTAGACAATACTTGTCTTTCTCGTAGCAGTTAAATGTTTCAGATGTGGAATATAAAGCAAATAATCACCTTTTGGTTTCAGGCAATGAGACGTATTATCACTTCCTCGGTGATCTGAATGTATACGCTATCTGATCCAGATTGCCTCGAAAGTGATAGTTTGTCCCATCACCTTCACCAAGGGTAATTATTTGCTTAATATCTGTTGATGCATGTCCCTCTCACAGCTAAATAGTTTCATTTATTCCTGATCCCTCAAATTACAGAAGGAGGGATTGTTCTGGGGGGGGGACTTGTATGGGGGTGAGAGTCTAGGAGGTAGTCATCCTGATACAATAGAATAGAATACCTACCCTCTACTTCAAACTGTACATCTGAAAATACTGGCTTGTTGAAGAACATCTCCTTTGACCTTTGACCTGTAAGGTCATTGAGGTATGTACCAATGCTGGGGTTAAGAAACTCCTCACTATTCTGGATGTTTGTAACGATCTCCCTGAGTCTGGGAAAATAGAAGATATCTGCTGCTTTCAACAGAGCATCTAGTTCGGATTCTGGAGTGTCTTCATCGACATTAGGAATTCCTGTAAAACACAAAGGTAACATTTCATCTTAGTTGACATGACTAATTAAACACAAGGAATGATTACCTTTTTCCATTGTGTTTCCACATGTAGATTATATGCCTTTACACTACAAACACACACAGATATGAAACTAAATTGACAAATTCATAAATAAAGGCAATTATAGCTAATGCAGGCCTAATATATAATATTACCATATTCAAATTTATGCAAATTAACAAAAGGCAAATTTTTATAGACAAAAACGAATAAGTAGGGGAGATGATAGAAGAAGGTGAATAAGACTACAAACCTGCATAGAGGAATCTCAGTATGTGTGTAAATGTTTGCGAAGAGATGTCAGCAGAGAGACAAACATCAACCTGGTATCCATCCCCTTCTTCTGCTTGTTTGATGCTTGATAGGCCTGCTATGCTGCCACTATTGATCTCATCCCAAGTAAAGGCAGGAACACGCACCTGTCTATTCTCTTGCTGATCCTGTAAACAGATGAAATGAGGGGACCGTTTGATTGGAGAGAGTAATTTCACCCACGTTTTGAGATCGCATGCTCCATTTATAGAATAGTTCATGACTGATGGAATTATATTAACAAATCGGTCAGATATTAGGATGTTTGTCTCTAATTCTTTGTTTCTATGACGTGATCTAGCAACAGCATGTCTGTAGTGTCAATGTCTAGTTATCCACATATTGCAAGTCAGATTTTGTATGTTGGTAATACCTCATGCATAGTTTAGATGCCTTTAAAGAGATTAAATTCATGATCATGACGAAGATGCATGCTATCCAATATCCAAATCCTGATCTAGCTTGGTACAACTTGTACAGACTTGAGGAAACAACTTGCTTTACCAAGGAATGGCAATTTATTGTAAACCATACACACTCACAGGCACTTGCACATGACGGAATATTACTTGCAGCTAATAAAACTTGGTAGGATCTACAGCATGGCAAAAGTCTGCAATGTGTGCAATGGCTTAGAGCACTTGATCAGAAATCTCAGCAGTAATCTGATATCTGGTAAAATATCTAATCATCAGTGTATACATACCTTAGGTAGCTTCTGCTCAAAGACTCTACAGAAGAAATCAGATGCACTACACAGCACTAATCTATGAGCTTGCTGACTCTTGCCATCATCTAAATGGAAGACTACATCTATTTCAGATGGCTCATCAAGGATACTAGCCATGTTAGATCCTAAAATTGATGTCTTGATTTCAATCCATGGTGCAAGACCTGGAAAAGTGATAAAGAAATTTGAGATATAAAATACTTATTGTGATATAGCAATCCAGTATGACATTGATATTGTTTAAATTATGTGGCAATATCTGAGGCATGTATGATAGACGAAAAGTTTATACGATTACAGTGAAATTTCAGGAAGAAATTCCTTCCGAAAACCTGTGAGCAATGCATAAATCTATGTAAACTGTCTCATCCAATTTTGTGTATATTTTTGTGCTATCTGCAAAGTCTTCACACAGATGATTCAGATCATTCAATTAGCTATAGTCCCATCAAGTCATTGATAATGGTCAATTTGCATGCCTATTACAAGACTCTGACCAAACTGACAACTACTTGAACAAACAATGATATCCTTGGAATAGAGGAACAGGAAGAGAAAGGTATATTCTCACCAGCTGGAGGCATGGCAGGAGGTACAGGGATGACCTTCTTGTTCTTCCCTCCAAATGAAAAGAAACCTTTCTTCTTGTGAATTGCTGTGTAGCTAACAGCAAGATCAATCTGCATGAGGAACGTACAAACATTCTGAGTTCATGATAATACACATGGGCCTCATCTTCTAAAGAGGTGCGATCGATACACAGTTGCAATTAATTTTAAGATGTGACTGATTCAAATCAATTGTGACCCGGCACCATAAAAACCACTAAAAAGTTGCAAAATATAATTTTTCTGATTTTATCATATTTGGATAGAACAAAGTCTCAGCTTTAAAATGATATATGACTCATTATAATTGAAACTTTCTATCCCTTTTAATTCAACGAATGAAAGGAGTTTATAAGAGATGTTTGCTGTTATTAAATAGGGAGGAAATAAGCTCTAAAGTTGGGGCCTATTCAAGCGTGCGGAGTAAGAAAACGAGAGAGAAAGTCGATAGAGAGTGAATCAAAAAGCCATAGCATCCACTATGAATGAATTGTCGGATTAGGTTGATATTTGGTAGGAGTGTTAAACATAGTTTATTCATTATATTGCCAAGACTTCATTTTGTGAACTTGAGTCATTCGAAAGTTATTATGATGCGAATGAGAATGTTCTAATGGGAGATTACGTGCACCTTGGTGGCACAAGACAATGCTTTTTCACTCCATTGGGGTGTCTTTCTTTGTTCCCTGTTACATAATACTGGTTTGTTACCTGTGTAGTCTTTCTGTTATCATACACTAAACTTGTAATTTTAACCTATAATTAACTTAAATAGAACCTACTCTTTTTTCTTGTTCACATTGATTAACCTAAAATTTGTTTTACATAGAACTTAGATACTCTTTCCTTGCTCACATGAATAAACTTGATCTTTCGTTAGCAACGAAATCCTTTTTCAGACTCTGTTTCGTCATCAAAATAGAACTTAAAACAGCTCTGTAATTTGCTTTCGCGGCTATTGATGAACTGTAATATCAGTATGATGAGATTGCTGAGAATTTATTCTTTCTATCAGTATGAAAATCATTGTAAAAGTAACTGAAAAGATGTTTAGTACTACAGAATCAGAAAACAGCGTTGAAGAGAGACGTACTGAAGCTTTTCATCTTGCACTCATCAGAGTATATCGCAAAAATGAACAGAAAACCGAAATCATTAAAGAAAATACACAGTGCGCTGTAAAACAAAACATTTTATGTGCTTAAAACTTAATAGTTTTTGTAAATACCAGTAGTAAATATTAGTGAAAGTTTGCAGTGAAATAATTGAATCACAAAACCCATAGCTAAGCATATCTAGTTAAGACCAGAGCACCTCCCCCCCCCCCCCCCCCCCCCCCCCCAACACCCTCCATGAATAGTTCCACCTATCAGGATTACCTTACAGTTAAATACAGGTATTGGTTTCTCCAAATAATTGTTTTTGTGAGTACTAGCATTACATATAGTTTTCATCAAACTTACCGCTCTATCAAAGCATTCTTTCAATCCACTTTGATTAAGTGCACTGGTCTCAGCAAAGCCACAGTTCAACTTTGCCGCCAGTTTAGCTCCCTCATCGTAGCTTACAAACTGACTTCCAGGATTAGTAGATCCACGGAGATCTGATCAATCATTTGAAAATGAGAAAGCATTAGGTATGAGATACTGATATGGTGGGATAATTTACTTGGAACCTGGCATTAATTTTTCAAATTTACTGTCTTAAAATTTCATTGTTTTGTGTTAAACATACATGATACTGTCATTAGGCGTAAAGGCTTTGTAAATACAATTTTAAACAAGATGAATGCGACTGCGTCTCCTATATGCCTCCGCCTAAATTCAGTTGATGGCTCAAACTGTTCTTGAAATATTGTGATAACCAGAATAAAAAGCCTCTAATTACATGTTAATTGCCCTCTTTGACATTTGACCTTACACCTTATAACCAAAACGTCAGATCACTTTATCTCCTCCTAGTCATGAATACAAAATAGTTGAGATATGGGAGAGATATGGTGATAACAAAGGTAAAAAAACATTAATTTCACATACACCTGAGCATATCTAGTTAAGACCTGTATAATGATCTCTATGACCTGTCACCTTTGACCTACGTGAAAAAAATCTAATCAGTTCGTCTCACTATGGTGATGCATACTAGTTCCAAGTTTGAAGTTGATGGATCAAATGGTTCTTGAGATATCACGTTAACAAGGCTAAAACCTGCAATTTCAGAATTGACCCCTATGACCTTTGATCTTTGACCTACGTATCCCAAAATCTGAATGAATCGTCTTTCCATGGTGATACATACTAGTAGCACGTTTAAAGTTCATACTTCAAATGGTTCTTGAGATATGGTGTTAACAAGGCTAACACGTGCAATTTCAGAAATTGACCTGTGACCTTTGACCTTTAACCTACATACCCCAAAATCTAATCAGATTGTCTTCCTATGGTGATACATACTAGCACCATGTTTGAAGTTAATATCTCATGTGGTTCTTGAGTTATCGCCAGAACGAGAAAGCGGGACGGACGGACGGACGGACGGACGGACAGACAACCCAAAAACATAATGCCTCCGGCACCACCTTCGGTGCACGGAGGCAAAAAAGCGACATGCTGGAAACGAATACATGCAGACTCATCAAAGATTAGGGATTATTTACATTTACATAATAAAAGATTTTACTGACCTACGATGATAAATAATAATAATGAGACACATTTCTAATGCGTATAATACTATGTTTCTAGGCACTATGCAGCTATCAGTATCAGGCAAAGCGTTGTCTTTTGCCCAATAGAGAGCTGGGACAACAGCACCAATATTATAATTCCACAAAGTACATTACGACATCATGACAGATGAAAAAAAGACATCGATATATTGTGTGATAGCATAATCAGATTAAAATTAATTTGACTATATTCCAAGCCTTACCTATCTTTGTTCCCACAAGAACAATGGGTGTATTGGGGCAAAAATGAGTCAGTTCTGGATGCCATTTTTCCTCAACGTTTTCAAAGGAAGCCCTTCTGTCCACTGAATAACAAATAAGGAAGACATCAGTCCCAGGGTACGACAGAGGTCGCAGACGATCATAGTCTTCCTGAATGGAGTGAAATGGGAAAAAGTAAATAAAAATATTTTGCTGACACATCTTCATTGCAAAGCACTTGAACAATAACAAAGAATACCCTAAAATATATGAGCAAATCCTACAGATCATGCAATCAACTGTTCATGAAAATTGACATAACTCATCAGTCCTTAAATTACTCTCTACCCAAATAAAATTTCAAGACTGGAATTTCTATTTCTGTACAGCTTTGCTACTACCCTCCCCAAACTAGTAATTTTTAGTGGGATATGATTATTTATTTATATCCAAAAAATATAAAGAGATGACTTTTACATCAACTTTTTTTAAAGAATAGGCCTAAGCTAAAATGATTATAAATTTTAGACATATTTTGTAACACTAAAATTTGTAAACCCTATTTCAACATACTCTACAACATCATTACTTCTGCAAAACATACTTCAAAGATTAGAAAATAAGAATTGAGTAGAAAGCTACAAACCTGACCAGCTGTGTCCCATAGCCCTAAATTATAGGGCACACCATTGACCATCACATTGCATGAATAGTTATCAAAGACAGTGGGAATGTAGTCATTTGGAAAGCTGTTGGTTGTATATGAGATGAACAGACAGCTTTTACCCACAGCACCATCACCAACCACTAAAAGCTTGATACTCTGCATGCTGGATCACTGCAAGATAAAACAAATCTCGGTCTCAGCTCACTGTTCTTTTGCTATGGGATATTTATAAAGAAAGCATGGATCTACACAGTTCTTCACTGGATATTAGACATGTCTACAATCAAAACATTAAAAGCTTTTTTCTTCTTCTTCTTCTTCTTTAGTCTTTCTTCTATCTTTTTCTTCTTCTCCTTCTTCTTCTCCTTCTCCTCCTCCTCCTCCTTCTTCTCCTCCTCCTCCTCCTTCTTCTTCATATTCTCCATCAACTTAGTGATCTTTTTACAAAAAGTGAGCAACAAGAGTCGTGCAGAACTTTGGGTACTTGGGTTTCTGATCAGTCAGGATCAGATTTGACAAATAATGTAACAGAATTTAAGAAATTGAAAGTGGCCATGTAACTTTTTACTTGGTCTTCTTCAATAATTTCACATTTTACTTTCGGTAAGAATAACGAGCAAACTTAGCCATCATCAGATGATTTCTTCTCCTGCTTAAAGACTATCTTGTTGTTAGTCAAAATCTTGCTATTCACATGCATATAAATCATGAACTGAAAGCTAATCCAAAGTTCTGGTACCAATATACAGTAATAGAATTATTACTATTAGTAACCTCAAAATAAAATTGAATGGTAGCTTTCATATCCAGTTCCATTAAAATTTTCACCAATCTAATCACAATATTTATATATTCTTTTCTTGGTCTCGCACCTTTGGGTTCTTCTTCGAAGCAATACACCTGTTTACTAAGTGAGTAAGTGATTCAAATTTTATGCATACTTTTGAAACAAAGGTTGTTCTTGACAACCTGAAAGCTTGCCAGAGGCTTGCCAGACATAGCAACAAATAATGTATGCAAACTGGATTCCAAGTATTGTAGTTCATTCATTAATAACATTAACAGGTTAATGGAATACCTCGTTACTAGGTCCCCAGGAAAGAAGCATCCATAAATTTGAACACTTAGTAAACAGGTCTATTCGTAACAAGGTTGAACCTTCCTTCCTTAAATTAAATGATAGAGTAACAAGTAACAACATAAATAGCAATTGTCAACTTTCAATGAACTTACAGTTACAGTTACATACAACACGCGTGTACTGATTCTGAGGCAGCTAAGAGTAAGATTGCACCGAGCAGTAACTTCCAACCTGAGTTTTGCCTCCTTCGGCTTTGCACTACCCACTAAGTTAGAGTTAGACTTAGTGTTTTTCTTAGCTCTTTCGGAGTTTCGACTCTCTGCGTGTCCACCTATAAGTACCACAATCCACACTATACTGTACAGGCTCACTACAGTACAGGGACTCGGGTCGGGAGCAGGTTATAAATCACGAATGACAATAATGAACGAAATCCGAAGCCAGCGCCCATCAACAATACTAGTAGGCATTAGTATGCAATTTCCGCATCTGCTCCTCTTTATATTACGACAGGAATCCCTAGCAAGGCTAGTCCCAATTTGGGATCATGTTGTCATTGTCTATTTTGGGAACAATAACACCGAAGCGTGCAGGTCCACGCCCATATTTTGCTGTTAATATGAGCACAACTTTGTTCCAGACAAAGCTTAATTTATTTTTATAATCGATACTAACAAACATTAATAATATTCTCATTTGATACTAAGTTTAAAAGTATGTAAACTAAAATATAACATTGAAGTTATTTGCTTTGTCCAGCAAAACCCTATTATTATATGATGGTATATTATGCTTTATTATTAAAAGTTGTTTTTCTTTAGCTAAGGCTATGGTAGGCCATTGCGCAACATCAAAAAGCCGCAAAAGGTTCTTTGACATCTCGTCCGTTGATATGTCATGTCAGCCTATAGTGCAGTGGCGAATGGAGACTTTTTAGGGCAGTGATCGGACAAACTGATTCATCCATAATTCCTCGTAGTGTAGTCTGGGAGCCTGTCCCAAAATAGTCACCCCATTTTACATATGAGATTTGACCCCTTAAAGTTACTTATACCATCCATGTCATTAAGCTTGTCAGCTCGAACGAAGCCGCCGGGTTTGGGCCCACAGGCGGGTCGATTTCAAACCATGCTCCACAATTTGTAAGAAAGGAAGGTAGGCTATATGACTATACATTACCAAAACACAACATGTTGACAAAGTTTCCGTCGGGATGGGTTGTCAGACGGCCCCTAAAAATTGGAGCAATTTTTTCTCCTTGACGCCCACCGACCAAATTTTGTCAGAAGTAAAGGTATGGGTTTACAATACAAAAAATATATAAACTGACAAATGTTTTGGGTTTTTTTTTTGCATTACAAAAATAACTCAAAAGTGTGTCATTCAATTCAGGTCAATTTATATAGTAAAATGTTGACTATTGTAACTTTCTCGGGGTGCAATTTGGTGTCCTGTTTGACAAGACATAACAGAGGAGTATCTGGGGATTCTGGGCTATGTGGCTGCAGTGCCGTCAACAGCTTTTTTCAAGGGGGGGTGCCTTTTGGAAAAAAGACTAAACTTACCAACTAAGAGGGGGCACACAAATGAAGGTTTGTCAAAAGGTAGACCCGTATTTTGGGGGTTTCGCCAGCTTCTCTAAAAGTCGCTCAATGGGGGGGGGGGGGGGTTATGGGGGTCTAGTTTCCATCCATAATTCCCTAACAAGCCCCCCAAAAAATAATAAATTGGGGGGTCTGGAGGGGGGTGCGTTCGCACCCTCCGCCTTTGTCAAACAGGCGCAGATGGACAATAGGTGTGTTTACATAATACTCCTGACAATATTATTTTGACTACTTTTGAGAAAGCAATACAATTTTCACAATTTGGTAACTTAGGCCTATTATTGAAATGATCACTTGACACCAAATTGCACCCGAAGAAATAATACAATTATACTCAAATTTGTATGTATGTAAATTTGGAGGAAATTGACTCACTTTGAATTAAGTTTTATTTTGTAAGGCCTAAAATGTTTATTCTCTACATCCAGATCATTTGGGGCAGAAAAACTTGGTTATGGGGCACTTTGGTGTTTTTTCAGGGGCGTGTTACACCCCCTTCCCGATGGAAATTTTTGTCAGTTTGTATAGTCATATCAGACCTTCATTCTGACAAAGTTTGACGCATTATGTTAGATCGAAATCGACCCGACTTAATTTGGGGCCATTTTTTTTTTTGGGGGGGGGGGGCTCTGGGGGCCAAACCCGGCGGCTTCGTCCGAGCCGACAAGCTTTTTGTGAATGACATGGATGGTCTCATGTAAAATGGGGTGACTATTTCAGGACAGGCTCCCAGACTATATGCATGCACTTTACTCGTCGTTCGACAAACACACTCCACTTTCGATTACAGGTACGTGTACGAAGTTCCTACTTGGTCGAATCTCATGAAGGACGATATGCTGTACATGTTGTTTTGGCCTACTAGTACCTGAAAAAAGCTTAGTGAGCTGCCGTTACGTTAGCTTTACGAATTACCGGTACTAGCAAGTTAGAAGACCTAGTAGTAGCTCTCTTGCTCGTTCTGATTAGAAATTGGTAAGTTTATTTATTTATTTCTCTTTTGATAAATTAAACCCTTTTTAATTGGGTGCAAAAAATTCAAGATAAAAAGTTTCTACCACGGCACGGAGCAGGCATGGCAGGAGGTGATTTGGCCTGCTGCAACGCAAAGCTGACGCCGGCGAGGCCCGACCGATGCGCTAAGCCAAATATTAGGCAGGGTACGGTCATGAAGCCCATCGATGGCTCGAGTGAGTCAGCAGCAACAATGCCAATGGGGGGGGGGGGGGGGTCCTATTTAAAGCCGCCAACAGCAGCCAAGACGGCGGATAAACTAAGCCATGACAATTGATTTACCAAAACTGCAAAGGGAAGATTCTGATCTAAAGCCATGATGAATGATGATTGACAACCACTCGGCTACATGATCATGACTATACTCTGTACTAGGTTGAGGCTATGTTGGCGTGATTTGGGCACCCTCATTATTATTCATGAGCTCGGATTCCGCGCGCGCGCTCTCTTCCATAGAGATTGTACATGATGCATCGAGGTGCGTGAGAATACCTACCAGGACTTCGAATATTGGTTAGACAGTTAGTTTGGCGCGATTCCAGGATTATTGGCGTAATTTTGGCATTTCTTTGTTTTTACAATTGAAATCACCTAAAAGAATGGAAATAAAGGTGTCATATTGTGAGATTCAATGTCAATAAATGTAAACGAATAGAACTTTTCCGACTTTTCATTTTCTTCTTGTTTCATATTTGACAAAGTACAGTAAGACTGGCGCGATTCCAGCATTATTGGCGTAATTTTGGCATTTCTTTGTTTTTACAATTGAAATCACCTAAAAGAATGGAAATAAAGGTGTCATATTGTGAGATTTAATGTACAAAATGATATCCAACCCTTAAAATATCAATAAATGTAAACAGATAGAACTTTTCCGACTTTTCATTTTCTTCTTGTTTCATATTTGACAAAGTACAGTAAGACTGGCGCGATTCCAGCATTATTGGCGTAATTTTGGCATTTCTTTGTTTTTACAATTGAAATCACCTAAAAGAATGGAAATAAAGGTGTCATATTGTGAGATTTAATGTACAAAATGATATCCAACCCATAAGATATCGATAAATGTTTAAAAAAAAAAAAATTCCGACTTTTCATTTTCTTCTTGTTTCATATTTGACAAAGTACAGTGAGACTGGCGGGATTCCAGCATTATTGGCGTAATTTTGGCATTTCTTTGTTTTTACAATTGGAATCACCTAAAAGAATGGAAATAAAGGTGTCATATTGTGAGATTTAATGTACAAAATGATATCCAACCCATAAGATATCAATAAATGTAAACGAATAGAACTTTTCTGACTTTTCATTTTGTTATTGTTTCATATTTGACAAAGTACAGTAAGACTGGCGCGATTCCAGCATTATTGGCGTAATTTTGGCATTTCTTTGTTTTTACAATTGAAATCACCTAAAAGAATGGAAATAAAGGTGTCATATTGTGAGATTCAATGTACAAAATGATATCCAACCCATAAGATATCGATAAATGTTTTGAAAAAAATAAAATCCGACTTTTCATTTTCTTCTTGTTTCATATTTGACAAAGTACAGTAAGACTGGCGGGATTCCACCATTATTGGCGTAATTTTGGCATTTCTTTGTTTTTACAATTGAAATCACCTAAAAGAATGGAAATAAAGGTGTCATATTGTGAGATTCAATGTACAAAATGATATCCAACCCATAAGATATCAATAAATGTAAACGAATAGAACTTTTCCGACTTTTCATTTTGTTATTGTTTGAAATTTGGCAAAGTACAGTAAGACTGGCGCGTTTCCAGCATTATTGGCGTAATTTTGGCATTTCTTTGTTTTTACAATTGAAATCACCTAAAAGAATGGAAATAAAGGTGTCATATTGTGAGATTCAATGTACAAAATGATATCCAACCCATAAGATATCAATAAATGTAAACGAATAGAACTTTTCCGACTTTTCATTTTGTTATTGTTTGAAATTTGGCAAAGTACAGTAAGACTGGCGCGATTCCAGCATTATTGGCGTAATTTTGGCATTTCTTTGTTTTTACAATTGAAATCACCTAAAAGAATGGAAATAAAGGTGTCATATTGTGAGATTCAATGTACAAAATGATATCCAACCCATAAGATATCAATAAATGTAAACAGATAGAACTTTTCCGACTTTTCATTTTGTTATTGTTTCATATTTGACAAAGTACAGTAAGACTGGCGCGATTCCAGCATTATTGGCGTAATTTTGGCATTTCTTTGTTTTTACAATTGAAATCACCTAAAAGAATGGAAATAAAGGTGTCATATTGTGAGATTTAATGTACAAAATGATATCCAACCCATAAGATATCAATAAATGTAAACGAATAGAACTTTTCCGACTTTTCATTTTGTTATTGTTTCATATTTGACAAAGTACAGTAAGACTGGCGCGATTCCAGCATTATTGGCGTAATTTTGGCATTTCTTTGTTTTTACAATTGAAATCACCTAAAAGAATGGAAATAAAGGTGTCATATTGTGAGATTTAATGTACAAAATGATATCCAACCCATAAGATATCAATAAATGTAAACGAATAGAACGTTTCAGACTTTTCATTTTGTTATTGTTTGGAATTTGGCAAAGTACAGTAAGACTGGCGCGATTCCAGCATTATTGGCGTAATTTTGGCATTTCTTTGTTTTTACAATTGAAATCACGTAAAAGAATGGAAATAAAGGTGTCATATTGTGAGATTCAATGTACAAAATGATATCCAACCCATAAGATATCGATAAATGTTTTGAAAAAAATAAAATCCGACTTTTCATTTTCTTCTTGTTTCATATTTGACAAAGTACAGTAAGACTGGCGGGATTCCACCATTATTGGCGTAATTTTGGCATTTCTTTGTTTTTACAATTGAAATCACCTAAAAGAATGGAAATAAAGGTGTCATATTGTGAGATTCAATGTCAATAAATGTAAACGAATAGAACTTTTCCGACTTTTCATTTTGTTATTGTTTGAAATTTGGCAAAGTACAGTAAGACTGGCGCGATTCCAGCATTATTGGCGTAATTTTGGCATTTCTTTGTTTTTACAATTGAAATCACCTAAAAGAATGGAAATAAAGGTGTCATATTGTGAGATTCAATGTACAAAATGATATCCAACCCATAAGATATCAATAAATGTAAACAGATAGAACTTTTCCGACTTTTCATTTTGTTATTGTTTCATATTTGACAAAGTACAGTAAGACTGGCGCGATTCCAGCATTATTGGCGTAATTTTGGCATTTCTTTGTTTTTACAATTGAAATCACCTAAAAGAATGGAAATAAAGGTGTCATATTGTGAGATTTAATGTACAAAATGATATCCAACCCATAAGATATCAATAAATGTAAACGAATAGAACGTTTCAGACTTTTCATTTTGTTATTGTTTCATATTTGACAAAGTACAGTAAGACTGGCGCGATTCCAGCATTATTGGCGTAATTTTGGCATTTCTTTGTTTTTACAATTGAAATCACCTAAAAGAATGGAAATAAAGGTGTCATATTGTGAGATTTAATGTACAAAATGATATCCAACCCATAAGATATCAATAAATGTAAACGAATAGAACGTTTCAGACTTTTCATTTTGTTATTGTTTGGAATTTGGCAAAGTACAGTAAGACTGGCGCGATTCCAGCATTATTGGCGTAATTTTGGCATTTCTTTGTTTTTACAATTGAAATCACCTAAAAGAATAGAAATAAAGGTGTCATATTGTGAGATTCAATGTACAAAATGATATCCAACCCATAAGATATCGATAAATGTTTTGAAAAAAATAAAATCCGACTTTTCATTTTCTTCTTGTTTCATATTTGACAAAGTACAGTAAGACTGGCGGGATTCCAGCATTATTGGCGTAATTTTGGCATTTCTTTGTTTTTACAATTGAAATCACCTAAAAGAATGGAAATAAAGGTGTCATATTGTGAGATTCAATGTCAATAAATGTAAACGAATAGAACTTTTCCGACTTTTCATTTTGTTATTGTTTGAAATTTGGCAAAGTACAGTAAGACTGGCGCGATTCCAGCATTATTGGCGTAATTTTGGCATTTCTTTGTTTTTACAATTGAAATCACCTAAAAGAATGGAAATAAAGGTGTCATATTGTGAGATTCAATGTACAAAATGATATCCAACCCATAAGATATCAATAAATGTAAACAGATAGAACTTTTCCGACTTTTCATTTTGTTATTGTTTCATATTTGACAAAGTACAGTAAGACTGGCGCGATTCCAGCATTATTGGCGTAATTTTGGCATTTCTTTGTTTTTACAATTGAAATCACCTAAAAGAATGGAAATAAAGGTGTCATATTGTGAGATTTAATGTACAAAATGATATCCAACCCATAAGATATCAATAAATGTAAACGAATAGAACGTTTCAGACTTTTCATTTTGTTATTGTTTGAAATTTGGCAAAGTACAGTAAGACTGGCGCGATTCCAGCATTATTGGCGTAATTTTGGCATTTCTTTGTTTTTACAATTGAAATCACCTAAAAGAATAGAAATAAAGGTGTCATATTGTGAGATTCAATGTACAAAATGATATCCAACCCATAAGATATCGATAAATGTTTTGAAAAAAATAAAATCCGACTTTTCATTTTCTTCTTGTTTCATATTTGACAAAGTACAGTAAGACTGGCGGGATTCCACCATTATTGGCGTAATTTTGGCATTTCTTTGTTTTTACAATTGAAATCACCTAAAAGAATGGAAATAAAGGTGTCATATTGTGAGATTCAATGTCAATAAATGTAAACGAATAGAACTTTTCCGACTTTTCATTTTGTTATTGTTTGAAATTTGGCAAAGTACAGTAAGACTGGCGCGATTCCAGCATTATTGGCGTAATTTTGGCATTTCTTTGTTTTTACAATTGAAATCACCTAAAAGAATGGAAATAAAGGTGTCATATTGTGAGATTCAATGTACAAAATGATATCCAACCCATAAGATATCAATAAATGTAAACAGATAGAACTTTTCCGACTTTTCATTTTGTTATTGTTTCATATTTGACAAAGTACAGTAAGACTGGCGCGATTCCAGCATTATTGGCGTAATTTTGGCATTTCTTTGTTTTTACAATTGAAATCACCTAAAAGAATGGAAATAAAGGTGTCATATTGTGAGATTCAATGTACAAAATGATATCCAACCCATAAGATATCGATAAATGTTTTGAAAAAAATAAAATCCGACTTTTCATTTTCTTCTTGTTTCATATTTGACAAAGTACAGTAAGACTGGCGGGATTCCACCATTATTGGCGTAATTTTGGCATTTCTTTGTTTTTACAATTGAAATCACCTAAAAGAATGGAAATAAAGGTGTCATATTGTGAGATTCAATGTACAAAATGATATCCAACCCATAAGATATCAATAAATGTAAACGAATAGAACTTTTCCGACTTTTCATTTTGTTATTGTTTGAAATTTGGCAAAGTACAGTAAGACTGGCGCGATTCCAGCATTATTGGCGTAATTTTGGCATTTCTTTGTTTTTACAATTGAAATCACCTAAAAGAATGGAAATAAAGGTGTCATATTGTGAGATTCAATGTACAAAATGATATCCAACCCATAAGATATCAATAAATGTAAACGAATAGAACTTTTCCGACTTTTCATTTTGTTATTGTTTGAAATTTGGCAAAGTACAGTAAGACTGGCGCGATTCCAGCATTATTGGCGTAATTTTGGCATTTCTTTGTTTTTACAATTGAAATCACCTAAAAGAATGGAAATAAAGGTGTCATATTGTGAGATTCAATGTACAAAATGATATCCAACCCATAAGATATCAATAAATGTAAACAGATAGAACTTTTCCGACTTTTCATTTTGTTATTGTTTCATATTTGACAAAGTACAGTAAGACTGGCGCGATTCCAGCATTATTGGCGTAATTTTGGCATTTCTTTGTTTTTACAATTGAAATCACCTAAAATAATGGAAATAAAGGTGTCATATTGTGAGATTTAATGTACAAAATGATATCCAACCCATAAGATATCGATAAATGTTTTTAAAAAAAAATTCCGACTTTTCATTTTGTTATTGTTTCATATTTGACAAAGTACAGCGTAAGACTGGCGCGATTCCAGCATTATTGGCGTAATTTTGGCATTTCAGAGCGAGCGCGATTAAATTAGCGTGGCGCGCCCGTACTTATGAATATTCATAATTGCTCGTTCAATAGCTGCCCAAATGACGCCAACATAGCCTCGACTATACTCTGTACTATACACAGCGCTGTCGCGGAGCGCTGTACGACCTGCCCATTCTCTAGCGTTGTGAACTGCGACTCCAAAAATGCGACTACATGCTTTTCGCTGAAATTACAAATATTTTTCATCTAAAAATTAAACTAAAACTTCAACTATTGATTGATTGCATTCATTAAGTTAAATTTAGTTAACCAACTTACAACAAAAACGATGATTTATTGCGTCATCTGCCTACAGTCGAATGGCAGAATGTAATCGTGCTGCACTTTTTGAAAGGTCACACCCGTGTGTAATATACACAGCGCTGTCGCGAAGCGGTACTGCGATGGACAGGTTTCTCTTGGAGGAGACGTTGTGGTGAAAAACCTGTCGGTCGCGGGAGTTATCAGGAAAGGGATTTTCCGGGGCATTTTTCATGACCTGCTAACTGTGCGCCGTTAGATTGGCAGAGTAAAACTCCTAGCTTTGTGATGTAAAAGGCGTATAGCCCATTTTTTTTTTTTTTTTACACTCTGGAAGCTAGTCATACACCTCAACTTTTTCAAACACCACTGTACAAAAGTCACCAACATTCACTCAAAATCGGCATTTAATTTACAAAAACTGACCCCAACATATCCAAGAAGTACATGTACATTTCCTGGCCACCGCGGGCACACTTATACATGTACAAGCTTATCTGAAGATAACCTTGTACTCCAGACTAGCTTTTACGGGTGAATAGGCTTCAATAGCTTTTGTGTGTATCAGCAGGCCCTTTTCCAGGCTAGATCATTCATACAGGAGAGGAAAATAATTATTTAATAATTATTTAAAATTTCACTTTCAAGTCTGAATCCCTATATTTGTGGCAAAGTAAGAGGTGAAGAGTCCCTGAATCAGGTAATCTAGCAAATTTAAGAAAATTAAATCTTGTTTAGAGCAATTTTGTTTTCTGCTTTTGACTGCTGCAACAGTGAATGTTGGACACAGTCCCACATAGGCAAGGGCCTATGAGTGCCGCAGGCACTGACATCTCCCCAAAAGAATTTTGTCATTAAAAATTCTGTCCCTATCGCGTACAAGGAAAAGTCCCGAATTTCTGTGTGCCCAATCGTAGAGATCGATGTGCACTTGCGATCCCGAGTTTCTTTGTGGACAAAAATTTTATTTGCCGAGTTGGCTAAATTAGTTATTATGCCCAGCCACCATTAAATCTGCCTGAACAAGTGAATATTTAGTCAAGTTTCTTACTTTACTTACTTTACTTACTTTACTTTAATCCCACGATGATATAGGACGAATGCCTGTTCATCGATCGTAGCTTGTTGTATCATGTGATTATACATTTTCCATAGCATGTCATAACAAATCGAATATGTGTCGAAAGGACAAAAATGTGTGGAAGATTCAAGATATTGACTCATACAGCCTATACTGGCTTGTAAACGAGATCATAATCATATTCTTGAAGGAGTTTACAGAAGTTGCTGAGATAACATATTCAGGGAGACTATTCCACAAATCCACAATTCTGTTGCTGAAAAAATGTTTCCTCAAATCAAGCCGAGAATACTGTTTGTCCAGTTTCATTTTATGGCCTCTGGACCTCCTGTGTGCCAAGTGAAAAAGATTGTGTTGAGTGTCATACACTCCTGTCAAATACTTGAAAGCATCAATCACATCACCCCTCCTTCGCCTGTGGGCAAGAGTTGGTAATTTGAGTTTCATGAGGCGTTCACGATAGGACATATTTCTAAATCCTGGAATCATTTTTGTGGCCCGCCTCTGCACACTATCCAATTTCCTCTGGTCACCTACTTTGTATGGCGACCATGCTGCCTGACCAAATTCTAAAATGGGTCTAATAAGACCCTTAAACAAAAACAACATTGTATCTGCATCAATATTCACAAATGTCCTTCTAACAATTCCTATAACTCTATTAGCTTTCAAGGTTGCTTGGGAGACTTGATCTTTGAAAGACAATTTTGAGTCTACTAGAACACCTAAATCCCTCTCAGCGTGGACCTCGTTTAGAGCTACTGTGCATGATTCTCTTTTCATGTGATATTCAATATGCACATCTGTACTTTGTTTCCCAAGCCTTAGAACAGTACACTTCTCAGGATGAAAACGAAGCTGCCACTTTGCGGCCCATTCTTCCATTTTCGATAAATCACTTTGAAGTTGTACAACAGAATCTCTCGTATCTGAGCGTGCATACAATTTTGTATCATCAGCAAACATAATAATGTTGGATTTAACTACACCTGGAAGATCATTAACAAAGATTAGAAAAAGGGTCGGACCCAACACACTCCCTTGCGGCATGCCACTCAATACTTTTTCCAAGAGGACTGCTTTCCACCAACCACTACCCTTTGCCGCCTACCAGTCAAAAAAAAATTTCAGCCATGAAAGAAGATTTCCACAAATACCAAAGGATTCCAACTTTACAAGGAGAGGTTGGTGAGGGACTGTATCGAATGCTTTCATAAGGTCCATATATATGGCATCAATTGAGCCACCCTCATCCAACACTTGTGTCCAATCGTCAAGTACCTCTAGCAGGTTTGTGACACAAGATCGGCGGGCAACAAAGCCATGCTGATGCATGGAAATTAAGTTATTACTTGTAAGGTGTTTACACAACTCTTTACGAATGAGGTTTTCCATGACTTTACAAACTATACATGTTAAACTAACTGGTCTATAATTTTTACTCTCTGTCTTACTACCTTTCTTAAAAATAGGTGACACATTAGCAGACTTCCAATCTAATGGTAGCTGTCCGCTTTCCATACTTTTTTGAAAAAGTAAGGATATTGGCAGTGCCAACACGTCAGCTAATTCTCTCAAGGGATAGGGATGCAGCTTGTCTGGCCCTGGAGATTTATTGGGCTTAAGGTTTGACAACAGTTTAAACACATCTCCAGAAGTTATATCAACCTGGCTCAAGGAAGCGTCAAACACAACCCGTGGAGGAGGTGGAAAGTCCATCTCATCTTCCTTTGTAAAAACCGATGAAAAGAAAGTCTGTAAAACTTCAGCCTTTTCTTGGTCTGAAGATGTTTTACTACCATCTGGTCTCGTCAGGTTTGATTCACTTTCACGAGTTGTTGTTTTTGATCTGACATATGACCAAAAACCTTTCGCATTTCGTTTGACGTCAGAGGCAATGGAATGCTCAAGGTCACTAAAAGCTTTTCGACAGTACCACCTTGCTTGGTTACTTACTCTTTTGTAATGTAATCGCTGCTCCTCAAGGTCAGAATGGGAATATTTTCCACTATTTTTTTCACTAAGCATATTACGCCACTTCCTGAACTGTCTGTTTCTCTCTAACAAGTTAAAGTGTTTTACCTTTAATCCATGTTTTCTTTCCTTTAGTTACGTTTTTTTTCTTGGGTGTGTAGCGATTTACAATATCATTCAAAGTATTCTTAAAGAAGACCCATGAATCTTCCATTGACTTTGCAGTGAATTTAGTAGGCCAATCTATATCACTTAACCTGTCACACATGGCATCATAGTCTCCTTTGCCATAAACTAATTTATCTCTATCATTTAATCTAGAGCAACCTCTGACCTTTAAATCGAAAATAAGTGTGCAATGGTCACTCTTTCCAAGACCTGCCGAAGTTAAAATATCAGAGATAGCACTCTCATTCATTGAAAAAAACAAGATCTAAAAGATTTTACCGTTGGCCAATACGATGTCGTGTAGGTTGTACCTGGTGTTGAACTAAAAAGGCATCTCTAGTACAATCTAAAAACTTAAAGGCAGGATGATCCTCACTGGTCAAACAGGATTCTAATTCCCAATTAATTTCTGGGTAATTAAAATCGCCATATATCAAAACTTCCTGAAATCTACTTTGACCAACTTCTTGAAATAACAGAAATAATTTATCATTCATCTGCTCGCTAGCATTGGGGCTTCTATAGACAAGCCCAACTAAAAGGTTACCACCATCCTGTAACTCTATACAAGCAAAAACTGCCTCCTTAAATTCAAAGTCAGAAAAACCTGCATACGATTCAAGTTGTTTTCTTCTTCTCTTTGCAATGGGGTGAGGTCATTACAGATCACAACATGCTTTGTGTTATCAAAGTTCTTAAGCTTAGGTGCGCACCGAAGGATAGCATTTCTTTCCCCAACAGTCTCTGTACTGATCCTTACTGGCCTAGGTTTTGCAGCCGCCGTCTCACGTCTATATTTGCCAAGACGTCTGCAGTCTGTGATAGTGACTTAATATATTTAGGTGGTCTGTCGTAGACAGATCACCTCTAAATTTCGTCAGAATTTTTTTTCTTTATTTCTTTATTTCTTTAGTTCTTTATTTATTTATTTCCACCACTTTCTTGTGAGCGTGATTACTCAAATTCGGCTCACTCAATTTTCATCAAATTTAAGTCAGTTATCAGGCGCCATTTTGTGAAATCACATTATCGATCATATCTTCATAACGAGTCATCAAAAATGAACCATATTTGACACACATGAACTTCAGGTCAAGGGTCAACATAAAATGTCAACAAAATCCACGTGCGCATCATGACGCGCATGTACGCACGCGTCAAAATTTAGATTTATGCTCAAAATCACTTTTTAAGCATATTACAGTACAGTTCAGGACATTTCAAAATTTTCCGTCCGTGTGCGTCCGCGCGCGCGTTATGCGCGCAGCGCGTACAGAACGTAAAAACGCAGTTTTTTGGCATGGTTTGTCTTCCTGACACTATTCTTGAAAATTTCCAACTATTTACAGTCATTCTCGACCTTCCATAATGCCACACGCGCGCGTCAAACTTTCAAATTCGTGCGCGCGTCAATGGGCATTCTAATGTAAAAAGTGGTAAAAACATGCCTATCTAGAATTCGCCATAGCTCCTCAGAATGCGTGGATACCTACGAATTTCTTTACATATTCTGAAAGCCTGTGAGTTGTAGATTTGAATTCATGCAGAATTTTTGCCGATCGTATGTTCTGACGTCATCATATTTGCATATGAACTCAAAAATATGGTTTTGAAAAAAATGACGTCATCATTTTTGTTTTCATTTGATAATATTTCAGTAATAAGTGGTCGATTTTCTTCCAAATTTTGATATGTTATAGATGAGACAATTCTCTACAAGATCAGTCACCACCATTTTTCATTTTGATGACGTCATCATAGTGAAATTTTCAATTAAATATATTATGCCATGTCAGAATTTTCCCTATTTGCGTGTTATGTCTATGGAAGATGATCTTTTTTCTAATCATGAATCTACATGACATTGTTCTCTGAGCAGTATCTCAGTTATTTTTGGTCTATTTTCTTCCAGATTTTAGTATGTTATAGCTGAGACTATAAGCTTTTATAAGTGTGGTCTCCAATTTTTCATCAGATGTCGGGATCATGCGTAACTTTTGACTACAAAATGTGATTTGAGAATCCCGTTTTTCGTTTACGTGTTATCTCTATGGGAAATATTTTGGTATATTGGTTAAAGCACTTGCCTCCCATTCCGGTGACCCAGGTTCGATCCCCGGTGGGTCCATTAGAAAAAATTTTTTTTTGCTTCTTTTTGCCTTTCATTTTACCATCTTCTTCGAATATTATAACATACACAAGCACAAACCATGTAATAAACTGCCGTATTTTGCGCGTTATGTCTATATTAATGTAGTGTGCAGTAGTTTGTGTACAACCGTATGGAAATTCTGATTCCCTGTCGTGCATTAGAGCTATGGGGTTTATCTCCACCTATCCTACAATATAAAAGAGTCTGATATGTTATCATGATTTCTCAAATTTTCGTCAGTCATCAGTCCTAATAAGGTCAAGTTACCGCATATTTGGTCATCAGGTTATCGTGACGTCATCCAGGCGTCATTTTGTACAAATCAACTTATGGTCGTATCTTCGTAACGAAATGTCATGTCTCTTTCATATTTGGCATAAAGGTATAAAAAGGCATAAAAAGGCATAAAAAGGCATAAAGGCTTAAAATTCCAAATTACCTGAATTTATGGTTTACCTGCCATCCAAGCAAAGGGACTTTCCCAGACAACTAAGCGATATTCTAATTTTCACCCTTTCAATCTCTTCTTTTTGATGTTCCATTGCCCGATAATAATGTGTAGCAGTATACAGTGCGTCCCCTAAAAAAATAAACAGATGGAAAAAGTCTCCCAAAATAAATATTTCAGAATGTTTTCATTACTGTCCATTCTTGTACATGTAGATAGCTTAGGGTCTCACCTATGCAATATCACCAACAAATCTCACTAGTCATTATGCTTGAGTGATCAAAAGCCACTTTTTTTGAAAGGGTGCACAATTCAGACTTGACAAGAATTGGTATGTTCTGGCAGGTATCAACAAAGTTGAGAGCCATTTAGAATTGACAGTTGAAAAAAGCCTCCCCAATTTAGTATTTCAAAATATTTTCAGAAAATTTTCATACCTGTCTACAGCTTAGAGTCTCTTGTATGAGATGACACCAAAATATGTTCACAGTATCTTACGCTGCGACAAAACATGAATAGACCCTTTTGCTTGTTTTTGTTTAAACATAGCTAGATCAATATTCAATAATGCTCTTTTGTAATCATTGATGTTTAGATCCGTATAATGTTATTTATGAAATGGATTGTTAATTATTCCGATCAAAAATAGGCCTTACTTTCTTTTGACTTTTGACTATACCGGTATTTTAATTTATTTAAAACTATTTTCGTTCTGCTTATTTGTCGCCCACAAACTCAATGCTGACTTGTGAGAGACATATAATTAAAATATTCTGGTGTAAAAACAATAAATATTAAAAACATAAGAGGGAAGATGAAATTAATTGCTTCTTCAGGGCAACCAATTTCAGAAGAAGAAAAAGTTGTTCATGTACGGTACATGTATTTAAGTTGCCCTTCATGCCATTACATGTATATGAAAATTTAGCGTAGAGCACTGTCATAATGGAAAAAAAGTAATCTGCTAAAATAAAATAATGCACACTTTCTTATGCAGTTTTTAACTTCAGACAGGAAATATTATCATGTAAACGGGAAGGGGTATCAGTAATATATTTCATATTTTATGCCTTAAATGTTTCTTAATGATTTCACCTGTAAAACTTTTTTTTGTTTATCGTAGAACATATTTGGTTTCCATGTGAAGTCAGAATGGCAGTATCCCATGTCTCAGCTGTGAGGGCACTATATAAACAGATTCTCCTGCTGCATCGACGTCTCCCTATAGAGATGAAGGCTCTGGGAGATGAATATGTGAAAGCAGAATTCAGAAGACACAAGAATGCTGAACAAGGAGAGGTTCAGAACTTTATGAGGGAATGGGGGGTAAGATATGATTTAAGGTTTTATAGCTTATAGTCAACTTAAGTTCAAGTTCAAGTTAAGTTTAATCCACTAAACTGAAAATATAGTGATTCTTATTTAGTTAGAAGACATAAAATCCTCAAACGATCTACCAGTATGTAAGCCATTTAAATAATCAACGATTAAAGAGCATAAAGGGATAGTGTAGTCATATAATAATACCTGCACTAAGTCACTTTTAACTCTAGAAGTAGAAGTATACCTTGAGTGATTATGATATCTATGTTTGACATTGAAAATGGTAATATATACATGTATATACTATTTTCATCCAATAGATTTAGGCTAAATAAAGAGTCTCGTTAGTTTTTATGATGATCATTATGGTCACACATGTAGGTAGGTAGAACTGCATGTATATGTTTTACTCACATTTTGTCTGTGATAAACGTAGATGGTTATGTACTTATTTTATGTCATTCCAGGGGTATGCAGCAATGTTATCAGCTCAGACAGAAGGAATGAAATCTGAGGGAGAGATCAAGAAAGTTGGTTTACATCTGGATGGAAATCAGGTAGAAGATATGAATGATATGCAGGTTGGGCAGCTCTATGAGCTATATCAAGAAACTAAAAAGCCTTCTCAGTTTATGCAGAAAGAAGATTCATGACAGGACAAAGATGTTTCTTGGACAATGAATTTCAGCTGTGTGGAACAGTCCAGACTTTAAGGGAATTGGAGGATGATTCCCCTAACAGACACTTCCAGAGTTTACTTCCCTGTCCAATACATGCACAAAGAAAGAAGTTCAACTTCTGGAAAGATAACTATTGATGTAATGGATAACATCAGTGTTAAAGTGCCATGAAGAGATGGATTTGAATGTGACTGCATCCAGGTAGATACTCTGGGTATAATATCTAAAAGAGAGAAGGCATCTTGACTGGTACAGTGGAAACTGACTAGAACAAAGACTTTGGGACCATGAAAATTACCTTGTTATATCAGGAATCTCCTTTATCAGGGTAGAAAAACAAAAGAACATAAAGACCTGGGACCAGCAAAATTACCTTGTTATATCAGGAATCTTGTTATATCGGAGCTCTTTATAGCAAGTTTCCACTGTATATGAATTTCTTCAAAATGCGGGATTTGCAAATTCCATACAAAGAATAATTTAGCATGTTGATCAAAAGCTTTCATGCCATTTTTACAGAAGTTTACAAGGAGATTATCCGTGAGTTGTATATCAAACTTATGTAGTGATGGATGACCTTTGAAAGAGAATCCAATAAACAATAATCCATGTAGTAACTTACAGGATCTACTTAATGATACATGTACATGTATTTCACATTTAATTGGAATAATGTAAAGCAAGTCTTGGGTGCTATGAAAAATGGATACATGTACCAAGAGAACCTATTTAGCCACAAAGTAATTTGGCAGATAATATGACAAGATTGTTCTCTACCTGCTTCTACCCAATGGTTTTAGAAGAAAAATTTCAACAAGTTTTCTTTGAAAGTTAGATTACATTGTATGTGGATGGTGACAATCTCATAGAATTTCTTAGAAATTTATTTCTTTACTTATGACATATATTCTTTGAGTTAATTTGTATCATAGGTAACAGAAATGGAAATTCTTATTGAAAATCAACATTGTGTTTAGGACATAAAAGGAAAATTCAGATTATTTCTAGTTAAGATATCAATTTCATTTCCTTTTTTCTTACATTATTAAATCAGTCCAAACTTTAAACTATACAGTGTTTGAAGGGAAATACAAAAATCAGATACATGTAGGTAAAAATTTGCATGAAATACCTCTGTACATGTGTGAATTTCAAAGTTGCAAATTGGTAAAATCACTGTTATGTAGTGTCGAATAACTCTTCCATTTAAACACTCAAACATTCTTATTTCTGATGTCTTTATTTTTGTTAAACCTTTCATGTAACTCTTCATCTGGTAATTTTCTTCTTCTGTTATTGATACATGTATGTGATATATAGTGTGTGAACAAAAAATTGTGTAATAACAGGGGCATCTAACTGGGGGGGGGGGGGGGCAGGAAGAAATATTTGGGGGTTTTGGCCGCCCCCCCATGCAAAACTCGGGGAAATGAATCCTTCCAAACAATGAAATACAGAAGGTATTACGCGATCAGACTTCAATTTTGCAGCGCGCTCTTCGCGCAAATTCTCTTATTTTCCCTGCTGAGAAGCTGGTAATTAAGAGGCATTTAAAAAATGATGAAAGGTACCTGTCTTGCCCCCCCCCCCCATCCGAAAAATGGATTGTGACGATCGACATCCCTGTGAATAATATTAAGTGATTAAGTGATCTCTGTTATAGTAAATATGACTTTCAAATCCCCAAAATTTCATGAGTGCACATCTAATTGTTCTATCATATTTACAAAGAATTATTTATGTTTAATGTGAAGGGTCAGTCAATATTCATTTCAATAGTTTACAGTTCTCTCACAGTTAAAGCTATAAAAGAAATAAATCAATTGTCTTTTATGATCAACAATTCAGGCAAATAAAGAAGACAAACAACCAGTCATTGCAATGGGTTTTACTTTATTTTGTTTAAGTTATGTAAAGTTTATTAGATTATGGCTGACACGACTTACAGTGAAGGAGATGACAGACAATGAATTTCAGAAATACCAACAAACTGGAAAGGCATAAGTTTCAAATTTGACATATTTTTTCCCCAAGAATGATGAGACTTTTTTCATTACTTCTTTTCATCATAAATGAAAGAGAATAAGTTACATATATCAGCATTCCTTGAAAATTTTATGTTAAAAAAAAATGCTTTTCTAATTTTGTGCCTATTCACCCCATTTTATGGAACTCAGTTGGAAACTAAATTGAAACATGAAAGAATAAATGAAAAGAAACATTGTTTTATTTCACATGAAGCTGATCTTAAAGAAATTCTAGTCATGAAATGCCCTTGAGTAACTCTACTTCAATCATATGGAATAGTTTATCATATCCTGTTGTATGAAGTTGGGATAACAAGCTTTTTTAAATATTTCATCTTTCTGTGCTCACTACTAAATTCAACATATGAAAAACATCCCTTTTCTTAGCTGTTTATGAAGGGATAGATATTTTTCATATAGGAGATGTGTACAAACTTATCCATGTATCCTGAGATTAGCTGTGTTAACATACTTCCCCCTTCTTTTTTTTCTTTTTTTTTCTTTTTTGGGGGGGGAATATTGGAATGAGATTTTTATTAGTACATGTACAAACAATTGGAGAGCTGCTCATGAGGGAAATCACAGAGTTACCAATTTGTGATTGATGGAAATCAACATCATTGGAGTTTCCTCCAACACCCCATGATCTGTTTTTCATATTTTTATGGTTTTGGAAGGGAAAACTTAGGCCAGTGTGGACTTTCCCCTTTTAAAAGAATAAGAATGTGTGAACAATCTCCCTAAGCATCATTCCTATATGTACACTATTCTATTAGCTCTATTGTTTTTACAACAGTTCCACCTCTGTCATTCATTACATTTTGTAGGGCTAACTCAACCTAACCTAACACTCATCTACCCTTTGACTCTTCACCAAATAACATCAAAATATTTGCATTTCTCTTCTGTAGATGTGAACATCTAAAAGTGACAATTCTGAGAATTTAAAAAAATGGACCAACAATCAGCATTACAAACTGATTTTTGACCCAATTATGTCAAATCTATTCTTTCTTTTTTTCCTTTCATAGCGCATGTCCCAATTATGTCCCGTATGTTATCGTGCATTGTGAACATATATTGACATAAAAATATAATTTGACTTGATATTTTGTCAGACCATAGCTCTAGGAAGGCTATCAGCTGGACACAGACATCAGATATACTAAATTGTAAGATTTGATTGGTAAATGTAAGGGACGAAATAGCTTTGACTTGCCCTATGGGCAATTCCATGATTAAGTGGACATCAGGCCAAACTTTATTTTTGCTCTTTTTCACACTCAGGTCGATTTTGGGGGTTTAAATAAATACAGGAATTGTTTTTACAAAGGGGTTTCATACCCACCAAAAATAATTTTATTTAATATGGCCCCTTATAGAAGAATCAGAACCATACACAAATTTAGATAGATGGGACCTCACACAGTTTTTTAGTCATGGACAGAAATATACTGCATATTTTGTATTAGATTAGATAATTTTTCGATTAGATAATTTGTAGGGCATTTAGTCACACCAATTTAAAAGAAAGTAGGCAATAATAAGTTGTTGAAAAGGTATAAAAATCTCAAATATGTAGTACTGGACAAACTGTAACGTGACTAACCGTAACGTTACTAACCAAGGTTTTGGGCTCTACTTAAACAAATTGAGAGATACAATCTCTAAGCAAATTGGGGCAACATTTGTCATCATTTAAGAAGTAATACTGATATGGCTCCAAGTTTGAGGTACAATACAATAAGGAGGAATATTTTTTCAAAAACTTTTTTTGTAACGTTACTAACCGTCATCAACAGCTCTTATTTTATTCATTTACTTTTGATTTCTTTATGTACTGTAGATCTTTGTTAGGTGAATATATATTTGCAAGAGTAGGACTTCAGATGAAAAAGCTATTGAATTATCTGTATCAAAAATATTAAAATTTGATAAAGTGTAACGTTACTAACCATGGAATTGCCCCTATAATGAATGTGGGTTTTAAGACAGAGCAAATTCTAATATACTGTAAACGTGGAATATTTCGCGGTGTGGAAATTTTCGCGCATTTCGCGCAGCATGAAACGTGCGCGAAAATAAAAACACGCGAATATTTGTGTATGTATTCTTTTGCCCATGAGCCTAGCGCGTCGGCGAAATTAAAAACACGCAAAATTCACTTTACTCAGCCGAGCGCAAAAAATTAATCACGCGAAAATATCCACTTTTACAGTAGTGTGGATGATTTAAATTTGAAAAAGAGATCCTAAATGATTTCTGACAGCAATCGGCAACTATCAATGCTAATACATGTATCCCGGTTTCACAACTCTGATATTGTTACAGTTCGAACCGACTTGAAACAGACTCCTCAGTCTTCATTCACAGAACCATTAGATGTGTAGCACCTGAAAGAAACAAATGTTCATACTTAAAGTTTGTTAAAGAGGTTAATAACCTTGAAGCACAGAGTCCATCCTTCTGACTAACAGATATCATACATGGAGAAAGGCTGACACATTGTTGACATCACCTAACAGTTGCTGTGCTAGAGCCTCTCTTGACAAAGTTTTCAAACTGTTCTAGGTACTGAAAGACAGTATCTTCAGCATTGAATGGTACCTCTTGTTTGGTGGCTAGCATAGGGTGTGTGTTTGGTGTGTACTGAGCTCCCATGAAACCTTGCATAAACTCAACCATTAAAGGCCAGCAGTCTTGAATAATAACACACGGTGTGTACTCCACCTGTAGAATAAGATTAAACCATAGAACAATGAGTAGATAAATCATTAAATCAATCCATTACAAACAGAACAGATGCTGCTTTTTCAAGGCCAGAGCAAATGGATTCAAATACTTCTTGCAGAAGTTGTGCTTTCCAGCAGTTGGTCTTTTCCCCAGAAATACATTACAGCTTACAACTCCTATCAAAACTGACATCTTCACTGAAAAATGAGATCAAATGATAATCTTGGAAATGAAAGCAAAGGAACTTACTGAACGTTAACCTAACATGTTGTATTATACTGCACAACACATTGATCAATTGTCCTATACTTGAACTACCTGATGTGATCATACTTCATAAAACATTTTCTCCTTTTTCAAAAATAATGGAATACAAGGTTGAAGCAGGGTACTTCCGAATACCTGTTTGAAAAGTGTAATTGTCAATGAAATCAGTATAACTTATAATGGACACAATTTTATTTATAATCATCATTACTTGACAATTCCATAGTACCTCCTTCATATGATATGACTAACAGAAGAATGTTAAAACTGTAGAATAAAATGTTACCTCAACAAGCACTCCTCTGGCATGGGGCCCTAGAGAGACTATTCCAATCTTGATAATGAAATCACCCATCTCGTAACGAGTTCCTTTAGACTCAATTCTGGCTGTCTTCTTGGGCACATAAAATCCATTGAGGCGGTGCATTATTGCCTCAAAGGAATTCTCACAGACCAGACAAGTTCTGTTGTCTGTTACTGCATAGCATGTGTAGGGTTGCTCTTTGTTGTGCATGACATGGATATACTTGGGTGGGACTGGAAATCAGAAGTACAATGAGAATATAGTGAAAGACAAGTTAGTAAAATACATGTTTCTTCACAACAACAGCAAATTATTTTTTTTAAAGCATGTAATAGTAAGATATGTATTAGCCATTAATGCTCTAGGCACCCCCTACTAGCTTTCTTCTTATTCTTCTCGTAATCTCCAAAGGGATATGCAGCCTATCAAGAAAATAATGTTTATGTACTCGATTCTGCATATACAGTGTATATAGTCCTGGGAGTAGCCTTACTTTCTTTGATTAAACATGGTGCAAGTTATTTGTAAAGCAAAGATAAATTTCACTACCAACTGATTTCATATCAAGTAAGCAAAGAATATCACAAATCATGCTTTGTGATGTGACTTAAAACCTATTAGATATTACGGCAAGTGAACTCTCACCATTTGTTGGAATTGACTGATAAGTTTCACAGTCCACACCAAAATTTCCAGTTTTTGTAGCACCTAACGCATCTATACGTTTTGTGAGGACTTCAACTGCCTGAGGTACGGTCCTGTTCTCCGTTACTGGCCACTGAGTGACACTGCAAAAATAAGAATAAAATAAAGGAACAATATTTAGAATACAGTATAGCACAATGTAGTATTATGAGGACTTCATATTTTGGGAATACAAGTTTATATCATGTTATCTACCACTGTCCTTCGTGTTTGACACATTTGGGTCCCTTGACACATTTGGGTCCCTTGACACATTTGGGTCCCGTAACACAAAGGTTTGCAACTGGTTTCCTCAACCACGATATAGCCCAACTTTTATAGATCTAGACATCTACAGTGCATCCCAGAAAAAAAGTCAGAGAAAGTGTCCCCAAATAAATATTTCAAAACATTTGAAGCAAAATTTCACCTAAAGATCTGCCAGTATTTTACGCTTGAGTGAGCAAAGGCCACTTTTGTGAAAAGGTGCAAAATCCAGACTTGACAGGAATTGGTATTTGTTCTGGCTGCGCTTGTATCAGCAAAGTTGAGAGATATGAAAAGACTTAGAAATTTTCAAATTTTGAGCAATAACAGAAAATTTATTAAAGAACAGTTTTGTTCTCTGTATGTAATTATGTATCTCATCAATATTCCTATGCTTCACTGAGCAATTAACTACTTTATAGAGGGTTTTTTATATTAATTTTAAGTTTTTAATTTTGAGTTTTTAATTTTGAGTTTTTAATTCAAGCTGGCTTTCTTGGTCAACCAAAAACCAGAATACAAAACCCATTCTTTCATGAATTGCCTTTTAATGATCAGAATATGAAAATTTCTAAGCGTTTCGAGACTTAACTTAGCTGATAGCAGCCAAAACCAACATGACCAATACAATTTTTTGTCAACCATGGATTTTGCACCATTTCACAATGGCTTTTGCACACTCAAGCATAAAATATTATTAGATGTTTTGGTGTCGTATGATAGGACTGACCCAAAACTTTCCTAGGTATGAAAATTTGATGACTATAATTTGAAATGTTCATTTGAGTAGACTTTTTACAGATGTCATCTTTTTAACGGTTCTCAAATATCCACACGTATGAAAATTTTGGCGATATCCTGAAATAGGTCCCCACCTCATTCACTCCACACACTATCGATTTACTGCGTATGCAATGATATGGGGACTTCATTGCCCCTCAATAACAAGCAAGCATGTGCATACACACTGAATACGAGGGGACCTATTCCACAATTAGGCCGATTTATTCCAGTGCAGATCATTTTTGTGATATTTTGGCCAAACTCTTTTGGTGAAGCAATATTGATGAGAGTTTGATCAAATGGAACTGTAACTGCAAGAAGCGCCGCCGCTTCCTGGAGTTAGTGGAACTGGAGCTCCCCTCCGTGGCACTAGGGCTGTACATCTACAAGCTTATCTGAAGTGAAGATAAGCTTGCACTCCCCTCCGCGGCACTTTATACACGTACAAGCCTATCTGAAGATAAGCTTGTACTCCACAATGGCTTTAACAGGTGAATAGGTTTTGTGTGTATTAGCGGAAATTGGTCCATTCCATTTATCCAATGAACAAGGTTATAATATATCCATTCTACTTCTAGATCTTTGACTCATTCTACATGAGAGGAAAATAATTATTTAAATTTCACTTTTAACTCTGAAACCTCAACTTTGTAGCATGTAAGAGTTTGAAGAGTGCCTGAATCAGGTAATCTAGCAAATTTAATTTAAGAAAATTAAATCTTGATTAGAGCAGTATTGATGTATGTATTTGACTACTGCAACAGCCTACAGTGAATGTTTGACACAGTCCCTCATGGGCCTATTAGTCTGTTGTCAAATGGTCAACCATGGGAAATTTTGTGAGGATTTTTGGAAACATACATTTTTAGAAAGATAATGTCATGTTAAACTATAAACGTTGTTTCCAAATTTTAAAATGTGTCTAAAGTTACTTTCCTGGGGCGGTATTCTGAGATTCATTTTATCTCAGATAAAATCTGAGATTTTAAGTCAGTGAAATAAAATACCCTTAAAATATTTTTAAATCGGTATTATGAGAACCATTTCAGCGAGATTTTATCTCATCTAAGACACGCCCATTTATGCTTTAACCAATAGGAAATGTTAGATTTCACTTTCATCATGCTCAGCCAATAGAATTGCTCTCTGCCAGTCTCTGGGGCAAGAGAGCGCGAATGCGCTATTTTGACAATTTTCAATACGCGTGCATCAAAGCGCAAACGCCCTTTTTGCTAGGATTTCATGAAAATGACGAAGGAACTTTCCGCTGATTGAGAAGACCATCACAAGCATTATTGCAAGTGTGATATTAGTTGGCAAAAATCTTGTAATAGAATTCGATAATCATATGAGAATGTTGCGTGAGAAATATAGTCAGTACTCAGTATATTTTTGCTTAATATGATCGCATTAGAGCATAAGACAATGTTTGATCATTATCGTAGAGGGTGTATTAAATAAGATATGAATAAAACTAAGCCTACATTTGATAAAATTATATATTGTTCTGCATTATTGTATCCCCCGAACTAGTGTTCGGGGATACTATGGATTTGGCATCGTCGCGCCGCGTCCGCCGCAGAGATTTTCTTGTGAGCGCTCTACTGGCTGCAGTTTTTGTCGGATCACCTTCAAATTTCGCAAGGAGGTGCATTATGGTACGATGAAGACGCCTATTGTTTTTGGTGTGGGCGGAGTCATGGTTACCATGGTAACCATATTTTTTAAAGAAATGGTAAAGATTTTCTTGTGAGCACTCTACAGGCTGCAGTTCTTTTGTCGGATCACCTTCAAATTTCGCATGGAGATGCATTATGGTAAGATGAAGACGCCTTTTGTTTTTGGTGTGGGTGGAGTCATCGTTGCCATGGTAACCATATTTTTTAAAGAAATAGTAAAGACTTTATTGTGAGCGCTCTACCGGCTGCAGTTTTGTCGGATCACTTTCAAATTTCGCATGGAGGTGCATTGGAGACGTCTGCTAATGACCTTTAGTGGCATGACGTACACTTCCACACTTGGTAAGTACTGTCAAAACAACTAAAAAATGACAAAAGTACAAAAAGGTCAAATTTGTCAGCAGTGATACCTGAGGTCCCAAATTGCCACTTTATCCATTTCAGTAACAACATTGATTCAAATGGGGGATGGGTGACGGGTTCGGGGGATACATGTACTCGGACTGGTCCCCCCTCCGAGTGCTCTAGTTTTTTTCATGAAAGTCATCTCTAATATCATTTATATGGAAACTAAGAACAATTAAGACCATATTCTATAAAATAATTTTAAAAAACATAGATTTGACTGTTTGACCAAAATCAGCTACCTGAAAAGTAAGTTATTACTAGGCTAACTGTTAGACCCATTTTAAAATTTGGAAACAACGCTTAGTATTTTTAGTTAGGCCTATAGTTTTATTCATGGCATTATCTTTCTTAAAATGTGTGTTTCCAAAAATCCTCACAAAATTTCCAAAAAAGATATTTTTGGACCACTTGACAACGGACTATATACTATATATTATCTGAAGATAATCTTGTACTCCAGACTAGCTCTTACGGGTGAATAGGCTTCGATAGCTTTTGTGTGTATCAGCAGGCCCTTTTCCAGGCTAGATCATTCATACAGGAGTAACTATACACAGCGCTGTCCATTCTCTAGCGTTGTGAACCGTGACTTCAAAAGCGCGACTACATGCTTTTCGCTGAAATTACATATAGTTTTCATCTAAAAATTAAACTAAATAAAACCTAAATTATTGATTGAGTGCATTCATTACGTTAAATTTAGTCAACCAACTTACATTTAAAACTTGCCAAAAACGATGATTTATTGCGTCATCTGCCCACAGTCCGTAATGGAATGTAATCGCGCTGCACTTTTTGAAAGGTCACACCCGTACGTAATTATACACAGCGCTGTCGCGAAGCGATACCTCGATGGACAGGTTTTGGCAGTCAAAAGTTGAAATTTATACCCTGTGGACATTGCCTGATGGCTTGCTGGGGATTGAACTTCAACAAATCCATCCAAGGCCAAGCAATCGATTTCATTTGAGTATAAAGTAAATTTGGAAGTTTAACATACATTTTGAATCAATTTTGTACATTTTTTTAGTGACATTGAGGGGTGTCGCAATGAAAGTCTATGTGTCCTTGTCAGATGCCGTGCAAAGCACGGCGTCTGGTCGGGCTATAGTAGTAATAATACTAGGCCCACTCATAGCTACATTCCTATACTTTGTGTGTATAATTTAGGCAGTCATACACCTCAACTTTTTAAAACACCACTGCACAAAAGTCACAAACATTCACTCAAAATCGGCATTTAGTTTACAAAAACCGACAACAAAATATCCAAGAAATACAATAAATTCAACTCACCGATGTTGGAAAAGATATTTCCAAAAATCAAATCCGTAATTTACTGTTGATTCTCGCGAAACGAGCTATCGGAGTCAATGTGTACATTTCCTGGTCGCCGCGGGCGCTGACATCTCCCCAAAAGAGTTTTGTCCTTAAAAATTCGGTCCCTGTGGCATACACGGAAAAGTCCCGATTTTCTGTGTGCGCGATCGTAAAGATCGATGTGCGCTTGCGATCCCGAGTTTTTTCGTGGACAAAAATTTTATTGGCCGATTTTAGTCTAAGACATCGGCAGTATGTAAACAACGCGCGATCGCGAAACAAATCGGCGGGGATTTCTCCGGTTTTGGACAAGATTTTGACTTTGGATTTTGCTGAAAATATCAAAAGTTCTTCCTAACGGCCATTTAAGGTAGGAGTGAGATTTTTAAGGCCTGAATTTGAAAGCAAGTATTTAAAATATTTATCTTATTTTTCCCCCATACCTTTTCTACACGTGACAGAAAATACCAACTATTTTTGCATACTGTATTCGTAGCGGTCAATATGACCACTATTCGTGGTGTGACTTAGGCAGGATTAGCTTCGTGAATGTAGAAAAAAAAAAAAAATGGCTATACGCCTTCTACACACGAAGCTAGGCGTTATTACCCAGCAATCAGATTCCGCACGGGGTAGGCCTAGTACGACATGAAAAATGCCCTGAAATCACACTTTTCTGATAATTTCCGCGACCCACAGGCCCTTCCCCACAGCGTTTCCTCCTAGGGAAACGTTTGGAATGACAATTTTTTTTTGATTGAGTATAATTTTGGAAATATATCCATAAAAAGATGATAAAAATTTCAGAAAACTCACCAGCGTTTGCGTATCCATGCCTCCGAGGTCATGCAGATCAAAATGGCGGCACGATCGCCGTAATCGAAATCATGAAAACTATTAGGCGCCGTTTGTAAATTTATTATTTAGCTCAATTATTTACATATAATTCACTATTTAGCTCTTTTCTACGATTATTATACGATAAAATGACATAAAGGATACAATGTTTTATAAATAATGAATTTTGCAATTTCCATTTTTTTTAAATAATGATTTTACAATATTCATCATATATAAATAATGAATTTTGCAGTTTCCATTATTTATAAATAATGATTTCACAAATTCATTATATATCAAATATTATGGAAATTGCAAAATTCATTATTTATAAATATAGGGACCGAATTTTTAAGGACAAAACTCTTTTGGGGAGATGTCAGCCCCCGCGGCGTCAAAGAAATGTACACAATGACTCCGATAGCTCGTTTCGCGAGAATCGACAGTAAATTACGGATTTGATTTTTGGAAATATCTTTTCCAACATCGGTGAGTTGAATTTATTGTATTTCTTGAATATTTTGGGGTCGGTTTTTGTAAATTAAATGCCGATTTTGAGTGAATGTTGGTGACTTTTGTGCAGTGGTGTTTTAAAAAGTTGAGGTGTATGACTGCCTACATTATACACACGAAGTATAGGAATGTAGCTATGAGTGGACACAGTCATGACAGTCCCACATAGGCAAGGGCCTATGACTAAGTATGAGTGCCTCCGCGCACATCAGCAAGCAATGGTCATATTGACCATTAGGATCATATACATGTGTGTATACTGGGTATTGGGGATACAGATGTAATTTTGTTTGAAATGGAGGTTTTTGTGGGCAAACTGATACTGAAGTATCATTCTTTAGATTTTAAGTTATCAGTTCGTTAAGATACAAAATGTAGAAAGTTATAAAAACTTACATTTACAGCCCTCTTTTTGGTACTTGTTACCCACACCTCCATACGGATGACGACTGCTCTCAATAATGTTGCGCACTAGTGAGGCCGCTCTACATGGTTACGCACCGTAGATACGTACGCAGAATGTTACGCACACAAGCTATTCTACGAAGATCTGGAAGGGCCAAACTGACGACGTAAAAAATAAAAAATATTACGTACGTACGTAGTAATTATTACGTACGTACGTAATATTTTTTATTTTTTTACGTCGTCAGTTTGGCCCTTTCAGGTCTTCGTAGGAGATCGCGCCGGTACTACTATGAGCGCTGAGGGCTCCCTTCATCATAATCGTGAAAAATACAAACTGGATGCTGACGGGACAGTCTCGATAGCAGTTATCGACAAAAAGGACCCAAAATTTCAGGAAACCCTCTTCAAAGGTCACAAAACAACCTGGTAAGTTTTAATCATCTATTATTCAACATAATTATTTGCATTTAAGTAAACTGCAATAGATCAGTTTCAATTAAATATAGCCAAAAATGCACAGTGATGCAGTTTAGGTATGGGATGTGTGTTGGCTGCGTTACTACACAGTCGGCAATGACTGTCGGCTAGCGACAGACGGGTTGCCATTCTCTGATTGGTCAGTTAAGACAGTGCGATGTACTTGCCTGTGTACATGTAGTACGTGTGCGCTGTGTGTGTGTACGTGAGCCGTGGTGTGTGCTATGATTTTCAGTACATACAGGTAGAATTGACCAGCATGTTGCCATTTTCAGGTAGATAGGTCACAGGTATATTAACCGGCATGTTGCCATTTTCAGGTAGATAGGTATATTAACCGGCATGTTGCCATTTTCAGGTAGATAGGTATATTGACCGGCATGTTGCCATTTTCACTATATACAGGTAGATAGGGTCCATTAATTGACTGGCATCTAAATCATTAGAGATAGATAGAAAAATCGAAAGATAGTGAGATGGAGAGAGCAAGGGAGAGAATATTTTTCTAGAGACAGAAATGAAAGAGTAATTTAGATTTGGGATTTTGATGGGAGAACCAATAAACAGAGAAAACATAAGAGATAACATATGATGGCATTATCGTGAAATAGTCCCCGCTTCAAAAAAATCTAAGTTTTTTTAGGATTAGGATTAGGCCTAAGTTAGGGTTAGGGTTTAGGATTAAGTTAGGGTTAGGTTTTAGGGTTAGGGTTAGGTTTTAGGGTTAGGGTTAGGGTTTAGGATTAGGATTAGGGTTAGGGTAGGGTTTAGGATTAGGGTTAGGGTAGGGTTTAGGATTAGGGTTAGGGTTAGGGTATGGTGGGGACTATATCACGATTATGCCCATATGATTAGAACTATACAAACAGCAACAAACTGGCAGAGTCAAAGAGTTTGAAGAAACTTCACAAAAACAACATTATACAGCGTGTAGAGCATGTACGTAATATATCATAGCACACACCACGGCTCACGTACACACACAGCGCACACGTATATCGCACTGTCTTAACTGACCAATCAGAGAATGGCAACCCGTCTGTCGCTAGCCGACAGTCGGCAATGGCGTGTACCTATGAGTGCCTCCGCGTGCCTCCGCGGAGCTCCGTTGGCGTTGATTGACCCACGCGAAACTCAACACATGGGCACGTAACTAACAACAGTGCATCCAGTCTCTAAGTTAATATAAGTAAAGGCGTAACAAAACGTGGTGTTAAGGAAATTCTTGAAAACAATTACCTCAAACACAAAGATTATAATATGAAAGCACTCAAAATACAAATAAGGCACATGCTTACATACCATGTGACCCCCATATTATAGACCGTAGACGTAGTTGACCTAGACTGGTGTCCGGCTAACAGTAGCGATTAACACTCACAGCTACTGAGAAGAAGAAAGCATATTACAATTATGCCGCATGCAAGTAAAATTTGTAGACCTCTCTACATACCGGGGGCATCTCGTTTTTCCGAAGGTTCGTTTTTCCGAAGGTTCGTATTTCCGAAGGTTCGTATTTCCGAAACACTAATTTCCCATGCCTGGGGGTTCATAATTCCGAAAATGAAAAAGGGTTCGTAATTCCGAACATTTGTTGCATTATTCCGAAGGTTCGTTATTCCGAAGGTTCGTTTATCCGAAGGTTCGTTTATCCGAAGGTTCATAATTCCGAAAATGAAATAGGGTTCATATTTCCGAAGGTTCGTATTTCCGAAAATGAAAAAGGGTTCATAATTCCGAAGGTTCGTATTTCCGAAAATGAAAAAGGGTTCGTATTTCCGAAAATGAAAAAGGGTTCGTATTTCCGAAAATGAAATAAGGTTCGTATTTCCGAAAATGAAAAAGGGTTCGTATTTCCGAAAATGAAATAGGGTTCGTATTTCCGAAAATGAAATAAGGTTCGTATTTCCGAAAATGAAATAGGGTTCGTATTTCCGAAAAATGAAATAGGGTTCATAATTCCTGGTAAAAAAAGGCGAATTCATCAGGAGCAGAGGTGTAGCAACGGGGGGGGGGGGGGGGGCGGGGGGGGGGGGGTGAGGGCTCGCCCCCACCCCTCCGTCATCGGATGGCGAAAAAATAAGAAAAAAAGAAAGAAAATGGAATAGGAAAGAAGACGGGTGGACCCCTTCCGGCAACCCCCCCCCCCCAAAAAAAAAAAAAAAAAAAACCCTCTTCCACCAGCGGTGTCTTAGATTAGCTTTAAGATTATTCCAAAAGACTTGTGCCTCCAATGGTGCCAGTGCTCCCACAATGGCTAGACTCTAGCTACGCCACTGTTAAAGGGAAAATTAGGGTAACGATAGGATATTATGGTTTTAATTGCCATCTTCAAAAAGCGGATCTCTTTTCGACGAAAAGCACCTCCCCCACCCCCGCAATGAATACAAAAATGAAATGGAGACATAAAACTGGGAAGGTTTATAAAAGAGGAGAGGAGAAGAGAAAAGGGACGAAAATAAGAGGACGAGATTAGAAAAATCGAATAAGTGTTTATGTGTGTGTGTGTGTGTGTGTTGTGTGAGTGTGTGGAGGTGTCGTAGTCGAACGGTTTACAGCGCTTGACTGGAAACGCGAAGGTTGGGGGTTTGATCCCTGTTACGGCACCTATAGCCTTTTTGTTGTAAAAAATATGATAGCAACTTTCCTTTTTTTAATTTACGAGCGCGCGAAGCTAGCGACCAAAAATAATTGTGCCTTTCCGTTGTGAAAAATCATAAAAATAACATATTTCGGCATATAATGACTGGAATATGAGGATATTCGGGCACCTCACTCCCTGAATATGAGGTGTGAGTTGCCGGAATATCGGCACTTTCAAAATCCGGGGGAGGGGGGTTGGCTGCAGCAGCCCCCCCCCCCCCCCCCCCCCCCCCCCCCCCCCCCCCCCCCCCCCCCCCCCCCCCTTCTCGTACGCCTCTGCCTAGGCCTACGTTAACTACACAGTTGCGATTGATTTTAACTTGCGATTGTTTCAAATAAATCGCTTCAACTCCTAATAAGGCGGGGCACTGGTTGATAAAAGCCATTAATGTTTTCTTCTCCATGTGTAATTCCTTATTTCTATTTTTTGCGATGAGGATTGTTTTACTCTTAATGTCTTTTAGTGTTTTGTAATTCGTTATGCTTGTAAAAGTTATTTCAAACTTCATGTCAGCGGTTGTAACTGTTAAAAAAGCAGACTGTGCAGTAAAATGAAGCAACTCATTAGAATCTGTACAAATTTATTATGCTGTAAGCAGCTGTATAAAATGAAACATTTTCATCCATGTTTAGAAATGATGGTATTTTGGCAAAGTTAAAGAACATGTTCAATGATTTTAATCTATTTATGCGGCATAGATAGTTAGGATTATTCCCTGTATGATAATTATTTTAGCCCGACTGAAAGAAAACTTAACATTTTAATCCACTATCCTTCAAATTTGGTTGTATGTTGCTTTTAATTTGCATTATAGTTTGGTTTTACTTTTGTTTCCTTTTATGATAATCATATCAGCCTGATGATAAGACTCCTTCTTTAACTTGTTACGATCCATCTTTCTTCGGCTTTGGTTGTTTATGGTATCTATTCATTTATTTATTATTATTACTAGTATTATTTGTATTATTATTATTGTTATTATTATAATTATCATTGTTATCATTATTATTAGTAGTAGTAGTATTTTTATTATTATTATTACTAATACTATCAGTATTATAATTTTTATAATTCATAATATTATTTTTGTTGTTGTTATTATTGTTATTATTATTAAAGTTGTTATTATGAAGTGGACTACCAAAAATTACGATGACGAGTTATGCGACCAGACTTAGATATTGCACCGGTTACTCTACTATTGCTTCTTTTATTTCCCTTGTCATGATCGTATAATTGGCCTATAGCCTATACGTATCAATAATATGTTGTGCTACTTGCCAGGCTATTTATTAAACATAGCAGTGACTCCTTTATGAACTCTCTGTAATATTATGTTGTTGTTTTTATTGCTGTTGTTGTTTTGGGGACCGGAGGGGAGGGCTTGTAGAGTCATCTACAGAGCCATATTACAGACTTCGGCCAACTCGGTTTATTTGGGCACAACATGGCGTATATTCCTTTGTTTAGTGTTTGCCTAACAAAGCAACAAGCGCCATATTGCTACCTACATGGAGCCGAGCTGGCCAAACACTGTAATAGATAGCTCTGATGGCTAGGGATGCAGGACGCCCCCACCTTATTTTTAGTATGCACTTTTCATAGTATACTTTTTTAATCACAATTTATGTTGAATGTTTACGAAGTAATTACATCTTAAAGATAATAAAGTGTCAATGTTTGGCTCGCTGGAATCCAGCAGCGTGGTGCCCGAACATTTTATTTTGGGAAGCGAGATGGTTGGCTATCCTTATCTCAAAATGTTATCGTTGTTTGGATTATCTGGTAACAAAATCATTATTCTATAGACAATATCTCCTTTTTTTTACTTGCTCACTATAGCGCGTAAGATTTAGAAACGGAATAGTTTGGGACAGGGAACGCCCTTCATTAGGGCGAGTGAAGTGCCCAAATATCCCATATTCGGCAGCAGGGTTAATTAATATTATTCATGGCTCATTATTACATGTTCTATATTTGTCTTTTGATGGCGAAATTGCATTTCCATTACAATAAAAAAAAAGGTTTTATGTTTTTTTCTAACTCGCTTCGCTCGCTTGCAAATTGTAGAAACGGGGAGTATGATATTCTGCCAAGAGGCATAAGCTCCCCCTTTCAAAAACATTACGTGGCCATTTTCTGCTTGCCCAACTTGGAACTTTGGTGTGTCTCATTTTCCAAAGCGGTATATACATTATATAAATAACTTCAAGCCAATTTCGTTGTAGCAAATTTAATCCCGAATCCGATCATTCACTTTCTTCAATACATCAGTATGTATTTTAATCACCGAAGTAATATCATTTTATGAGAAATGAAACATGTATTCCTGAGGCGCTCGCTCTCTACGCTCGCTCACAAATATTGGTTATTATAATAGGAACAATGATAATAATGATAATAATATTAATAATAATAACAATAATGATGATAATAATAATAATAATTATAATAATAATAAAAATCATAATAATAATAATCATAATATGAGCGCCCAATTGAGGCGGATACCGGCGCTATAGAAGAAGCCATCATCATCATCATAATATTGATAGGAATTACGATAATATAATGGCTATTTCTCTGGATTTTATTATAATTGTTATCATCATTGTTATGATTATTGAGTACGAAATGAATATCTTTACACTTGGCCGTCTTTCCCCTCCTCCCTATCCGAAATACGGATTGACGCCGTATTCTCTGAATTTACAACCTTTTTTCATTTTCGGAAATACGAACCTTTTTTCATTTTCGGAAATACGAACCCTTTTTCATTTTCGGAAATACGAACCCTATTTCATTTTCGGAAATACGAACCCTTTTTCATTTTCGGAAATACGAACCCTTTTTCATTTTCGGAAATACGAACCCTATTTCATTTTCGGAAATACGAACCCTTTTTCATTTTCGGAAATACGAACCCTTTTTCATTTTCGGAAATACGAACCTCATTTCATTTTCGGAAATACGAACCTTCGGAATTATGAACCCTATTTCATTTTCGGAAAAAAGAACCTTCGGAAAAACGAACCTTCGGAAAAACGAACCTTCGGAGTAACGAACCTTCGGAATAATGAACCTTCGGAATTATGAACCTTCGGAAAAACGAACCTTCGGAAATACGAACCTTCGGAAAAACGACATGTAACCTACATACCAGCTATTTTTAGTGTAGGACATGAATTCACTAACCACGCAATCACGTGGGGGAAAAGGAGAATTATTCAAAACATTAACAATCCCCCAATCCATCACAGCCTCTATATCCATACAACTACAAAAAGTACAAGCCTGCATTTTTATTTTTATTTTTATTATTTTTTATTTTATTTGGGGGGGGGGGGTCTGGGGTCCCCAGGGGCGGATCAATGATTTTGAAAAGCGGGCACAATTGTTTAAACTTTTGACAAGTTAAATAAATTAGGTAACCAGATTTTAAAGGTGACTTTTGGTCGAAAAATATTGCATATTCTTCCCTCATCCCATCGCCCCCAGGAATTAGCTCAATCGCTATCTATTACAAGAATAACCAAAAACAATATCCCACAATTAGTCCTACTTTTTATAGCCGTTTAGACGTTCGGCTTAAATTTATTGTACAAGTTTTTTTCTAGAAATCTCCCATAATAATGATAAGAAAATGAGGTGACTTGCATAATGAAAAAGTTTATTTATTTTCTTACTAACATGATTAGGGCCTAAGCTAAACGATTAACAACCATATCAAACATGAATACACTGATTTGAAATACAATTTTGTTTGTTTTTTCATTTGTTTTTTTTTCCACTTACAAATTAGGCCTATGCGTTGAAATGTGATGCATATAGTACGTAATTTTATACAATGTACTTGACAAAGATAATTGAGACTTTCAAGAATCATGAAAACAGGGAAAATCAAGAAACAATCATCAAAATACCAAGCCTGTGAATGATGAAGTTACAATAAGCTTACATCATCGTATAAATGAAAAAAAAAATGAATATGAACAAAAATGATGATAGAATAAACGTAGGCCTAATTATTTTGGAGGCTTTTTATGCCTGGGGCATTATCAGGTTGCTGAAATTATAGGGGAAATGTATAAAACTATGCTCATCTACAGAATACAATGCACATTTGAATTTTCAAGGGACCTTTAAACCGTAGGCGTAAGGAATAAGAGTGAGCGATGTACATATAGACTGTCAGGCTGACAGAAAAAAATGGAGAAAAATCTAGGCAGGTTGGCATAAGAAACAAGCTGTGAGAACCAGCATAGGCCTGAATGTAATGCAAAGTGGCTATCAAAATAGCGCCATCTTAAAATGTAATAATATTGAATATTACTTTATTGTTATCATAATTATAATGCACTTTTTTATTTTATACCACAAATAAAAATCCTTTTACACGAGAGCACTTGCAAATACACACATTCACACATTTTTGTTATAAACATGCAGGTCATGATACTAAACAAATGAAATGGTACTTGTATATGGAAACAAGTGTAAAACTGTACATGGGCTCGAATTATATGTAAAGTCAAATGCGAGCCTTTGTGTGAGTATTGATTTTTTTTCCACTTTATTTTCATAGGGATATCAATAATAATTTTGTTAAGCGATTTTCTTGAATACCCTGGAAATAATATGGATTTTACACTGAACGACCACTTGTTTCGGCAAAACCTTTCGCCATGCAATACATACAATACAATACTTCACTCTGAGTACGGTTACAATTCCCTGCTCTGAATGTGCATGTGCATGTGCAGTCGCTCCCTCTCTAGGATTATGTAGATAATATGATTTTGTTATTATTCATAATAATAATCTTGTGACGAGAGTGAAGGGTATTTTTTTTATACCCCTATAGAAAGATTACTCATTTCCATGAATTCACTACTACTTCCAGGCGCGGATCCAGAGGGGGGGGGCGCAAGGGGCGTGCGCCCCCCGTTTTGTCTGACAAAGTATGCCCCAGGACCCCCTAGATGGCCGTTTGGCTTCGTCAAACGGAGGGTTCCTCAGTGTGCGCCCCCCTTTTCTGAAAATCCTGTATCCGCCCCTGACTTCGCTACTATCATCACTGAATTTTTTTTACATTTTTAACCCACAAGAACGTATTTTCTTATGCATTTTACGCTCAGGAAAATTCGCAAGGGAGCACTGCATCGAGCGATACAAGTTCTAATTTTGAACATTGATGAATGCTTTTCTGTACATTCACTTCTTTCTCAAATGGGGTGCAATATTAACGAAAACCCAAGTGAACTATAGTCGAAGAGTTTAGAAAGGCAACCCAAAGTTAAGATTTTTTCCAATTGTTGAACCTTTGAAAATAATACTTTGTACACTATATCCTACATTTACTATACAGCAGGGAGCAAAGTAACGAAAATTGTATGTTTTCTTCAAAATGTGTACCTTTAAAATATATATATTTATGAATTACATCCTATTGGGGAGCTGAATTATGAGATCTGGAAACACATTATACTCGAGGCAGCAAAGCGACCCAGCTTTAATTTTTCTTTTTTCTTTTTTTTTTTGCATTTTAAACCCTCAAAATTTATTTCTAATGAATTTACCATGGGGCCAATAAACTGTAAGGTTCATAATTTTTCTTCTTTTTCTCCTATTTCTCTTTCTCTCTGTTGCGTTTTTTGTGCCCCTTCAAGTGCCGTCCTGGGCACATGGCCCCCGTGCCCCCCCCCCCCCGTATACGCCACTGATCTGATACAATATAATACATCAGCTTAGAACTTATACTACCCGAATCCTTTAACTATTTGTATTTCAAATCGATGTACGGATATCAGAGAATACCCTTGATCAGGCAAATTATGTCAAGCTATAAAAGTTATACACTGTAGTTTGTTGCATATATTATTGTGAAAGCGCTATCCTGTATTGCGAGCTTTCTTGACATTAAAAGGTGTAATGATATTAAACTTACAAACAACTTAATTGGCCCATTGTTAGCCAGTATAGTTATATTCATATCCCTTCATGAAAGTTGCGACCCCAAATACCATGCTTATTATGATGACTTGTATTATTTGTCCATGTTTATTCTCTAGTGACAGACGAGCGGAAACTAAACAAGAGGTCTCATCCCTTCCCAATCCCTTCCTTATAACATGGACGAGTATCCCGCTATTACGTAATCACCTTCAGATGGGTGAGAAACGCGACGATGGAATTATTATGAAACTAAACAGACTCTAACATCAATAATGAGCTGGCTGGAAAATGTAATTGAAAATAATTTTCTTTTGTAAAAGAAATAAGATTTTTAAAAAAACTTTCTGCGTTTTGTCAATAAGAACTTTTTTCCCCTTTTCAGCAGAGAATGTCAGATATTATTGACAAGTCAGATTGATCTTTTTCTAAGAAATGGTAAATTTTATCACTGTTATATAGAACTAAAAATCCTTTCTGGCTAAGGGGAATGTTAGTATATACAAGATCACATTAGCGCGACCCCCCCCCCCCCCCCCCCCGGCACCTCCCCCATCTTTCAAAATTATATACAAACAAAAACTAATATTTCAAATAAGTAAAAGAAGTACCAAGATTTTCTCGAATGCGTTTCAGAACGATGTCAAGTTTCTTCTTTCCAAGAGGTATTATGCACCAGTCTGTCAGAAAATATATCTGATTGGCCACGACTTCGTGATCTTGGATTAAAATATACTGCAAGCTATAGAAATCATTATTTAACTTTACGATGTTTTCATAGGCGGATTCATGTATCGGTTCCCCGCCCTCTTTTTGATCTGAGTGATACACCCATGTGATTTTCGCAGTTTTCAGCAATTCACTACCCCTTTCTGACAATAATGGATCCGTCTACTCTATTTCGTACTCAATTTTTAGAATCCCCTTGTCTGTTTTAAGGGGGAAGTCCGGTCCAAGAATTACTTGGTTTTTAATAGAAGCAGAAAACTAGACAAACGGATGAAAAAAAGTAATAGGAAAGTGAAATTTTTATGAAAAACTAAGGGAAACAACAATGAAATTCACTAGACAAATTGGCAGCTCGTTCATGAGTTTGTGACGTAATTCCCTCACAACTCGCCAGTTATTTTTTTGATATCGATAATACAAATTCTCAATGTTTTGAGAATTTGAGAACATATTTTCATGAAAAACTAAGGGAAACAACAATGAAATTCACTAGACAAATTGGCAGCTCGTTCATGAGTTTGTGACGTAATTCCCTCACAACTCGCCAGTTATTTTTTTGATATCGATAATACAAATTCTCAATGTTTTGAGAATTTGAGAACATATTTTCATGAAAATCTTTTCTTAAAAAGCACATATAAATTGTGCCATATTATTACAGATGAAGAAGGAACATTGAAGTCAGACACTTATTTCAGATGTATGGGACTAGATGAAGATGAAATAGCATTGATTAAAGAAATATATGCAGATCCGCCTGAAGAATGGAAAATCGATATAAGAAAGCATACTTCAGTTGACGGTCTAAAAATAGAACTTATGTTTTCAAAGAAAACTTTTAAATTTGAATCAGTTTGTTCAAAAAATTTGTATAGGGCGTGCAAACAAAAAATGGCCGACATTCCTGTTAGTTTTCAGAATTTACAATTATCATATAATATGTCAGTAAAAGAAATTGAAAAGGTTTTTTGTCGTCCTAGATTAAGCACATTGGATAATAAATTGAGATTGCTCTATAATATTATTTTTGTGAACCATCATTTACAGGTTTCACTTCATAATTTTATATCAAGCGATAAATGCTAATTTTGTGGTAAAGATGAGGAAACTTATAGGCATATAGTTTTTTTTTTAATGTGAAATGGTAACAAAATTATGGGAACGGTGTAAACATCTTATATCTTCCCAGTCTTAAAGACATGACTTGGAAGGAAGCTCACATTGGATTAGAGGAAACAACTGAAGATAGGCAAATAATCAATCATGTTATTTTATTAATGAAATAATTGATATATCTTAGTCGGGAAAAAAGAAGGCTCCAAGTATTGAAGAAGTAGGAGAAAAACTGCTTAAAAGTAAACAAGAAGAAAGAAATGGGAACATTTGAAAGTAACACACATAAGCATGAAACGAAAACATACAATTGGCATGATGGGTGAGGAGAGGAGGGGTCCGCCTGGTTCGCGATCGTGTGGAGTTGGCGGCTCTTTGCCGCTAGACTGCCCTTATCTATTCTCTTCCCTTTTCTTCTTTCTTTCTTTATGTCTGTTTTGCTTGTTTGTGTGTTTGTTGTTTGTTTGTAGGGGGAGGGGAGGCTTTAATCTGTAATATTCATTCGGTATGTTTAATTTGAGTGCACTGTGTACTATACATGTATATTTACTTATATTATGTATTACTGAAGACTGTCCTTTACTTATATGATATGTTATGTACATGAACTAAAAATGAAGATGTATGATTTTTCATTTGTACTGAATGAATGCAATAAAGAATGCTACAAAAAAGTTTGTACCAAAATATGTTTTCCACATAACTTAAACCAAGTTGTATTTATAGTAATATGTTTTTGACAAAAATATGTCATGAATTAAAAAATATTGAGATTGTTTTCAATCATATTCATAATCACTCATTTTTAATGTAAATTGTATACAAAATTAATTATCATGATTCTTACAGAAAACAATTTATTTTGTATTAGTTTATACATGCAAACAACAATTCCTATAAATATGGCTTTGTTCAAGTTACGATGAAATTATATTCTTGGACAAAAATTTAAAATTTGTCTCATTGATATGAACAAAACTGGTGAGGGTTTTTGTATTTTTTAAAGATATGTTTTATTATTTTCTCTCAAATCAAATACATATTATACAAATCATTCATAACAAAATTGAATATAATTATGATATCATTCATAACAAAACTTGATGCATTATACATTGATATTTGGCTTTAAAATAGATTGCAATAATAAAAGAAAGTACATTTTCATAAACTGTTCAGAAAACATTTTCATATACATGATGATCAAAGAATAGTACTTGAGAGAAAATTTTAGTCTATTCTCCCACCCCCCCCCCCGAAAAAAAACACCTTAAGTCACACAAACACAAAGTACTGTACGCGTCTTTTTTTAAAGTGGTACGGGGAAAAAAATACGCGTATGGCGTACCCCATCATGTTAAACATACATGTACTCTCATACACATATAGCCTTGAGATCGATGTTGTGAGGGAATGACGTCACAAACTCATGTCGGGGGGGGGGGGGGGCATTTCCGGCATTGCCCCCCCCCCCCCACCCCCTTTGGACGAATATATGCATTGTGCCCCCTTTTTTTTTTAACGAAAACGACTTTTCGAGAGCTGGCAAGACCAAAAATATACGGGTCTACCTTTTCCAAAAGTTGACAAACCTGCATTTGTTTGCCCCGCCGCCCCTTATACAAAATCCTGGATCCGCCCCTGTTTGTGTTGCCAATATGTCAAATGATTTTCATAATTTCCTTAGTTTTCATGTCATTATAAAAATTCATAACTTTTTTTTTCTTCTCAAACTCTATTTTGATCTATTTGTTTGATTTTTCTGCTTATGTTTAAAACCAAGTAAATTCTTGGACCAGACTTTTAAACAGGTATATAGAGATCGATGGGGAGCATAGCCATCTCTCTCTCTCTCTCTCTCTCTCTTTCTCTCCCTCTCCTTTTTCTGTCTCTCTGTCTCTCTGTCTCTACTTCCACTACCCGTTGGTCATGTTCTACTATAATATACCTTCTGCCAAAAGAATATATCGGTCTCACCTTCAATGAAACGTCATTAGCGCCTTGCATTTATCAGAGGATTAGAAGTGCTTACACGAACAACGCACCATCATGATCCCGTTTTCTTCGATCACTTGCACAAACACACATTAATCCCTTCTTTTGTGATACTTTAAGGATTACTAGACCGATAAATTTACAATTCCATGCTAAGGTTAAATCTTTAAATGCCATTGGACTCTCTGATTGCCTGTATCTAACTGATACTGGGCTAGACACCCAACTTTGAAAGTGATAAAGACACAGTCATCATCATTACCATCTTCATTTTCGTTGTCCGGGTTTTCAAATGGGAGGGATAACGTGAAAGCCTGAAAACAATTTTTTATGCTGAAAATCTCAAAATCTTTATCGTGAGTTGCGCCTGAAAAGCACTGATCAAGTTTGTGTTTTTGAGGTTCAGTTGGATGAAAAGTCAAAAGGAGGGGATCACATGGCATTAAATAAAGAGTGGTTGGCATGGGAGAGGAGAGCGGGCAGGGCGGATCAAGGATATTCCAGTAAGGCAGTGTGGAGGGGGTATTTAATTTGAAAATCCCATGGCGTCATCCGTCGAGAATATTCCCCCATGCGTGTTATTTATGATGCAAACATGTTCTTGATGGATGAAAAACTGCATAACATACATAACTAGGGGCTGATAAAATCCTCAGACTTTACAATTTTCTGACATGCGCGTTGATTATATTAATATCTTAAACAAGAAGGGAAAGAGAAGACCCCCCCCCCCCCCCGGGATGTTACGACTTAATTGCCGACAAATTCGAAGGCGAAAAGATTCTCAACTTTACAAGTTTGCCGAATGAAACATTGAATACATGGTATCGGAATCCGATACCCATACCCCTGCATAGATTTCCCGACATAGCACCAATGCAATTGAATTTAAGGTATTAACCTGTTCTACCAAGTGGTGCTGGTTCTTTAAAATTGTCCATAACGACATACTATGCCTACACAAAAAGGTTAAGCTGCATGACCTGTATAGTGAAATTTCACAAGAGAGAAGAAAAAAAAAAGAAAATCAGCACAGTTTAAAATAATGTTTGAAACTGGAAACTAAAAATATATACGAGTGAAAGCAAAGCTAAAGGGAAAGGTGCTCTGACTATGAGAATATGACTTTTATATCCGTTACCACCATACCCTGACGGAGCCAGCTCCTTCCTTTCTTTTCTTCCTATATATAATTATTTCTTCCTTCCTCTCCTTTTCTTATTCCTTTTCCTTTCCTTTCTTTTTGCCGAGTCATTTTTTCCTCTCTTTCTTTTTGCAGCTATAGTGGAGGTGGATGCCCGATGTTTGTTTGTTTGTTTGGTTTTGTGTTGTGTTGTGTTGTGTTGCGTTGTGTTGTGTTGTGTTGTGTTTGGGGGGGGGGGGGGGGGGCAATGACGGATTTAAGGGGTTCAAGACCGGTTTGTGCCCCCACCCCCAACTGGCATACCGTATACACCCCCACCAAAATGTGGACCCCTTATCATGCTTATTGAGTTATTATGCCCTCATCCCTTTACATATTCCCATAATCCGCCCCAATACTATACGTAAATTCAGATGGTAAATTGGTCGGGTTTTAGCGTGTATTTTTTTCCCGAGTAGCCAGAACCAAATATTGCTCCCAGAAATATGCAAAAAATAGGTAATAAGGAGAAAATATTGATTCTTTACTGTCTTTCTCTTGATTATGTATAGGGTTATCTACTTGAAAATACCCTTTTCCCCGTCGGTTTTGTAATGACTAATGTCACTTTTGTTTTGCCCGTTCCTCTATCTTATTCTAAAAAAGATTTTGTTTTAAGTCGTTAAGGGGATGAAGACAGCGGTAGAAGGGAATTTCCTTTGAAAATGTATCTTTCATTGCCACAAGAACACGTCGATGATATTTTCCAAGTAATTTGTCATCATTTTTGTAGTTGAATAGGACTAGTCATGATTATTTTCTTCACATTAACATATTCAACGTTAGGGCCTGAAGTCCCCGCCCCTGCCTTTTGAAACCAATGTGTACATTGGGCTACTTGTTTTTGTCCCCCCCCCGCCCTTTTAGACCTGATGATATTTTTTCTTCTATTTTTTCCCCTTTTCTTGCTTGTCAGATTTTTGGTTAGATTTGTGACCTCTTTTACAAAATCCTGGATCCGCCCCTGACTAAATCATAATAATTTTGTAAGTCATAAAGTCTATTTTTCTGTAATCGGTCGATCACCCTCCATCATCTCACTGCACAAGACGAATTTAAGGAAGTAGACCCGGCATGTCTCCCTTGGTGCTATGCTTCTCACTGCTCACCCTTAAACTCAGGCCGTGCTGATTCTTCGATGAGTCGCAGGGGGTCTGCCACAGCTCTGTAGAGATCGTCTGTACTTGCGCCTTAACCCTCAAGTTACTACATTCCGCAGAGGTAACGATACAAATCGATAACTTTGAAAGAAAACAATAAAATTGTTTGTTCTGTATGAACTCATGAACTCTTGATGGAGAGTTCATGATTTATGTTTACATGTTACGTTTAGTATATGGAAATTGGAGAGTTGATTTCGGGGCAAGAGAAGCCCCCCACCCCGCCCCCTTCGTCTCCCATAGAATATATTAGTGCGCTCACAATTTTACTTGAGCTACAGTCATGACACGGACTCTCGATTTTTAGAGCATACAACCAATAAGAAAGTGATAAATGGTGATTAAGAAAATAGAATATCTAAAACATAATAGGCAATAGGTAATCTCGTGAGGTCATCCCAGTCGACCAACAGCCCACGAAACCCAGAGATTCCCCTGTGTTTTAGAATGGACAATGTAAACTCCCTTGGTCAGCAATTCAGGGGAACGGGCGACGGGGAACGCCTCTCCTCGGAATTATTTGAGGGGTTCTCCCCCCTAAAATTAGGAATACTCGATTTTTTGGTAAGTGGAGATTTAACGCTTGGCTTTGCCTTTGTGACCGACAGTGCTCTAAAAAGCTGTTCTGAAACCCAAAATTTTCTCCCTCGTTCGCTTTTAAAATAATAAACATAATTATTACTCTGGAATCCGCCAAAATACAAAGTTTCTATATACTAAAACAAGTCATATTCTCTTTCTTTTTGTGTGTGTGAATGGGGGGGGGGGGGGGGGGGCGTCAAAGAGCCCACCCCCAGTCACTAGACTCGTCGGTCTATAGTGAACCCTCAAAAAAGTTGTCAGAAGGCTAACGAGACCGACATTATCGGTCTCGTGGGCTGTCGGTCTCGTGGACTGTAACCGATCTCGGACATGCTCCATTTATAAATTTGACTCGATTTGACAGTTCCTAGAATAAAGCAGATAAATTAGAATTTTATGCATGCCTCTACTGTAATACCAATGACAACGCTAAACATTTCACAATACTTTCCCGACAAAGCAAAACAACAAAAGTACCGTATGCAATTTGCATTCGGGATTATTATTTCAAAATCCAGTAACTCCATGAAGGGGAAGTGAAATAGTTTTGTTATTGATTTGTGTATTGTTTCTCTTGCATGTAGACCTTCATGTATTGATGTTTATCATTAAAAACTGGAATTAAAGAGGGGTATCCTATATATTAAAGTTGAATACATGTACTTTATTTGCAAACCGGTCCATGCTTCTTAAGAGATTAAAGTCTCTCTCTAATTCCCTTTTCAAATATCTTGGACATCGTTTGTTTACTAATCATACTCTCGCTTTAATTCTCTTCACCATCCGATTACAGAATCAGGCATTGTAACTCAGGTAAAATGCTTATGATCGTGAGAAGATTATTTGAAGCGTTCTCAAGGCAGGCGACGTATGCACACTGCCATTCCGGATTGCGTGTTTAACATGTTTAAAGGGGCTATTTTGCACGTTAGGATAAGATGAAGTCAGGTTGATCCACAATCTTAGGAATCATATTAATATAGACGAATACTAAGAAAATGTCAATCCGTAAGAATCATTGGTTTTAATCACATAGCAATTAAAAATGGGCGCCAAAATTGGGTAAACCGCAGCTTCGGAGTTCAGCGGTCGGGACGAGGTGTAGTAATTACGCACACATGTGAAATAGTTTCTCACACTTTGACCTCAAAGCCCTCACAATAATGACCATGACACCATACTACCCATATTTCATGCAATAGACGGAGATTTTTATACAGTACGTGTAGAATTACAAAGCTTGCTAAGCATCTCTCTCATAATTTCAATTTTCATAAACTTGGGCAAATTGATAACAGTTCGATGAAAGCAATAAGCTCACAAAGTTGAAAATGGCAAATTATAATTGCAATATAAGTATTATTGAATAATCAAATTTGTGATATGATCATACTCAATATATAGGAGTAAAGATAAGGCATATTCTTTTAATGATTTTAAATGATCAGGAAGATCGTCTATTACATGTAGGTTGTATATGCTTTTGTCTTGCAGTGATTGATGTTGGGCACAATATTGCTGAGGGAGGGTCGGTTCTTGGTTGTCGGTTCTTGGCCGATCATCAACTTTGCAGTTTCTAAATATTGTGAGCAAAATTATTAACGAGCAAGCAAAACTTTTGACAACCTTTTCTGTTTAGACAGTATTTTTTTTTCTTTCTTCTTTTAATAGCGTTTTCATGAACTTTTATGTTGAGATTTACAGAAGAAGAAAAAAAAAATCAAAGCTACTGCCTCGCTGCCGGAATATGATGCAACGGTGTCAGGCCCGTAACCAGAGGGGGGTCGGAGGGGTCGGATGACCCCCCCCCCCCCCTCCTTGGGCTGAGGTCCGCTTTTTCATGAAAAAAAAACACACACACACCTTTAATCTTTGTTACAACCCCTTCCCCTCGGGAGTCCTTAAATTGCAGCAGAAAGCATCTAGATTTTAAAATTTTCCGGGGGGAGCCCCCCCCCCCCTAGCAAGGACCTGCCTTCAGGTCCGTATTGATTATGACAAAAAGGTCCAAAAACGACCCACCCCTTTAGAAACCCTGGCTACGGGCCTGGGTGTCTGAATATTGGTAGTTTAGACATTCTTAGAAATTTAGGCCGCAGCCCCCTCCAATGCTCCCTGTCTTTTATTTATTTCTTTTAGATGATCTTATTTCTGCACGAAATAAATAATAATAATAATAAATAGACTACGAATTTTGTGAAATATTGCAATATTATTTCATACAAATTTCCAATGTCTTTTGATAGTGCTCATCATTATTGACAAAAGTATAATAGATCAACGGATAATAACAGCGTGAATAGTAGCATTCACCAGGAAACTAAGGACAAAGTGGAAATGAGCGCGATGATAATGCAGACATCACTAACAAGTAGACGGACTGTATAGGAAATGAATGATCATGATAATGACAACAGACCACCTTGGAGGTCTATCACCTCTAGTGAGTTTTCCGAAGAAGAGATACCTCAATGCCTGAACATGAGGGGGCGTCAATCATGGGGCACATTTGGGGCAGTATCCCCTGCATGGTTACCCACAATATTCAGAACAAGGTATATCATCAGCCCCCCATCCCCCCCCCACCCCTACATCATCATCTAAGAATACAATGTAATCCTGGGTACATCACTCAGGGGCATTTAAAGGGAAAGTCCACCCTGGTATAAGAAAGTTAGAAAGTTATGACTTTTTGAAGTTGTAATCTATCAAACACAAATCGGCAACTCCATGACGTATCTTGCGACCTCCTCTCCCATGCATTTGCTTGGGACAGAAAATCTCATACATTTTCATTTTCTTAGTTTGTGATGAAGGAATAGATTTGTTTCATAAAGGTTTGTGTAAAAACTTATAAGCAATTATTAAATCTAAGATGCGTGCACTCTAAAAACTCAAATGTTAAATCTACATTTAAAAGGTTGGAGGAGTGACAACATTTTCAAAATGGTAAATGAACACTTTTAACATGCTGCATCCAACCTTTAAACTATTAGATCCAGCATGTTAAAAGTGTTAATTTACCATTTTAAAAATGTTGTCACTCCTCCAACCTTTTAAATGTAGATTTAACATTTGAGTTTTTAGATGTGTGTATGACTGAGGATTTTCTTTAGAGAAAAGGGATGTTAACGATTTTGGGGTATACAAGGCAAATGGGAGATGAGCTCACAAGATACGTCAAGGAGCTGCCAATTTATGTTTGATTAATCACGAATTCAAAAATTCTTAACTTTCTTATTCTTATCGTATTCTGTTCAAACCTTCACTCATCTGCTTCTTTATTGTTTCTTTTAAAATCAACTTGTAATCAGGGTGGACTTTCCCTGAGAGGTCCTCATGAGAGGCATTGCTCGTATATAGCAAGTAGGCATGTCGCAGGATGCGCGGCTAATAAAGGTATAATGGATACTTTACAGGTGGTCTCCCCCCTCCCCTCCCAAACAACAACTTAATTTGGCGCCCCTGACCGAGAATGCTTCGTATAATAACATTTGCGAAATTTATATCCAAATAGAAAGGCTATCATTTGCTATTTATTTGTAGGCGAAATATAAAATAGTATAAAAAGAATAAAAAGAGAACTTCATTATGATAACGTTTCGTGGGTGCAGGTTCCCTTGTTATTAAGCATTGTGTGAAATTTTCATAAAGATAAAACTATATGAAAGGACTATAAATAAAAACTGATGCACTGGACTCATTATCATTAAACAGATCCAGCAACAGATACAGTACCTCCTACATGCCCCATTACCCTGAAAATGCTGACACGATGTAGAAGCTATGAAAGATGAAGATGAAGGGCATCAAGGGGAACAAATTAGACAGTGTCGAAGTGACTGAGAGAAGAAGACCAGATTCGTGATGTGAGGGGGAAATTATAAGATGGGGGATAATTTGCGAAGTCGTTATGCCGTGAAATGAGGATAGATTAACATGGACGCGATGTGTTTTCATCGAAACAGTAAAAGCATTAATATCGCTCAAAGATAATGAAGCGCGGTGAAAAGCGCATAGCCCCGCCGTTCACGCTGTCTTGAATTTGGCGCGAATACGATGTCTTGAGTTCATGGCCACTGTGATGAAAATATTGCATCACTTTGGTGGAAAATAAGAGTATTATCTAATTACAAAAAGCAGTGGGGAAGAAGATCTGAGACAACGCCGTGGTGATATACATAATGGTCTGAATAACTCATCGTCACCATCATCACCTCCACCATGCACTATACCATCACTCAGCCTCCTCCACCTCCTCCTCCTTCTCCTTCTCGAACTCCTCCACCTCATCACTTAAGTCGTCGTCGATTAGTTTGCTTTAAACAATATGTATATGTAAAATAATTATTATCGACATTCCATCTGAAATTGTGCACTGATAAACTTGATATAGTATAGAAGAAGTGAAGACACTAATGGATCAGTGTTGCAAGAGCAGGAAGTATACCTGGGGGCTAGAAGCCCGGAAGCCCATCCCACCCTCCACCCACCCCCCCCCCCCCCCACACTCATAGGCCCTTCCAGAGTTTCAAATGTTCCCCTCTTGCTTCAGATGGAACATTCTTCTTCTCATCTGTTGTTCCGTTTATGCCTCACTTCTCTCTCTCTATCTCCCCCCCCTCTCTCTCTCTCTTACAGCGGTATTTTCCTTCTGTTTCTACATATTATATCTTAATATGATTTCCTTTTGATTTCGCTAAAGAGAGAGAGAGAGAGAGGGGGGTTCGTTGTGCAGACCAATGTATTTTGTTATGTTGTATATAGCCAGTTGATGAAAAGAGTAAGGGAAACGGGTACTTTTTACTCAATGCCAGTATAAAAACTGAATAAGACAACAAAGCACCGACATACTGACACAGCATGTGTCTGGATGCTTTAATGACTACTACTACAATAACAGATGCCTTTTGTATATTGTAATGAGCTGATTATTGTGTCAGGGTCCAAAAATTGAATTTAATCTTATTTTTCTTGATTTGAGACCTCGAGAGAAATAATTTGCGGATTTCCGAAAGGGACCTTTCAATTACAGTACAGTGATTTTGATATTAGCAGCAAAAATAAACCAAAGAAGTGTACACTGTACTGTACTGTACATTTACAGCGTCAAAACGCTTCCTATATAGATCTTCCATTCTCACCCCCCCCCCCCTCTCTCTCTCTCTCTTTCTTTATTTCCGTGTCATATTAAAAAAAATATCACCATGGTATGGAGAGACGCCTTGATTTACTATAATATCAAAAAGATCATGTTTATATAATCTTTGTCTTCTCAGTTTTGATCTCAATGTAAAATGAACCCCGCCCCTGCACCCCCGGCAAAATACAAACCTTTGTGGAAAAATGGACAGGACGTTGAAGATAACTTTGACAAAATAAATGATCATATTTCTTTGCAAAATAATGCATTTTTTGCCCCTCCAATAGACCGGTGGGTCATGTGGGTATATACAAAGGAATTAAAGAACTAATGGGGCCACATTCTTACATCATGTGCATCAAACTTTAAAAGAAAAACATATATTGATATGTTTATATTGAATCAATCAAACTTGTCAATTTAGGTCAGTCTATTATTATCTCAACGGCTAAACAAAGTTTATTATTTCTCCACGCTTAATTACATTGTTGTAATATGATTTGTTATTTAGTCATAATTATATGCGGCAATAGTAGATTAATGACGTCAATGTTTATCCATGGCAGTTAAAACAGAATTTTGTGAATAAGTTCATAAATGAGGCCTTTACCATTATTAGTGGAGTCTCCCATAAGCGGATCCATTGACCTATATTGTATTTGCTGTATTGATTTGGAAATGTTGCCATTATATTTTAAAAAGCATTGTTTTATGTTTTTACCGGACTCATTAAAAACGACTATTTGTATAAATAGCTAATTCTGTGACCGAATCGCCTCTGCATGGAAAACTAAACGTTCAAAAATTCCCTTAAAAAAAATATTTGTCCGATATTCCCTCAAATTATATCTTTGTTATCAAATTCAGGCCAAAGTTCCATAATAATAACTGACTCTTTCATAATGACATGCGTATAATAATTATACGCGCATGAAAGGGGGGGGGGGGGGGGGTAGAGGAGGCATAATTTTTTACCCCATGGCCCCCTAAAGCAAGAGAAAAATATTTGTAATAGTTTTTCATTACAACAATGTATTACGTTATAAGACTTCTAGTGCAACTTTTCCAAAAAATGTCTCGCCCGATCGCTTTGCTCCTTCGCAGAAATGTTTAGCCAGGGATGGAGGTGGGGGGAGGGGGGGGGGGCTCGGGCCGGAAATGCCCCCCTAAATCCGCCAGTTTGTAGCTATACACACACAAAAAAAAATCTTAGGCCTATACGAATCAAAATTTTGAAGTAGGCTCAAGGCTGTACTTACCAATTTGTATAGACATGTTGTACATGTATAGAATGCGCGATTTCAATACTAGTATACTACCAATAAGCAATTTTTTTGTTCTCACTTGGTCAATTCACTCCCCTACACCACTCCTCTAGCCTGTGCTAGATTTTATGAAAATCAATTATATCGGACGATGTGATTTTCCTGTGTTTAATCTTTCATGCAAAATCTAACTTTTTTTCTCCCTCGGTCGCTATTCTCCTCCGAATATAACTCACTGTTATGTGACATTAGTATTGGACGAAAAACTCCGGACCCAAGCAGACTTGTTATAACACCACTGCATGTGTTTATTGGCATCTAAGTATCACTCTTTAGTGCATGGACATATTGCGTTTTGTCGCTGAAAATGATAACATGCATGCCTTAAACAAAGAATAAAGTACATTCCAGAATATGCCTCTTGCTTTACACTATTACCTCTTTCATGTTATATGCGTGAATTTTCCCAGTCCCGATGCTTTGTTCAAAATCATAGCCCAACTCTGGAAACCTTAAATGATTTCAGGTGAATTGATTTTTCCCATCACTATTTCATTGTTCACTTGCAATGAAATGAAAAAGAAAATATGAATCAATAATTTGACTGAGCGTAGCAGCGTAACAGGTCTTCGTTGATATCTATTCAATTCGACACACGCTTCGCTATGTTACAAACGGGGGTGAGATACCAAAGCCCGTTGTCTCTTTCAGTTCTTTTATTTGCTTCTGCTTTCCTATTCTTGAGAACAAAAAAGCGCGAGCGTTGAGGCCTACTGTTTTCAGGAAAAAAAGTGAGCTTTTGTTGTTTCGGCAATATATCAAATAATTGCCTGTCATTCCTCAAGCGTGCCTCCTCGTCTCTTCGCACGCTTTCCAATGAATGGAGAAGCGAGTATTTCGCACTCGCCCGAGCACTCTCGGAGTGACTCGACCGTAAACCGCACACAAATGTATGAAAACACTATAACCGCATCACATATACTATAAATTGTGCGGATTAACAATTTAGTCTGCCAAAATTAAGTTTTAATTAGTAATATTGGAGACATAAGTACTAATTTACCCTTATTTGGAAGAGACCAACTCTTATTAGAAAGAGACAGTGTTTGTATTGCAAATGCTGAGCAGGTTGAAATAGTTCGGAATGTGAATTTCACCGCGGAGGAATACCAATTCAGACAACAACAAAGCTGATATAGCGAGAGACAAGAAAAAGATGTCTGCCTGCTTGTTCGTGCTATCTCTGAAGTCGTATTGATAACATGTGTATTGCCCATTTCTGATGTCTAACGGCGCCTGTCTGTGAGGACCAGTGGATTTCTTCCACAGGATATATCTTATGTGAATTATGTTTTATACCTGCCATCGGACATTAATTTTGGAGCGGTGACTAGTCAGAAAATCAGGTATGTTTAGCTCTAAAAATCGTAGGCTGCTTCTATCGTGTCGCTATCTCAATGCGACCGGGCCATTCACGCGGAGAGTGTAGCGATTGACCTGTAAGTGCCCATAACGCCGCACAGGGGGCTTTGGGGGAAGGTTCAGGCACAAGTGAACTGGAACGAGTAGATCTACCTGTACACTACTAGTCAGTGACTGTGCACTGCCGTTATTACATTATTATAACACATAGGCTGATGCAGTTATCAAGTAACATTACAAGTATATTTTTATCATAACTTAGCCTAGATTATAGAAATCTAGCAGAATCTCTAGGTTTTTTTCTTGAAAGTCTTAGTTGGACTCTTGGACCATGTTTTGATTACAATTTACATTTTTACAGTCATGACAGCGCTCATGACATGTGTATCAAAATTCAAATGCTGTGACTGGTGGATCCGGGGTAACTTGGCACTAGGGACAACTCAGCCTTAGCAGAAAATTTGGGCCGACATATGCCAAAGAGCTGAAGCGATCGCAAAGACTTGCATGAAATTTTGCACTGATTAAATCTCTTAGTCTTACATTTACAAAGTCTGCATTCAGGTTATTTGATAGAAATTTGTAAAATAGTTCCTAAAAAGTTATAGGATTTACTGAAGCGAAATTGCGAAGAGCAGACAATCCTGCGGGATATGACTTGGCTGTGGCCGAAGCACTACAGTTAGGCCTATTGTCATTGAGTATTTTATGTGGCCAGGCCAATATTAATGCAATGCCAAACAATGGTCCTGTCCTGTTAAGTCTGACATGTCAGTTTTATTAGCATATTCTATAAAGAATCTACATGGCAGAATGAAAAGGGGAAACAGACAGTTAACTGACCGTTAGATCTACATTCAAAACTGTTTATGGATGATTTTGCAATTAGTAAAAAAAAAAGGCCATCAAGGCATCAGTGCCATACATACTAGACTACGTTTACGGATCTACCTAGAAAATAGATCTATTTGCATAGAGCACAGCAATGGAATTTCAGGGGCCAAGCACCTTAAACATCAAGGTCGAGTCAGAAAATGTGGTCGTCAAATGATTTATGAAATTATTAAAGTATCCAATTGAACAATTTGTAAACGCTTAAAAAATGTTTGACAATAATCCTATTTGGGTGCATTTCATAGATATGAGAGTCCACATTGCTAAAACGCTATGTCAATGAAAATATACACTGGACACATTGATTGCACTCAGGTTGATTAGGTAATGTAAATAATATTGCAGTATGTGTAGAAAGTTGGAGTAAAATAGATGTACCTACATGTTAATTAATCTTGTGTTTGTAGTATGTAAGTATGACTTGCTGACATGTAAAAGAAGAAAACTCACAATCCTAGTAGTGTGCCACAATCCAGGAATGAGTGAAATGAGCAATCCGGCTAAGTGTCTATCACAAGCCCTACAGTGTAAGCGTCAGAAAACAAAATAGATTGCTAATAATAAAATGTTAGCAGTCTAGATTTCATTCATTATCAGTCACACCTACATGTATCTGGCAACAAATTCTCTCTTTTCACCCCCCCCCCCTCCTGATGCTTATTCTCCTCATCCTCTAAGTATATTACGAAGGGGACAGAAGAAACTAATATTAAAGCAAAGTTCAGTAGCCATCTTTAGAGAAAGAAACAATGCTTGTAAGATATGCATTGGTCATATGAAATGTTGTTGAAATAAAAATCGGCCATTTCATTCTCAACGATAATCTATACCACTAAAAGAGCTGGCTATTATGTCACCAACTCGGGGCTTGTATGTGTGGTCATCTCTTGTAGGAAGTCCAACAGGATAGCTGCTCGTTGTATGAGGTAGTTGAGATTGTCCCAGATGACTTTGTAGGGTAAGTTCATTGTAAGTGTGGTGTACTGGTATATAAACCCATGTAGGTTACACATGTTACAGCAAAATATGTCTTACATGAAAAGAAATTAGCATGAAATATAGACAGTTATGTAAAATTAAACCATGCATTTATAGGTGTTGATAATAATCATCAATTCTATCAGTTTATGTTGTTCTGAAGGAAAATTGAAAAGACCCAACAGTAGGGATGTAAGGATGCTCATTCAGTCATTGAAGAAGCCAGTCAGTATTCTTGTGGGTTTTTTTCTTCATTATGAACAGACAATTTAAGCTGTAGAGGTATACACATTTGTATTCAATTGCAGGTAATGTAATACATGTACTTTCCTTTAGCAAGACATTTGTTAATCTACCAAAAAAAAAATGAATAGTCTTCACCCAGGTGATGGGTAAAAAAATGGGTTGGAAGGAATTTCTTGGATTCTTGAGCATCTTACATGTATAGAATCTTGGCTATTGACAAGACATATACACTACCGGTACACATATGCTCATTAGAATACGTATATACTTTCCTGTGTTATGTAATTTCATTTTCATTCATTGATATGATATTATTATAATATTATATGATATTATACAAATGTTGACTGCTTTGAGGGGCACGGTGAAAACTATGGCCCGAGGTGAGCTTGCAACTGTGCTATGCCTCGAGACGACAGTTGAGAGGCATAGCACAGTTGTAAGATCACAGAGGGCCATGGTTTTAACCGTGACGCGAAAAAGAAGCAGTCAACATTTGTTTTATATACCGCATCCTTCGTTAGCTCAGAAATTCATTTCAAAGACAGATGAAATACGGTAACGTAAAGTAATTCTCATCGATTGTTCTTTTGAAATTTCAATCGGTGAACATGTATGGTGCTGGCCGCGTATCTAAATTGCCATAGCTAAGCGCGCATTGCATTGCATTGTACGCTTGAGCAGAACTATGGCCGGTCAATATTTTTCACAGTAGTGAATTTCATGACCACAAATTTGACCAATCAGAGAGACCTAGAATCTAGACATGCAGTATATAAATATTATTATTATACAATTATATACAAAAGCAGTTCTCAAATTTTATCTACATGTATCATAGTGTTAGTGATACAGTATAAAATTCATGCATTTTCTCTTCAGTTAACTACAGTATATTTTTTTCTTCATTTAAAATAAATAAATGTATAAAAAAGAAAAGAAAGGCAATGTTGGGTGTCGAATGAAATATATATTCAACAAGTTGGACTGTAACAGTCCTATGATTCATTTACATTTAATAGCGTAATTTCTTTGAAAATTGTTTTATAGGTTTTTAAATGATTCCTAAATTATTTTGTACATATGTTTTGTTACTATTTACTTCTTTCCATGTCTGTTGAGTAGAGTTGACTGTACATTGTAGGTGTCCATGACTTTTTCATAAAGGACTCAAGATGGGGCAATACACGAGAATGTCATGGTTCAATATGGAAGAAATTGGAAGTACGTGTACATGTAGTGCTGAACATAATGCAGGTGCTTGTTCTACATTGCTGGTTATGTTGTACATACATGTACATGTATCACCAGTATTTTAGCAGTTGTGCATAATTTTGACATTTCTAGTACCCCCTTCTTGTACATCAATTTTGTGGAAGTTAGAAATAAACTATTAAAAAATATAATTGTTGTAAGTGTGGTTTATATTCATTTTTTATTTTTGATCTTTCTAGACCTACATGTACATGTATATGTTGAATGTTCTCCACTCCTGTGATTTTCTTTCTCTCGCTAAAGAGCATTTACATTCTTTCTGAATACAAAATGTACATTGTAGCACCTTACATTGATGCATTGCAATAGTATTCTTTGTTAATCTTTACATAAACAGAGTGGGAAAAGAGGACTACTATTTGTACTTCCCATCGTGTACATGGGTTATTTTAGAGTTCTGATAAGGGCAGGAAATAGATTCAGCCAGAATCAAATTGAAATGACACTAAATGTTCAAATGTACAAATTGTAGAAACTGTAGAAACTGTATAATACCTAAGTGATAAAGTTTGCAAAGTTTGCAAGTTTGACCCAAGTCCATGCATGTAATTTCCAACACATTTCACATTTCTAAACCTTTTTGGTACAAACAACCTATCTACAAATACGATAGGGTGTTATGTGTCCAGACACTTAACAAAGATGAAGCTGTCAATCTTGCTGTTTGATTTTACGAAAAATAAGCATCAAGCAACACTTACATGTAAATCTTTTGATATTTGCAATTCATAATATTGTTAACATATCTTGAGAAAGATTATTGACAGTCTGTCCAGATACCCAACATGTGGGTATACCGGTATACTACATTTTTAACAGTTTAAAAGTATTTGAGGTCAGATACGTAGTCCCATGTCATAATTATGTACTGCTTGTTTTTGATGCAAATGTTCCTACATGTACATGTATATGTTTTCTTTTAACAAGCATTCTATGATGTTTTAGGGATCTCCTTATAATAGGGGTCCCCTGTACATGTCAAATATTTAGCAAATGTCCAATGAGATATCAGATATGTCATGTGACATTTCAGAGTTGAACTACAAATATTGCCCAAAATTTCTTTCAGTAATTTTCATTGCTCGTATAGAATTGTAATAAAAGCGGCTAGGCCAAACAAAGTGAGTGGAGATGAAGATTCTGATCTGTTCTGACAAATGATCATTTGGGCAATGTTCCCTCATCTTGGCTCAAAGGTATATAAATTGGATGATGTCAGATTCATGTATGTATAGACCAAGTCTGATTGTTCTGGTCATGTAAAACAAAATCAAGATAAAATGTATATTTACAGGCTAATTCCAGTGATATGCTACTTTCCTCTTGTACATTAATCATGATGCCAGTCTGAGCAGACAGCCGTCCCATCTGTGCTTTTTAAAATAAATTATTTATGTGGTTTTCATGAAATGTGTACCACTCTTTTAAAGATTGTATTAACAACATTAATATACTGAAAGATTAACATATCAAAATGCCTTTCAGGCAGATCATTTTTTCTTCCTTCTAAATTACTATTTCACTGCACATAGGCTCTATGTACAACTCTCAAGTTTACCTACATGTACATGTACAAGTAGAACATTGAATGTTCCACAAGGTAGACCATTGTCTCCTTTATTCCAATTGTGCATTTTACAAGACATTTTACATTCCATTACTGTATTCTTATTCTATAATAAATGTATATATACTGTTAGTTGTCTTAATATGGTTTGTTCCTTGGGCACTCCTTTGAACTTTCTTGATAAGCTTAATATTTGAAGTGTCAAGGTATATTTTTTCTTCACTTTTATGCATTTCATGTTGTAATGCATTTGTAATACAATATGTAGCATTATTATTGATCTTGAATTTTGATTGAACAAATATTGTCCTGTGTGGCAAAACTGACCGAATCATTCTTAAACGTACAATGTACATGTTTACACTATGAGATTAGGATGTTCCTGAAGATTGTCTCTGTAGGTAACATTCCTGTTTAGTGGAGTCTGTATTAATTTGCATTAATTACATGTAGCTTCTGATCAGATAGAATTACCTACAGCTGTACATAACATAAGAAGATTGATAGATATGAGATTGTAATCCCACAGTTAATTTATAAGAAGTTATACTTCTCTTCCAAAATTGAAAATTGTTTATTTTGTACCATTTTAAAAAATGATTTAGCTTGTTTGTGCAAGAAGCTTAAGCTTAGTTTACATGTATATGAGGATTGAATCCCACAATATAAGAAATTTTTACTATTTTCCCCTGAAACTATATTTACCTGTATGTACTATTTGTAATAATTTATCTTTCCAGGGATACATCAAAATGCAGAACAGCATGCCTGGAAAAATTACATCTGACAAGGAGCTGAGTGACTTACTTGACTTCAGTGCGGTAAGTTGGAAAACATTATGTAATGTTTTCAAGTCCAATACTCCAATCCTCATGCATATCTGTGATTCTAACAAATGTGGGTCAGTACAAATTATCTACCTCTGTTGCTTTATTTTCCTAATCCCCTGAAAACCACTACTATATGAAGAAGTACATATGTACAAACTTAATTTTGATCATTACCTTTGTATTTAGTTCAATACACACAAATGCATAAATTGGATGAAACAATTTTGGAATTTCAATCTTATAACTTCACCCCAAATTATACTTGTTTTTTACCTACATGTATATTAACCTACATATTCAGTTTGTAAAACATGTTTTATTACAGACAATGTATTGACTTTAATATTTTCCTGAATTTCTGCTGTTGTAATTGAAAGTTAATATCTGATTTGAAGTGGGGTGGTAAGTGCAACATTGTGTAAGTCCATTTGTAATATTTTCCAATGAATGAAGGATTATAAGGTACTGACAAGTAATAATTTGCAAATTACCATTTTCTTGCAAGGTAATTCAATGGGGAGAGTGAGGTAAAAAAAAAGTATCAAAGCTGCAAGTCTTGGTGAATAATATCAAGTGCTTTGTCTCAGACCTTGATCCCATAGAGATGAACAATAGATGATTGTCAATAGAAACCACTTTTCAAAGGATTAATAGTATCTTGAGGGGATTCATCTTTGATCACATTCCTTGAAGGCATTCACCTAATCTTTGACAATGTTCAGTGCAAGTAGTTTAGTTTCTTGGATCTGAGAGGCCCTGTGTTCCCCTGTTGTAAGGTGTGCGGATATTGATAAAGATGTACACCTAGCTCTTAGTGTGCAGAAGACTCTAAATCATATTTTATAAAAGTGAAATTCTGAAATTTTCAACCATGTGCATATACGTGTAAATACAGTGTCCCGGGATCAGTGGGCTTCCTGTATTTCCTTCAGAGATTTCTGTTGGAAGTGGAATTATGATTTTTGTACATACTTGTATGAAAGTGAATTAATGTTGTTAGTTTTGGTGTTTTATTCAGATTTGAATGTAAAGTTTATTTGTTGAGTGCTATTTATCCCTTGCATGACTTATATTACAATGTACTTAAAGGAGAAGTCTGCCCTGAAAATATTAAAAGCAGAAAAACAAGAAAAAAGGATCGGTGAAAGTGTGAGGAAAATCTGGTAAAGAATAAGAAAGTTATTCATTATTTAAATTGTAATTAAATTGGTCAAATGCAAATTGGCAACTCTTTTGTTTTGAAAATTCTATGAATTTTCGTTTTCATGGTTGTTTATGAAGAAATAAATCTTTTCATACATGGGGTGTGTAAAAATATATATGTCCAAATATATCTACAAATACATTAGGGTACAGATATACAGGTAATGAAATATTTTCTTCTGAAAATTAAAAAAAAAAAAATTTGTACAACTTTATCTTTAAGACTGACTGGAAAGATGGTCTTAGTCATAATATTTCCTTTAAAAAAAATGCAGATTTATTACAGATTCAGTCAAGAATGTTTTATGCCCAAGTCCTACTTTACAAATCTTGAAACTGTATATAGTTTTACATTATAATACAAAAATGCTTAATACCAATAACATACTGCTCTGAGTCTTCATTATAAGATATTTACTCATAAGATAACTGTTTGAAATGGAATTGTCTGAAATATTCAGGGTTTTTACCATTCTGCAGTTAGTGAGAGTGGCAGGCTATTCTAATGCATGCATGAAGAGATCCAGTATGTATTATATATTTGTTAAAGAAAGTGTTGATCCTCTGTATTTGATGATAAATAAGTATTGCCTTTTTGAAAAATGTCTTTATTTATATGTACATATGTACATGAACTGTATTCCTAATTATCATCACTTAATCTGTTGGTGTTAACAGATACATAACCTGTACAAAATGTATAACCAGTTTCTTCTTATTAATTTTGCATGTTGAACGTTTAACAAAAAAGAAAAACAAAAAACCTTGATATGTAAGTATTTGCATTAGTTTGATTTCCATCAGCTTGTTTGTTAAAATCAATATTTTATTCTCCTTTACAATGAATTACAAGTGCAAAGAGCATGAGTAATGACTTATCCTGTGAACAGTCCCATATGTTGTTACTTGTGTGTTCAGTGAGGCGAGTAGAAGAGATTTCTGCTGCTGGTATTCAAAGATTATAGACCATGGAGTATTCTTTCCTGTACTGTTATGGGTGAACTACCCAAATATAAGACCTTATGCATTACATTTTTTTGATTGTTCATTATACATACAGTTGCAAACTAATGTTGACTGTAGAGGTATTCATTGAACTTGATTCATTAGCAATCATCAACATTGTTAGAATATTTTAGGACTCATGTACATGTATTGGGATAACTAAAGCTGATTCAAAATTGTCAAAACTCAAGGGGTTTGGATGATGAAACATTTCAAATACATTTTTGTTTGTGAATGTGATTATTTGTCGGGGGCTAAATCGAGGGATTTAAGTTGTGAAAGCAATTTTGTGAGTGGCTGCTTTAAAATGAGTGAAAGCAGGTATGTTCAGTACTTTGGGAAATAAAGTACACTGTACATGTATGTGTACTTCGTTTGGGTCAGATGGGTGTAAAATAGAAGACTATTATTGAGGATTTATACCACAGTCCATATCTACATCTACCTGAAAACAGTAGGTAATTTAATTTACCTGTATCTGATTGGAAAGGTTTGAAAACACCTTGGCTCCACTGCTGAAAAAGTACTTAGTATATAATACATGTTCCTTTTGAAGGTTTGTTGTACCATTGTATTGTAATACATACATTGTGTATATGATGTAAAGTAGTACCATATTTAAAATGGTACTTTTTCCTCTCTGTCTTATTTTGTGGAGTGACATCAATCAATCTTTTTTTGTGTGTTAAAAATAGTAAGGTGACTCTGACTATATAAATTCAGGTCAAAACAGATTAATAGAGTGTACAAACTGTACCAGTATATTTGATTACCAAGTATGAATGAATTGCAAGTATCCCCCAATTGGTAATTACACATGTACATGTAGCTTAATACACATGAATAGAATAAACCCTTCTTATGATTAATGACAATCGACATTGTATGATTATATGTATGTACCAGAGGGTTATAATGGTATCCTTCATGTACATGTATGTTACAAATCAGATGATTTTCTAGTGATATTGTTGATATTCTTTTCATGTCTGCTTTGAAATTTAAAAGGCTTAAAATTTATTGTCACCTAATATAGATGTAATTTAGACATGTATTTATACATTGTAATGCAGTAAAAAGTATGTAGGCTCTATGAATAAATTTAGCAGTGATCAGGGAAGGGCAAGTGAGTACATGGGTTGAAGAATAATTTTTTTTCCAGCTTTCAACAGCGACTTGAGTATCCAGCCAGATTCAGTTGACACGCTCAAGGGCCCACTCTGGCAGAGATAATCTCGCCCCATTATCCGCCGAAGAGCGAGAAGTGGATCGTCTTCACTCCACTCTCATATGGCTGATTTTTATCATTGCGCATAATATTACGCTCCTCTTTTCATCAGGTTATCCTATATATATATATATTAGGATATGAGTAATTGAGTGCACTGTTAAAGCATAGAGGAATGATTATTGCAATTCATTAGATTATGCTTGAAGATATCATGACTTATCAGTTAAATATGACAGCCACAAGCCAAGACTACACTACGGTGTAACAGATATCTAAATCTATGTGGTCACTGTACAAATTTAGCATACTGACCAGAGAAATGACTGTATGCATGTACATGTATGTACCTGAATAACAATTTGATATTCATGGGCATTGAATTTGCCACAAATAGGCTATTCTCACTTTGAAAAAAGGTTCATCTTTAGGTCTATGTTTATACATGTATGTTCATAATTGCCTACCGGTACATACAATTTGTAAACTATGTAGCAATATGTTGCAGGGAAGGGGAATCAGACTTTTATGATAAAGCCAACTAAATGCACCTACCGGTATATTTAGAAGACACTTTAACTATTATCTTTCGCTTTACATGTACATAGAATGTAATGATTGAACATGATTCAGACATGACATGTATTCTAGTTCTCTTTTATAAATTCAACCATTATTTATGAGAAAGCTATTGGTTGCCTTGCTTTGTGACCAAGTTCTTCCATTATAACTGTGTGAGAAAATGTTAGCATTCATCTATGTTGTTATAAGTATTATATTAAGTGAGGGCTCCCTAACAAGGATCAATGAGGTGGCATTGGAGAGTAGTGGAGTAAGTCCCCTTTTCAAGACAAAATAATATTGCCAAATTCCTAGTTTTCTGGATTTTTTCACTTGACATATATGTTTTTGAAAATAGCATCAAATTAATCTACAGAAAGAAATTATTCAGCAAAATTGGAATGATTCTGAATTCAAGTTAATTTATAGTTCGTCTAGTTGTTCATTATGTATTTTTGACAAACTCAAAATTCATTTGACATGAGTAGTCGATTTTGAGGAAAGAGAAATAACAATGAGGAATCCACATCTCTTTATCTTCTATACCCAAATATGAGAAACCTGGAATATATTTTCTTGTCCTGCATGATAGCAATTGTAAAAAAATATAATAATAATGTTCCATCTTTTTCTGTCTTCTTTAAAAAAATGCAGATGTTTTCTCCACCAACGGGTGGTGCAGGCCCAAAGAATGGTAATGTAGCTGGTTCAGAGCATCATTCAGCATCAAACTACAAACAAGGTAATAATTATGTATAGCTCTCAGTCATCTATATTCCTATTGTTAGGATTGTTAAAGCTCATGGACAGTTTTGGTAGCAAAAAGGAAATAATAGTAAGAAATGTGTTTAGTATAGTCTCATGTTGTTCTCCTTGTATCCAAAGAGGTTTGTATGAGCTCATATGTGGTATTCCATCGATGATTTCCGGTGAATTTTAGTGTAAATATCTGTAAGGAACGCTAGATCACCGTAATATACTGCCCTAACTGGGATCTTTCCACCCGATGGTTCCCCACGCAACGGTCTTGGGGCTTCACGTGAAGATAGCATGTGTGTCATTGTGTGTGGAATACACATAATCCTCATAGGTTTTTGCACGCGTTATAGGGTATAGTCCATGCTGCCGTTTTTGGGAGTTTATATTCCTGGCCCGGTATTTCAATTATTATTTACCTCTCATTTGTAAAATATTTCACTATACGAGCTGAAATCATCACAGCATCTTAGTATTGCTAGTACATGTATCTTGCTATTAATTTTGTCAACAAAAATCCTAGAAATCTGAAGAAAATGTTTTTGAGGAAATACCAAAACTAAACATTACCTTTAAGCTTTAATCTGATTAATTTCATACTGCAGGTAATACCATGTTACAGGTTTCTAAAAACTGTCAGATACAGTTGCCAGCACTTGAATGCTAGTGCAGAGTGTTTTGCTCTGTCCATGAATAGGTTGTCTTGTTTTTAACTTAAGTACATGTACTACACGTGTAGCTCAAATAGCTTGAAATTGAGAGAAATTGAGAGAAATATATATTTTTTCAAGCAATATACACGTGAACTAAGTTGGCATGATCATAACACACCTATACCTGCGACACAGCACTTTAAAACTTGTATTAAGAGTAGAGTCAATCCATAGATGCATGCATGCTGATGGTTGTTTACAATCACTGCCAGGGTGATTTATTTCAGTGTGAGTGTGTGATGGGCAAAGAGTACTGCATTATACAGCATCACTGCACCAGTCAGTCTTTGTTTGGAGTTCTTTGTAGTGCACTGGCATCAAAGTATTAAGTTGAAATGATAAAAAGAATGAACAAATTGATCTTATGTATTTAAAATTTTTTCATTTATTTAGGATGCTTATATGACTGACTTTATTAGTAGTGCCATATGAATTTGTCTGTATATAGCGGCTAATATTTCAAGCCACTTTAGGATTAAAACAGAGTTTGTTTCTGTACTGTAGGATGACTTATGAGTGAACTTGCTATTGGATTCATATATGACCTAGCAAACTATTTCATTGGCCAGAGAGTCCATACATGTACATGTAGGTTTGTGTCAAAAGAATGCATGGTTTCTGGTATAGGAAGCATTGTGAAGCGAATCTTTCTGTTTGTAGGTCTACATGGATAATGAATGAGATTGAACTGAGCATCGCTGAAGCATGTTGTATGAAGTATTGTGAATATTGTGGATAGTGTGCCCATGTATGTGAATGGCTCAGTGAAGACTACATGTACATGTAAGTGTTTGTGGATGCCTACATCATGAGATATTACATAAAATATCATTCTTCTACCAGGGATTTAGTCATTAATTTTAGATTTTAAAATGTCAGTGCAAGCTTAAGGTCTAGCCTACATACCGGTATTAACTGTAAGAAAATTATGTTCTTTGTATATTACATGTAGTTTTGCAAAACCTTGGTAGATTTCAAATGTTGGAGAGGCAAAACGTTAGTAGATTTCAAATGTTAGAGAGGCAAAACGTTAGTAGATTTCAAAATGTTAAAGAGGCTGAAGCATTGGGACCAGGGTGTAGGATGGAATACAATATTTCTGTCAATTCGACTTCCAGATCTACTCCTATATTCCCTACATGTATGTTTCCTTGAAACCCATTAACCCTGCTTTAGAGAGCAAGGAAATTACAGAAGCATGTATCAAGTGCAGGCTTTACCTATTCCATCGAGCCTGGATTCCCAATAAAGCCTGTGCTTTATGTTGCGGAGTAGCTCCAAAGCTTGGAATTCACTGCCCAAGATTGTAAGGTCAATGGGGGCTAGGAGAAGAATAAGAGGCAAAGTGCAATTTCCCTCATCCCCATCAGAATTAAGCCAGCTCCGATCTCCCATGAGAGGCGGCCCAGGTTCGCACGTTTAACGGGGCATTGTATGGCTCCAGCAGTCACTAGCAGTGGGGCAATCGTCTTCATCGCATTTCTTGTTCAGCCATGTTCCTTCCTTTTGCTGAGCCCTATATTTCGTTCCTAGTACCTATGAAGTTGTGCCAAGCAAGTAGATCTTTGCTCTAAAACAAGACTATGGGGAACACAGAAATAACCATGGTACAATGAGATATAACAAGTAGGCCATTATCTTCTTCTTCTACTTAAAATGTATTATTAGTATTGTAGTTTCTTAAAGTTCAAGCACACAAAACCAAGAAGGTATTTTAAAGAGAAGGTTTAGTTCTGGGAAAGGTGAAAAGTTAATTTGTGAGCTTTCTCATTCCTTTTATGTCAGTTTGGAAGACCATCATACATATACATATACATATACATTGCTCCTCAAATGCCCTCATATTAGAAATATGACGAGAAATAACTGAAGTGTTATGGGTGAACATTCATGCCAAATGTGCGTGCAGTCCCATATACTCATTTGTATGTGCACTGCATGTGCTTTTCAGTGAGATTGTGTCAATTTCATATCATTTTGAATATTCCAAATCCTCACATACACCATGCACCAATTCTTATGTAGACATGGTCAACCTTTCCCGATTGATTTGAGACAGTTTCTTTCACAATGTAATTGCATGACCGGCACTCAACTTCATCTGTAAGATAACCCTGTGCCATTTTTGTTTTGAAGTTTGAAAAATGTTGAGAATATAAAAAACATTAAAACTCGCTGTTAGAACAACAAACAGTATACAGACATTTAATTTGGAATTGGAAAGACAGCAAGTTGTAAATCTGTACTCTAAGCTGAAGACAGACAAGGCAGTTTTTGAGCACTGGGGGCCATTAGGGGTTAGAATAAATTTGTGGAGAGATTATCCTCAGTCATTTTCATGCAGCTTGGAGAAGATGTCAAAGGTCAAGGGTAGCCTGAAACTGTTCTTGCTCTTTCTACAAAAAGAGGCAACCATTTATTGAGTTTTTACTTCTAGTGGTGTAAATACTTTGTGCATTCCTTTTTAATAAACTACATTGAAAATACAATAGAACCAGGCAGTTTATGATAAAAAAGATGCCATAATTGGTGGAGTCTATTGAAATGGGGAGGTAAAGTACATGTATATAGAATATCACATAATATGCATACAAGTTTTGAAAAGCCAGATCTGTTACAAATTTTACCTCGCATTGATGTTTGTATACCAATGAAACGAGTAGTTATGTACATGTAATTACCAAAAGAAGCTTGTAATTAAAAAGTAATCAAGTCTAGTCCCATGTTACTATTGTGTTTCTTATCTTGGAGATTTTCATGGCTATTTTAGATTTTAAAGTTTGCTGTAAATGTGAAACCATACAAATGTAATGCTATCAAACATACAAAAAATAGATCAGCTTGAAATACATTGTGTAGAAATCATATTGTGAAATTTTGAAACATGAAATGAACTCAGTAAAAAGAGCTACATACCAGTGTTAAGGTCATGTAATTAACAATGCTCTTTTTAATTCACTGTCATTTGTTTTGTAGCGTCATTTCACTTAGATAAAAAGGGAGAAAATCTAGAGAAGAGAAATTAGATTGTTGGCCACCAAATATCCCAGTGTAATCTATTTCTAGGCTAATAACACTAATAATGCCAGCAGTAAAACGAAAGTGATTGCAGCATGCATCTTCACTCTCTGCGGCCTTGCTTTATATGGCATTGAATCTTGTGATAACTCAATCATAGAAAAAACTCTACCTCAAGAAGACGAATGCAGGCCTAGTCATTAACCTCCACTCCGAACAATCTTCATCTCCTTGTTACTCAGCAGTAACAATATAAATGTGGAGAAAAATGAAAAGGTGGGATATGGGGTAGAAAATTGAGAAGAAGAAGCGAGGGAAGAGCAAATAGATGAGAGATTGAGATAAAAGAGGAAGAGAGAGAGTGAGAGAGTATGATAGGAAAGGAAATAGAGATATAGAAAGAGAGAGGAGATACATGTAGAGAAAGAGAGAGAAAGAGAGAGAGAGAGAGAGAGAGGGGGGGGGGGGGGGAGTGTGAGAGAACTTAGAAATATTGTGAGTACACTTTCTCAAGAGCACCCTTCATTTGATAGAAAGAGGAAATTCTATTAGTGCATCTGTAATTAACTGTTACCCGGTGATTGTAAAATCAATGCTGAAGAGTGGGGGTTCGTATTAGAGTAGGCTCAGTGTGCTAATTGCATGTGCTCCCGCAATGTGGGGAGCAACCTTGTGATTGTCTGAGAAGGGAATGTAAGTGCTAATTAATTTACTTCATATCAGACAACCACTACCACTTTAGGCCTAGATCACTCCTGATTGAATATGGGTATTCTTGGGGAAACACAATCACAGATTCCGTATTCGTGTTTCTGCATATGAGAAGAGATACAGAGAAGCATGGTATATCAGATATTTAGTGTGAGCATGTTCACATATGATCTATTTTAGTTTATTGCTGTATGTTTTGAAGGGAATTTTAGCAATGTAAGTAAACTAATATATTATTTCCTTCTCTTTTCTTCAGGCAATCTCAGGGATGATAAAAAGAAGAAGAAATTTGATTTGTTTGCTTAAATTTTTTGTGTTATGAATAAATCTTCGGAAATCCATAAAAACTCCATATATAAACAGCTGACTTGTTAAATTGTACTGGGAATATTGGTAGAAATTGTGCTATTAACCAGTTTGAATCTGCATCAAAATCATGTAGGATTTATTATTTGATATTATATGTATGTTTTTAAATTTGTTGTTATGTTTATTTATATGTTTAGAACAAATTGAATATACTCATTCAAGCGACTCTTGTGAGAAGTAGATCTTATCTGAAGATTTGATAGTTGATTTCAAATGTGAATGGATAGGGAGTAAAGTCTGTTCGTTTCAGGATATGATGGTCATTATTAGTCATTAAGTGGATCTTGTCGGAACCGTAATCTAATTAAGATGCTGGCTGTAACATGTCTTCCAGATCAACACAACAAGAAACAATACACTGATGGGCATCAGGTGGAAGCAAACATTTTAAGTTGTCAAGTGTCTGTTCCGTATTGCATAAGAGAATTGAGACAATTTAAATTTCTTACAGGGTACATCGAAGAGAAAAGAAACATTTGTTCACATGTTACAAGATTGTAAAAGTAGAATGCAGTATGAGCTTAGCATTGACTGGGGTCTGATTTCAAGGCAGCAAGGCAGTATTGCTGGAAAACTGTGATATTACATAATGTTGCAGAGAATTAATATAAATGTGTAAATGAATATTCAGTAGCATAAGAAATGTTGATCATGCATTTGTTTCCAACTTGACAATATTGACCTGCAGATGAAATTCTGAGAAAGACACTGTATTAAATTAACACATCAAAGTGTTTTTAGCAAGCATAACATAGGTTTAAACTTTTGAGCTGAGCTCTTATTGGGGTAAATATTTTTAAATATCTTTTAAAGGAGCTTCTGAAGTATGGGGAAGCATTGTCCTAAGTTGCAACATCTAACATTTCTGCATTTATGTGTATATTCCAAGTAACTTTTCTTTTTGATGAAGAAAACACAAACAATTAACATCAGTTATTCAGTTTTTATTCTTTTCTCATCCCAAATTGGAAAAGGTCACGTGCCAAATGTGTTCTTTTCCAAGTAAACCCAATTTTTTTCTGGATGTAATTTTGATAAAGTCTTGAGGTTATGATTTGAATCAATGGTATATTTATGATTTGAACCTACAAATAATTTGAAGAACAACTATCAGAGATTTTGATCTGTAGCAATTAATTATTGCCGATGACGGGAAACACATTTATCGAAAGCGGCAGGAAAAGGCTGAAGAAAGTTATGGCCGGAGAGCGCACCCTGCCAGACAAGAAGGCTTTTATCTCCTTCATATCTTCCTCTTGTTTTTACTGACGACATTCATCTTCATTACCTGTTTCATAAAAGCCATTTTCCTCCTTCCAAATTGTCATGACACATTTAATTTCCTAATTGCGTCAATATCAATTGTGATACATGCAAGCACTGTCTGAAAACAAAAGAAGTACTTTTTGTTGTATTTATAGGAATGTGTCCCTAGATACCCTACTCAACATGTGAGGAGACTGTGATAGCAATCTCTTAACATAACACGGAATGGATTAGTTTTCTGCATTTGTAAAGAAATTTTTTGATTGCTTCCTTACAATTTATTTCTATTTGGGTGGGTTCCGCAAACAGTCAATCTCTCATCAGATAAGATATTCTCTTTAAATTTCTCAATTATTTTGGCTGTTGCACATACATCTTGACTTGAGATCTTATAACTTTGAACAGGTTCTTTTAACCAGTTTTGTTTTCTATGTTCTTTTGTTTATGATCACCTTCTTTCTCCTTCTTACTGATACAAAATTTACTTTTTTAGGGGGTGGAATTATTAACAAATACTTAGGCCTACATGTAACCTGATATGACACTTGCTAGAAAGACGATCTGCAAATAGAAATTTTAATAATTTTTTTTATACAGGCCCTGACTTAACATTTTGTGAAGCTGCTTTGATAGAATGGCTCACAATGATTATCTCACAGTAAAAGAATAATCTTCCTTTTAGAATGAGTGGATAAAATATGTGTAATTTTCAGTATATAATTATGTATGCTGACCGAGTTGGGCAGGTGACTGCTACATGCAGGGTCTACAACACAGTAATTTTCTGCAGGGATTTTTTTAGTGGCTGCTAAGACAGGATTGACTATATTGTCATTCAAACTGCTTAAAACAAAGATTTATATATATGGTGACAGGTGCATAATATAAAGATGATATAGGTTAACTATCATAAGAACCCAGTGATATGGGACTACCAAGGCCATTTTTCTGGATGCGTTACTGAGCCTAATAAATCATTTTTAATGTCATGGTGATATAAATGCACTTCAAGTTTTACGTCTACTTTTATGTAGAATAGAATATGCCTTGGTCCCCAGTCCCCACCCATTAACATTGGGGTGTGTATGCTAGACAGTAGCCTGTGTTACAGGATTTTTTTAATTTATGCAGTAGCTAGTACTACTATTAGTGCATGTGTACAACACACAGTAGGTTGCTCATATACAGGGAGGTTGAAAGCCTGCCCGTCTACCATTCTTTTGTAGTTTTGTGTGTGTACGAGTGTGCGCACACGACATTGTGTATGTGTGCGTCTGGCGTACGCGTGCAAGGAGTCACAATCCAGTGTGTGCGTACTGTATATTGTGTGCAGCTGTATGCAAATGAACCCCCCTAAAGTCCCTTTTTTCTTACATCCTCATAGTCTATTCCCAATGAATCCCCTTTATATTTTTATTATAAGCCTTTGATTTTGTGTATAGTTGGTGAGGTTGGGTTATTGTGTAAACTGATTGTCAGCCAGGGTTTGTCTCTCCATGAGGTCTTCCACTTATAGCTTGTTTAGCTGAGTGGTGTGTAAGGTGGAATCAATGCTACAGGGGGTTTCAATGGGATAAAGAATCACCATGGAAATGGGAGACTGTTTGAATAATATGAAGTCAATAATGAATATTTGACTGCTGTATTTTGAGGTAATTATTCAGGCAGTTTAGATGAACTGCAGTGCTGTTGTGTACCATGTCCCTGTAGTACCAATCACACACTTGTAATAATGATAATAATAATAATAATATCTGTGTCTTATATAGCGCCTAACAAGCAAAGCGCTTACAGCATTATTACCCCGGTCACTGGATTCAATTACAATTCTGCATGTTACACAGTGCACATTCTCCACATCTCCATAATCAGTTATTTACTAGTCATGTAGTAATCTAATGACCTCTTCATCATACAATCCTGTGTCATTTGTTAATGAAAAATGCATTTTTTCCTTATTTTTTTTCTTTTCATTTAGTCCCGTAGCCTGAATTGTGGAATTCAAATACGGATGAAACCGTTTAACCCATAGACTACGAGGAATCAGATGGCTCCCATATTAAACCTGTTAGAGTTAAAGAATTCAGTAGTCAATGGGTTAATATTCAAGTTTTAGTGACACCCTGGAAGGCTGCACAAAAAACAACCTTTTTAATCTTTTACAGATGATGAACTACATGTAGGTGCATTTAAAGCAGAACCAAATTTGCAAAATTAATACATTTGAGGTGGAAATACAATAATGAAAATTATTGTTAATAATGACAATAACAACATTGCACAAAGTCATATTACATAGACATCTTAATCTACTTAATTTCAGAGTGTAACACAAGTCATTGAATCTACAGTATATAATAATCATCCAATATTAGTGTATTATTTGGCATGTCTGTCATCACCCCCAACTAAAATCCTTATACAGCCTTGCCTAACCCCTTGGTGGATAAATATCGCTCTAACAGGGCTCTACTAAAAGCCCTAATTTGATTAATTTCCCTCTCGCCTCCGAAACTTTTTCTTTTGTTACAGTCACATTCAGGCTGAAATCCTGCAAACATGGTGATTGTAGAGTCTTAATAGCTAGCCTCCTTCCTCCTACTCAATATCCTTGCTCCAATCGTGTTGACAGAAAGCTAACATGCTCTGAAACCTAAAGACTAATTAAAGAATGTCTACATGTAGTTACATGCACTGTAATATGCAGTCCTGTCAGCTACATAATTTGTAAATGCAATTCCGTTCGCTTTTGGACAATCTTGACGGAAAGAGAGGAGATGAGCTTTTTTTTAAATTCTGATTTAACTTTTTTGTATTGATTTAAAAGTTTTTATTTTTTTCTTAAATTTGTATTTAAATATTGGAATGGGCATAATGTATTAATTTATGATTGGAAATGATCCCACTGAAGGAGCATTTATAATGTAAGTAAAACACACATAGGAATTGTAACATTGATTAGATGGGATTTTAAAATGCTTTTTAAAGCAGTTGGATAAATGTCAGATTTTATACTAAATATATCCTTTATCTAATTTCATGCATTTAAGTTGTAGAGAAATATGAAAATAGTTTTGATAGTGTTTTGTTTCATTGTGTAAAAGTTATGGCTTTTACCGCTGTCCTTTAACATGAAAACCCTTTCGGTAGCAGCGTGACTTTCCTTCTCATAGATGAGCAGCTTACAAGCTCTAATATCCGGGATAATAATTTATCTCAAGAAATTTGTCCTTGTTAACTTCAAAGCTTATCAAGGAGATTTGTTTATCATCTATTTGTATCAATTATCAGATCTTCTCTTATTTACTAGAGAATACAAAATCTTTATAAAACTCAAAGATACTACTCCTTTGGAAATTAATCTTATATTGGTAAAAAAAAATTGTCAAAATGTGTAGAACCTATCACAAATTTGGCATCTTATGAAAAGAACATCTATTTAACTGCAATTCAAATGTTATTCATTAACATTTATCAGGTATTTCTTTATGTATTCATGTATTTATAATATCAAACATAGCTTCTACAATAGAAAATGGTGAAGACTAAGAGAGGTATAGATTTGAGAATATGAGGAGTGGGTCTTGCGGCTCAACACCTCACTTCAAAGCAAGCAATCAGCATTCCAGTGATGCATTGCATGATGGGTCAGCCGTTAGGGTTCAATGAACGATCCTATCCCTTCCTCCCCTCTGGTATTCATAGTCTTCGTACTAGGACCATAGCTACACATTATTTCCTATCTGTTTGTAGAGAATTATATTGTGTGATCAGTTTGTGCAAGTTTCTAGATCGAATAGAGATTTAAAATGCCTTAACATGAATTTCAATTTGAGATCCAATATTTCTGATAAAGAAGTGGCATGTATTGAACAGGAAACTAAATCAATGTCCATATTGAACGTCGGTCAACTGTTTTAAAGGTGAATAAAAAATAATCTTCTTATGTCACATGCATACTATTTCTTTTAGGTCGTTACTATCGTTCTTCTATATTATTGGGATAATCTTTTACCATCTTATTATTTGAATATATTTGTTACGTATTTCCCTGGCTCATGGCAACGTCTTCCAGATGAGTGCTGTAATTACGTTGAGTCGCGTTGCCAAGCTTCTCAGACCCTTCCTGACAGTTTGCTGCCAACCTGAAGCCAAGGAGGGAACTCTCCCTATTGTCAAGATAGAGAGAGAGAGACGGCCACAAAAGCTTTACCTTTACAACGCCTGGGAATACGCATGTCATTGTCATGGCAACCGTTGTTTCCCCATGTCCCCAAGAGGATTTCTTTTTCTTCAACTTTTGAGACCAGAGGTGTCTTAAATCTTGCATGGCATGCAGAAGTTTGTAGTTTGTGTGAGATAGTTGAAGAGGGCTTGAGGCGTAATTGAATTATCCAAGACAAAGAGGACTGGCTGTGCACATAGGTGTAAATGGTGTCATTATACTCAGCCGCATTCTTTCTCTAAAGAAAGGTTTGCATGAAATAAAAGAGCTTAAAGGTACTAAAAGTACTATTTGGACTAAAAAAAAATGAATAGTTGAATAGTTCCTAAATCTACTGGAAATTGTGTGGAGAGAGAAAATAACTCTTCTATTTTTGAAATCGTGTAGTAATGCACTTAGGAAATTCCTAGAATTTGCCAGATATAAGTGTTTCATGAGCGATGACTCGAGTCAGTCCAACCTGTTGTGGACAGTAATATAAACAAAAATTAATATAGAGCAGAAATTTTCTTTTAAATACCATAAATACTTGTACATGTAGGTACACTGTATATGAAATATTTTTCCGTTTGCCAAAAGGATATCTGGAACAAAAAAAAATGCATTTTCTCTCTTACCACCTCAACAACTATTTTCCAATCAACTTTCAGGCTTTTTAAAATGCAGTTTATTATTGTGCTTGATTTATGCTTGAAGAAAAAATGGAAGTATTTCATGGTTTCTTAAGATGAAGCCCAGATTCTGAGGTGGTATAGTGACCAACCCAAGCCAAACTAGGAAGAGTCAGAGGAATGTATGTACACATAACACTCTATTATAGGCCTACATCCAAGTATTTTTCCCTTTTACAGGCTGGTTTGTTTAGGAACAAAACTTGTTTCTTTTATTAGCTTGTTGGTCTTGTGAGTCATTGCATTTTAGAATGGAATGTTGTCATATTAATGCTACAGGATATGGAATACAAATATGATCATATCGTGTGTTGAGAGCCAGAAGGGCGTTAACTCATATGTTTTAACACAGAGTTAACGCCCTTCTGGCTCTCAGCACACGATATCTATTTGTGTGTTCACATTTACATCTAGCTTGAAATTTATTGATTGCAAAAGGTGAACACGCTGTAATAGCTTCTGCTGATTTGAATGTAGGAATATCAGCATGGGGGTGCATTCCATTCTACACAACTATGCTTTGTACAGGTAACTTACCTGAGACTGTGTGTACATGTCGGTAACCATACCTGTGTGACTGTGTGCATGCATTCTTTTGAGTGGGTTACAATCCTTCCATCTTTTGAGCCATATCAAGGGGGGCCTTTTCAAGAGACCTGCCTTCTTTTGTTGAAAAGGTGTGAATGCCTACTAGCTTGAGGATTGAGTAAACAAAAGGTGGCACAATGTGCCCCTTTTGCACACCTTTATGACACCTTGACTGTTCTCAGCTCCCTGCCCTTTTGATCACCAGGAATACAATAGCCACATTTTCACCAGCATTAGAACTGTACTCCCAGACCACTAGGTGCCAGTGGGTGTGTTATGTAACAACACTCTAGAAAAAACTTGTGTGCTCTGAAAAGACTGTCACTTGTTTCCCTTTGATGAATTGTTGTGGTCTCCATCTCCCTTCATAATAAGAGATCAACATGACCAGTGTATTCTTTCATGTGGTTTAGGAGTTTTTCCTAGAACACTATAATGAATAATACTCATATGGAAATACATCCAAATGTAAGCCTTTTTATAAGACCAAGTAATGAAGAAAACAGGAGAAAGTATGCATTATCTTTATTCTTTTACTGTTTTTTTTTTTTAATTTTGAACCACTGTGCTTTCCAAATGACCACCCTTACATGAAGTTATACTGCACATATGGCAAAGATGCTGTATATTCAGGAAAAAAGTATGGAAGAAAAAAAAAGAATGCTATCAATTATCTGGTACATCATATTCATTTGTCATTGAAATATATATGTTTCTGTTTCAATAACTACATGTATGCATGATGCTGTCACAGTTTGTTATTTGAAGGGTTTGATTGCTCTGAGGGGCTCATTATAGGCCTATCCCGTTCAATGATCTAATTTTTTCTTTTTGTCATATCTGTATTGAATTGATAATAAAAACAAGTGCGTGTGTGTGGCCAGAAGAAGAATACCAAATACCTAGTTAAATTAGAAGGCAAGCAAATAATAATGTACTTTCATCTTTCATAATTCAGTGAGTAAATTTGTGAAGAATTTGGTCTGCAGGGCCACACTGTTTACCTAATGTTAAAGGCTTGCATGGGTTGTCAAAAACCAACATTCCTCATGTTACGAAACTACAAAAGCGATTGCGTGGACCAAGGGAGGCAGTATCCACTTACTAGAGTGAGATCAAAGGCAAAGTCAGGGTTACTGGCTCAGGGTCTGTCTTCCGCTGGAGACAGAGAGGGGTGAAGCAAGATTAGGAGAGGTATACACAGGTATCAAGTTCTTCATGGTATAAAGAAGGCTCAGCAGGAATTTGCTATTCATGTAGCAAGCTCAGCAAAGTCACTGCCATTTTAAAGAATAGAATGTATTTCTTGTGTTGGTTTGTTACTGTGATGTATTGGCAAAGAAGAAATGAAGCAAGTAACAAGATGGAAGTTTCCTGGTGAGTGAGTTCTTGTAGATTTAGAAATGCTTTGGGAAATATTAGAATGATTCCCTGTATAGTAAGAAGGTGTTTTTGGAGAATGAATTTTTTTAAAGAGATTATGCCAAAAATTAAGAATGACTTTGATCAAAGGCATCCTGAAGTTTTTTGTTCAGTTTTATTTTATTCTTGCATTCAGAGTAAAATCTGCTTTGTTTAAAGCTATTCTTTGACAGAATGTTTCCTATATTTCAGAATATTTTAGAACACAAAATAATTTGATATCTAACTGCATTTTGGGCAGGGACATAATATTGTATTAGTATTGTGTTTGTTGTTGTTGTATTTTGTTTGTTGTTATTTTTTGGGGAATATTGTAATAAATTTAAAACAAATGTTAATGGAGGATTTTGCTTGTTTTTCTTTCATATATGTACATATTTTTTGTTTAAAAGGAGAAAAATCAAAGTGAAAGTATCTTTATCAAGCTTGCTTCATTCACAAAGCTCTTAGTGATGACTGGTGTAACCTGGTACCTGTTTCGCCCCCTTTCTCCGATTGACTCCCTAAACCTCAAATACAGGGATGATAGATAGGTTCCTCTGTCTGTTGTGGAAGCTTGACTTCCATGACCCGACCTCTAAACATCTTAAAGTGATGATATGACCCCTGTAATACACACACAAAGCTATGTGCTACTTCTTTGTTTCTACCTAGATTCTTTTTAATCTATATTTCTATGTGAGTGTTTTTTTAACCATCCATGTTTTGATTGTATTGACATTCCATTATGTCTTGTTGTAGTTGCAAGCTCTATGTACAATATCCAGATATTCATATTTACATATAGGCCTATATTCATAATATTTGTATTTGTATTTGTGTGTTTGCCCAATGAGTATTTGAGAAATTTATAATTTTGAATCATATCCTCTGTCTCCTTATGAATATTTTTATGTATTACATATACACTTTTGTTAGATAATTATTACATATTTACAAAAGCAGAAATCTATGTAAGGGCAATGGAAGATAAAGGAAGCACTCTCTTACGGTGCACTCCTCAAAGTGATCATCCCCAGGATGGCTGCCATAGTTTTGATTACTGATACTGAGAGTGGTAAGAGAATGATCAGATAGAAACAAGTCTTTGATACCTACCCCAAACCAGGAAGCTATCACTCATCATAGTTCAGTATTGGCATTCCTTCTTCACTATCTTCTCTTTTTCATCTTCAACTAACACTTCTCTGAAGCTAAAGGAGTTAAAGAATGCTTTCTGAGTTTTTAGTTCTTGCATCCAAAATGATTTTTTCAAAGGATTTTGTGAGCTTCCACTTGGTAGGTTCTATCATACAGTTCCCAGTAGGACTACATGTATAGAAAAAAGTATAATCACTAACAGCGTCCATATTTTTGGCCAAGTTTTGACCAATACAATTGTGCTTACATGCATGTAGCAAAGTTCAATGGTGTGCAGATGTGTAATAATCATTTAACAACATGAAACTCTCACTGAATGGTCCAGATTTGCAATAGTTGCATGCTGATATAAAAGCTGTATTTTAATGATTTACAAGTCTCCAAGTCTTCAGTAGGTGGAAACATAAATGCTATTGATTTGCACGGTAGTTCATGAATATCATAATGATACCAAAATCAAATAAATCAGATTACAGACTTGAGTCTGTTGCAGTTTTTTTTCCTCTCCCACACATAGATTCCGAATATTCAGATTTTTGTATGATTCATTCTGTACCATCAAGCAGTGCCTTTTATAATTAATGTATACATTTTATCTATGAAAAAATATTTAGTGCAGGTACTTCTTTTTTGTGATCAGATGAAATGATGTAAGGAAGTGTGTTACATATGTAGGCTTTTGGTTTATTTATTAACACACAAAATATGTGACATTTTTAAAAGAAGGTATTACAAATTCTGAAGAAAAAAATTATGGATTTAATGACCTTTCATAACCCTCTTACGAGTATGAAAGGAAAACAAGTCTTCAGGGGTACTCTCACTTCATCTTGAGGCTCATGAACGCTAAGTTTGACCAATTATTACCTCCCACATGTATTTTTCTTTGTGATTATCGGCGCTTCCTGACGAAGCACCTCCGCGAAGAGACTGACTCTGGGGCAGGTCAAAGGTGAAAAGAGTATATCCCTTGGGTGATAGGGGTATACACATCCGTCTGGGATGGGATGGGATCATGTTGTAGTATGCTGCTTCTTAGTACTATATCATCTCAGTCTATCGAACTGACGGTGGAGATGATAAATCACACTCACAATAGTCAAGGAATAAAATTATCAGCCTATACAAGTTTGTAATCAAAGTGAAATTCTAATGCCATACTGTGTCCACTTTAAAAGACTTAGATAAGGGTCTTCCTTGCATGTTGTTTTTTTTTTTTAGGGGAAGCGTATATAAACAAAGGAAAGCTCGACACTATTAAACAAACACCAGGTAAACCTGGGGTGCCAAATTTTAAATACGGACCCCCCAAATTTCAAAATTTTAACAGGGGGCTCGTACAGCAATTCATTGTGCTGATTATTGCTGCTTCTACCACTCTACCACCACCACCACTACCTCTACCTCTACCTCTACCACTACCACTACCACTACCACTACCTCTACCACTACCTCTACTTCTACCTCTACCTCTACCACCACCACTACCACTACCTCTACCTCTACCTCTACCACCACCACCACCACTACCACTACCACTACCACTACCACTACCACTACCTCTACCACTACCACTGCTAATACTTGATACATGTAGTACATGTTGCTGAACAGAAATCACAGTAAGACTTCAAGTAGTCATCATCAACATGTTTTAATTGGGTGAGAGGAATTAAGTTTGTATTCTTGATAAAATACTCTCTATGAAATGTGCATGATCAAATCAATTTCTGTTTGTGAGGCTGTTTTTGCAAAAATACTATTTCAAGTTTGTTATGGACATGGGCTTTAGGTTCAATGACACTAAGAAATTCCCCATTAATCAAAATGGGGGAGATGTGGCCCAGAAAGGCCAGTTAACCTTTGACCTGTTCTGAGAGGGAGGGTGATAAGCCCAGTCATAATTGCTAGTGATATATGTGAGTAGGCATGGACACATAACAACAAAGAAGTCGGCTATACTCTGTAGGAAGACAGATATTTGTGTTTTGGGACCACATCTAATGGTGACAAGTTGATGTTACAGATGATGAAATTTTGATTCATTTACTAAATTTCGGCAAGTGGTAAGTGAACTCTATATTTTCTATTGCCGAAATTGTCCTGTAGGCCACGAAGAGCGTATTAAGTTTATGCACTTGTTACTTAATACTCGTGTGGATATTCAGTATAGATTGAGTAACTCCATTATAGTGTTGGATCCATCAGTTCTAGGAGCATTTAACAGGTTATTCCATGTAGGTTTGTACACTGGAGAGGAGCAATGCAATGTGTTTGGATGACGTGCAAGTACAGTAGTAGTACACTGGAGGGTTATGTGGTGAATCACAGCTTTTAATATGTAATCACCCGTTTGCAAGACAATACCCACCGATCTTAAGGTTGAAGTTAAAGCCTACAGGTATTTGTGGCTTCCAATCCCATCATAGTCAAAACAATTTACAGCTAAGATTTGTGGCAGGGTTTGTCACGCTAACCCACCCCTCTCTCCGTTAATTGCCTCATAACCCAGTTATCGGTATCCCTGATTTCATTACTGGTCCGGCCAACGTTTACGCTGCCTCTTCCAAATAGGATTTGTTGTGTTAATTTGAATAATCGTGCAAACAGAAACCCCCTTAACCCCTCCAGCACCAATTTTCTTCCACCCATAATCTGAATCGAATGACCTTTTGAGCGTAGGGTATGCTGCGGAGAAGAATAACCAACTTTGGGTAGGCAGTATTTTTTCAGATTTAATATTGCTGTTTGAGAATTATTGATCAGGCGGTGTTTAGTGTTCTCCAGGGCGACAAGCTCATTGGCATGATCTAATCAAGCGCACTTGAGGATGCCTGTGTTCCCCTTGCTCTGCTTTCCTTCAGAAATGCTAATTTCAAGCTATTCTGAGCAATTTTTCCATGCATTCAGTTTCCATTTCATGACACACCTTAACTGGTGTACTTGCTGTACTTTTAACAGAGTGAAATTTGCATCTATTTTGTGCAAGAGATGTGAAAACTAATCTTTAATGATCTTTTATGAGTAGGAGCTAATGGCTGTGGAAACTTGAGGGTTAACCAAGGCCTGACACAGTATCTAGTGTTCTTCTGCCGACGATACATCCGCTGAGAGCCAAAAGGGTGTTCGCTCTATGTAAAATGTTATCACTTAATGCCTTTCTAGCTGTCAACAGACAATTATGTTGTCTTTGTGAGCATATCAGTAACAAAAAATAGATGGAGTACAAAATATGTATATTGCTTGTTGTAAAGGTATTTTTTTCTTATGACTATTCAGATGGGTAATTATACTATTAATACATGGTTGGGAGTGCGTTGGTGCGATCTGGCAACACAAAGGTTTTTATTGTGGTGTACTATACGCACGAGGCGCAAGCCGAGTGATTTGGACACCACGATAAAAACCTGCGTGTTGCTGGATCGCACTAACGCACGAACTCACATCCATGTATTAATAGTTTTATAAAACGGGTCGGCAGTATGATTATGAAGTCTATAAAAATGGTTACGCACCCCATAGAAACGCAAAGAGTCGCACAGTCACGGAGGCTGCCATTTGCTTTCCTGGATGACATCACATAAGCGCAGCCAACAAAAGTCGTGCATGTTTCAGTGCGCGCATGTAATCCCTGCGCTAAAATAACAAACTACAAGATTTCAGTGCGTTTTAAGTTTGGACGCACACCAGAGTTACGCGTACGCGCAGCTCAGCCGTGCGTTAGTACCTTTTTGCTATGCGTTAGTACTTTTTTTTTGCATGGTCAAGTGGTGTTATTTGACCAATCAGGATGACTACATTCTTGAACCCGTTTTATAAATAATGTTAACTATAATAAAAATAATAGTAATTTGTTCTTTTATAGCACATTTCATGAACGTGGGCACTCTCAATGCACTTTACAATGTATATTGTTTACAATTATATGAAACATTTATGGAAGAAAAAAGTTTTCAGCTGTAATGGGTATAATAGTAATAGTAATGATTTATGATGTACCTACTCCACATAACTATTATGCTTAAGGCACATTTCAGTAGAGAAGAATGTGAGAATACAAACAAACACTAAACGATACTGTAGGAAAATCAAATGGAAAGCAAATGTTGAACAAATGAGTTTTGATGGAATTTGTAAAACAGTATGGTACATTATAAATAACTAGTGGCAATTGATTCTGACTGTAAGATTAGGCATGTTCATATTACCAACCCCCTTGTATCACATTTTCAGGAAATAATGCATGCTAAGTTCATGGACTAGGTCTGTATGAATTGATTCCCCTTCTGTACTAGTATTGACTACTTTTTCATTCCCAAATCCATTCTACATACATGCAGGTCATCGTTGGATAGGCTATGTTGGATGAAGATGATTTCAAATGATAATGGGGTAGCAGTGTCTTACTTGTTAAGGTCAAAATCTAAATGCCTCGTCAAAAAGGATATGTAATATTTCTAACAGAGTAAAACAAGTCTGACATGTTAAAGCCCTAAGTTTCCCATAAGAAATATAGTTAGGATGTATGGATTGCTTGTGAAATTCTCTTTAATTTTCATATATAACTTTAAAATAATGGTACTGTAAAATAGGTAAATAAGAACAAAATTTAATGCAGAATCGTCAAGAGTAAAAAAGTAGTGTCTGTATCATTCCCAAGAATTGACATCAAAAATGCTTGTTCTAGTATTTGCTCCTAGTCACCCTATTCTATTGTATGTACATGAGGTTCTCATTTACTGTGATCACCATTCAGCATTATTTCTCACACTTTCTTTTTAATGCACTTTCAATGCTAATGAAAAAATGAACTTATGTTATTTTATTTTTTCTTAAATGAGGACTAATATATGAACACAAATTATTTGCACATGGATTCATACATTTTAGGCATAGTCTTTACAGAATCCAAACATTGAAAGAATCTAAATTATTTAATCTGTTATCACAAAAATATAATGATATACATAAAACGATAGATTTAAAGTATAACACGCAATATGGGCACTGCTTTTCATGAATGAAATTCTAGAACACTGGCTATAATTGCTGCTTGAAAACCAGGCTTGATTGTATCCACTTTACAATCAATTCAGTTGCATCTCATAAAAGCATTATTGTTAGACAAGATGTGCAACAAATGCGGTTTGTTTTTATCTCCAATGCTGGGTGAATTCAATCCTACTGCGGTAGCGATGTTTGGGAGCATTGAGTATCTCTGTGCGGTAATCTTTGCCTTCCAACAGAAATCAATAGAGGCAAGATGGGGGTCTGCTCAACTGTATCTTTTCAACGAAGATGTCGGCCTATGATGTGTTCTCATTGCTTTATATACAAAACTAGCAGTGGATCATGGTGTGATTTATAGTGCACAAATTTGATTTGCTCCCCCAAACAAAATATCTGTTCTGTTGGTTATTTTGTGCTCATATCTATTCTTAAAAGTAGATCTAGAAGTCTAAAAGTGACCTTGAGTTATGGTCTTGATAGAAGATTCTCACAGAATTAATCAAACCTTACACTGAATGTACAAAAAATACATATGAACTATCTTTTCCAACTGAGCTAATGAGAAAATTGAGCTAATCGTCCCTACACATGGTCTTGTATTTGCAAATGTGATTGATGATTTGTAACAAGTATTTGTTAGTTTGTTAGAAATTTTGCTAGTCTAAATAATCCATTAATTACTTGGAGCAAAGTTCTTGAGGAAAGGAATTCCATTACAAGAACTCAAGATAAGCTATATAATGAAAATATTTGTGGGAAGTGTGAAAAAAAAGTGAACGGTCAGTTCAATACCAAACAGCTTAATGGAGTACATCACAATACTATATTCAGCTTGTCTGAGTGAAAGCAATGGACATGTAAATGCATGTAGCTGCCAGCCAAAGAGTTCAGCGACAGTATACCATTTGAAATGAAGGCTCAATCACAGTTTCATAGTCGTAGAAGAACATATACATGTACGTGTATGCTCACACGGTGTCAATGCTGCAAAGACCTGTCTATAGAAGGAGACTAAATGCTTGCCCATGTCGGCCGAACTTCACTTTAAGAGAACAATTCTATAAAATTTCCAAAATCCCTTAAATAGCAAGAGGTTTCTTACAGTATAGATCACATGCAATGTTAATGGATGGCTTTAATACAAATTAAGTTGGAAAGGAAAATGTATCGGTATATTAAATAAACAGGGTATGGAAAGTGGGGGATAAAGATTATTTTGCATTAATAAATAAGTTTGATAAAATGCAAATAGCCATGCATTGATAGGAAAATCACAGGCAATAGATAAAAACTGTTCAGCTTAGCTTTCAAACCTTGAATTATGAGTCAGGAATCAGGGTTTGTCATAGTAGGAGAATCTTCTTCTTACACAGATCATTCAAGGGCCCCCAATTATTTGGAATTCAGATTGATTTGATTTAGGTCTTAAGTCTTCTACAGAAGTGGGGTAATCTTTTACCCTAAATACTAGATAATGCATTCTCCCCTCTAGTTACATGGCAATTTGCAGTACTGCCTTATTACAATACTCCAATTAATATCCAATCCTTTGGAATGAGAGGAATATACAGTCACTGGCAATTTCTATTGTAGTCTGTAATGTTCATAGTATTATGAACCCATCTGAACTTTGATTATTTTCTTTTAGTATTGAATTTATTACCAAATGATACTCAAGCATGAAATGTGATTATGAATAGATCCTTTCAAATCATATTCAGGGTTTGCTATTATTTTCTATTCATTTGTGGTTGGCATCTGTATGGTAAATCGCTCCATTCAAATTTAACTGGAATAACATCTAAGAGGAACAACATACGATTCAGCTCTTGAATCACACATTTCCTATAAAAGCAAATGAATATCATATGTTAACATCTGACTGTCCAATATTGGTCTGATTTGTGACAAGGATGTATAAAATATAGAACTTGATAAACTACTGTAATGAGATGAAGGGTAATTATTCACCAAGTCTGATTGTTTTAATGTGCACATGTACTTGTTCGACTAGTAATAAACAAGTTTATATAAAATATTTAAGTGTTGTACTTTAACCTCGGTCCTACTGGTATATTACACCTGACATGTCACGCTTTCTTGCTTGCATTGGAGCTTTAAAGCTCACCTGAATTTCCAGGGATGTGGAATGAAATCCAACAATGATAAGTCAACTATTTTGGGTGGAACATGCAATGTTTGTGGTACCTGGATATACATGGATAAGAATGATATGGATGGGAAGGTTCGAGAAATGATCACAAGTTTATCGTCTTTGATGTAATGAAAATGGAAAATATTCAGGAAAAAGGAGATTCTGTAGCCAGAAGATATTGAAATGATGGTCTGTTTTCTTTGGCAGTCAGGCTTGAAATGGTTCTTGTCTATGAGGAAAGATGTCAAAAACCTACTTTGCATAAGCCTTGTGTAGTTAGAGCTCGTAGTTCCACTTGAAAACCACTGGATATGAGACTAGGTATGCAGATGACCTTTGGCCTGATTGCATAAGGAAATGGATTTGTCCTGATTGAAGACAAGGGTGTGAGACCAGACACCCTCCAGCCTTGTTATCATATGCTTCATTAGGTCTTAAAAATGCACTCTCTATTTCCAGGTGGAGATAGGGATTTATAACAGATCAGTCTCTATGAATGGTTTCCTCTATTGTTTACTCTGGCAACAGTTTTCTTAGAATGTCTTTCATTTTGCTTGATAGGAGCTGTATGATGGCTTTTGATTACAGCAATTTATTGTCATTGTATTCTTCAAGTCATTCCCCTTTTTTAAATTAAAGAAATCTACCCGTTTAATTTAAATATGACCATGATGGGTGATTGTGAATATATTGTGATTGTGATTGTTAATATATATTTGCTATAGTGGAATTTAATGTTTTGTTCTTCAAAAATATTTGCCTCTACATCTATCAGATTATCATTGAAGCAGAGTGTACTGTCTTTACACGAAAACATGATAATTCATATTTTTAATTAATATGATTTTTTTTTTTAAATTGCTTCTTATACCATACCAATGCCAGTGAATTGTAATGTAGTGCTTTTCATGTCAGAAATCTAGCTTGACATCTTGTTCTAGCCATGTAATCCATATAACTCAAGAATAATACCAATAATGTAGTGTTGAGTAGTGTGCACGGTATACCACTAGCCTGAGGCATGAATCTCTTTCTTCCTATCCTTTCACCATCTCTAATACTCCTGCTCATCAAGGATCCACATCCCTACCCATCCTATATGCAATATTAGGTGACATTTTGCGGTCATTCGCATCATCTAGTAAGGCGATCCCTATGCGCCGCTGCTCGTGGGCACAAAAATACCGTATGGTTTTGGCCCCATGCTGTTGAGCAAGCAGAGCAGGGACTCCCGAAGGTCATATCTGGTTACTAGTCCCATATTATAGGCCAGCATCCCCAAGACTGCTCCTACACCCCTCGGCCAGCCGCCCGGCCCACCGCTACCCCAACGAGGGGAGAGGGAGCACACCATTCAATACATTGGGTGTCCCACTTTCTGCTGGCAGACAAGTTCACAGGGCCTTATTAGCTCAATTTGGGTTGTTTTGAGAGCAAGAGCAATGAACTCAAAGAGTAGATTTGGTTTAGAGAGGTATGTGAGATGGACTCTTTCGGTGGTCTATTGTTTCTATCAGTCATATTTCCTTTCTACTTCTCTTTTTGATCCCAATACACTTCAATTTATACCAATCATCCCTCGCAAGCCGTAGTTTCACCATTTTCTCTCACTTTGTGGGTATTGATTTTCGTGTTTGTTTCGATCATGGCTTTCTCTTGCCAACAGGACGCTGGGTGCCGTCTTTCTCTTTTCATGTAGTGGAGTTATGGAGGATGATAAGAGATATTATGCTGTGATGTTAGGCACTGGAGTAATATTTATTTCATTTCAAATGGCTTTCAGAGTGCAGTTCAATTCAATGCCTGAAGGAAATTGTGCAAAGCTTAGGACTAGATAGAGATATATTTTGTACTTCAATAGATATCAATCTCATCTATAAATTGGCTGTTTAAGAGCTGGAATGCAACTTCCTCTTTTTTGAAGTATAATCAGAGTTCGGTATTCGTTGTAAATTGATCTTCATGAACAGCAACTTACTTGGTTTTCAAGTTGTTTTTACATACAAATTATAGAGTATACCTTGAAACCACTCAAAATAGTCATGATTAAAAAAAAAAGGAAAAGCATTCTTTCTTAAAAACTAAGTATGGTTCATGTATATCAACATCTACATGTAAATCAGAATTTCAGTGGACACTTTAAACTTGTATTTATTTAATCATTCTTATAAACATGGTGTACAGGACTAGTCATTATTATGTGGTGAAGTTGTCTAGCAATGAAAGGAAATGTTTGTCTTTATACAGTGTCTGTTATAGAGAGGCACAACTCTTGTAACTCAGTAACAAAGTATTATAGCTAATATTCTTTATTGTTTAAAAAGAAGACTGTGAGACCATAGTGCACCTTGTTGACGAGCTAAGAGAAATGACCTTATTGGGTGTCCCTGCACCTTAATTCCCATGGTGATTATTCTAGAATTACAGCCCCATCATTCATTTTTTCCTTTTTACTTGTTAAAAGCAGAATTTATGAGGAAAACATGAAATTTAACTTGATGAAATAATATTTTTGATATATCCATGTTCATTCCTTGCAATTGTAGTTTTTATTGTAGGGTTATGGTTGCTAAAATATTTGCATATGCCTTTTTTAGCTGCATTAAAGTAAACCATTTGCATGTAAGATCAGAAAATTAGTAATATTGAATACAAGCATTTCAGTTTTTATCAAATGTTCTTTTAAGAGATTGACATACCATTCCCATCCACAATCCAAAGAAAGAAATATCTGAAAAAAAAGGTAAATCATGAGGATGAGTGACAAAGTCCCCTTGGTAATCGAAGCCTTTTCTCTCTCTCCCGGTAACTCTGGGCTATTCTAAATGGGATTGATTGCCAATGATGTCATATTCTCAACAGATAAGAGAGCCAATCGAAGGCATCTTGAGTGTCAATATTCTGTCCTAAGTTTCATCTCTGGATTATCATGTTACCAGGGCCCATCTCATGGTATCACACCTCGTACCTGAGAGCACAAAGCGTATCTCATATCATCCCTTCTCTCAGTCTTTTACTGTTTCGTTAGAACGTACTCAAAATTATCCAAGTCATTTCAAAACTTTCCTTCTGTAATGTACCATGATTTCATCAATATCAAATAATAACTGCAAATTACATGTAAAAGGTAGCCTCTACATCACTTTACTATTAATTGCTAAGGCTTTCTTTTTACATTTTTATTTTCACCATGGATTTTTAAAATACCATTCTTACATCCTTGTAAATTGATGGAAGTTTTGATCATAAATTTGAATATTATTTGCCGAAATGCATTGATTTTATATTAGCAATTTTAAAATCTATGTGATTGAACATATCTCTTGTAAAAGAACAATAATTGCCCTGCCCCATTTCAATATCTGAACTGAAGGTAAGTTCGTCAGTTTGGAGCCAAAAGGGTGTTAACTCATATACTTTAACACAGAGTTAATGCCCTTCTGGCTCCAAACAGACGAGTTGTAAATTATTTTCCTTCTCAGATGTAGAATCTCTTTTTCAGGTCCTTTTTTCTTTGTGGTTTAAAATTTAATTACATTCTCTCACTACTTTGAAGTGAATATCACTGGCTCTTCTGTCGTACTATATCTCTTCTCCTCAATCACCCTAGCTACTCCATCTCTTAGTAGTTCCCATTGAGAATGCATGGTTGAGACCAAGTCATAGCTAAGTGCTGTTTGCCCATGCCAAGCTGTTCAAACGATCCAATCACCAACAGGGGTAAAAACACATTGGCCTGGAAAGCATAAGTGAAATGAAATCCCCCACTGACTTAGCTGACAATCTTGTAAATCATGAACCTCGCTTCTTATTACTTCTCAACTATTTTCATCTCTTTTCTAATCTTATATTCCTTTTCTAGTGAGAGCTAGAGCATACTTTCTTCATGATCTAGATATCGATGATGATGGTTGCCATAGGAACAGTCTTGTTCTCTTACCATTGGGTATGAAAGTAGGTACCGAGATAAATTTTGTTGTTGAGGAGATGATGTAGCAGTGTATCCTTTGCTGTGGAACCATGATGATGTATTCACCAACGCTCAACCTAATCAATATTGCAGCTTATGTTGGGCCGCGTATACTACCTCTATATTTTCGTAAATGCTCCTCAGATCCTTCCAGGCGTTTCACAAAAAGTATTTCACATCTCTCTGGCTACCCTGTTCACTAACTGCATTTTGCTGCAGTTCCACAGAAGATTGTGCTTGTTTTGTATGGGGCCAGGCCTAGGAGAGGTAGAGTATATATTTCTATGTTTTTTATGAGGTTGGGTGTGATGTAATGTTGGTAACAAGTTGAGTTGACTGTATTCATAGCATAAGTTCTTGTATGGCCCATTCATGCTCAGAAGATTTTATGGACACTAGGCTTATATGAATGTGCAAATTTACCTATAACATCGTCTGTTGAGAGCCAGGAGGGCGTTAACTCTGTGCTAAAGTATATGAGTTAATGCCCTTCTGGCTCTCAAAAGATGACATGAGAGATACATGTAACTCATTAGAGTGAAAGAGGCTCACAAAATGGTCGTAAACCAATATTTGGGCTTTGTTCTTGTATTAAACATCCAATAATATCAATTTCATGATTCATTTTTTTTTGTAGATTGGGAATTCACATCTTTTTCAAGTAATTGTAAACCCCTGATCACAAATTTTTCCCTATCAAATGTATTACATGTATCTATCCTATGTCTCATCTTTTTGTCTTTCAAGAGTGCAAAGTCATTGAAAAGACGGAGCAAGTCTGAGAACTGGACTTCCTTTCCCTTCTCCTCCCCCCTCCGTATTAAACCCACCTCACACCCCATCAATTCAGTTCATATTTCTCAAGTCATTTTCCCCTCCAGCCATGCATCTGAATAGGATATGCCAGGATATTACCCCAATTACTTGTCAGAAAAGCAGCTCTAAACCAGGGGCATATTTATTTCCGAGTGTCCATGTTTTCACAAAGCTCAGAAATATTTATTAAAAAATGCTGAAATATTATATTTCCTGTAGTGTGTCCCTTGACCTTGCTCTAATTCCAGACTCGTTTTCAAATATTTACGGCATTCTCTGTTTATTCAGCAATTAGTCTCATGTGGATTTTCTTCATCAGTTAAAAACATTTACGTAAATTGTCTACTTAAGGAATATATGAATCTTATTTCCATTTTGTACCTTTAGCCTTGTGTTTGTAACAAACAGGTCATTGTTTCTCAGTGATTATGACTATTATTGAAAACACAGGATTTACTGCTTTGTAATTCTTTTCATTCAACAATATATGTGCTTTATTATTTTGAGGGTCAGCAACCTAGCAATTAACCTAGATTTGGGTTTGAGATACCCCTGCTGTGTATAGCTACAAAGACAGGTGTATTTATATTATTGTTTTATTTATTATAATATCATTGAGCTATTGTGGATGTTGCATTGTTTGTGGTTGTGAAAAAAATAAATATTGGATATTCATATGATTTATGATGGTAGCCATGAATGTTTCACTAAAATTAAAAGTTAAAAGTTAAGTTATATCTAATTAAAGGAGGCTGTGTACATGATCATGATAATTACTGTTTTAAAAAGCTGATGGCATTTATTTCCCCCAGCTCTTTCCCTCAAATTTATCCAAGGTATTGTTAAAATTTACCTCTCGTTATATGAATTAGAAAGGAGTTGACAACATATATGACTAACTGGAAAGTAAAGTCGAACACCTTTTTTTTTGCATTTATTAAATTCACAGGTGATCTTTTCAAATTAAATACAGATCGTAGCTCTGTAAATCCTCCAGCATATTCTATGCATAATGCATTGAGGATCCTGTCTTTTGGGTGGCTTGCCTATTTTGAACTGCCTAAAATGACTAATGTATCATCAGTATTCACTGCGACTTGTTTTCAATTGGTTTCTATCGGTAACATTAGGTTGGGTTGATGTACTTGAAATGTTCTGCAGGTTGCTGCATAAAATATGCTAGTATTTGATAGTTACTGCCTTGACATTCTCAATAGGTGATTATTACAAGTGATATTGATTGTAATTTTGATTCAATATCTGAGATTGTCTGCTTTGTCCCTGTCTGCTCTGAATACATAATAGAATGGCATGGGTTTCTACGTTTTGCTCTATCGCATGGATTGTATGTATAATGTGCAGCTGTTATGTGTAGGCCTAGATGATAAATGCTATTTTTCTTAGATTAAAAAAAATAATCATTAGTGACATTTAATTTACTGTATTTCATTAATGAAAAGCATTTTCATATAGATATACATGTAGATGTAATTGGGACTAAATTTGACAATGTTATGAACAATGATAAGTCTTGATTTTAGCTTTCACTCTGCTGCTTCCATGGAAATTGCCCCTTTTTAAAAGAATCTTGGGACTAAAGCAGATCAATTCAATATTCTCACAATGAAGAAACATTTTCAAGAAATTTGAGCGACTTGATTAAATTGATATATTGTGTTCATGTTGATCATGTACAGTGTAGTGCTATTCTTGGTGAGCATCCAATATTTCCCTGGCTTAGTCCAGCTACCATTCAGAGCATTCACTCTATATGGTATCCATTTACTACTCCTGAGTCAAGAGAGAAAACTTCATATGAAATGCCTTTCTACGCTTGAACACTGGGGGAAGGTGTTCAACCTCTTGATTGAACTGATCATGTACATGAATCACTTTAGAATGTCATTTGATTTCTGTAAACATACAGTTTCCATAATCCCCAACCTGAGATACAGTGTACCTTAGGTACTGTTGGTAAAGGGTTCAGTTCATAGGTGATTTCATGGTAAACTGAAAGCTTGTAGATGTACATGTATGGAATCGGAGGCTAGGACCTGCCGGGTAGATTGTTAGTTCATCTTGAGAATAGGAAATGGTATGGAATGGAAGACTAGAACTTGGAGGGTAGAATTTGAGTTTAACCTCAGGAGCTGGAAATGGCAGCCATCATGGGCAGGAATCCTGTCTGCCAAACCAAGTTCATGTATGCATGTAATTGTTTTGGAATGTGTGGTGATTGCTATTGTACTGCGCATGCATACACACATCACCCACCATCAGTCAGCTAACTTACCAACCATCTTTCACAATCTAGTTTGCTCCAACCTTCACATTTGAACTGTTCGGAAGAGGGCTGCTTAAAGTGACGGTCTAGTTTTTTTAATGTTACTAACAGATAGAGAGTTATGTGCCAAAGTCTCTACATTCTATTCACATGGAAGTTATTTGAAGGGAAATTATATTTTTAGCTTTTTTTCATATGAATTATCATTGAAGATGATAATATCAATAATGTTGAAAATTTTCATCTGAGAGATATTCCTAATTGAGTGAATCAGCCATAAGACAAGAAATGAAACTGATTATGACTGTTCCCCAAAATTTAACCTTAAACATAATGATTTCTCTAAAATAGAAGCACTCCAGAGCAATTATTCTAAGGTTATCTTCTGTCCTTTACATATAGGTGTACAGCTTAAAATTGTAAAATGAAGGAACAATACTTTTGACCACTAAGTTTTACTAATACTGTGCATAACCTAGGGTACATACAATGTATTGACTAGACCCTCTATTATGTATGATGGCCTAGAGCATAATGCAGCAATGATGATGTAATCTATGTATCTTCTCTTGATTCACTTTGTTGTCAAGATAAGCCAATTACATATATTGGAGTTTGTCCAGTTTGGTGTTGATTGAAAGAAGTGCTCATGAACCTTGTTCCTTCTTTACTTTCTTAGATTATTCCTCCCAAAGTCAGATTCAAATTATTTTTGTTTCCTGCCCCGGCCCAAGTTCTTGGGTTTGAAGTCAAGGATTAGAATGAAGGAAAACAAAACATGACTAGAATGAAATGGAAAAGAGCAAATTGGTTGAATTGAGGAATGGCAAGGAGGCGATAGCCATGGTTAATCAAGCCTGAATCCCGGGCTATGACCGCACATCCAAATCACCGCTTGCCTCAAAATGGAGACATGTAATTGAAGTTGGTAATTATATGCCTCTGAATATAGGAGAAATGGAAAGTATTGTGAGTGCATGTGTATGCCCAAAATGGAAGGGGCATAAATGAATGGGGTATGTTATGGTCTTCCCACTTATGCTTTCAAGATGATGGTACTTAGCTCTCTTTATCAGTAGGCAAAGATGTTGCTTCATGCTGTAGTTAAATGCAATAGACAGTCTACTTTCCCTTATACACACAACTGCTTTTTGCTGCCATAAACCAATTATAACTTTAAAGTTATACAAACCAGGAATATCCAATTCACTTTTATTCTTTTTCTCAGTCTTAAAAAAATAACATTGATGTGTATTCATATAAGATTAAAGATAACAGGAAACTACAAGAAAGTTCTGTGAAACATGTAGGCATAGCTCCCTAGTCTTATTTTCTTCACACAAGTTTTTATAATTAGATTTATTTGAAAATGTAGTGAAAAAAAAAAAATAACAGGATGTTATTTTTGGGAGAAAAGACTATGAATGCATATTGAATTAGAAGATTCACACAATAATTAGGTAGACGATATTCAAGAAATTAACCAAGAGCTTTTGGGGCAAAAGTAATTGTATTTTAGTGAGATTTAAATTTGATTAGATTGGAAGATGCTCTTAAAGCAGATGAAAATGTAAACAAATAACTTGAGAGTAATAAAGTAGTGCGTCCTTTCCCTAGGCCTAGGTGAAGTGCTTAGAGCAATGAGCTGTTTATGCATTGATGATGGTTAATAATAAATGAGATATAAGTGGAAGTGGACAGTGTAGACTCCAAGGATGGTTCACTGGTCATCAATCCTCCGTGTCATCAAAGCTCAAAAGAAATACTACTCACTTTCCTACATCTTCATGCTTTTATATCTACTGCATATAGTTATTTGTTTTGTTTACTATAATAGGCCAGAGTAATTAAGAATTATTTATTGGAATGTTTAAATGATTCTGAAGAATTATAAGTTATCATCACCACTCTATAAGTGCTTACATTCAATCCTTAAAATCTAGGGCTATTTGGATGTCTGTGGGGGGGGGGGGGGGCTCATTTTAGTACCTCAAGGGGAAAATCATAATTTGACATTGCAAATTATGTGAGTGGAAGAAATCCCAAAGCCTATGGGAGCGTAGTTATTTTGAGGGTTGGTCTAAAAAAGATTGTAATAAAGTACCCATCTAATTGGATAATCTCTCTATTGTATTGAAAACATTTTTAGAGATAGTTTTATGCATCATTTGAAAATAGATATAGAGATGATTATGTGATTATGTCAGTTGAAGATGTCACACAAGATGCACAGTAGGTAAAGAAACAAGTGAGTGATTTTGAATTTAAATCTGAATTGTTGGCAAGTAACTGTAATAATGCTACTGGCAACCAATATAACACTGAAATAAAGTAGAAATGTTGGATGTTGGTAGGGGTTTGATCATCATTACCTTACTACCCCTTTACACCCAGCTAAACATTGATTGATTCCCTGCCCTCAAACTAGTCATGCTTCATTTCTTGTCAAGAAATTACAATTTAAGAAATCGCTTTCCCTCTGAGTGGGAATGGGTAGGATGCAAGCAGTTCCTATCAAATATGTGCGCCACTGTCGGCATGGCTGCATTTGCTGCTACTTTCTACGTGCATGGTTGTCAATACATGAACATACATGCAACACGGTAGATTTTTTTTCTGATGCAGTGATATACAGATTTCTTATCTGCTATGTTTTATAGCAATTGAATATCACTCATAATTGACTTTTTATAAACATATTTCATTGCCTTAAATTGAAAACATTTTTGCATTAGAATTCCTTGTGTTTGCAAGAAACTCATTTTTAATCTGACATTTCAAAATTTCCAGAGGTAGATGCCATTCAGCACCTTCAGCAGGACTGGTTATGAAAGATGTAGATTAATAGAAATGATTTTTATGCAACAGGCAGTATGAAATAAATATTGTTAATATATAGTGTCCAGCAGAATATATTTCATCCTGCTCATAACTAAGTATTCTTTCTTCATGCAAGTTGATTGTACATGTATGTTCTGTCAGAGCATGGACCTAGTAGGTGTCTTTGGTCGGAGGTATATGAAAATATATGTAAGGATTTTTTTGTCAACGATTGCAACAATTTGAGAGGAAACTTTGTGTTAGCTGTTGAGTGTTTGTCACCACAATCCGTCTCTTGCGGCTACTCTTGGGGGTAGAGCAGAGAAGTTGTTATTTAAGAGTAACAAGTATGAGCTCACAGCTCTAATTGCTATCTGACCAGATTATCTTCATGCTGACCTTTCCAACCACTCCCTGGAGGTGGTGCTGAGAAATACTTCATATTCTCAAATAATGAACTAAATTTCCTGAGTAGCCCCTATTCCATATTGGAAAGGATGTCATTAAAAAAAAAAAGAAGTTATAATTGAGTTTTCAGTTCAAATGAGAAAATATAAATTTAGATTTAGAATAGGGTATCCTACATGTATACTTGGAAGCAATGACCTTGCAGTATACATTCTGTACTTTCCCCTTTTCATTAAATATAACAGAAGAGGTTGGAATTTCAAATTTTTAAAATAATTTAATCAGTAGAATACCTGACCGTCTAGTCTAATTAAATGTAGGCGTTTAATATGTGTTATTTTTGTGTTTTAATTTAAAGGAATGATTAGTGAGTAATATCCATTCTGCTATTGGCGGTCTTCTGCTTAATGAATATAAATGGAGTGATGTGTTTCTAATTACTTCTCATTTCCTAACCATGTAACCCGCTATATTTACAATTTTGTTCAAACCAAAGAGCAAAAGTCTACTTATGGTCAGGGGAGCGTTTCATCAAGCGTTTTGTCAGTGATTTTTATCGACAACTGTTATAAGCTACTGAAATACTTGCATCTGATTGGCTGAGAGCAAATTTGTCAGTAAAAATCACTGACAACGCTTGATGAAACTCTCCCCAGAATGCTTTTAATACAGTTCAGACAGATAAATATCAAACAGATTTTACAACATGACCCACCACGTGTCCATCCAAAATATTCAACATATACCGGTAAGCTTTTGAAGGTAAAATATAACCATTAATACAAAAGTGAAGTATAGAAGTATATATATTTTTGATCTTCAAGGCGAAGATTGATCACCTGTTTAGCATATTATTTTTTTCCAACAGATCAAATGAAACCATACAGATCCGAGTACATTGTGCGTAGCATAGTATTTCAATTCATAGGCAAAGCTTGACGCAATGGAATGGAAACATTACAATGCAAAATATGTACATTTTATAATACCATTAATTCGCTCTCTATTTTTTTGTTTGTAATTTACCATGTTACCTAATTGTTGTGTATTTTGTATTTTCATGTAGAATGATTTGTTAAAGTGCAGGGTGCCTTTGGAAAGCAGTTTAGCATAACTGATCAGGCCAACCCTGCAATATAAAATAAGAAGACAGACTAAAATAGGCAATTTCCTTTCTGTGATAGGTGTTTATGACTACTGTATAAAGAAGCCAGATTAAGTATGTTTGTTATGTAATGTGCTCTCAAAATAAACCTTTGTTCTAAAGGTGATATAATGTGTGTCCAATCTCTTGTTTGAATTCCAGATTAGCCCAAAATAAACTTGCTTACATTTTGTTTGCATGGATCAGCAGGGTTGTTTGTCTCATTTGAAAATGTTTAAACATTTCTGACTACCTTGTAATGAGGAAGCGTCATACCAAATCACATTGTGGGGTTTGGTAATAGTCTTCAACCCTTTTGAAAATGAAAAATTACATGTATGTTTGCTTTTAATGATATGGATGGGTTATGAGTGGAACCTTTAAGATTAGTCTTGACATTTGCGCGACACTGTTAGTAATGAAGCGGCTTCACACCGTTCCTCAGCAGTGAATCACTCCATTAGCATCATCCCTCTATCCGTCATAGCAACCGCATCACTAGGATGCTAGGGATGCTCATGGTTTAAAGGGATAACAGCACATCTCATTACATCCATAGAGATCCTAATGTTATAGGGTCGTGCTATCCTTATATCATTCAGGAGTCGGTTCAATTAGAAGCTTGCAGCTAAATCACACCATGTTCATTGCCCATGCTGACATACATGTAAGAAATTACTAGAGATATTAAATGCACAATAATTATGTATACCATTTGCTTAATTAAAAATATTATAATGATTTATACCAACTAGACAAAATGAAGTTGCCAACTAAGTTGATAAAGGAATGCTTACAGCAAGGTCCTTGTTTCCTTCCATGTGATGTATTACCATGTTCTGCATTCTTTCATAGTTTGCATCATTGAATTGTTTTTGTTTTTTACTTACTTACAATACATGTGACCAAAAAGCAACAACAAACAATAGCAAACAATAACAAACAATAAAAAACGAGAAAACAAAGAAAAATATTGAAAAAAAATTGACTGTAGGGGTCTGTAGAGGTGTCGTGATCTAATGGTGACTGTGGATCTCATGATCTCATGTCCTTTAGCAAGACATTAATCTACATTTGCCACTCTCCACCCAGGTGTAGTAAATGGGTACCTGGTAGGAATTTATTCCTTGAATGCTTTCAGCGCCTTATAGGGCAGCTGGGATAAAGCCAGGGTAATAGCCAGGGTAATAATAATACTTCGGCGCTTAGAAACATTGTACTAAGCGCAATATAAATGTTGTGTATTATTATTATTATTAAAATTAAAATAAGAAATTAATGTAATTTGTACAATAACTGGTCTGTCTTTGGTTTATTCACTCATATTATTCATTAATGGCATTGTGCCAAAGGTGTAACTAAATTGAACATAGAAATATTTTTTTATTTGTAGTTTTATTTAGTACATTATCTGTAATGTTTTTATTTCCTTCATTGTATTTTTGCTACAGGTATGGATGGAAGCAGTTCAGCCTCAAGTTGGAATAGTCAAGGCCCAGCATATGATACAAGGGTAAGAGATATACAAATGTATCAAACAGTTTGAACAAACTTTGTACTTTACTCACTTGAATTAGTTAAATACAATTTGAAATTGATTGATCGTGGCTGATTTATACTCCGATTCATCACAGACATTTGTTCTGTCATAAAAAATCATATATTTCACTAACTTCAGTACTAGTGTTCAGGCTTGGCTATAATATTAATCATATTCTGGGAATATGTAATGGAAAAGTAGCCAAAGACTATAATAAAGGGGTAACTGCATATAGCACTCTGCCGGTACACAAATAGTAAGATTAATTTATTTGAATAAATATTGGTTCAGATGTTGGATTTGTAAACATTACTCATATTTTGTGTATTCACATAGTATACTTATAGTAAAACAAAATAAACAAGAAACTTACGTATCACATAAATGCAATTTTAGAAGACACACATAATATAATAGAAAGAAATGCATGTGTATGCAGTTGTGTAAAATAAAGTTAATTTTCCACAATGTAATGATTATAGACATACATGCTTGCTATTGTGTATGTCATGTTTCAGTTAAGTTTGCTGACATGAAATTTTTTCTTTTATCAGAAAATATATTTACATTGTGCACTGCAGGAGATAAAGCAAAACAGTACTTGCCTGTTAATCTTCCTTTTATATGATAAAGATTTTAATAATGATAAAAAAGTCTCACTATGTTATGTACATTTAGTTTGATATTTTTTCAGGACGATCTGCGATATGTCAAATAAATACGTAATAGCATCGTAATAGCATGTACAACATGCATATATCATGTAGATGTTATCATGTGGAATATTTTAGCATTATATCTTCAGGTGGATTAGATGCAACATGCCTGAATGTAATAGAAGCGTCTGTATACTCTAATTGGCCAGCTCCACAGTGAGGCAAACCGTCATAATCGCAGATTAAACGAGCCCGTTCCCCTGCCACACTTCTCCATTTTTCCTGCTTGCGGCCATTTTTCTTAGATTCCGTGTTAAAATGAGAGATTGCATATCTCATCTTCTCGGCTGAAGTAGCCATTATTTATCCCCCCTCGGTGCGAAAATCCTATTTGCCTTTGCGGGGCGTAATGGCGTTCATTTAAGCGCCATATTGTCAATGACTTCCCAGGGGAGTCCCCTTCCCCTATACTGCATGGAAAGAGAGAGAGAGAGAGAGAGAGAGAGAGTGAGTGTGGCACACATCTCAAATGCACTCTTCAAGATTAGATTTAAATCCTGTAAAACAACTAAGCTAATGGGCAGACTGAAAGGAGAAGGAGCCAAGCCTCTCCTTTGTTAGATGAAGAGAAAAGAGAGAGAGAGTGGAGAAAGTTCAGTACCTGTCAGAGTACCTCAACCGTCATTGATCGAATTTGATCCGCCTTTTCTAAGATTGTCCAGCGAGGTGCGGATATCATTTAATTTTTACCGGTCAGGCCCCTTTGGGCCTGCCACCTTACCCTTTGAAGATTGTCTGTATTAGAGAGTTGATGCAACTGGCTCTTCACACTTTTCCTTTGGGATGATAACAATGAAGTGATGGGAATTAAACAGGCACATCAGATTTGAAAGAGAATATTCTTAAGTAATTTATGCAGTCCTGTATACAGGGTTAGGGAAAAGTAAATCTGTAACAAAAAATGGAGTGTTAACATATATATATCCCTACAAATTTGTCCCTCATGTGGTACTTCTAAATGATTATTATACAAACATACAGCCTGTATTTCCCATTGGAAAATTGCTTTGCTATACTTTTGCATGTCATAGTTAATGTTGTGTTCCCATGTATTGATTTTGCCAAGTTCTTGGGGGCAGATGGTACACTTACTATGACATAACAGTTTTAGAAATACCAATATCTGCACATAGAAATTTCAAACATTGAAATAATCAGTGTAGTGAATTTCTAACACTTTCCACCAAAAGAAGATATCAAGGGGTTTTATAATAAAGAATCTATAGGCCTAGGTTAAATTAACTTTTAAAAACTATTTGTGTGAGTTTCCCCATGGGGAATGAAGGAAAACATTTATTTTTATCCACTATTAAAAATTGGTAAAATTAGTAAAGTGATAAAGAACATGGTCATTACAGTGTTTCCTTAGAGAATGCATCATCACCCAATCCTGCAAGTGTGTTGCATATCCTTGAAGATGAGTATTGCATTCATGAGGCCTATTCTCAACCTGTACTATGCTACTCCATTCACGTAAACATGATGCAAACCTGAGGCAAACAATAACATTGTCCCTCACCACCTCAGTAAGAATTCAGTGAAGACATGTTAGGACCCCCCCCCCCCCAATCATCCTCATCTCATCCAGTCTCTAGCACTCATGAAATATGAAGAGGCCTTTGAAGTAAGATTAACAGCGTCACACTTGAACTTAACAAGACCTCGTCAAACGGAGCATCGCCTTTTACTGATCACAAAGCGTGCAGTCACGAACGTGATATGTGGAAATTAATTATGCCGTAGCATGAGTTGAGGTGGAATGAGCTGGCACTAATTGCCTAATCTTACTGTTGCCCATAGACCCTTGATAAAAGACATCTCCTTTTTGTAGAACAAGAGAAGAAACCTCCAGGCTGTTCTTTGTTTTTATATTCATGGATGAGATATCTTCCTTAATATTCATTTCTTATTAATTAGAAAATACATTTTATTGTTTACCAAGACAATAAGTAAAAATCTACTACTCAGGCATAATCCACATAAGGAAAAAACAGAGATTCATTAAGATATAAAGGAATAAAAAAATACTGTTTAAAAAAAAAAAAGATGTACCATAAGAAGGAGTGTTTTGACATAATGTTTTTTTTTTTCATAATGCAAGAATGATGCAGACTATTTTCAATTCCTCTATTTATGGGGTCCGCTCGCTATTCATAAGGACTGCTATTCGTAGAAAACCCACTATTCATTTAACACACATTATGAATAGCGGTCCTTATGAATAGTTATGAATAGTGGTCATTATGATTGGAGGTCCTTATGAATAGCGATGTAATTTGTCTATGGTTTGCCCGCTATTTAGGACTGCTATTCATACAAAACCGCTATTCATTTAGTCACGCGTTATGGATAGCGGTCCTTATGAATAAGTGGTCCTTATGAATAGCGGTCCTTATGACTAGTGAAGTTACCCCGTATTTATGATAACATAAAAAAGTGTGTGTTTCATTGCTATGAAAAAGTACTATGAAGAGTCTAAATAATGGCATATTTTTATACCTCGGGAGGAGTTGGGGGTAGAACTTGAGAAAATACAACAGGATGCCTTTCTTTTAGACTCGAGAAAATGAAATAAAAGGGAATAAATCTAATTCTTTACTGTAAGGTAAAAGGTTAAATCCCTTGAATAGTTAACATAATTCTAAAACTACACCTTTCTGTATAATTTTTTTGTTTATTTAATTTTTTTTTTTTTTTTTTTTTGGGGGGGGGGGCAATTGGTGGTGTCGGGAAGATGACTATACAGTTATAATGCATTAATGAATTGAGAATATGCATAATGAATATTTGTGTATTTGTTATTGTTTGCCCTGTACAGGTACCATATGAGCATGGCCGAGCACCTTATAGTGATAGCATTAGTTCAAGAGGGATGGAAAGTAGCTACATGGATTCAGCAATGGGTAGGTTGAATACTGTTGAGAGCCAGAAGGGCATTAACTCTGTCAAACTATATGAGTTAATGCCTTTCTTGCTGTCAGTAGATGTTTCTTCTCTCAAAGGAAGTGTAGCTGTATAAGACCATAGCAGCTATGTAAAAAAAAAAAACGGACGGTGGGTCACATAGTTTGCTGGGCTGCGACATTTACGTCCTTTGGCAAGATATTAATCTACATTGCCACTCTTACCCAGGAGATAATGTGTACCTGTGAGGATTGCTGACAGTTAATGTGACTGTTTTTGCCATTGCCCTACATGCATGCATGCATGTGAACGGTGCAAAATGGTAGGAATGCTTCCTAAGGAGTGGAGATGGTGCACACTCGTGTGCAGGCTTGAAATCCAATGATCAGGGGTAATAATGAATACATTTGTAAAGCGCATTGAAGTATTTACGCAATAAAAATAAATGTAACATATTATTAAAACAAAAATTTAAAAACCCATAAAAGCAGGAAAAGATCTCACGAAATGATGATGTACAGCTGACTTGTATTACTCCATGATAACTTACAACATGGCTTGAATGAGTTCTACCATCTCTGCACCTCCCATAGTGCAATGTTTGATGCGAGAAGTCCTGTTGAGTTACACTTATATATGATTTGTAACTCTCAGGTATCCGGAGGTATCATGTGCCACAAAAAAGAAAGAAAAAAATGATGGCTGTAGATGTAGCTTTTAATGATGAGGGAGGTCTAAAGGAATACAATGTACTTTGTAACTTAGCAAAGTGTAAGGATATGCATTTGGAGTTTTGTTTGTCATATACAGGAAATCCTTTCTCAGGCTTTTTCAGGGTATTGGTAGATAAAAAAAAAAAACACACACGCAAGAATCAGTGAGTCAACTATAAGACAAAAGGATAAATTTATAAAGAAACTAATTCTTAGCACAGGGATAGCAATGTTGGGGACAAAATGTAGTGATGAGATATCTTAGTGATACATAGTACATTTGACAGATTCCATGTTCCAGTGGCACAATCTTGTTTAGGAAACCAATTATCTTCAAATGACCTCCCAGCACTTCATTCACAGTATGCTGTAAGAACACATGTTAAATCCAAGACAAGCTGTAAAAGGATCCAATTCCTGCTGTATGACGTGTTACTATTTCTTCCAGCCCTGCATGCTGTAGATGCGTAAAACATGTCAAGAACCTTGTGAGATTGGGATGAGGGACTGCTGAGAACATCCTTGTAGGGCTGGTAGGGGGTGCCTAGCAAGCTTAAGGTTCACTGTGACAGTAGAGCTAGGAGAAAACACTAGGAATGGTCTTAATTACTTTGTGGGTAATTGATTTGACTATGTATCCCCCTGTGGTGATTATGACATGCCTATCATCTAGTTTAAACTAGTCTAATCTACAGCCATCAACTCAAGCTCAAGGGCAAAATCACTTCTATAGCACCATGACAATGGGCGCAGTAAAGGCATAGCTTCCGATATTGTTGTCATGTTACTGTGATGTACTAGTAGTCTGTAGGATGAATTGGGGAAATCATATCACCTTGGGACTTCCCCTAATAAGATGTGAAATAAATCCTAAGCAATGCAGTTTGCATTTATGAACGATTGATAGTCTTATCTCATGCACATACCATTCACCAACCAAAAAAAGAACAAGAACCAAAACAACAACAAAAATCAAAATCAAAATAACGTGCCCTCAAGGTATATTTCTCAAAATAAAGTCTTCTTCTTAATCAAACTGAGCATGAGTCAATTCCTTGTAGGCCATGCTCTGATCAGGTAGAGTAACTCCCATCTCCTTTCTCAGCAATCCAGAATATAGTGTCTCAGCAGTGGCCTGAAAGTTTTCTACGTGTGAAATTTGAATTATTCATGTACTTTGTTTAAAATCACACAAATTTATAAGATGAAGAGAATGAACTAAGAAGATGATTTGTTCTGTCATACAGTACATGAACATTTATGCAATGTCTTTTGCTATAATTATGAGCATTTTAACAGTATGGCGACATGACACAAGAGATCTTGGATACTGATCCTTTGTTGAACTGGAGTGTGTTATTGTAACCCAGTCCTGTAAAAACATGTCCTAATGAAGCGGGAGAAGAAATACCTCCCAGGAAAATTATTCTTGAAAATATGGACAGGTTTTAGGGGCTTTAATTCCTTGGAGAAAGGGATGTCAAGTTTGTGATTTCATAAATTAATCTTTTCAAAACAAAAACTGAACTATATTCTGAGGGTTGATTGCAGTGAGCTTGTATAATGACTGTACTTTTGGTTGGACTCTGTGATGTTAGTGTGAAAATCAATATTAGTTTTATGGGAACTAGTTGTATGTTGCTGAGCTTGTTTCTGCCTTATTACTGTCATCATATTCACTATTTATTTGATTTGTTTTGTTTTTTAAGTTTTGGTATCATATAATCTATTCTCTTTGGTAAAGAGGAAGTGTCTTCATGTATTTTCTTTTAACTTCATGTATTCAGGTTCCTGTACTATCCTTTACCTTGTTATTTTGTTTTCTTCAAAATGAAGAGATTATAACTTAAAATTAGCGTCCATGTACTTGATTTGGTTTGTTCTACTCATCAGAGTAGGCTGTCCTTTACACAAGTAGAGCATGACTGTGGCCACAGAACTCCTGCTGCTAGAAGGGCCATAGGCTGTTAGTCTACCCTATTTCATACAAAATGTAGTGCTCTGTGAAATTAATATCTAGTTGAAGATGGTTTGGGTTACTCCTCGCTGTGTTTTTAAAGGGACTCATTGAGATATCTAGTAGGAAAGAAAATATTGATGGATGATTAAATCACATAATTTTCAAGCAAATCACTTGTGTGAAAGAAAGTGTATTGGGTGTTTGATGAAGATAAGTTAGGCTTCAGGTCTGTAAGTTCAACTTGCTGGCCTCCAGTTTGTATGCCTCAACCTTCCCATGACAAGGCATTCAATGGGTATTTACAACTGAACAATATGTTTCCTACAAACAAAATATAGAACAGCCTACAACAAAATGCTACGTAACAAAGAGCCTTTCAAGTCAGTTTGTGATGGTGGAGTAACATCATTAGACTAAATCCAGAATTTCTTGGTCAAAGGATTTAGAGGCTTTAAGAGGCCTAGCTTGTCTTCTATTACGCAGCAAGAACACTACATATTGTCTCTTCATATTGTGAGATTAAGCAACACTCTCTTGAACTTGAAGTGATTATTAAGATGATGAGTGAATCACAATGACCTTCACAGGACTCTCAATGGCGTTATGAATCATCAGCTCGGGTTTCTTATACTCAGCTATGCTCTTAGATTTCTAGGATGAAAAAACAAAACAATAACAACTATCATATAGTGTCTTTATTGCTGCTGATCCATATATTTCCTGTGTGAGTGTTTTCACTTTTTTTTCATCTACATGTATATACTTCCAAAGTTCCCAGTCACAGATGATTACTGGTTATATTGGAATCAATTTCATTTCTACAACCTTTCTGTTTTTGGACAGGCGAATCGGTATAATTGATTTCAACTGGAGTTTTGAAACTAATCTCAGCTTACAAATCATGAAATTTATATATTGATTTACTACAAGAGAAGTCATTTTTCCTGAGAACCACATTCTATACAAATGCATATGGGATAGATCAGGCATTGTTCTTTTCTATTCTTGGAAGTATTTTCCTCTTTCATATAAGTGTACCGACGCAAAATTTTTAAATTTTTGATGGCACCTAATTCATTGATACAATATCTCTATGTACTCCAAGTTCAGGATTTTGAAATTGTTCTCTGGGATTTAGGTCCATCACTTTTAGAAGTGTATCGTGTACATTGCATTTTGGGGGATTTTTTTGGTCATTTACCATGTATAAAGCCATTCAAAATGTACAGTGTGCATCATTTAAACGTGACGTTTATTACACCTATAATTGTAATTCTACTATTGAGATATAAATATCTAATTTTTGATTAGACAATAAGAGATTTCCTGTAGGTTTATATAGTGGCATAATCTTTTCCTTTGTCCGATGAATTAGGCAAGCTCATGCAATGATTCATTGCCCTGTGAATGCTTTACCCACCAATTACATCAGCAAAATTATTGATCTGTGTATTACCAATTCTGCAGCAAATAGTAACCACGGTCTGATACCATGGCAACATAATATATGATGAAAATCCATCACAAATCACAGGAATCTGTGCATCACCAGAAGTGAAGTAAGGGAACAAATTTTTTTTTATGTCATAATATTTGTGTCTGATTAGAAATTGCAATGTGTGAAAGACTGACAGCTAATGGTTAAGATTAGAAAGTGGGTTCATGAATCAATTATTGGCATCAAAGATCTCCACTGTGCACCCCATATCTTTTCAACTGATTATTTTAAATGTACTTTGTCTAAACGGATTTGTTGGTGAGTGTTATCTTCATCTTAGACCATTCCCCCTGGGATAAGAACTCAAACTGCTTCAAAGGAGTTGCACTTTCCTCAAAAAGTTTGAAGGAAATTGTTTGTGATAACATCTTAATTAGTGCCATTTTTGTCTACCTTCCTGGGAATTTTTAACACCAAACAGTCAAACCTTAGCTGGGTCATGCTGCCCAAACAGCAAGGGTCTAATGGTAATTAATTTGTTTCTCCCACTGAGTTCTTTCTCTCTCTCTCTCTCCCTTTCTCTCTCACCTTCCATCTTTATGCACTTTTCTCTCCCCCTCCCCTCTCCATCCATTCTCAATTATTCTCTCATTTCCTTCTTATATCCCTGTCTTCAAGTTTGGAAAATTTAAAGGGAATGTTTACCTCACAATTATCTTATTGGTAGCTTATTCCTCAAACAACTAATGCTTATTTTCTGAAATGCTGTGTTACATTTAATGAACTTCCCAATGTAGGGTATCAACTGCAGAGAGTGATGTTAATTTTTGAGAAGATAAGAAGAATTCTCTTTATTGGACATGGTTTTAGGGTTATCTGACAATGGCCTACAGTGTGCAAATACAGTTACATTTTCTCCTTGCTCTATTTTAGAGCTTTTTTAATCCCACATCCAAATGCAATGGTGATAGCATGTGAGATGTAAGGTAGTATTACCCCTTGGTACTAGTACAAAGCCCTTTTCATGGTAGATGAATTATTTTCCAGGAGAGTGAAATGGACGTGGCGAAGAGTTTCTCACTCTGCTGGCATCATGCATAAGTGTTGTCCTTGGACGGTTGATGGGTTGCCGAGTACCTCAATCCAAATAGCAGCCAATAGCAAGTCCCCAGACACCCCTAGCTGAGTGTGAATTTAGCCCCCTCCTTGCCATCAGAGCATGCAAGTGGCTCATTAGGACTGCATTAAAACTTAATTAGTTCACTCACTTGGGGGAGCCATTCATAGGGAAGAGTTGACCAAAAGAGAGGCAACTTTGATGTGGTCACTTTAGAACCTTGAAAAGAATAACAATAAATGATATGAAGTATTATATATAGATCCATTTTGTTTAGCAGGTTTTATTTTTCTGCATTCTAATGATTTGCTAAAGTTGCAGGTTTAAAACCAGATATTACTGTAGAGACCTTTAACTTGTCATGGGAAATCTTTAATTCAAACAATAGTAATTCAAACAATAGAAATGCATTTTATTACAGACATACAACTATAAAGTTACAGGTCTCGTGAGAATAAGAAAGTAATTCATTATAAAGAAGTAATGGCGCCATATTTTGGCACTAACAAAGATTTCCATCTCTGTGCTGATTTATAGATCCTGTACTTGTGCAACTCATGCTCGCAGCAAAGTACATCACTGAGATTGTTAACTCTTATGATGTAATTTTATTACTTTGTAGTCAATTTAGATGATAAATAATAGAGATATTAGTCAAAATAAAGGGCACTTGTTAATTGGTTCCTTGGGCTCCAATCAAAAAAAGTATTTAATCTTGACTTCAATCGTTTCCTGCGCTGATCCAAGAATGCACCCACAAACAACAAGGGAACACACCTGTGAAGGAACGCTCAGTTATTGTACCTAGGCAGATCTTTTTATAGAGTCATCACATCATAGACAATTTCCCGAGTTATGGCAATGTTTATCCAAGAGCTTTAGCAGTCAGGATGTTTTATTCAACTCTATTTTGATTGGAGGAAAGCAGTTGGTTGTAGAAACACTTGTCAGGCCCTCCTTTATCACCCGTCATCTCACCCCCTTTTCTTGCTCTCTCCTCCCCAGTGGACCTGGCTTGTTCCCTCTGTGTTCGACAGGGTTATTGTGTATATCCTCTCAGTGTTTGGCTGTTTACTATGAGGGAAATGAGACATAGAGTGCCCATCTAGCATACAATCTAGGTTGGACTTCCAATTCTAATCATTTCCCTTTTTCCTATCACTATATTTGGACAGGCATATTACCTTTTTTCACCCAAGAGCATCTAGGTGAAATGAAGATAGAAAGTGTACAGATTCTTTGATAAAGATTTGAATGAAATTAAGGTTTGCCATGTCTCCTGTGCTCAGCGTAGAGTGTCACTTTCCTGAAATGCTTCCGCTGTGCATGAATGTTATGCCAAAATTGGCTAATTGGGTTTGACAACTGTAAAGTTTATTTGTCACTATATGTTTATAAAAAATGTTATTGTGATACAGATAGCATTGACAATCATACAGTTGTTGCATTTTCATTAATGTATGTCTTGTATTTAGAAATTTGTTTTTTTACACAAATAAGACAAATTTTGTGAAAACAAACAACTTTTCTTTTATTTCTCTCTATTCAAGCAGGTCTCTGCATCTGAGAAAGTCCTCAAAAGTCAAATCAGATGTTAAGTGCTTTCACTGTGGAATCAATTATGATTGATATTTCTCACATTTTGATTTTTTGTAATAAAATTTTTTTCTGGGTTATTACGTGTACATATACCTTATTTCTTCTTCATGTGCATCTTTATATAGGTTTTGATCATTTGACGAAATTCTGATGTATTTTTGTGAGTGTTTCACAATAAAGAGTCAGCTTCATTTTCATGTTGCTACTGTGTTAATCTAAGGATATGTCATATTCTAACTTACTGTTTTTTATTTTGATCTTTTGTATCCAGGAAAATCCAAGGATCTGTATTCAATGCCATCATACTCCTCAATATCAAGAGAATCGGTAAGTTAAGCTGCTTTTCTTAGGTAAACTCTGGCTCAGAGAGGATTCTTGTTGAGATGGTCATAGAGTAGAAGTGTTGGACACTCAGTTGGTCAAGTGGGCATGGAGAGGGGACGAGTGGCAGAGAGTGTTAACTCCACATGGAAGCCTTAAGTGAAACTGATGAATGATATATCGGAGTGTGTGAGAAGCTCAGATGATAGAAGTATATTTTGTTTAATTCTAGAACTTGGAGAATGCTTTAAAAAGAAGTGAAATCAAACAATTAGAAAAAAAAGATGGAGTATTTTGAAGAAATTTCAAGAAGGGTTAACCTTTATTTTGTCCTTTAAAGTAAATTGGAAACATTCTTCCTTTTCCTCTGTAAGGAAAAATATAGAAGTATAAAATAGAAACTAACGAAAAAAGTAATATTAAAGAACCAGAGCCCTCTGAAAATAGTAAAAAGAGTTAGAAAAGCAAGAAAGGGCATCTAAAGTTGAACCACAGACATTGCTTGTCTTAGGGTTCATAAAATTTCTGGTTACACTCGGAAGCAAAAAAGACCCAAGGAAAACAACATGTGTATCAGTGGTAAAGTTAAAATGGGATATTTGACAGCCGACAGAAATCTTAGTAGGGATGTAGTTGGCACGGCAACAGCCCGGGGCCAGCCTCAAGTCAGAGTTACGGAGGCGAAGGGTGTTGGTAGCTCCAGCTGTACAGCGGTTGATTAGCTTTGAATTTATTTGCCTGTTTTGGAATGTCACTTCTACCTTAGATGTGAAGTAAGTTGTCAAGACTTGTCTTTACTAGTCCAATCAAAACTAGGTATCTCACTTTTTTCTCTTTCTCTTTTTTTTTGAAGCCATAGAATGAGGCATATTGGCTGGCTGGATATAAGAGGGGTTACGGAAATGTAGTTTCCTGATCCTTCAGATGCAGTGTCAATCTAATCTTAGTTTATAGGGTTTATAGGGAAAAGTCATAATTAGTTGAACTGGTTTTGAAATTAAATCTTTGATTGTTCGTGTTAGTTTATATATTTTCTTCTATGAGGTGAATTATTGATGAGGTTGATATTAGGCAAGCACCAAAAAATTATATGAGAAAGAAAAAGTCCCAGTAAAGGTAACAATACAGGGGACCTGGGGAATGAACACTGCAGTAATTAAAATGAATTTGTATTGACTATTACATGAATACGAAGGAAACAAACGAGAAAGTAAGGAATTCTCTCATTAGTAATGTTTTTTTTAAAGATTTGCCTTTTAAAATGTTCTTCACATTCAGTAAGTGATGACCCTTCTGTCTAGCTTGTATGTGAAGATATGTAATTCATTTTATGCTGGCGGGATCATGGAAAGTCATTATCAAGACTCTATTTCAGAATGTTTTATCATGTTGCCAGATGGATGTTATAATGGTTGGCCTGCTTTCTGTTTTAGTTCTGTCAAGACTCAGCATTGACACTGCAAGCATAATTTGACACTATTAATGCATTAAGCAGGCTTAACTCTTACAACCACACAGCTTAAATACTCACAGCTGTATATTGATGAGATACACAGAGTGGATTAGCTCCCTTTGATGTGTATGGGGCAGATGGTTTAGGTACAGGTGTTCTAGAGGGGGATTTCCCATCCAGCTGCCACTGAACTCTCCAAGCTAATTTAACTTGGCATGTGGTAGGGGGATCCCCAACCAACACATGTGGGCTACAAGCCAGGCCTACAATATTAGTTCATACTGACCTTCTGCTATCAGCTGGACTTACCAACTTACTATATTAACTTTTTCTTGGATGGAGTAGGTTATCTGGAATACAGGACTGTTGACAATGTTTTAGTGTATTGATTTTTTTTTCTTGGAAGATTAATCATCCTTCTGTAATAGAGTCTGGGAAGACTGATATGAATGTAGGATGACACATACATGTATGCTTCAAAAAGCAGGCTTTTTAGTTGTTGTTGTTGTTGTTGAAGTAAAAGGAATGGCACTTTTGACCACTAGAGTCCTGTGTGCCAGTAGCTATATATATAAATGGTCCGTCAGTCACAGAATAAATCATTAGCATAAAACTTTATCAATCATTTCTACTAGTACAATTTTCATAATATATTTTCCAAAACATGCCTTTAAGAATCAATCGTAATTCAAATATGTTTATAGAGTATTTTCCACATGAGCATATAATGTTGAAAAGGAGTATACATTGTAATACTTCTGCATCATCTGTTTGGTGTTCTATTTTAACAAACCAAGTAGAGAATATTTAAAGCCCAACATCAGTTCATTATAAAAACTTATTTAATGAATAAAAAAACTTTTAGTATGTAAAGCTATTGATGCAGCTAAATGCCTGCTCTCTATAGTACCATCAGCCAAACTGTGCCTAGTACATCAGGTCGTTTTCTCAGCCAACCAGTAGTGACCTTAGGCTTTTTAGTTGCAGGTACATTGATGTAATGAACGGCAAAGTTCAAACAACTTTCACACTTATAAAAAACAAACAAACATGAAAACACAAAAAAATTTCATGTACATGTATGTCTTCCTATGCATCGGCAAAAAGATTATGAAACCCGCTTTGAGTTCTTACCCTCCCCCTGTATATTAACATGTGTACAGAACTAATCCAGTAGCTCTAATTTACAATTGGTGATGGCAAAGGATTGGGGGGGGGGGGGGAGGAGTAAAAGCCCAAAACATTAACATGAGTTATGATCATTATCACATTGAAATATGTTTTATATACAAAGGGAATTGAATATGTAGTAAATAACTTTTATCTCAAATTGAGTCAGCTATCCAAATATCTTAATCAGGTTAACACGTTGTCTATATTGGGAAACTAAAATCTGTCACTGTTTGAATATTCTTTCTAATCTCCTGAAGTAAAAACGATACATACATGTATTTCGGGTTGTGATAACACAATAATAGCAATGACAGCTGAAAACCATATGGGATCATTTTGATGGGGAGGATCTGGATACAACAACTGTTCACAAATATCAAGATTTGGGGGGTTATTTTATCAATATGAACAGGTGGAAGATACACAGCAGGTTGTATTGAAGTCTCTTTCATTCTAAGATCTGGAAATGTGAAGAGTGATTCCATGCTGATAATTTAGAGATAGTTTATTTTATTGTGCAGGTGTGCACCATATTATTTAAAGAAAAAATCTATCCTGATATGCTTGTTAAATGTTTTTAATTCTAAGGAATTTGATGATTTAAGCTCTGTAAGTTGTCAGATTTACTATATAGAAACATCAAAGAACAGACAATAGATTTTGTAATATTTTTTCCTCCAATATACTCACACAGATTTTGTACCTTTGTTGTCAGCTCATATTTTAATGCCTCTCTTTGTGATGTATGTAAATGAATCTTGCACCCCAATTTTGCATTTTTGTCAGAAAATTAATTTTTCACTTGAAAATGTGGATTTTCATAAGGGTCACATAGAGCAAAAGAGATTGAAGTAGGAAGGGATAAGGAAAGACAAGAGAGAGAGAGAGAGAGCGAGAGAGAGAGGGGGAGGGAGTTAGGAGAGGGAAAGGGAGAAGAGAGAAATTTAGGTGAAAAGAAAGGGAAATAAAAATGTGGAGAGAGTGAAATAGAGATAATAGGATAAGGTCAGAGAGAAAGGATGGTATAACCTTCTTTTAAGGATTTTGGAGTACAGTCAAAGCTTAAGTGACCTCATAAATGCAGATGCATGCACCAGCTCTGATGTTACTGAGACGAGAGCAGGGGTGAGAGATGAAACCGTATACATCATGCCGATGAAATCTCACTGAAAATTCCCCCTTCTCTTAAGCCAGGGACCTTAATGCCTGGGTGATGAGCTGATTGTTGATAGGAAAATGTAGTGTGTTGAATTAACACCATATCCACTGATAACTCCCCCCCCCCCAGCTCACGATACCCATTATGCAAAGAGCTCTCTCCCGTCTTAGGGTTGGTTGAGAATTCAGTCATACCTTGTCCTAGTCCCTTTGATTGCCAATTGCATTTATGTGTTAGGATGGCTTGGGTCCTGTCTGTAGAGACATGTTTTGGGGGATTGGATTGCCGCAGCGCTCAATCATACGAGTGCACCACCTGGCCAGGTGCGCTTTTTGTTAGCACAGGGACAATTGCTTGGTTGACTTTTGACGAGGAGGGCTTTCAGAGGCTTCTCGTCACGCGACCCGAGCTCGCTGAGGAAGAAGTGCAGCTTCACCGTCGCCGATGGTGATTGACTTCCCAAAAATTGTGTAGATCGGGTGCTGATGTGAACTCAGTGCTACTGGCGTTGCGATGCATCGTACTGAATAGCTGACAACCTTGCTTCTGGTTACCTCACTGTAAAACAAGATTGTGCAAGAAAATAGGACTGATGGCAGATGTAAATAGGTTACATGACCTATAAAACCATCATTCAGGTCAACCTCTTTGTAGGATAAGTCTTTTAGAAATGATGTTATTTGTTGGGAGGAGGTTTCTTGAATGGACAAACAGTTCAACTTTGATGAGTCCTGGGCCAATCTAGGATGTCAGAGGAGACAGGCTGACTGTCCCCGCAGGCTTCCAATACTCACTCTCACTGGTACCCTCTCCAATTTACATGTTGTTAAAGCTCACAGTGTAGTCAGCTATACATAATTCATAGATCTTTCGTCAATTTCAGCTACCTATTTTGGTCTTCTTCCATCAAATTTGAATTTAAAATAATATTTGAAATGGCAATAAAATTCTGTGATTTATTCCAGTACATTGAAGTAGACCACAGGGAAATACAGATTAATATTAAAATGCCAGGGTTCTCAGCTATTCTGGAAATCAGGGAAAACACGTTCTTTTTGGTTCCAGTCAGGGAAAAGTCAGAATTTTAGAAAAATCACTCAAATCAGGGATTTTCATTTATTTTACTCCAAAGAAAGTACTGCAAAACAGTGTACGTATCCAATGGATGATTGGCTATGTGGTGGCTTTGTAAATAGACTGCCTCCTTTAGTGTTCCTTAAAAATTTGATTCTCCATCAGAGAAAACATCAGGGAATTTTGTCTTCATGAAATGCTTGGAACCCTGAATGTGAACCTGTATTAAGAGTAATGAAAATTTAAAACCTGAAGTTTATATCATTCTACCTATGTTTATCCAAATAAAGAGCTCTCATTTACACACTTATAAATTTGCAGCTGTCAAAGGATTGTAGATTTTACAGTAAAATACTCATCTGATAGTAACTCACTTGATAGAATATTGTTTATTTATTGTGGCCTTTATGATTTCAACTTTTTCAGTGCCGATGGCACGTATATGTGACAGATAGACTTGTCATTTTCATTTGCCAATTGCTTGACCACAGGAAAGGTATATGGTGGTCAATGTATATCAAAATTTTTAGCATAAATCAAGCATTCTAAATATATGATTATAATTATATGCTACCATAGACATTTTCAGAGAAAATTGCAGATTTTTAAAAAGAAATTACCTTATTTTAACATTAAACAATAGTAAACAAATGAGAAACCAAAAAATAATGGACAAAAAAAGAAACTCATATGTAATTTTCAGTAATTTTTATGTATAAAGTTGGGTAAAGTAATTATGTCTGGTATCATAAGAAATGGTAATAAATATCCTACAAGTTATGTACACAATATTTTGTGAAATAATAGATGGTTAATGATGTGGAGACATTTGAAAAGTAAGCATTGATCACATTTTTGTGTAACTTTGAAGAGAGCTAAAACCCTTGGCACAGTAAGAGTTAATGTTTCTCTTTACTATAATATCTTTTTGACATATATATACACCAATGGTATTATTTTATGCTTTGTAAATTGCAGATGGTGAATAAAACAATATTAGGTGAGAAAGCTTCATGAATGGTGCTACTTGAATATAGTGATTTCCCTGTTTAAACTCAACTTATCTATATTGTAATTTCAACATTCTATATGAAATAATTCAAATTTCCTAAAGTGGTATCGGTAACTTACATTTAATAAAGAAAAGAAGCATGGAGAGAAACTCTTTGAAAAAATATGTAGATTATTAGAGTATACTAATTGTTACCCTTTTTTCTCGAGGCCTGCACCTGTGCATTAATTTGTCAATTGACAAACAAAACATGGTATGCGTGTTCGGTGAAAGAAGGCATAACCCTCTTTAACACATTTAGATTTCATCAAAATTTTGATTACATTATGATATTCCAAAATATTATTATGTAGATTTGTATACAACGTGAGCAGAGAAGACTGTTTAAAAAAGCAACATATTGCACTTGAAAAGAATAAATTAATAAAATAATTCTTAATTTTACCAGATGCAGCAATATTCATTTATGCAACTTGAAATTACCCTGGAATAAGTATTACGGATTGGATGAATTTTAATAATTAGTATATTTCAATCTGTTATTTAAAAAAAAATGATAGTGGAAAGACATGAGCAATTCTAAAATCAGCTATCGTGAATTAGTGTTTGGCATCACATGACATATAGCATTCATCTCCAACATAAAGAGCAACATTGTACATATACATGTATACGTATGTATATGCTTGCACTCTATATAGATCGAGGCACTGCTCAGCCATTCTTGTAATACTCATGGAAAAATAAGGCAATGGGAGAGATGAAGAGAGAGAGAGAGAGAGAGAGAAGAGAGAGTGAATGGTATAGACTGTTTGTTGGGCACTGCCTTGCAAACACAGCTGGGAAATCAACAGCTATTTCTCACGATTAGCAAATCACACAGGTTGTATTGATCTATTATTCCTGGGTTACTCTCAATACACTTTTATTTTCAATTTTCAGATATTATTCTAATCGGCAGATTTTAATTATATGCATTCCTAGCCCTTTTCATAGTCTTTAATTCCCTCTAATACATGTATTGTTAAAGTTTAACATTAATATCTAATAAATTCTTAATGTTATTGTTAGCTCCTTGTATCAGTACTTTTATTTCAATTTTCATCAATCCTCCCCTCAACAGCAAATATGACCCACAGCAAAAACACAGAAAGGAATGTTTATCAAAAATCGAATTTGTAGATATTTATGGCGATTCCCATATCACATAAGGCTTTAAAAACTGGACTTTAAATTTATGTGATTGTATTAAAGCACTTAAGTTTAAATGCAATTAATTATGACTGAACTGAAGAGACATGTATTCAAGCAATTGTTTGTACAGTCACCTTAATCACAGTTCATATTAGATGGATTTACATTTGAATACCTTAGTAATAAGTTATGGTGTGTGTGTGTGTGTGTGTGTGTGTATGTGTAAAAGGAGATGTACGTACAGTGTAAGATGTGGGTGTGTATGTGTTGATTATAGGAGAAAACAGCAGCTGTGTAGTTCCCATGGTAATACAATGTATCTCTACACTGATTGTTATGGGGGTTCTGTGCAGTGGTATCAACTCTACACTTACATTTACACTTCATTCAATGACCATTGTGGTATTATTAAATCTTTCCAGACGTTTCTGAATAAACAAGGATGTTCCCAGAACCTGTTCACCATTTATTATGTTTAAAAAAAAAAAATAATAAAATGTGAATGATGTCAACAAAGATACAGCTAAAAAGATTTATGTGATTTTATAATCTTGATTATAAATACATACATGTATAAATTTGTAATGTTCATGGATGGTATCCTAGTAAAATCTTTCATGTGTTGATAACAAAATGTACATGTAGTATTCCTCCTTATTAGTTGACATAATGTCCATGGTTTATGGCTAAGTCTGATAGAAAAGCAATATAAGAAATATATTTGGGGGTATTTTCTATTTTCTAGGGTTTTGAATTCCAAAATTGTGAATTAGGGGAATGATACTGACGGCCTGGACAAAAATATAAATAAACCTTCTCATGACTTTCATCTTGGTATATACACACTGTAGGCCTAAATGTAACATTCAATTTTCTAAGTTCCTGCATGCTGTGTTAAGGCTATTTAGCTCAGAGCAATTTTGAAATGTAAAGATAGGTTTTTGAATTGCTATATTTTTGCATGTGAACATTAAAATCTTCCCAACAGTGAGATTTAGCTCAGATTTGACTTCATGCTAATATTGTAGTGCATTTTGTTTTTTTCAATAACCGTGCTTATTAAGATTCAAATCTTACCTTTTCTTGTGTTTGAATGGCCCTGTTGTATTGCTGGCCTCCTGTCACACACACACACACACACACACACACACACACACACACATGTATTCAATTTTGAAAGCTTGTTTTGAAGCGTTATCTTCTCAATCTTAAGATTACCACATTCCTGAGCTCCTACCTGGTCTATTTTACCCCAAGCACCAGGTAACTTCTGTTTTCATAAACCTTCCATTTCTCCCCAGGTATTATTTTCATCTACTTTTTGTGTGCGTACCATCATCATTTTTCTTTTTCTTTGGAAGGAGGAGGGGGGGGGGGGGGGAAGTGGTTAAAGAAATTTCACCTGATCCCATATATAGTTGGATACAAAACAAAAACCAGGTAATATTGGTGCTGCGAGCTCAGGGGCTTCATAGATTACTTTCTGTCTGCAGGTAAATTCAGTCTTTAGTTTGAAATTGTAAAAAAAAGGGGGGGGGGATGTTCATTTCTTGTATTGAAAGTAGAGTTAAACAGAGGCTTAGTGGTAGATGAGTGGGCTCATAACTGGGAGGTCATAGGTTCAAACCAAGTCAATGCACTAGTGGCCTGTAAGAAGGCATCAAGTGTCAATTACCATATCCTGAGGACAGCTGTAAGTCTACTGGTTAGGAGGACTTAACTATAAACATGTAGTTTATAGCCTTAACAGTCAGGTAAAAATAAAATCTACAACATCAGCAGATCATTTGTAAAATTGCTGCCATCACCAAAGCGTACATGTGGTATTAATATCACTGTTATGAATATGGAGATAGATTGACTTTGAATATATGCATGTTTTGTAGCTGATGTTTGTTTTCGGCAATTATAGAATTATATAGTTATTCATCCCCCAACCTACAATGTACATGTAGCTCCATCGAAGGGATATCTGATTGAGCACGATAAAAAATGATAACAGAAAAATTTATTATTTAGATTTGCATTCACTTATAACAATACAAGAATAGAACCCTCTGTGGTAATGCATATTCGATGAGTATAACCTTGAAAATTGAAATGAATTCAAAGATTGTTATAAATCCTTTGACATTGGCGAACACTAGCATAGCTTCAACCTTTGAGAAATGCAGGCAGGTGCTTATATTATTATACATAGGTTATCTAATTAAAAAAGTTTATGGATAATATCTGATATCATGTATTAGCAGGTAGTGCTTGGTAGTGTTACAACTCACCATCTTGATTCTTGAACCCGAAGGTTTTTTATATGATGGCAGAATAGATCGGAAGTGAATGTTTTCGTCCTCTCTTTATAAATATATAGTGCCCTCTCACATAGGTGTTTGCTTTTTCAAATGACTGCCAGGCCAAATGTTCATGTAGATCTAATGATCTTTCCCCTTTCCCTATCCAAAATGGTTAAATTAGTTAATAGTATATTAATTGTTCTTGAACCCCCATTGAAATATATTCAAGCAAAAATGGAATTTGCTTTAGAAAGCTGAAACAGATTCCTGAAAAATATAGAAGTTGCTTTAGAAGAAAGCCTACCTTTTTTACAGAATATCTAAACTGGAATACAAACCAAAATGCAGTTGTTAAACTGCACAGAACCTAGCCAACCATCTTTGGATTATTGGATAAGTACAAGATATTTTTGTCTCTGTTCTAGTAATGATTGATATTTTGCGAGATTAATTATTTACCAACAAAAATGATTGTGCAGTGGTGATTTAGTTGGATAAGAAATTAAAAAAGTACTTTTCCAAGGTTCATTCCCCTTTCCCAAAGCATCCAAACTGTCTTTTTTCTTGAAGTAATAGTCTCAAGTAAACAACCATGGAAGGATCTATAATACAATTAGTGTTTAAAACATGGATAACCTTAAGGGTGTATGAGGAGTTTACCTGTCAAAAAAGAAACTTGCTTTTGGCAAAGAAAAGTAGATGAAGTGAATGTAGATGATTGTCATAGGAAGTATGACAGTTATTACCACAAGCTAGCCGGCAATTTGCATCTCTTTGTTTCGTAAATATTATTCCTACTTTCTAAGTTCAGAAGAATAGGCGATGAAGGGCATCTCAAAGTACAGATCTGGGTAAATTGGAAAGCCGTAATCTCATCAGCTCACAATTTTTAAGAGCCAAGACGAAACATTTACATTCTAGATTGCTCTGAAATTTGTCAAGTGAGTGACAATTGCAGAGAAAGAACGATTTTGGTTTCCCTTCTCAAGAAGAAGTTGTAATTAAGTTTGTGGTTAATGGCTCATCATCACGCTCTCTTGCCAGTGCGGAAACCAAAATGAATAATTCATTCATTTTGTCTTTTTATCAGGTCACTCGCCCTAGATCTGTGAGGAGGTTCCAGATTTACTCTTATAATTTCAATGTTTGCTGACATATATTGATTTCACCTCCTTTTGTGCAGTGATTATTACTAATTTGATTATAAGATGAACAGTTTGAATCGCTCTGTATTTGTTTCATAAGGTAATGAGTTTTATAGTAATTCTAACTAACTGTTTATTATTGTAAGGTTTATGTCATACAAGAAAAATACAAAATATGTAGAAAACAGTAAAGAAGCACATGGCTAGCAGGACTTTTCTGGAATAACATGCCAAAAATTTTCGTAGAAATAAATGAGAGAAATCATTGGTAGAAATAAATGAGAGAAATACAATACATGTTAGCTCCAATTATGATGGTTATAATTCTTTTCTTCAACACATGCTCTAGCAATAATTGTGCTGCAGGCGATTTCATATGTGTATGTCACATTCCTGGACCAGACACAGTACTGTACTGTACATAACCCTAATCCTAACCCAAAGTCATACCTTAAAGGGATACGCCACCAGGCGGCCGTGGGGAAAAAAAGAATTGCATGAGCCCCATTCACTCGTACACAAAGTTTGTGCGTCGAACGCGTCCATCGGACTACTGGGATTAAATTTCGGACTGCATGAAGCCGACCGAATCTCGCACGAGAGCTCAAGCACAGGCGGAGCATGCATGTTGCATGTGCGACGACCAGTCTATCTGGAGTTTGTGCCCCGCGGGGCAACGGCACGATCAGGTAACGATAACTGTGCCCTCTCGTGGAATAAAAACGTCCACAATCTGCGGTTGAGTATCCCTTTAAACCCAATTTTAACCCTTAACCTAACTGTATATCTTGGACAAAATAAAGCCTGGAGCAAATGTTAGAGGAAATGTTGTGTTGCCAATGTTTTCCATATTGTTTCAAGAAGTGCATCATAAATGCATTTTAGTGTGAATTGTGGAAAAGAGTGGTAATGGTAATGACCAGTGCGTTTTTGTATAGACAGAGGAGAAATCTGAATACATTTGATTTGAGAGGTAAATGAAAGCAATGATTCATCAGGCTTTGTTTCTGTGGATAGCGAGGGAGCGACAGCGTCTCGTTTGGAGACGGACAGTATTCGAGGGACAGAGAGCAAAGTACGAGGGGAAGTAGGCTGCCATTGTGATAGTGAGTGGAGTCCTTGAGACGTGTCTGAGTGATGCAGTGTGGCTTTGGAGGAAGATACTAATTCTGGTTTGTTGTTTGGTGGCTGAATACAGAGAGAGAGAGAGAGAGAGAGAGACAGAGAGAGAGAGAGAGAGAGAATGAAGAAATTACTCAATTCAATTAGCTAGCACATGCACACAATGTTCACTTGTTTATATTAATTATAAATTAGTTGTGATTTTGTATCAGCACCATTAATCAAGGTTTTTGCCTCTGCTCTCATCAAGTGCTATTATTTTGTGAGATCTAAATCTTCATTGATATTTTAAGTAATTGTGTTATTCAGACAACTGGTTTAATGATTAGATTTAGAGAGATCCAAAAAAAAGAGAAATAAAGTCAAGTGTGAGTGGACACTTCAATATTAATTTTCACTCATCATATACATAATTTAATATTTAATAGTTTGTAAAACATACTGCTAATGAGTAGCTATTTGCCAAGCACATTTATGCTAATGCAATAAATAGAAAAAGTGGAAAATGCAGCAGTTATGAAAAGACCTGGAGATGGTTGAAGAAGAGAGAGGGAAAAGAAAAGAGAGACAAAGAGAGAGTGAAAGAAAGAGAAAGAGAGAGAGAGATAGAGAGTATGGCCAGTTAGAAACACAAATGAATAAAAACGAGATAAGAATAGAAAGTAAAACACAATAGATACGTTCATACGGGACTCGTGGTTTCAGAAACTTTAAGTTAGCGAAACTTTAAGTCAACAAAACCACAAGTCCCTAACAGCAGCGAGGGTTCACACGAGCCTGAAACAACTAAGCTCAAACTACAAGCCGAGCGAAGAGCGAGCTTCGTGGTTAATCCTGGAAGTAGATACTGCTGATTGTGTGTACAGTACACATACAGATCCTGTATTAATAATTCGCGCAAAGGGTACATGTATGACCCGGAAATTAAGGACTTAATCACGAGCTCGCTTGTGGTTCTAGAACCTCTAGTAAACTTAAAGCTTCAAAATCACATACGGTCCTAAACTACAAGATAATTTCAAGTTAACTTAAATTTTTGAAACTACATGTACAAGCGAAACTTATGTTTAGCTCCCATCGTGTGAACAGGACTATTACAGTGATAAACAATGGACTTCAGATGTGAGACTTGCTATTGGCCAGGAAGTTTACTTCTTGTAGATACACATTGATGATCACGCATTACAATTCATGATTGCTTTACCTTATATTTCTACATCATTTGCTGTAAATCGGAATTGAATTGTCATCTTACATTTGATTTTTAGTACATACTATTATATATTATTTCAAACAAGCATTACAAATATTAAAATTCATGCAAAGGCAAACATTTTACATGTACATGATAACATTGTGTGCAGCTTTAATCATCTTCTTATGTTAATGTATTATCCAAATCTTGAGAGGTTCTTCTATTTCTATATAGATTACATTATGTTGAACTTTGATCCAGGTCATAATATTGTTTCTGACTGACTTTTGTATTGTGGAAAACTAAATTGAAATATTAAGAAATATTAATTGACAGGAAGTGATTGGGGGAAGTGTAATTAATTCTTGTTTAAAATTTAATTGCTGTAATTACATTTAAAAGCATCTGAACCCTTTTATTACTTTTTGAGAAATTCTCATCCAATGTAACTGATAAGGGTCGTGTGCTGTCAGTCTGCTCAAGCTTTTTGTATGCAAGCAGCAGGATTTAGAATGTATTTATTCTGAAAACATGAGAGCGCTCGCACTCGCTGAGTTTACACCTACCACTGAGAGAACCCATGGGCCTGCAAAGGCTGCAATAGATCGTTGATCTTATTCCAGTATTTTGATGAACATTCCTGTTTCTTTCTCTACATAATTCATTTTCATCCCTATGTTTGGTATGGCTCACTGCCCATTGATAGCTATACAACACCCACATTGACCTGTACATTATGACTGGCTTTGAAAGAGAAATCATGGTATACAGACAGTGATTCTTTGTTGTATGGTGATGAGGGTGTTTTGGTCACTGTGTGTGTGTGAGAATGTGGTCAAGCGTACTGTGTAGAAAAGAGATTAGAAAGATGAAAAGATGTTAAAAATAACAGGAGAGAATGATTAGATACAAGGTACTAAATACGGATGGTCGGTATTACAAGAAATTTTGTGATGGAAATAATGAAAATTAAACCTGTGCTTCATAACAACAGAAATTTTATAAAAGAAGCATAAATAAGCAGAGTTTTATGATGACAAAAATGGTTCTAATGGTTTGTTTAAAAGTGTGATTGTAATTTAATAGAAAATGTCTAGTTATGAAATAGCAATGTTCATTATCATGTGTATGTTAGGTCTATTCTCACATGTGTTAAAAGCTGAACTACCGTATAGTCGCGTGTATACGGCGCACTTTTTTTCATGGCAGAGAATGTCAAAAGTCGGGGTGCGCCATATAAACGAGTACAAGGAAATGACAACGAAATGCAGCTCTTACTGGGTCTTGCCCGCCAGCGCTACCCGCCGCCCCAGGCCCCGGCGCGGCCGGACATATCACATGTAACACTAGGCCTATGTCATTGCACTGTATCGGGGTAGTGTGCAGTTGAACGACAATTGTCCGATTTTTATATTAAAAACTCCGCTTTATAAAACAATTATCGAAATTCTACATACATGGCCAGTATAATCCTAGTCTAAGCTTCACTTTCATAACTGTAATGACGAAAACCAGATTGAATTCGCGGCTATAATGATGAAAATAGATCGTCTTTTTCATTTGTTCGCAAGGTGGCTGTAGATGACTGTACGTGGTATGACCAAGAGGTGGCGCGCGCGCGATAAACGGCATGAGCTAGCTACAGAGAGTATCTACACTGATCCGCCATGTTTTACACAAAGACAGCATACGTGCAGGATTATTATGCGCGTGTTACAGCTCTCTTTATAAACGGCCTCTGGCATCTTCCTTTTTCTATTTTACGTGACCTACGGGCGCCATTTTTTTTTTCTTCGATTCTAACGAACAATAATTTTTCTTCCGATTGGTAGCCTAGTTTGAATTATTATTTTGTACCATCACTGTGGTATGAATAATATTTGCTTCCTCAAATTTTGGAGGGGTTTTCCTTTATAGTTCTTCAATGTCTTATATTTTTAAGTGAGGGGCAGGCTTAATTGTTGACCATTGCTTTTGATATTTGATCTAGGTTTTTTCTTCGTAAATTCCCTCTTTCGGTAGGCCTACTTTTAAAGAAAATTATTATTATTCCTTATCTTAATATTTCTTAATTCTAATGTACTCTAACAATGAATAAATTTGTGCCTCGAATTTTTCTAAAGACCTGAAAGCTATCTTTTCATTTTATATTTTCTTCTCAGACTTTTTCTTTTTCCGTGATTTATTTATTTTTTATTTTTTGGTGTGTTTGTGTGTGTCGTGTTGTTAGTTCTTCAAACGCTGAGTTTCCATTCCGGAGTAAATTTCGTTGATTTGTTTCATTAATTTTTATATTATTACACCGGATTTAGATATGCAAACCAGCAATGATATATTATGTTCTGTCCCTAGCCCTGCCCCCTAAATATTCATCTCGCTCCCTCGCTCACGCTCTCTCTCTTCCAAGCTCTCCCGCGTGAGTTTCCCTGTCTTGCTCATACAATGAAGTGTGCGCTATTAACGGCGTTGTACACACACATACCCCTACGTATACACACACTGTATACATATGTACTGATAGATTTTTGCGGAGCTAAGTAGCGGCGCTGATATGACTTTAAGTTCAAACTTTCACTCATTCTGGGGCCGATTCCGAGCCTCGTATGTATTATCACGCGATAGAATCGCGCCATGTGCAAAGACGGCAATATTTTTTTTTTTTTAATACAGAGGGTCGAAAGTATGGATGCGCCTTATATACGTGTGCGCCGTGTACACGCGACTATACGGTATGCTCTGTTTTTGATAAACTGTGTCGCATTTTCTTATCTTATTCTGGCTACACCACAATGATAATTGAATTACTATGGGTAATTTGCATAATTTTCATATGAATTTTATTGTTTGATTTTTTATGAAATGGTTGTTTTGATTTCTTTCATTACAGGGCATGGGCCAAATGGGCAGTGATTTGTCTATAACCAGTCCTAGTGGTTCAGTATCTCCACACAACAAACCGGGCTCACCTTATACGTATAACCGCAGGCGGTCTTCACTCATGCCCGACCTTCCTTCCTTACTACGTAAGTATTTCTTTCACATCTAAATTCTCATATCAACTTGATAATGAGAGTAATTTATCCATCTATTTTTATTTATTTATTTTGTTAATTCATTTAAAATACAGGATACATAGGTCCATTTGATAATTATGTACAAGTGTGCCCAGCAGGAGATTTAAACTGAAACATGTAATGTCTCTAATTTAGAAAATGCTGAAAATTACTTTGGGAAGTGAAATGGATTAAAGCAAATTTTAAGATATCCCCAATTTCGCTTTTATGTAGTGGTAAGTGCTGGATTAATTCTGATAAGGCGTACATGTACTTTGACCACCAGTACATCATACTTAGAAACCACGCATCCAAACTTCAATACATGTATGTGTGAGGGTGGTTTGTATCATGGAGCATATATTTTATCAGTGCATCTAGGTCTTTTCTCATGAATATGATTCCTTTGACACTTGAATAATTCATCATAGATGATAGTGGGATAAGATCAATGCTTTTCACTTCCTAGGGAGATGCCATGTGATGATAATGTAATAAGACGCACCAGTCATAGCTGTACAACCAGTAGAAATAAATCGAAGGAGAGTAGATAGTGATAGAGAACAGTAGGAGAGAGAGAAAGAAAAAATTAAAAACAAGAGTAGGGAGAGAGAGAGAGAGAGAGAGATTGAGATTTGAGAGATTTTGAGTAATAGAGGCCATTTATAAAGAGTGATTGATCCTAAACGCATAGCGTAGGATCAAGATAAAGGGAAAGTACTGGGAACAGGTGCATGGAATAATCAACGTTTCCCTCTTAGTGCTACCACACAGTCGTTAAGAATGATGCTGTACAGTATAGACTGCTCAATATTTTAAATATTCAAGGATGGGCACAAAAGCAGAATTCTTTGCGCTTTGACAAGCTGAAAGACAAATCAATTTTTGCACATCCACGAAAAAAATATGTTATATGCTGCAAGATATATGTAGCCTCAGATAAGAGATGTATAAGCCTAGAAGCGAGGAGCAACCACCAAGTGTTGGTATCTTCATTCATTTCTTTCATCAATCAACAAGTAAAAAGACAACAATATCTTTAGATGATTCTGAATGGTCTAGAATCCACATCTTTTTTAACAAGAAGAAAATAATATCAGTATCTAAAAAACAATATTTTTTTTCATAGGAGTGATGCAATAATAGTGGGTTGATTTTAAAATTATGTATTTTGTAAAATCTGAGAATCTTTAAATCTTGATACATTTGTATTATTGATGAAAGTCAGCATTCATGAGATATGCAACAAATAAGCCCAAATCTATCTATCCAGCCAGCCCAGCCTCGCTAAGAACAATGACTCTCATTGTGTGTACTCTCACCAAAGAGGGCACTCTTCAAGAAAGGATGTTGAGCAAGAATCCAAACTTGTCATCCTGTCTGTTCAGTCTTTGCAAATGAAATTATTGCTTATTTCAGCCACCCAAACTCAGTTTGTTCTCCTTCTTTTGATTCTTTTTCTAGCACACAAGAGAAGGAAAGCTCCCGGAATGTCGGTAAGTGCATTTTTCAAATGTTTGAGATTGTTCTTCTGGTGATATATTGGTGTGATGTATTGGCATTAGATGCATGACTGTGTATATTTAGCACTATGCGTTTTGTGTTGTTTATAAGAGCTCTATTAAGCTGCAGAGAGACTTCTTCAGTGTTGACAGTGTTGCAATGTAGAGGGCAGTAAATCTCGGGTGTTTATATCTCCTAAAATGTTATTTAGTTATCACAAAGTCACACTAAATACTCCTGGTCCAACGACAGCCATGCTGACATGTTTAAGGTATCTGTTGAAAGGCTGATCAGCTTACATATTGGTGTAATCAATTATTGATTGATTTGCAGAGGAAAAGATACTTGATATTAATGATATGTCTATGGTATCTGTAGATATCGATGTGAAACTTCACCCCCCCCCCCCCCCCCATGAGCCATGCATTGTTTAAAAACTTGATCAGTCAGACTTAAGGAGAGGAATAATTGATTGCAGCTTGGTGAGGATGAAAGCTTATTGCGATTGAATAGGTGTAGTGTTTAGCCCCAGCGGATGAAATGTAGTAGGGTTTGAGATAATGGGATGAGTAGAGGTTTGTGGAATGTAAGGATCGTAGCCTGATGATGAACTCACTCACACTCTCCTCAGACCACATTCTAGCCTCGTTTCAGTCTCTTTATTCATTTTCTTGGTTAGCCCGACTCTGTCTTCTATATAATAGTTGTCACACACTCCACAAAACTATTAGTTTTAATGTAATTTCTGGCATGGCAAGAATTATAAATGTACAAGTAATGAAAGAGAAATATTCATTGCTTTAAAGGGAAGTCCACCCTAGTATTAAGTTGATTTGAATGAAAGCAGAAAATTAGAGCAACAGATTAGTGGAAGTTTGGGCAAAATCCGATAAGAAATTAAAAAGTAATTCATTTTTGAAGTTGGCAACTCTGTGACGTATCCTGCGAGCTCCTCTCCCATTTAGTCTGTATAGAAAATTTCATAAATTTTACTTTTCTTAGTTGTTGATGAAAGAATACATTCGTTTCTTACAGGTTTTGTGTAAAAGCATTTGTGCAAAGGTTTTTATCTAGGGTGCATGTATAATTCAATATTTTCCTAAGAAAATATAGAAATTTATGATTAGTGGTGTACAGGGTAAATGTGAGAGAAGCTCGAAAGATACATCACAGAGTTGCCAATTTGTGTTGGATTGATTACAACTACAAAATTTCATAACTGTCTTATTTCTTATATGATTCTGCTCAAACTTTCATTGATCTGTTTCTTGATTTTTTCTGCTTCTTTTGAAACCAAGTTGATATTCAGATAGACTTTCCTTTTAACTCATTTTACATGAATTCCAGTTATCTCCTGCTTGACTACCTACACAAATAGGTTTTACTCAATGCAGATAATGAAGTAGAGTAGCACAAGGAAGCATATGTTCAAAGCACAACAGTTTGTTTTATGTGAATTACACAGATAACAGTTAAGTACAAATAACTATAAATTCATAAACATAATAAGGAGCTCCACACCATTGGTACTTCCTTACATTGCTTTACATCATCATTTGGACTGATGTTTCATGTTTTTGAAAGTAAAAATATGTAGTATAATAAGTAAAAAAAAACCATGACAACCAAGCAAAGTTTTGATTTTAATTATGTGGTGTATTCGTAACAAGAACTTATAATGAGGCAGTATTTGAAAAAACAAATGTGATGTTGACCGTATGCTACATTAATAGTGCATTCATGATAGAGAATCAAACTCTCGTTATAGCAATGGTGCTCAGGTGCCGTTTTTCCCTAATTGGTAAGGACAGACCCTGTGTAATTAAATGTTGGGTTACAAATTTCTCTCTCTCTATCCAATTAACTTGCTATGACGATTTTTTCCTTCCTTTGATCAGAAGCCAATTCTAGCGGCATGATTGCTTTTGGCCAGCAAAGAACAAATTCTTTGATACAGCTAGCTAAGGTGGCCTTTGTGTTGGACAAAAATAGGCAAAGTTTTGCTCTTTCTGTATATTGTTGCTTTATTTGGTTTTACTTGTTATTGTTTATCATTGAGGATGCTTGAGAGCAGATATGTGGAGATGGTCTACCAGCCGTTTGGATACAATGTCTGAAGGAGAACAAAGTTTATGATTGATGGATGTATTTCATTTTATCCTTTGAAATTGAGTCACTTTTGACTGCACACTGTTGACATGATCATGATTGACTTGGCAGAGTTTCTGTTTACATATAACGGGCAAAGTAATAGCCATATGTACACAGTTCTAAGTGTTATGTTGAATTTGATTTCCAATTTTAATAGTACAAATTCAAAAATCGCTGCTGATGTTAAGTATAGATGTGGGTATTATCAAATATGAAAATGAAACGAGGCCAACAAGTAAATTTGAACCTCTGTTGATAAAAATGCAAGGGTCCATCTCGAAGCGAAGGGGCTGAGGTTATGTAATGACCCTGTGAGAGAAACCCTAGTAAATGTTGTATTACTAATCATCATACGCTACCCTCCAGCTACAATATCAAATCACTTCATCGGTATAGCTGCTACTAAAGACAAGTAAAGGAGAGTAAGGATTCTCAGAGAGAAAGGTGATTGGCTCTGATAGACTTGTCTGATATAAGGACCATCTCGCGTCTTAGACTGTAAGCTGTTGAGAGGAACGTCTTTACTCAATAGATATCAGTGTATTACCTAGCTTGTAGAGCAAGTGGATTGTTTCTTGTATTTGTTTGTTCAATCTTCTCTGGATCATGTGGCATGGAAATGTTTATTACACTCACTCAGAATTGGAGCAATCAATGTGTATATTATTACAACAACAACAACAACAACCCCAGTGGCCTGTAAGTATGAGAGTTTGATTCGATAACTCATGCCTCTTATCAAACATAATAGCACTATTTAAGAAGATAATTTCTCAATAGTCCGTTTCATAGCAAAAGAAGTGTGATTATGAATATTGCTCTCAAGATGTTACTAACCCATGCCGCTACACACTCAGAAGACTTGTGAGAGTGTTGATACAGACCCTCTGCTGATGACACTAGCTCAACCAGCTGTGTTTGGGTTTTACTTGCTAAAGATACTCTCTCTTTCTCACTTTCTCTCTTTCCCTCTCTCACTTTCTCTCTGAGGAGGGTATTCCCCTAACCTAGTGTTTTGATTCTGTATCATAACATTGGGGGTATGGTACCATTGACAGTGCACCTGTGACTAGGTCTCACTCTCTACCATCCATGTGTGAGTCCCACCTGCTTGCTTGCATACTATTGCCTACTCACTGTATCACATGCTATTCCACCCATTTACCCTGCCTGATTGCCAATGAGCTCTACTATTCCACCTGTTTCATTCTCTACTTAAATGCTACCGGCCCAAAGCACAAATTTCACAATTCCACATGTGATTTAGAGTCATACAAAGTATCAGAGGATACAGTGAATATTAATTACAAGCTAGATGTGTCACCTATCTGTAAAAGAAATCTATTTTTAGTTAAAGGCCATATGCTGTATAATAGCAAATTTTAAAGTAGAACCTTGTGATCATGCTCATCTTTTAGATACAGGCAACTTAACTTTCCATATTTTCTTATGATGTTTAAAATGTGGCACAGCAATTAGAGCAAACAAAATCTGATTCAAAAATTACATACCGTTGTCCTTTTTATTTGGTGATAAGCCAAACGTAGTAAAAAGAAACAACCTCGTAGTCATACAGAACTCCTGAGTCATTTTAACAGTTGAAATCAAGGAAATATGACATTTTTTTTTTTTGGGGGGGGGGGTTACTGATTATGTTTTTGTACTCATTTCCAAAAATGACATCAATTGTAGTTTGAAAATAGGAGAGAACCCCTTAAAAATATAAATAAATAGATAAATAAATCATAAATAGATAAATAAATCATAAATAGATAAATAAATAAGATAATAATAAGATAATGATAATAAGTAAATATAATTTTAAAACATTGATTGGAAAAAAAGAAAAATAATTGAATAGGAAAAACATGAAAAACTAAAAAGTTACAATTTCAAACATTTTTGTAATTAGGTGTTTAACTTTCACTGCGCAGACTGTTTTCAGTAATATGGTGCCAACTTATCTCTTTCCTATTTCTACAGACCCCAAAATCAACAAGTTTTAAAATGGAAATTAGAAATGCTTTTAATTCATGTGTTAACTGCAAAAAAGAAAATACATGCTAACTTCTCTGTTTAGAATATGAACTTGAAGGAGAAAAGGAGGAGGAGTAAAGAGAAAGGAAACCTGATGAATTGATACTTGCTGAAGTCATTTTTAAAGTTGAACAAACAATAATTGTCATGTAAATATACAAAATAACTTTATTTAGGTTTCAAGATACAAATGTTTTGGCTCTTAAGTCAAATGCCCATCAATAAGTGTGAGATTGTCCTGGCTAGCTACATTTTCTTGACCAATGATGAAGAGTTGTTTGTTTGGTCAGACCGCATGTGACATATCAATCTTTATTTAACTCACAGACTGGCTCGGCAGATTCACAGGCGACTTACTAGATTAGTCCAATAGTTCATTGCCCTTGTACTGGCGCAAACGTAATTGTCTTTCCCCCCTCTCCTCATCATGTAGGTCCCTTCTCTATGAGGGAGCTGGCTTTATGTTTGCTATGATTCACTGTGATCTAGTAAAGCAATTAGATATTTTAAAGGGAATGTAATGACATGATTAATAGATAGAAATATGAACATGTGTTCATGTTCATATTAAGAATGAATATTATAAGGAAACAGTATAATCAGTTCATAGCCATCATTTTCAGTTGAAGATTTTCAAGTAAATGTCAGGTACCTTTGTAGATGTGTCTTATATCATGAAGTAAGATGGAAAGCATTTTGCTTTCAGAGTAAAGGTGATTATCAGAAGAAGAGAATGGGAAGAAGAAATCAATGTTGTGAATGCATTGAGTGCTTAGCCATAAGCTATTTGTAGTCCTCTTCTCAGGATTGTTGTATTTCATTAATAAATCTAGGCTGGGTAGGAGAATGATGAAGATCCATCAGGACTAGATTTTACAATGCATGGTCTTGCAAGGAAACCTTTCTTAATAGACTGCAATCATAGCATTGTAACTTTGAAATGATAGATAAAGATGAAATGCTGTGTTGTTGTAATACTCTTCAAATAGTCTCAACCTAGATACAAACATATCGGTTTTTTCTCTAGGGAGTGGTATTCTAGATGCACAATTTTGCTTTGATAATCCTGTGGTTGTTTTCCGGTACATGTTCCCTATGTACAGCCCCATGTTGCCGTTGCATTGCTAGAGGCATCGATGACAGCTTCAACCTTCCCTTTTTCGACAGAACCTTTGCCTGCACTCTGGCCGCTAGTGTGAAATGCCTGGTGCCAGTCAATTATACCAATTTCTCTTCCCCCCTCCATAACGATCGATTGTGAGAAGCTGGCAAGGGGGAGAGGAGGAAAAGATTCAATTTTGGATGGCCTTTTTGTTGCGGGCGGGTGATTGTTTTGCATGCGTAACGAGATATTAGAAATGGAAGGAGGATCTGCAGATTTGACAAGTGTCTCTGGTATGGTGCATACCCCCAGGCCGCGCTGATCGAGCTTCGGCTTTTCTCCTGTTCACCAACGCTTTGGCTTTTTAGAGTAGAGAATAGAGAAGTGACAAAGTGCTTGGGGTGGTTGCCAAATTGTTTCCTCATCCACATCAAACCCAAATCAATTAGAATGAGGGGCAGGGGGATGAGGAGGGGGCTGTGAAGGGTGTATACTAGACAATATGAGCAATGTGTGGTTTTGGGATTGACTAATACACCCGATTCAGGATTAAAAAGAACCCAACTTATCAATATTTCCACTCAAGAAATAATATGATAACCTAAATAGTGTCAGCTACTGTAAGAATTCTGAGAGAGAGAGAGAGAGGGCAAGAACATTCAGTGAAAATTTTTCTCAGGCCCCCCCCCCAAAAAAAAAAATGACAACAAAAAAACCAATAGCACAACAACAACAACAAGCAAACCAGTAAATACAAAATTCATTATCATATTTGAGCTATTTGGGTAATTAAGTTCATATGAGATAAACATACTGAATGGAAGACTGTATTAAGAAAATTGCATCAGTGAGTAAAGAAAGTAGAGTATTTGGAAATGGTTGAACTAATCAGTATTAATTAGTTGATTTCATTGGTTTTGGTACATAGCAGCTGAGCCCACCCTGTAATACCAAGGACAACAGTAGACATTATTCATTGACCAACCCACCAAAATAATTGGAATAGAAAGGAGAAAGGGAGTTAGGAGTGTCAAATAAAGACTGGCAAAGATGTGTTGCTGAGTATTACTGATAGTGATGTAATTCCTAAAGTATATAGGGGAAGGTTTGAAACATGTGGAGTGTTGTTAAAAAAGGAGAGAGATAGTCACTCCCTCCCCTAAAATAAGGAAGAAAAAAAAATGATTGTGTGAACCTATTGTATACAATTTAATTCTAATTTGATATGCATTTTCTATAGGGTACAGTAGAGTTTTTTCAGGCCTGTGATTCATGGGTTAATGTTTTAATGTTTATCTATTCGGAATAGAAGAAAAATTATTTGGTTTTATCTCGTCTTAGATCTTGAATGAATGATGAATAGATTTTAAGAAAAATGCACTTTAGGTTGTGTATTATCCAAGATATAGAGTGAAAACTTGAAAAGTGAAATAGGATGATGTGATCAAGATTTATATGTATTTCATATGATGGAGTGGAACACAGTCCTGAGAAAGGTGCCATCATGATATTGTAAGTTGAATTAATTTTAGGTGTGCCTGATCTGTAGGTTTATGAGAGCCTCGGGCCCAAATGTAATGAAAAATAAGAAATTGCATTTTTATGAGGAGAAGCACGTTCCTGCTGGTCTTACTTTTGCCTCTCTTTCCTTCTTTCTTCATCTTTCTTTCTTTCTTCATCTCATTCTCTTTTAACATCTTTCTGCGAAATCAAATCAATAGGAGTCAACTTATTGGCCAACATGTAACGTGGAAGAGTTGCAGGTTACGGGCTCAGATTTTTAGAATTCTTGAGCAGTCATTGGGGGTCGATGGCACACGCTCCCTGTGCTCAAATTTGTTCTAATTTCTGCAATACAGTAATCAATCAGTTTATTTGATTAGTGGAAGATGCTGCACGTTTGAGGCAAGATGAGACTCACTGATGTAGTTGTTTGTATTCAAAGCACTACTCAACCTATAAAAGTGCACCAATAAATGATCTTTTTGTACAAGTTCTTGTCCTTTCTCCTTTTATTATCTCTCAAGTCCCATCTATAGTGGAACATGGACCATTCCATGTATTTCATTTTGTCAGGAAGGCTGCGATATACCTAAAAGTTATGATCTAAGTTTTAATGTTACATTTTAAGCAAGAGATAGCTGTAAAATATGAATCAGAAGTTGAAATCAAACTGAGTAACTTAGGATCTTGATGTAGCTTCCCAAAATGTATATTTCACATTAAAAAAAAAAAAATTTGTATTCTGTAATTAAATGTGAGGATGAATGAAAAAGATTTTCTCATATTCACAATTTTTGTTTTAAACTTCTCTTTGATCTCCAAAATGAAATTGTTAAATGTTCTTTTCAGATACATGTTTAGTGCATAATGCAGTAGTATGGAAATATGCTATATAAGACGTAATTATCATTATTTTCTGCACTAACCTTTATCAGTAGTATTTACACCATCAGTCATTGTTCTAATTTTTGTGCCCATATTAATTTTTCTATTTTTTGTTGATGATACTGTCTGTTGGTTTCTACATTAAGTTTTTTTGTCTCTTTCTTTTTTTTTCTCTCTCTCTCTCTTGTACTCTTAGCAGGTGTATTCTCCAGGTGCAGAAGATTACCATTCAGACCCCAATTATTCATCACCTAAACCTCCCGGCATGTATCCAGAATATTTCATGGGTGAGTATCATTCAATCTCTATTACTATCCATTTTATGTACACAGCAAACATTCTTAGTCAATAAGAATTTGTAGTCATGTAGCTCTTAAATTATTGCAAAATGAGGAGGGGGTATTTGATCTTTGTTGTGTCTATGTTAACTGGTCAGTGGGTTCGACAACAGATTTAGTTGGTTTGCTTTTAGCTAAGATTTAACAAAACAAGAGGATGTGAGAGAAGAGAAGAAGTTTGAAAGTAAAGTTGGCTGTGAATTTCCTAGAAAATGCCAATCAAGACATGCTGTTGTAGAAAATGAAAGAGCACCCTGCCATAAAATCCTGCCATATTTGTTAAAGAGCGGAAGAACACACGCCATGAAGACAACAAACTAGCTCATCAAAATACATGTGATAATGGTAAAGAGAGAGACGCACTAACGGCATGAAAGTGATCCTCTCCTATGTGACGGAGCCGAAACAAAAACCAGCTCCCGGGACAGAGTCGAGGATCAAACGAGGCAGGTGTTTGGAAGAAATCGCCCCGCGGGACAATTTATTCAGACCGGAGAACGAGCACGAAAATGACTACTTGTTGCTGGAGTGCTCGCCATGGGATGAAATTTCCAATCGATGGAATTCGGTTCTTGATTTCAACCAATTTTCATGTGGAGAAGGAACTAGGGTAGGGGATGAGGAGAGATGAAGATGTTTAAACGGATGTGGAGTGGATTTTTATTGGTTTGCGGGAAATTCTGAGTAATATTTTGATTGACAATGCTGTTAGGCATAGAGCATTATTGACGTATCATATCCCACAGAATTGCTCCTGTATTTCAAGGTCTCCTTTTCAATCTAGTCAAGTGATGATAGAGTTTGTAAGGGGACATTGTCAGAGACAAATATTAGATAGAATTTACTATCCTTTCTCATGAAAATATGTTTGTTCTTATTTTATTTTTTTCTGATTATTTTATTAAGATGAATAGATAGATCAGATTAGAGAGTAGGCCTATTTCAAAAGTGATCTCAGTTGAAAAGCAGAGAGTATTGTCCATGGCTCTTAAACTAGCCTTTCTCAGCAGTGGGCCTTTACCTTTGTTGATAGATTCAAGTATCTGGTAAAGAGATTCTGTTTCCATGGTTATGTGTAGGAGACAGATGGTAAGTTACTTGCATGGTATGAGCGGCTGCTGTGCCCTTTGAAAGAGGCGCTAAGGCCTCTGACAATACCAGGATTTGGGGGAGTGGGAAACGGTCCCTAAAAACACCAAAACAAGGCTTTATTGTCTGGAAAGTACATCCATATTTTCATTCTTCTCTCTTGTGACATGCAGAGATTTTGAGAAATTATGGAATACTTCGGTAATGAATTTCACAGATCATAAGATATTTCTGATTTTTAAAAGTAAGAACTTGCTCATGGAGAGCATTTAGAGACATGTTCATGTTTAATCAGAGGACATCCTTCTGGCATACATCTTTGAAAGTTAATTTTAATTTAATCTAATTTAAGTTTTAAGTTTTTCTTCTTTACAAATGATATTTTTTCATGTGTTAAAATGGAAGTTTTTGTAACAAATTGCACTATCTTTGATTTGTTATGAATACTCTCAGGTAATGATGTTATAATTGATTTTATGATTACTGTGGATCATTATTATGTTTTTCTCTTTTGTTTTCTCCTAGAAGGTTCCCACTCCCAGGGTCAATCTCACAGTAGTACAAATCCATGGAGCAGCAATGGCATGGCGCCCACGTCCACTAGCTTCCATTCCTTACATAACTCCACTTCTTATTCTCAGGCAGGGGAATACCCTACACATGAACCTATGGTAAGTTATAGATCTATGTTAAACACCTCTAGTTCTTTTGCCACTCTCTTCCAAGGTGGACATGAAAAGCTGGTAGGGAGATATTATTTTAATGCTAGATGACCATAACAGAAGCCATGTTAAATCCTGTATATTATTAGAGTGCCAGGAGTGCCATATGTGACAGATATGAGTGTTCTACAAGAAACAATATTACTCTTATGACTATTACACATGAACATTGTATGGTAAGTTGTAGATTTCACAATTGACACAACTCCATTACATACTCTCAGGTAGAGAAACACCCTACACATGAAACTAATATTATGTAATCACTGTAGGTCACTTTAGGTCACTGTAGAGTTGTTGTGGTCTATTGGATAAGTCTCTGGACTGAAAAACAAGGTAGGGTTTGAATCCCAGCCACATCACTAACATCCTTTGGTGATACATTAATCTACATTTGCCACAGGTAAATGGGTACCTGGCAGGAATTAATTCCTTGAAATGCTAGAGCGCTTTAGAGCAGCCAAGCTATAAAAGCCGTGGTAATAATTGTGGAGCACTAGGAGTGTTGAGTCTGACTATGGTCCATGGTCTGACAGATATGTGCGCTATGTAAGAACCCATTAATAATAATAATCATAATAATAATAATAAATAATAAATAATGAATAATGAATAATGAATAATGAATAATGAATAATGAATAATGAATAATGAATAATGAATAATGAATAATGAATATTAAATATTAAATAATGAATATTAAATATTAAATAATAAATAATATTATTAATGTCAAATTATACATTCCCAAGATGTCTAAGACTCTAAAGAAAAAGATGATGACACATAATTACATGGAGATATGTGTACTTGCCCCAAATAGGAATGAATCATTTTTCTCACATATTTTTTTTTTTTGGCTTGATTTCTTAATTTGGATGTAGGTGGTTAAGATGGCCATAGCAGGAGCATTTCATGTTTCTTTTTGTAAGGGTAGCTATGACCCCCATTGATACTCTGACTCCACTCAGCTCTCATTAACTCTTCATTGATGCCACATCCTGCCGACCGACCGACCTACCGTCTAACCGACCCTACTCTCTGTCTGTAGTGTTCCCACGATCCTCACTCTAAGCACCTCCACTCTCAGCACCACATCTTCAGTCTCTATCTCCAGACCTTATACACTCTAATAAAAAAAAAAGTACAGAGGTTCTTTTGGCGAATGTCCCCTCCCTCAAATCCTGGAAACATCCACTGTAAGATTTCTATTGATGATTTGAACATGTAGTTAGGCTTATGGGGGGCTAGACTGAAAAGTGACCGTGAAAAATGAAAGTACATTTCTCAGTTGAATAAGACCAACTAGGAATAAAGGGCTTGGTGAAAGTTTGATTATTTTATGCCCCTTTTCTAAAATAGATTTTAAAAAAAATTATGACTCCATCAAAAAATGTTATTGGCAGCAAGAAATAATTAATAACAACAGGGTGAAACAGTTTTTATAGAATACAATTTGTAAATGATCTATTTCTGTTTTATTTGTTTTCTAAATGGTAATGAACACCAAAGATTTTTTTTGAAAGTATTATTTCCACACTTAATCAAGACCATTTTCTTTACCTAAAACTTTTGTTTTAGCTAAAACTTTTGCTTTAGCTTAAACTTTTGCTTTAGCTAAAACTTTTGCTTTACCTAAATCTTTTGCTTTATTCTCTTAGACATAAATTTTATAAGATTTATACACAATAAAAATACTTTGTTTTCCATATTAAGATGTTAAATAGGGCTAGTACTTTTGGATAATGTTGAAGATTGTTTGAGATCTGAACTTTTTGGGAAAACAACCTGTCTGGGGGACTGTGACTTCAGACTACGTTCCTGTTCGTGCTAATCTTAACCTCAGTGACCTCTTAGGGGTCAAAGCTTCCTCCCTCCCCTCTTCTCTCTCTCTATCCCTCCTCTCTCTCTCTCTCTCTCTCTCTCCCCCTCCCTCTCTCTCTCTCTCTCTCTTGCTTTCTCTCTCTCTTGCTTTCGCTCCCTCTCTCTGTCCTTCTCATGCTCAATCTCTTTCACTTTTTACATTGTATTTTTGCTGATGGAATGGTAAATAAATTACCACTGGCCATGAGGGAATACCAAACTCTATGAAATTAAAAGTCCAAGCTCTTAGGGAACAAAAAGTGGCTACAAACTTTTACAGCATCAACTTGAGTCTTGCTTGAGGCGCATGCATTGTTTCCTCGTTTTTCTGATATATTTACATGTACGTGGTGTCTGTGTTTGAGTGTTCTGTACCAAAATGTTCATATCATTTGAACCCAGAGCATTCTGAAGGGTTCCAGGAAATGTTGATAGTACAGCAAATTTAGGCTTCTATCAACCTTAAATTTAGTAGGCAAGCTTTCATCTACTGTGGACTTTCTCAAACCAAGTGATTCTTCAAACAGCTTCTTGCTTGGGAAAGTCTGCAAAGTGCATGAAAGTTTGCCTACTTAATTTAAATGTTGATAGTGTTTATCTTATTAAAAAATAATAATCCAAGCAGTATGAAAAAGTTAGGTTGATATTGATCTAAGCTGGTTTGACCCCCTTCTCTGCCCAAAATATGATAGGCATTTTTAGATTGCAAGTTCATAATTGAGATACTCTTCATAATGCACTGCAAATTGTTTCATTTTATTTAGAGTACTATTGAAAAAATATGACTTTTATGATATTAAAGAAATTCATTTATCAATTTAATTCCCTTATCCATTTAAAATTCAATTATCTTTATGAAATGATTTTGTTTTTAAAATTGCTGATATGTTCTCTTCATATAAACTTTTTAGAGGACTGTGTTACATGCACTCTACTTACATTTGATTAAGAAAAGGGGAGTCAGAAATTAACTGTTTTTGTAGAACTATAAGGAACAAACAAATAAAGAATATGAAAGGTAAGAGACAAAATAGCAGAATTGGAGACAGACGGAATAGAAAAAGAAAAGAACAAAATTAAGAGGATGAGAAAGGGCGACTGTGGAATAGAGTTTCTGGCAGGTAACACTGGTCAGACATGCTGTGAGGAAGAGTAAAATTTCCATAATCAAGAAGAAAAGGAAGGTTCTTTTGGCACACCACCAGGCTGCCAATTATTCTGAGTTACTCTGTCAGTGTCACCATCCAAATAGAGTTAACGCCAATGCTTTACATTCTAAATCAATTATCAAACAAAACCATTTTCAAACTCTTGTCAGGGCTGGAAACTTTCCATTTTTTTAACCCCCAGCGACAATATGTAATGAGAGTGAATAAAACAGGGATGGAAATTACGGTAGATGTATACCCACCAAAAAAAGACAAATATCACTATTAACTAATGCGCATGCTTCTCTACGATGTCCTCACGTATGTCATGAACCCAATTGGTATAAAAACATAGGGATGATCATTGGAAGGAGAAGGAAGGGCTGAGATATATAAACAAGCTCAAGCTTAAAATTGACACTTGAAGATGTTTGCACATGGAATTTAGGGGATTTCAATGTTGTGAATGTACTTTGTTGAAGCATGGAAGTGAATAGAAAGGGTTTTATGTGTCAGTCTGAAGCACTATAGATAAGATTGAGAAAGTACACTAACTTCACTATGAACTTTGTATGGAAAGGGGGAAAGGGGAGAGGTAACTGACTGATAATGGTTAAAAATGTACTGCTGTTTGAATGAACCTGTAAAGTAACACCAGAAATATTTGAAACACTAAAATCACATATAATAATCAAAATGACACCAATCACCATTATGGGTTTTTTTTTTTGGTATTCTTTGTTTTCATTATGCTCTTTGTATTTTTATAAAAGAAAGAAAGTATGATGAATGAATGAACAATATTTGATTATGATTATGCAAATTTAACTATCAAGAAGTCCATATATTAAACATTTTTTGAAAAGAAAAAAAAAAGATAATCAGAGAATTTGGAAGCTTTAGATGAAATAAGCATGGAATTTGAATGATATATTACTGATGATGATGATCGTGATAACAACATATTATTGTCTTCTTGTTTGACAGTATCCGAGCAGTAGCAGCGGTATGTCATCAGGTCCGGACCCTCTTAGTCTTCCTCCCATGACAACGTTCAGGCCAGGTACCACCAACACTGCCCCATACACCTCATCACCACCCATTAATGGCACAGAAACAGTCATGTGTAAGTAGACAAACCAACCCATGCTTCTAATTGCTCCGAGGTATCATCGCCCATGTATCAAAAGACTTTTAGTGTACCTTGTCTGAACTTTGACTTCCTTGAATCGTCATCTCATCAAAGAATGAGAAAAGTAGAATCAATATTAGATTGCACGATATGACACACAATCAAAACAAAGTGTTAGGGATATAAAAGTTCCAGCAAATTCCTGACCACATTCCTCAATTTCACTGTAAAATAATAACATGTCTTAGATATCAATTATGTAATTTTGTATTATTTTGTAATTGTTACCTTTCTTTTTGTTCTTGTTTTTATTGTACAGCGAGTAGTAGAGGGAATGGCACAAATAACTCATCAGGTTCCAGCTCACATACAGGGGCTGCACTTGGCAAAGCCCTAGCATCTGTAAGTACATTAGTGATGATGGTAACTATGGTGATGGATGAGAAGAGTGATGAAAATAGTGATGAGATGATGATGATGATGATGATGATGATGATGATGATGATGATGATGATGATGATGATGATGATGATGATGATGATGATGATGATGATGATGATGATGATGATGATGTTGAGAACCATTGTAAAGGAATCTTGATTGGATAATTTTGAGTGGTGACCAATTTACAACTGCAATTTAAATCGAGAGCTGTAACTCCCCTATCAGGCATGCTCAACCAAACCCAATGCTGAATGTTGATCACAAGTCAAATGCATCTGCTGCCATCTAGTGGCCAAAAACAAGTTATGTTTCTCTGTCTGATCTGAGCAGTGGGAATGGAAGAGAAAGAGAGAGAAGCAAAACGCATAATGCATGCACTCTGTGAAGGATGATATTTATTTTCTTGAACCAGTTTTGATTGTAGGATAACCATTATGCACTACAGAGGGGATTGTATGTTAGCTTAGGAGGGTTATATAAATACTCTCACATAAGAAAACTATTAAAATCATAATACATAGGACTTTACCCTACTTTTCTTAGTCTCTCTCTTTATACACCTCCATGTCTCTATTTATCTATCCATTCTCTCTTCTCTCTCACTCTCCCTTATTCTCTATCAGTTTATGTGATGAATAGTTTTTAAGGGTAAAGGGAATAATTTTACCGAAAATACAAGTACATGTACTAAAATATTATTTAAATTCTAAGAATTTGTTATTATACCCAGGATCTGCAGGTAACCTTTAAACACTAATGGAATAACCACCCTACATGCCCGCCAAATTCTTAGTGTGAGCTCATCATTTCCAACAATCCAAACTCCCTTGGGGAATATATCCATAGTCAGAGTGTCTTGCTTAAGGTTTGGGGTTAGTTATCTCTTGGGCTTTGGGGATCCTGGCTAATGGGAGAAGGGGGACAAACTTAATTGCTGAGGGAAGAAATAAAGAGTCTCTCTCTTTCCATGGTTTTATGGTTTTATTAGACTTTATTTCAGCCCCTCTCCTTATCTTTAATCTGCACAAAGCTGAGCTCATATTTTTAATGATTTATGTTATACATTAAAGATCAAACGTAGCATCCTTTCAGAATTTCCTCAGAATTGAATGAAAAAATATATCCCAGTTTTAGCAAACACTGTAAAGCAAAATGCCTGAGCAATTAATTCATTGGCTTTAATTTTTAGATGTTCTGTTGTGTTTAATAACTTTTGTCTGCTTAAATTCATTATACATTGGACCTACATGTACACTGACATGAGGCAGTTGAGCTTTTGAAAAGTGTATTGAAGGAAAATATCTCATATTATTGATAGAATACTTGACAGACCATCATCATTAGCCTGGTATGATGATTAGGATGATTGAATACTATGAAATGTGAAATATATTTGAGTATATAATTGGCATTATGTTGGGTTTTGTCTTAGCAGATCCCATAGCCCAAACAAGAAGTCCCTGGTTTTGGCATTGTCCTATTTCTTTCATGTTACAATATCATCAATAACTAGGAGGGTAAAAACATGATCATCAAGAAATAATAAGTTGCTGGATTGGCTAATTGAGAAAAATATCAAGAAACTAGAGTTCCATCAGCCCGGCAATTTACTGATTTACGAGCGGTAGCGCCACCAGAATAAACATGGTAATAATTCTGAAATCCCTTTGAGGATGCGATGTGTACTTTTCTCATATCACTCCTATAGATATTTGTCTACCATTACAGACTGTATTTCTTGTCAAGGAAAAATGGTCTTATGATATAACGTGATCAATTTCAATATTTGATAAATGAATAATAATGTAAATTTAAAAAGATGTAATTTCTAGACCCCCAAACTAATTGTCTGCGATGATCTTGGAAGGACATCTTATGTACTGATTATTTTAATTTGGACACTAAAAGTGTAAAAGCTTGTTTTCAAAGACTATTTTGTACTTGCTCTTCATTCATCTGAAAACAGCAACATGTGGAAAAGTTATTATAGGCAGCCTTTTTTCCCCCCTCCCATCTTTCTCCTCTTTTTCCTTCTACCCTTTTTTTTATTTGGTCATTAACATCTTACTCCCTGGTTATAATGTAATAGAAATATGGGAGACTTTAATTGGAAACTTCCATTACCTCCATGGGGGTGGAAAATTGATAGAGAGGGATGGTCTTGTGCTTGCCAGCGGCAGATAGTGAGTTTTCACCATAAGTAGACCTATGTTCTTTATTTCTTATGAGAATTCATGATTTCTCATTTATAATATATATGATGTGATAAAACAACTTGTCCTTTTCTATATTTTAATGGCATTTAACCTTTCGAGAAATGAAATGAAAAGTATTTGAGGTTAGAGATCCCTTTCACAAATGGAGCTATCTGCTATTAGGCCTTCAAATTATGGCAATAAATCCCAGAACTGTGTTGACATCACAGTCACAGATATATCATAAAGCAAATCTCCATTAAGAATGCAGTTTGATTCAATTCTTATTGTGTTGCAAATAAATATTCTTCTTTGAATATCTGTGGTATATGATGTATTCTCTTTCTTTACTTTTTTATTCCTTTTTAATTAAAAAAAAAAATTATATTAAAGTAGGAATCTGATTTTCAAAAATACAGGTCACTATAAAAGTTGCTGGCCACTACTCCAAATTCTTGAAAGGAATGACAGGAAATCGATCAATAATGATAATACGCACATTAACTGGAATTTTTTTTTATATGAAACTTCGTGAACACTTCAGCGAGTGGTTGATGCATGAGTTTTGTGCAAATTGCTTACCCTTTTGTTGCCACATTGGAAGATTGTATAATACAATATGTTACTCTGCTTTTATTGTCTTCATCTCTGTTGTGTTGGGTGTTGTGAATATGATGAGTTGATAATACTGTGGGCAGCTTTAAAGAGGGTAGACTGTGAGTCTAGCATGAATCATGATGTGTCCCTTTAAGAGAGTAGACTATGTAGTCCCATCCATATTGGATTGTCGGTGGCTGTGAAATGTCAAGGCGTCAGTCCTTGTCAGCTGACAGTCCATTGACTGATAAGTAGCAGCCAAGATTTTGACAGAATGCTGCTAAACCAAGGCATTCCTGGAGGAGATCCACTCCACTTGGGATTCATATGTTACATATCATGAAAACAGAAACCTACTAAATGACCCATGAATCCAAAAGCATTGTTGTGGTTCTTGATGAGCTCAGGAATATTTTTTTCACAAAGAGATATGAATATGAATACACATTTAGTAATGAGAGAATATTGCTTTTCTATTTTCTCCGGGCAAGTGCTAATACTTTAAAAAATTCTCTCCTGTTATGTGCTATTTTTTTTGCATTTTTTTTTCTCTCTCACTTCTTTCTCTTTCTCTCACTTTTCCTTTTCAAAAAGTATTATTTCAGAAATGCATGGTGATGAAAGTAACTATATCATTTTCATGAGGACATTACATATTTGCTGAAGAAATCTTAAGAAGAAAGATTTGTTGGACGTCTCGATGATGTCTATGATTGGGTACTTGAAGCAACATGGTTTGTCCCTTAGGACAGTGTCTTTGAACAGGAAGTATCATGGAGACTGTTAGTCCCACGTTTGTCTCCCTGATCACTTTATAGTCTACTACTCAGGAACACATCCAAGGACAGACCTCACCAGGCAGTAAGAGGAAGGCACCAGTTTGTTCTTTTTCTGCTCAATTTACTTCCATGACATTTTTACCTTCCTTTTAGAATCAAGATTAAAGATAAAGATCAACGCATATCTGATTTCTTCGTCGCCTCCAGGAAGACTAATTCTGTGTCATAATTTCACTTGTTAATTGCAGTCATTTTGTTCTAATGACTTGTAGCATTTTTCCCGCTGGAGAGGTGAAAGATTCAAAGAGATATTAAACTCTTTTGGCAGGTCTAGTAAAGTGTAATTGATTTAAAATCAGTTTTGATGATAAATTGATCTGGTTGATTGCCAATTTGACTTGAAATTCACATAAAGATTAGAAATATAATCTCCAGATTAGGCAATTACAATCTTCCTGTACATTAAAGAATTTCCTAAACATAAAAGATTTTTTATCTAAGTTCATGTTAATGAAAGGTGTTATGAATATATGTTTCCTCATATGAATCACAAGTGGAATAGGGCAAGAAAAACATTATTGAAAATTTATAAAAAATATCTTAGTTCCTTGTACTTACCCCAGTCTTTATCATGATGAATTAATGAAGTATTCTTTTAATATTGCTCACTTCTTGCATCATGTTTTGAAAAGGATATTTGAGGAAGTAAGGTGATTTGATGACTTGTAGAATTCCCAGTCTCAGGACTGTAATTTCCTTTCACATTTTCTAGGAAACCATTGTAGCAATCTACATTGTAGAAATTTACATTATAGACCTAACTGTCCAGCGGTCACTACTCAGGCAGTATAATTTACTTGTTGTTTGATGTAGACTATATGCATTTCATTGCTTTATTTGTTGTGCTTCAACCTTTGTTTCATGCAGAACAAGAAAAAGGAGGAAATATTAGTTTGTTTGTTTTTTAATGTAGATTTCGGGTTTGCAATAAATAGGCACCTGGGACACATGGGACCCCCCCCCAAAAAAAAAAAGAAAAAAAAGAAAAGAAAAAAAAGAAGAGAATATTGAAAATAAAAAGTGGGCTATGTTTAAAAACCAAATAGGACTTGATTTTTGTATTCAATGATTTAAAGAATATTAAGTTATTGATGGAAATTGTTTTTTTAAGGAAGCTATTTTGTCTTTATTTAAGATGGTTCTTTACAGAAGTTTGGATCATTTGCTCTCTGACCCCATCTTATATTCCTTACTGTTCACCATTCCCATTTTTGAACAAATAGGGGCTTTGTCAGAAGAACAGATCTGCTAGAGATCTCTAGAAAGTCCATGCTAAGATAATACTTCATTTGATTGTGATGTAGTTGTGCCCGTTGCCAATTACCCTTATTGAGATGCTGTTATTCTTTCCCTTTCACAAATCCATGCTCCTATTAAGCGTACTAAAATGATGCACACTAAAGCAAAAAAAATCGTGTTCAAAACTATAAAAAGCCGCATTTTAAGAGAATTATATTTTATGAGCACTCATTCAGAAACCCCGGTATCATGCTGGATCGGTGAAGGAGAAGTTACCATGGTAACCGCATATGCGAGCTAATAGTCATGTGCAGGAATTCAAATGACTCTTGACCAATATCACGGTGGGATGTCCGCATTATTGCGTTCATAAACCTTGCATTTGTTGGAAATGGGTATTATGTGCTTAATAGCAACCCTAAAACAATGCACATTATTTTGATGCTTATACATTCAGGAAATCCTATCATTCTCTCACTAGTATGCGCTCTTGGGGGTTTAAGAAAGGGGTATTAGGGTATTACAGAGCACTTTACAGGCCACCCTTGTGTGAAAGGGGTTCTTTGAGTCTGAAGTCAGTCACCACTCAGCCATAGAACTAAACCCATCAATCCTAGCTTGAAGATTCAAACTTGTAATGTGAAAGGGGTACTTTGAGTCTGAAGTCAGTCACCACTCAGCCATAGAACTAAACCCATCAAGCCTAGCTTGAAGATTCAACTTGTAATGTGAAAGGGGTACTTTGAGTCTGAAGTCAGTCACCACTCAGCCATAGAACTATACACATCAATCCTAGCTTGAAGATTCAAACTTGTAGAGTGAAAGAGGTTCTTTGAGTCTGAAGTCAGTCACCACTCAGCCATAGAACTAAACCCATCAAGCCTAACTTGAAGATTCTAACCTAAATTAGCAATCACACTAAATTTCCTGTGTTGACATGGTTCTCTCAATGAACTTCTCAACATTCATAGCTCAACATACACAACTCTAACATGCAACAAAAAGTAGAACAGGGAAGATTAATAAAAAGGTAAAGAGAAATAATCTGAAGATAGATGTAGGAAAACATGTTTTGGCTCTCATGATAATGATTGAATTTGCTTACAGGAAATTGTTCTCCCACAAGCTCTCACTCTGTTGTTAGAAGTTATTTCTCTCTACAGCTACAGAAAAGATAGTCTCATCATGGTTTTATCTGTTTCAATTCTGTTTCATTTTGTTCATATTTCCTTCATTTATTACAATGGTTGAACATGACCTTCTCAAGTAAGAAGAAATAAAAAGGAAGGTAGGAAAATAGTGATATGTGGAAGGTATTCTAAACAGCCGGCGTAATAGTATGATTGCAGAGCCCTCAGGGAGAACAGTATATAATACTGATTAGGCTACCCTGGGTAAACAAGACATATTATTAATAGCATTATTATTATTCTTATTATTATTACTAATGATTTTTATGTTAACCTCAAAAAGATAACCAGTAGTCCTATATTTCTAAGCTGTAGCCAAAGTTATGATTTTATAATTGTCAAAATTGTTTTGTACAACTTAATTTCCCCCTGGTATACATTTATTTGACTTTTCATGAGTGTGATGGATTCTGTATTTCTTGCGCAAGAGTTTGATTTTATGTAGGGACCTCCATTTAATATCATATCTTTTAAATATTAAACTAAAATATGTAGAGAATGGCACAATGAATCTAACAGGTATAGAAACCATATGACAACTCACCACCCGTGGAATAGACTAACCTTTGTTTTCACCAAGTAATGTATCAGCATTTTTTTGTCAATGAAAGTTCAAGAAGTGATTGGCTAGTGAATATTCAAATGTGTGGAATAAAAGTATGGTATTTAGAAGGTCTGTTTATCATCACTATCATGACAAGGATCAGTATTATTTGATTCACCTTATAAGAAGCCTTAAGGTTTTTATAGAGTTTTTTTGGCAAATAATGTACAGGTTTTGGTTTTATTGTTTGGGATCTATTGTTTGGGTTCTATTGTTTGGGTAAAATTGAAAAAACAACAACAAAAGAACAAACTATTTGGCATTGTGAGAAAGGGCACACTCATTTAAAAAGGAAAGTTTTTATTGTCTCACCAGACTAAAGGAATGAAGTTCAATTTTATTGCTAATTCAAAATACAGAGAAATTGATGATTTTTTGTGTCATTTAGCAATGCACCAAGTAAGTCCCAATTAAAAACTAATTAATTTAAAACTATGACGTTAATAGCATTAATGTATTATGTCATATCCTAAAATTATGATTCTCCAAGTTTATCTTGTAGTACTATAGAACATGAGATTAAATCAGTTGAAACACATACATATTCTGCATCATGGGTAATCTCTTAAGAACTTGTAAATTTCATTTGGGTTTGAACTCGCCTGAATGAAAGGGAAATATTCAGCCAAGATTTTGAGTGCCGAGATCTCATCACATCTCCAGATGTTGTTTGTGTATTTGATTACGAAGGCCAAAGCTATACCAAATACATCCCAAAGCTGGTAGAAATAAATATGAGACTAACAGAGGGAAATCAGAACCATTCATTTCAAATCATTGCCATTCCAATCGTGTTGACTGGTTCTCATTCATCTTCACAGTTGTACTCGAAAAAAATCATCGTAAATATGCTGTGTCCTTTATTTTGAATGAAATATATCACGACACATATGTCAAGATATGCTAATACAAAGCTTGCCATTGGTCATCTTATACACAATATGCGCAATGTTTGTGAATTCATTATCAGTATTTAGGCCTATAAATGAATATTTGGGGTAACCTCGCTAGTCATAAGGACCGCTATTCTTAAGGACCACTTATTCATAAGGACCACTATCCATAATGCGTGACTTTCACTTTAAGTTTGAAAAAAAAAAAACTTGCTCATTTGATGTATGGCCTACATTGATATCTTCAATATCTAGCAGTGTAGCATGCACTGCTGTAAATAAGGTGTTAATATAGTGGGTGCCAGTGGCCCTCCCTCTCTCACTGTGTGAATAGAGTCCTATATCTCTTTCAAACCAAGCACTCACCCGCGTAAGTTTAGAGTTACGCGGGGAAAGGTTCGGTTTGAAAGGGACAAGGGAAAAGTCACCCGCTTAACTTCCCCCGCGTAACTTCTCCACCTCCAGTTTAAGCAGATGAGTGGTTGGTCTGAAAGGTTGGTGGAGAACTTCCCGGGTGAAATACGTCAAGAGGTCAATTATCACTTCCGCCCTGTCACCGAGATTACACGCGCTAAGGCCAGCTCGCACTTCGCAGCAGCATAGCATAAACTGGTGGCCCTTCGTCTGTACACAAACACGCACGCCCTGAATGACCCGACTTTCAGCCATAGTAACCAATGGCAACTTCCCCGGGTAAGTGAGGTTGGTCTGAATGGTGCTCCTGTACTTCCCCGCGTAACCTAAGGAATTTGTGCTCGTAAAATTTGAAGATTTTCAGGGGGGGGGGGGGGAAGTTAGCGGATAAACTGGTTTGAAAGGGGTATTAGATATACTTAGGGCTCATTTTTTATTGCAATCAAGAAATATGAATCTGAAGAGGAAGCTGAAAAGTGATGGTCATAAATGGACTTAATGGCCTCTTTGTTGAAAGCGATAAAATGTCATAGGTTCACTGATATATGAAGGTCAGATGATACTTAGCATACATACAAATAAGGTAGGATTCAATTGCTATGTGAATATAGTTTATATCATGAAGCATATTTGGCACTATCCTTTGCTTCAAATAGATAAATAGGTATAATGAGGGTGTATATGAAACAAACTAACTAATGTGCATGCAATAGCTTGAAAACTTAACAAGTAGAGCCAAGGAGAGAGGGCTCTAGATGAAGAGAAATGGAAGAAGGGAGGAAATAAGGAGACAGGAGTTTCTAGGTGATGATTGAAGTAAAAAAGTCAGAGAGAAAAAAAGAAAGAAATGAAAGAAAACAAAGTGTTGTTCTCAAAGCACAGAAGTCATAATTCATCTATGGACTCTTGAGAAGAGTCAGAGATTGCTCAACTTCCTGAGGGGAATTTCGCTTCAATAATTTCATTAGCGGAATGACTAGGCTTTGTGTCTTTGTTTTACTGCCCTATGACCTCTCCAACCACTATAAAAACAGTTTATCACAACTCAGGAAAAGTTCTGAATTTTGCTGCGAAATTGTCTCGTACAATGGAACAAGCGCCAAGTCTCAAAAATACGAGAGAATAACAGGATTTTGTTGATGATATAGTAACCATTAAATATTTCAACTTTTTGACCTCTTTAACTTTTTACTATAATTATAAAGTTTTATAAGTTGAAATTTCATATTTATATTGAACAGAAGGGAATCGATACTTGTGTAAAATATCACAATCAATAGCCTGTTATAAATATTTTTAAACAGTAATCTAATATCGTCATTCTTCCGACTGAGCAATGCCTGTTTCAAAACATGAAAAATATGTGAGCTCCCTTTTGAATAGAAAATTTCTTTTATTTTTGCTTACTCATGTGTCCATTTATATAAAATATCTTTGCAATGTGGTTTTATCAGCACTTATCCAGTTAAATATGATTGATAATTTCTAAGTAAGGGATATATAGAAGCATCTCATGTCTTACCTAGTTATCAATGTGCTTGTCATGATTAAATGATGCGCTGTAGACTATCGGCATTATTTAATTAAATCTAGTTAATGGTAATATCAGGTCTATGTACCTGCTTCAGTCAGCGTGAGGTGTAGAACATCTCCGCGGCAGCAGAGCGTGACGTGATGAGAGTGAAACGTACTTTGTGAGACAGAGAAGGAGAGTGATGGCCTGACTGTGCCCGTTTTTGTCGTCGATGGTTGCATAATTGGATTTAAATTACTGAATTGTTTTACCAGAGCTGTTTATTAAATAAATAATGAAGGGTTACCCGCCATGAGAGCAGTGATGCCATTAATCATTCGGGATCACAAATTGAAAATGAACGTTGTAAGAGGCAAAATAGAAACACATTAATTTCTTACACGGAAAAATTGTTTTATTTAGTTATCACCATGTAAAAGCACTGTTGTTATAGAAAAAATATTTTGTGGAAAGGAGACCGAACTTTCATCAGCTCAGAGACTAAGGGAAAGAAGCACTGGTATTAATAACCAATATGATATAAGAGGAATAAAGGAAAGATAATACAGTGAAGAGTAAGAAGAGGTGTCTATGAATTACACATGTAAAACCTATCATGATACGTAAAGCGTGGTGTGTTGCATGATTCAATTAGTTCACGATAGTCACACTGCCCGGTCAGGAGTCTCTCAGCCGCTTCTATAACTTGATGCGCCGCACTGTTTTTGTCGTTGGTTTTGACATTGCCTAGTCGTTTGTCCCCTTCATGACAAATTAACATGGCGTGTCTTCAATTTCAAGTTTTATCGCTACTCAATATCATCTGTCATCCCTAGGGAGTTCTAAAATCAATAATGCATTGCCTGTGATAGATAAATATTATGAGTAGATAGTACTATGCTGCTCAGTTACACTTCAAGCTCTCGTATTCCAGGATTCCATTCTCATCAAAACTATGCTGAAATGTGTCAGGATACCTTGTGCATGGTATTCTATGTCTAGTCTAAAGTTAAATTGTACAAATACTATGTAAATTGAAAGCATCATTTGTTAATGGCTGCGGATTTGAAAAGAAAAGTTGTAATTCCTGTTAAGATAAGTTACAGTGGGCCAATATATGTATTGCCCTATCTTACCCCATCCCCAACCCTCTTATTGTACTAAGACATACCTCTTTTTTTTTCATTGAAAAACAAAGTCAAGATGACCTTCAGCTGATTATTGATTTAAATATCATCGGTAAAACAGATTATGATCATGGGATATAAGAATTACAGAAATTTTATTTTGTCTTGATGAATCCTTCCTGTCTTTCTTACTGACTTTCATATCATGTAATTGTTTTTCCCAGGTTTTTCCTTGGGAAGGATATAAAAGTATTAATAGAAAGTTATAATGTTTATATCATGGGGTCTGGCTAACTCAGAACTAGGGCCATCTCGGCTTCAAGCAGCGATAAGGTGTCACAAGTTGAAGTGCAAGCTATGCACTGTGGACCACTAAACAGCCATGAATATAATGTTTTACCAAATTTCATCTTTTTAAATGTTTAACATTACATTAATAGTAACTGCTTTACATATTCCCATCCAATAATCGTGAATGTGGATGTTCCAAAAGAGGTACTTAATGCATAAATTGACTCAAATATCTGTGATAGATTCAGCTCTCTTGGATAACTCGGCCATGATTTCCGCAGATTCCAAGTTGGCCCTTGTGCCGGCTTAGCCCAGATCCTTTCATCATTCATGAAGAATCCATGGTTAACATTTACATATAGAGAGAGAGAGAGATATAGGCCCATACTAGGACATGTTCTTTTTTTTATGTAAGAAACTTGATAGTCACATAAATATTTTCATTTGACAGTGGTACTTGCTCAATGTGAACACTGTTGAACAATAATATGTAAGTAAAACATAATGAGAAATACTTACTGTATGTGTCAACGTCATTAGCTAACAGGATATTTTTTCACAGGAGTAGGTGTCCCCCCCCCCCCCCTCCAAAATTCAGCTTTAAATGCCGTTTTATGTCTTATTTGTATCAGCACTATATTAATCCTTAATTTTATTTAAAAATTTAAACAAGCTTGACTTTCATCATGCCAGCATTGGCAAAACCTAACCTGAAATAAATGAGAGTATGTACTTGGTAGAAGACTGTGTGTGCTAGGTGGTAGCAGTGAATCGCTTGGGAGTTTAGAGAGGAAGTTCAGCCTTGGCACTTCCTGACCCCAGGCTAAAATACTCCCTTTACTCCTACAATCATATTCTACCCTCTTCTAGGAATCACTATGCCATATTCTCTTTTTTTTTGGGTAAAGCTACTTCATTTATACAGTATAAATATTCTAATTATAAACACTATAAAACTGAGCGTTTGAAAAATGATATCTATTGAGTGCAGGGATGTTGTATAAAGGATACCTATGCTGTTCAGCCTTGTTTACCTGTAGAACATCTTGTTCACATTAGATTTTTTTTTTTCTTTCATATTTTTAAAGAGAAAGTTGAGATCTGGGAAAAGTAAAGTGTAGTTTGTGAAGTCTCACTTTTTTTAATGACACTTTGGAAGTAGTTGAAATGTCCCCTGAAAAAAATTGCTCTTCAAATGCCCTCGTAATTGAAATATGACGAGAAATAGGTGAAGTTTTCGGGCCGAACATTCATGCCACATGTGTGTGCATTCCCATATATACCCATTTCTGTTTGCAGTGAATGTGCTTTTTCAGTGAGATTGGGTTAATTTCTTATTATTTTGATGATTCCAAAACCTGACAGTATACACCAATGCGTATGTAGACATGATGAATCTTCCCAATTGACAGTTTCTTTCACAATGTAATTGTATGACCAGAACTCAACTTTATCTTTAAGGTTAATGTGTATTGACTTCTGCTAAAGTATAGTATAAGGGTAAAGGAAAACTATTCTCTATTCTAAACAAGATAACCAGCCAGCCCATGTCCCCATCTCCCCCAACCTCAAAAGGATTTTTGTGTGTGCAGACTTGGTTTATTTTTTTTCATACGAATGAGTCTTTACTCCATTATCATGATGAAGACCACATACATCAACAAGAAAGAAATATAAGCTAGATTTATCTAAAATTGAAGTATGCCATTAAATATATTTTAAATGTGTTATAATTGAATACTGACAAAATAGAATGCAATGTAGGAAAACATCAATTAGGCGCTTGGTTTTAAAACCATGTAAAGTCAATAGATATTACTGTAGATACAAAGAGAACATCTCCTCATTCATACTAGGGCAGCATGTACTAAAGGCTAAATATAGAACTATCATCCCTGGCCCTGGACCAAACATAGCAATAATCACAACAAACCAAGTAACTTAGTAAGGCTGCAATATGGTTTGGGGATGGGCATGGAAATGCCAGTCAGTTCATAAATATATCATTATGATAAATATTGCAGAAAACTGTCACCTCTTCATTTTTATTATTTTCAACTCGTATCCTTCTACTCAGTTCTTCTCAATCTTTGAGTTTTTCATTCATGATTAAATAAGTTACAGTTCGCCCCCCCCCCCCCCCAAAAAAAAAAAAAAAAAAAAGGGGAAAAGATCCAATGATCCAAACATGGACCTACTAGAGATTTTTCAATTATTTTCTGTCATGGTTGTATTTTGAAAATCAGAATTTAGAAATTTTCTGTTGGATTTAAAGTCTTTCTTGAATATTTTGGTACATATTAAAATTTGAATATCTTGCTCATACCTTAAATTGATTATTACTTAATAAAAGAAAGGATAAAAGAACCTAAAATAGTATCTTATCTTGTTAGGTACATTTACATGTAAGGCCATACATAAGACGAAGAGAACAGAAAGAACTCAGGTTTTTCTTGATTACATTACACCCATTAAACGTGATCTAAATAATATTGTTTGAATAATGGAGAAAAGTGTATTGGTTCAAATTTCATGTATGAGGAAGAAAATTACACGAAGATGGAAAAGTGACCCTCCTTTGTGTCATCTAGTCTAAATACATACAGACCCATGCATGGTTTCTCTATTGTGGCCTTTACAGAAAGAGCTTCTACTCTACAGACGCTTTATTCTTCATCTTTTACATTCTTGCAGTCTGGTTCAGTTTAAAAGTCAAAATTTAGGTTTGGTTAAAAGGTGCATGAAGAATGGAAGATAATTTGCTCATCAGTGATATGTAAATGGGGTTTACATTTGTAGACTATCCTCTAAGAACTGGGTAAGACTAGAGCTAACAGCTGAGTTTCTCTGCCTATTACATAATCTCAGATCAGCCAACCTACAAGCATGTCTGATAACATACAGTCCTAAATCTTTCCCAACTCAGCAATAATAAATGCCCATATGTACTGTGTAGTTGTTACTGTAGTGGTGTAACACGTTGTACCTCACTTTCAAATTGTAGTCCAGAAGAGATGTAGCATGTCTAGCTGGTTCATATTTTGAGTGAGTGGTACCCATTGAGCTGGTTTGCCATACCATATACCAAAGCTATCCTGAGATTGGAGGAAGTTGCAGTTGGTAGTAGCTAGCATTGCACAGGCGGTGGGCTAGCTGTGAAAGAGAGAGCGCTGGGAGAACTGGAAGTGATGTGTAACTGGTGGAAGCATTTACTGCTGTGCGATGCGATAAGGTTGTAGACAGAGGATCAGAGAGCACATGGTGGAGTGAAGAGTGTTTACATCAGCGCTTCAATTCTCTTCTGTAGTCAAACAGTGTGCTTTAAAGTAATTTCTACTGGAGTCGAGATATATCTTTGCTACCTTTTCTGTGGAAATTGGTTGGATATACAGCATTGATTAGTTAGCTAACTTTTATGGAGTAGTTTTAGCTTGGATCTGGAAAATACAACAGGAGCACATGGTTTGGAATTCAGCTATGTTCGCTTGGAGTTGGAGTGGGAGTTCTATGCCAATCTGCATCTCATAACATCTCATTTTGTTTGGTCTCTAGAAAACATGCTCTTCGATGAATGGAGATAATTGATGAATTGAAGTAAAACCGTACAAATAGATGCACATTCAATGGTTCAAACTAAACTAGTGATTAATATTTAATGCCTTCACGTTAAAGAGATTCGCTCCTGGATTTTTTTTTCAGTTTACATTGACGAAAATATTGGTGTTGATTTGATTTGCAGATGATATTATGACCCAGCAGAAAACTAAGCGACTTCAAAAGGAATCAAGCAAAGCTACAATTATGAATTAGCCTGTCAACATATCAAAATTGTTTTCTGAGTACTGAGAATATCTGTCATGTCTGTTGGTCAGTTATTTTTTAGAACAAGGAAAGTGAGTTAACATCAAACAATTTGAGGAGCTTCACTCTTGCTCAAACTTCTCCCTTAGCTGAAGATACAAACAAGTAAATCTTATAAAGACTGCCATAGTGGGCTTGATCTGGCCTAGAACCCAGTAGAAAAGCAACACACAATTGACATTGAGATCACGATGTATAGCCAAGCAGCCCACGCTATGCAGGCGGAGCCTGGCTACCCTGTCCCGGTAGCTGTCACCGTAGCTCCATACCACCAGCAGCCGTCCATGTTTCTACCTAACTATGCACACGCCAGATATCCATGGGTAAGCAACCTTCTACTCTCCCGCCCCGCTGGCCGGCCAGCCAGCCAGCCATCCCACCCGTCTGCCTGCTTGTCTGCCCTCGGCTCATGGAGGGATCAGCGTGGTAGACTTGTAATATGTTACATCCAAGTATCAATCAAACTATGGAGCCATTTTTTGATGTCTTAATAATCTTTTACCTTTTGTCCTGTATCGATAATATTTCATTCTTACCACAATTTAATGTTTTAAACTCTAAATTCCAGCATTAGACTTAGGAACCTATGCTTAGTTTCATTCCAAATTTGGTAGTTTGGTAGCAGGATTCTCGACTCGTTAGGGTAAAGTATTTTTTTCCTCTAATGTCCAAGTTGAATCACTCTGTTTAGTCTGATTTAGAGGAGACCTTCAATTAGGGCTGTACAAATCACTTCTGGTTCCATGCATATAAAAGTAGGAATTTTAGGGCAGTTTTCAGGATTTTAGTCAGAGAGGAAGGTCATCTCCCATGGATAGAAGGTCACAAAGGTTATGCTAATTTGACAGTGTGGAAAGGGGGGGGGGGGTGGGGTTGGGGTTATGTGTGCCCTTGTAATCTATGGAAAGGGGACAAACAGAAGTAATGTTTCCAAATGTGAATGGTCAAACAGTGTGTAGTTCTACCAAGACCATTTGAGTATGTTGTCCTGAGGGATAGACTGGCAGAGGAAATGTTCATTACCGCAATCTCATTCTATCCTTGAATGATGTGACCAGTAGAAACTGATATTTCCCATATGTCTCTTAGCCTAACAGCAAGTTTATAGTTTTTCTCCATAGATAATTGCTGTAACCACTACCCAGTGCATTGCGCTTCTATCATATTTGATTTTGATTTAACACAAATTATTCCAAAACCTCCAGTCCGAGTTACATGTATTTCGGCTTGGTTTCCAGTAGGATTACATTGTAGGCCTGTCTTTAATTTTCACTTGGAATTTATAAAACTGTAGAATGTGATTTTTTTTGTTTTTATTTATTTATTTATTTTTTTTGGGGGGGGGGGTTAACTTCTGAATAAAGTAATTTCCATATTGGATTAATTATTTTGTTTCAAAGAAATAAATGTTCGCTTTCTGTTTTGTGACAGTAAGATCCCTACCTGTGACTGTATTCAAAAAGAAATTTATTACTCACCTCAAGATCATCTTATTGAGATGAAGTCAGCTATATCAGGATTGCTAAGAAATGACCCAGCTTATTTTCTTGTAGAATCTTTGTTCAGTGAAAGATTCTCCCCTCAGGTATATTACTAGAAACTGTGTTTTATCTAATTCTAATTTACATTTAATTAATTGCAGGAGTTTTAATGTCATATTTAATAATAATAATACCTGGCATTTATAAAGCGCCTTTCCCAAACTGGATCAAAGCGCTGACATATTATTACCCCGGTCATTGGATTCTGACATGCCCGCACACAATGTGTGCACTTTATCCGCTCCCTGGGGGATTATTCCAGCAAGAGCAGTACAGTGACGCTCAAATTGCTAAACAAACGACATTAACTTTCGCATCCTACCGGGTACCCATTTAACACTTGGGTGGAGAGTGGCAAATGTAGATAAACGTCTTGCCAAAGGACGCTAGTGCTGCGGTGGGATTCGAACCCCGGACCTCGTGGTTCACAGTCCGGGGACTTATCCACTGATCCACAACACCTTTTTGAGGATATATTATGAAGGGAATTTAAGCAGTTGAATACAATTTGATTTTGATGTTACACATATTTTTCAGAGGATCAAGCACTAATTGTATCAGGGTTAGTTTGAGTTTGAGTTTGGGTTTATTAACAACACATCACATAAATGACAATATAATCATTAATATAAAGAGTAATAATGTTACATGAATACATATACGTACAAAAGTACTTATCTACATGAAATAAATATAATGGATTTACAATAATATGTAGTCATGTTTGTAGATCAATAAATAATCGAGTACTCAACAGATTAATTATTTTGATATTACCCTCAACATTGAAGTCTCATATATTGATGATGGTTTATTCATTCATCTCTAACCTATACATATATAAATATCAATTCTATCTGATATGTTCACTGTAATTTTGTGAATTGACTTTTCTGAATCCTAAGACCCAGATTGATGTTGGCAGCAACACCTTATTTAATCACTTTCAATTAAAATACGGAAACCCAGCCTAAGGGACTTTGAAATGAGCAATATCATCTTAATTGAAAGTGCCGATTGTGAAGAAAAAAAGCTCAGAAATATTCTCCAAAGTCATTCAATCTTGTGAGTCAGTCAGGGATGTGTCATGTCTCAAAGATTTTTAAACTTCATCTTATCAATATTTTAATCAAGTTATTTGAATTTCCACCTTACCCAAATATATTTTGAACTATGTATTTTGTTCATAAAATCAACAGTGAAGTAACAGGGGATGATTTACTAGATTTCAAATTATTTTCTTCATAAGACTTTTCACAGATTTACAATTATTTTCTTCATAAGACTTCTCACAGATTTACAATTATTTTCTTCATAAGACTTCTCACAGATTTACAATTATTTTCTTCATAAGACCTCTCACAGATTTACAATTTTTATTTTATTCGTAAAACTTCTCACCTATATAAGCTGTATGATTTAGCTACTCTTGAATATAATGAACATTATAGGTCTCAACAGAATATAACATAGTTTTAAACCTATATCAGATGGTATAAATATATCATACATACCACACAAATGTGATAGGAAATGTGTACATTTAATTGAGTTTTCATTAAAATATTTAATTAAATTCAGTGAGTAGTGGGTATACGATCATTACTATGACACAGGCCACCTATGATAGATATGTAGTCCTAAATACTCTGTGGGTTTTTTTTTAACACAGTTTTCTCCAAAGGTTCATTATTTTATTGTTGAGATAACCCTATGATATTTGATTTCCCAAATTATTCAGAATCTTTTAGACAGGTCATCTCAAGATGCAGTCTTCTGTTAGTCCTTAAAAAAATACCTTTGGAGTGATAATTTAAGCACAAACTGCATTTTTCAGGACGGGTGTTGTGTATTATTTCTGAAATGTTTTCTATATGGTTTTTTAAAATTTGATCCCCCCAAAAAATATATTGATTTTAATTATTAAGAAAATATACATGTCAGTTCATGAATTTTATAAATCATAGATAATGAATATTACAGCTTAAGGTGGATTCTATTCTTAGAATAAAGGTACTGTAGCGTATATATAGCACAAGTACTGAGAACAATTTGTAGCGATGGCGATCTTATGGCACGAGGGCAATATCTAGAATTTGGGGTTTGATAATTATTATTCCCACTAGATGGGGACTTACCACCGTCACTGTTGCTTCCTGTCTGTTATTACCTTGTGTTGCTTAGTTTCCTAACAACATTGAAAGATAACTCTATTAGGGTTTGTTAGGCACACAGGAAAGTATGCTAGGCTCCTTATTGGCGCTGATAAAGGCACTGATAAAAGTCCTGTGCATGCAAACAGTTGTGCTTTCCCTCCATTCTTTCTTTAGTTACTTTCTCTCTCCCTTCTGATTGTAAGGCATTTTATCTTTACATGTTATCTTTGCACTATTCTGATTGTAATCTCAAATTTTGTATTTTTAATTCAGTTAGAATTTAGCTTTGTGGCTATTGTCACTTCAAATTCTTAAATGTTGATCAGTATCACAATTCTATTTCTTTTTCTTTCTGTTTTCTTTCTTTCTTTTTTTATTCTTACTGCAAACAGAAGTGTATCAACATTAGCACTATATATTATTCATAAGATTTCAGAAGGAATTCATGAATAACTCGTTAACAGAATATTTTCATTTCATATACCAATCCTGGTCACTGCTGTACATAGCATTCCAATCATAATATTAAAACATTATTTTTATAATGTTTGTTTCAGGTCAGTATAATATCAAATGAATAATCAATCCTGAATCAGTTGTAAGTCTGGAAAAGTTTATTCTATATTTCTAATTATACATTCTGTAGGCTATGGTAAAATCTTCAACAATGCAAATGAGATCTCAAATACCTCAATGAAAAAAAAATGTACTTGTGCCCAAGTATGGTAACATATCAGTTTTTATACATACTACATTTGCCTGAAGAGAGGGTGTGAAATTGTTAGACTTCATTGGTGGTCATTGTCAAAAATAATGTGGTTGGTTTATCATTATGAGTTTCATCTAATATCTTTAATTCTCTGTATGGAGTGTACAGTCATAGGTTGAGAAAATACCCTTCTGTGTAAACCTTGACTAAACTAAAGCTATTGTAGATTTTTTTGTGAATAGCAAATAAAATTGTTGAATTTTCTCATGTTTGTATGGTTTATAAAGAGCAAACCATTATCACTATTAAGTTGATAGTGCATGGGTAGAATTAGAAATATGCTGTCCTAGTTCTTCTAGCTTTGCGAGTTTGGATCTAGGCCTTTTCTTCCTTTTTCTAATGTTTTTCACTTCTTTTCTCTGTTTTTTCTTTGGTACGACTGACTGGCCTGGGTGGAGTTGTTGTTGGTATGGGGGATTGGAGGGAGATGGTAAAGAGAATGAGAAGTGTGTGATGGGGATGAGAGCAGGGCTACAGGATGAGGAACCAGATAAGTCCAGCTTGGATTTCCTCTGGATTTCTCAACCAAACAAACGGGTGATCCTTGATGCGGCCACTCAAAGGAAGGCAGGCAGGCCGCTATGGTGCAGGCTAGTGATAAGATGGAGTGGGTTAGCTGTGCTGAATGGCACAGGAGTAGAACTATCTGAAAAAAATCAGTAGTAAAAGATTGTTCTGAGGGATGAAGGCTAAAATGATTCACCGAGAGTATTTTATACTAGGGCTCGCACAATCATTCTGTAAAATTTTAAAGGACTGGCATTTTAGTAGGCCTACAGAAGTGATCCCACAACAGTTTATTTTTACAAATTCTTGAATTTCAAATCTCATAGGCCTAAATATTGTGTCCTGATCATTTCATGTGATTTCCATCCACATCTTCATCCTGTTCCCACATGCTTTGTTGTTTGTTTTCAATCTCCTACCCTAATTTCCTTGTCTGTTTCCTATCTCACTAATCCCTGCTCCAACCACACCTACTAATCCGTTTCAGCTGTATATTATGTAACTACCTGTGGATACACTGTGTATATATTGAATAAAGTTTCACTTGCAGTTTGATACCACATCAACACAGTCATGAGTTTGTTCTTTGTCAGCTAGCAAAATCAGAACACAAAACTAAATGAATTCATTTATTAACAGAATACAACCTATATAATTAGGAGTGCATGTCTTCATTGTTCATTAGTACTATTCAAATGAATATCCTCTCACTTTAAGATGAAAAGAAAGAAACTAATACAAAAAGCCAGGTAAAGCAGGTATACAAAATACATGTTTTAGTCTAGTGAAATACTTTTATATCTTATATAGGGCATAACCTCAAAGGAAAATAAAAGTGTATTCCAATAAAAGACAGTAAGGCGATAGGACCAGTTGTATACCAATGTACCATGTCTACTTGAGCTTTGGAAATCATTTGCCATTTATTATTGGAATTGACATTTACACACACATCTCTACTTAATTTCTAATATACTGTGTCATGAATTTCACTCTGCATGAAATATATGAGGCTCTGAAATTGAAATCTGATCCAGATCTTTGCCTTCTTCTACCAGGTCCTCATGAGACATATGGGAAAGATCTCTCGTGGCTGCCGTGTCCAATAATTGTTGGAAACCACTGATATTGTACCGGTCCCAGTATCTCCCTGCCTCATCTTCCTCCTATCACTTTCACACATGTCCTAGGACCATTGAATACTTTGTTCCTTCGGAGCGCATCCCAAATGCAACTAAATTGGCTTGTAACAAACAGACTGCAAATGCATTTCCCCCATCATCTATCATTAATGCCTCTGCTTTTCATTCTCGTTTGTGCTTTGCTTTCCACCAGAGTAGACCGGACAACGCGAGGAAAGAGCCTTTTAAGCATCTACATACTGAGCTCATTGTCTCGTGTCTCATCAAGCTAAATCAATTTCACAAATAATTTGCATTGCATGGGCTATGCCAGAGAGAATCAGCCTAGAAATTCCAATCTAAATATCGAGCATCCAGGATGAGAGGGCAAAAATGTTGTTTACAAATCCCACGCCACAATGTTACCCAAATTTTACCAGAGTGGGTCATACTCTTGTGTGTACTTTTTCCCTTCCTTTTTCTTTTCTTCGCCTTCCTCTCAGCATAGAAAGTGTGTGTGTGTACTATGCATTCCTATGTAGAAAACTTGGTAGGAAGAAATGGATTGCGTGTGAAGCATCGCTTGTTCAAAATGCACTAATGACTTTTGCAGATGTCTCTGAGCGCCATCTTTTTTTCTTTTCTTCCTCCCTCTAAAGTTGAGTATGAGGAGTATGAGAGTGATGTGAGGATGTGACAGAGTTGAAGTCATGTTTGCTGTATAGATCAGGTCACAGTCACACACAACTCCACAAAGATTAGAAATGACAGTCCATCGAAATTAGCTGAAATCACAGAAACCTGTCTGCTTTCTCACCCCTCCCTTACAGATACTAAACAACAAGAAGAGAGGAAGCTATAAAAAAAGCCACCAGGGAATCACCTTCATGAACCCAATCCCTCATTAGAGAATATATCTTCCATCTTTTATAGATATCTAGAGTGCTAATTATTCGGACACTGCTCATTCATTCATGAAATGAAGAGAGTGAGAAAGATACTGTGTAATTAGTGAGTTCTTTCATCAGTCATTACAAGCTAGGTTGTAAATGACAAAGTGGAGTGACAACTTTGAGAATGAGTGAGATAACATCTTTGGATGGTCCATATTGTGCCCTTTTCAATTTTCTAGGTTTCATGTCACTCCACTTTTTCTGAGAATTATGTTCATAATATTGATGGACTCCGCATTTCCACTACTATTGCAATATCAGATTTACAGTATTTGCTGTGCTTGACTTATGTAATAAATGCATCTCTTTTTCATACTATTTTTTTCTCTTCTCTTCTCTTTATGTTGTTGTTATCATGTTCAGATTCTTTTAAATCTTGAATTACCACTTATGAATTGAATATCTTTCACCCTGTTTTAGTAACTCAAAACTTCCCAACTGTTCTCTTTTTTTACCCTACAGATTTATTCAGCAGATCATCCTAATAGCAGTTTTCCCTCCAATCCTTCAACGCCTGTTGGGTCTCCACCTCCTATACCAGGTACAATATCTCTTTATATTATTTTGAGTTTGAGTTTGGTTTGATATGGTTTGATGGTTTATTTTACCTGACTGATAAGAAAGCATGAATTTAGTCTAGCATAACAGCAAATAAAGCTATTCATGATTTTATATACGTTAACTAATTACACAAATTACCATGTATGTCCATGTTCAGAAAGGCTTCTACATGTAGTCAACAAATTAAAGAAAAGTCTAATATTATTTTTTAAGAAAGGCAAAGGAAGAGGCATTGGATTAGAGTCAGTTTAAAATGTCTAGTGTTAATGATGATTGAAAACACATTTGTTTGTAATTCCATTAAGCTGTGATTTCTTGTTGAAGATCTATGGAAAAGTGATTATCCCAAGAAGTTCAGCTAGATCAACGTAGAAAAAGATGGGGCCAAGGAGAAGAAGAAGAAGGAAAGATAATGCTAAGTGACTGTGATTAGTAACAGCTGCTTTAAGAGAGCTGAATTCGGAAGAGATGAAAGCCATTGGATTGAAAATTTCATTCAGAAACTTTTTTTAAAGAAGTGAAGGCATTCATAGTTGCTTAACATTTTAGACAAAGTAAATGTAATGTTGATATGTAGACAAAATGGAAGAAAACATGTAGACATGTATTACCAGTGCATAGATCCGAGTGTCATTAGCTGGCTAACACAAAGAGGTGCATTTGCAATTCTTGTGGCACCCAACACCCTGGAAGAGCTTTTTACACAAAATCTTAGCCATAACATGAAAGAATATACTATTTTATTGTTGAATCATACTTTTATGGAACTAATATTTCCAGTGATTATTAATCAATATTCAGATTTTATTAGATGTTCTTATCTTATTATTTCTCAAAAACAATACAATACAATACAACCCCCGATCATAGCTTGAGGACCCCGTTCTGGCGTTCTCATTACGAGATTGGACAGTGGATCGCCCTATTGTGGAGCGACCCATGGCGTGCACCAGGGAGGTCCACTGGCACCCGCAGCATGCACAACTGCAGTAGTTAGCATGATCAATCGTACCACTCGTATAGAGGGCCATCCAACGCGCGCTAGAGCACTTTATCTCTCGTGGAACACCCTCTAGATGGTCCAGCAGTCCTGTTTTGGATCGCTGTGGACCTCTATGGATCGCACCAAAACGATGTTTTTTAGAGATGGTGTGATCTAGCGCGTGCTATATCAGTAATGAGAATGGGGTCTTACAAAGGTGTTATACCCCAGACCGACAATAAGACCCCTGTTACACATGCATCGGCTTTCAAAGGCGGCCCCGGAGCCGGCTTCACGCCTGCAATTTGAAGCCGCCTCAAGACCATTAAAACCCCTGTTACACATTCCTCGGGCCCGCAATTTTGTGTCTACACGGGTTCACGTCGCCTTTTCGCGAGTTGACGTTGGGGCGCACTCCATGTAAAAATGTTTGCGCGGTTCGCACACTCGCACTGCAGGTGCTGTACTATCTCATCGACATCGCAAACGGTCTGCGCGTGTACAGCTCTTACAGGTTACGTCATTTCCGCTTATAAGCCGGCGGCGAGTCCACTTTTGGTGTTACACCTACTGATTGCGGGACTGAGTCCGGCCCGAGGCCAGCCTCAAACCACATCCAGAGGTGGACTGGGATGGAGGCTGCCTCAGTCCGGCTTTTCAAAAAAAGTTGATGTTACACAAACGTCGAGCCGCCTCCTTCAATGGTATGTGTAACAGGGGTCTTAAACATACGAAAAAATTTCACTGCATGGTCAGGAATCGCTTGGTCTGGACTTGGTTTGGAATCAGTTTGGTTGTGTGACTAAAGTATTAATATGAAGAATGAATATCAATATTTTCCCAAGGGGGGGGGGAGGGTAGATATCTTTTAAAAAGTCCTTTGCCCCTCAAGTGATTATTTAGGGGCACTACCCCCTTACCACACCCTTGGTGTAGGTATTATGGTGAACATAAATCTCCTCACTCAGTGGGCATAAAACAGCGTAAAAAATGTTCTTGGTAACAATGTGCAAAAGTTGACTTCTATACATTGCAGCACATAGAGTGCAATGTTGTGAAAGAGAGTTTTAGGTTATGTATTGGAGTGTACCTGGCCAGGCAAAGTAATCATGTGATATTGGCAGTGGATTGGAATCAACACAACGTCCAATCACAAGCCTTGTATGACAAATACATTACCTTATTCTATGCTTGAGGAAAAAATGAGAATTGTGATGATGATCTTAGCATACACCCCTTTTTGTATGTGGTGTTGGTTGAAGATTGATTAGCCAGAATGAAGATGAGAATGATTGAGATGAGCTCAGAGATAACAGATCAGTAGGTGGTTACTAGTCTTTTAGATATGGCTGGCCTAGATATTACAGACAGATGTGGATTTTTATGGTACTTTTATCAGGAAAAGAATTTTTACGACTGACTATTTTTGAATGACTGAGTTGCAGGTTTTTAAAACCAACATGTTGCCACAATTTCGTTTTAGGTTAGTACCGAAATTCTGGAACTATCATCGATTGTGTATCATGATCTAAATGTCCATACTTGCACACTGCTTTTAGGGAAACATGTGCCACTCTTAGGACTACTGCCCATATTCTGTCAAAAAACTTCTCCATGAAACCTGTTTGTTCCTTGGTTTAACTGTTGAAGATTTGAAGCTGGTGCTAGTCTCCATGTCCAGCTGATGATAGTTCCTCAGCCAGCTAGTCGGCCGGCCGGCATTCCTCTTAAGCGTTTATCAAATGACTCATGTTGACTTGAGGAGAAGCACATTCCAATTGTTAGCAGAGTACAATGCCCCTAACCTGACTGATTAGTCGCCATATTTATTAATGCCATCAGAGACCTGGCTACATCTCAAATTAGTCTGTCCCTCCTCCCTTCTCTCCATCCCTCTCACCATCCCTCTCACCAAGCCCAGCAGCAAGGACTCACACCTATCTGTCTGTCACTGCCCGTTCTAACCTCTATATATTTATGAATAGATTTTTTTTTTCTCTGTTTGATACTTTTGAAAAATTGTATTGATACTTTGTGTGGTATATTGTCTGATAACGATTTGACAAATTTTGAATTGGTATTTATTTCATAAACTATTTTATTTTTACTCCCCAGTCAAAACTTTAGTTAAAAGTTTCACATTTTTTCTCAGAAATTAATTTGAACATTAAAAAAAAAATTCAAAAAGAAAATTTGACACTTCTAATAGGGTAGTATAGGCTATGTGCTCCATTTGTAGTTCGCCGGACTAGGTACTGAGGGGGTCTAGGTAGCAGTCTGTCTAGGTCTTTAACCAAGTAATGTCACTCTCTCTTGTAGGCCATGAACCGCAACTTGAGAGCAGTACTTGTTATCAGTCAGTCCCCAGCTGTTGTTCACTCATCTTACTGTTGATTAGTTGTCTAATTGATGCTGTAATTAGGCTATGGCCACAGTCAGCCAATGACTTTTCCCTCATAGTGCTAATGAATAAGTGAGTGATGTCGAGTCCCAGGTATGCTGCTTTCCTACTAGTGGGTTAGGTGACCAAGGATGGCTAGATAGATGGAATTCAATGTGAGCAGAGCCTGTGGCATATGTAGGGTACCCATCATACTACACTCCTCCGTCCCGTTACTAGAGTTCACCACAACACCATCACTTATATATCCACCACCCTCACTATTAAGGGCAAGTTAAGTTGATGCTTGTGGCTATCTATGTAAGAGGAATGTTCATTAGTGAGGTCAATCTGTTTGAATGGGTCAGTACAGTTATATACAGTTATATATCCACCACCCTCACTATTAAGGGCAAGTTAAGTTGATGCTTGTGGCTATCTATGTAAGAGGAATGTTCATTAGTGAGGTCAATCTGTTTGAATGGGTCAGTACAGTTATATACAGTTATATATCCACCACCCTCACTATTAAGGGCAAGTTAAGTTGATGCTTGTGGCTATCTATGTAAGAGGAATGTTCATTAGTGAGGTCAATCTGTTTGAATGGGTCAGTACAGTTATATACAGTTATATATCCACCACCCTCACTATTAAGGGCAAGTTAAGTTGATGCTTGTGGCTATCTATGTAAGAGGAATGTTCATTAGTGAGGTCAATCTGTTTGAATGGGTCAGTACAGTTATATACAGTTATATATCCACCACCCTCACTATTAAGGGCAAGTTAAGTTGATGCTTGTGGCTATCTATGTAAGAGGAATGTTCATTAGTGAGGTCAATCTGTTTGAATGGGTCAGTACAGTTATATACAGTTATATATCCACCACCCTCACTATTAAGGGCAAGTTAAGTTGATGCTTGTGGCTATCTATGTAAGAGGAATGTTCATTAGTGAGGTCAATCTGTTTGAATGGGTCATCAAACATGGACTGAGTGCCTCCGAGGTGCTTAAACTCTTGATTTGGGTCTACTCACTCTCACTATTCACATCACCCTTGCTCCATCTTTCCCTTGTCCCATCTCTTTATCATTATAGTCTGTCAAGATGAAGCTATTTTTTGCCCACTTCAATGGAGTATGATTTCTAAATTTACTTATTTTAAAATCATGTTTGGAGCATAAATGGGATTTCCTCAGCTTAGGTCAAAATTCATTTCTATTTCGGGCAGTTATTAAAATTGTTGTTTGCTAACAAAGTTTCAAAATATATGAATAAATTGTGCAAAAATTTAGAAAGTTATAAATAGGGTAATGGGCTTTATTTTGCTAAATATTGCATAGTATATTGCATAGTGGATAATAAAAACGGGCACGATTATAAATGATTCATGAATGGTTATTTTCTTCTTGTAAAACCAAGTGTATTTATTCTGTTTTTTTGCTACAGCATGGCAGCAACGTACAGCCGATCCTCAAACATCACCGGGTCCATACAGCCAGAGTCATTTACATTCATTGGTAAGCTAATCATTGTCTCCATCCCCGAGGGCTAGATTGGGGGTGGGGATCCTCCGAAATGCTTTATGAGTCAAATAGTGGTCAATGGCTCGTTAGGTGTGACATTGATATAAGATCAAGGTCATGAGATTGATTCTTATTTATGAGCTTAGCCTTGGGAATAGATATCAGGCCCTTGTACAAGGTAACATGGAGTGCAACTAAAATGCAATTTAGGCAACCATACAATTTCTTGAATCAGCGATCAAAGCAAGAATTTCATTTTTCTTAAAAATGATGTGGACCAATTTTTCAAGAACTGTTGGTAGTGATTTATAGAAATTGAATATTACTACTGCCAACCTGTCAGTTGATCTTTGAAAATCAACATACTGTTAACATAGTAATGTTAATTATTGGTAAATACTTGCTAAATATTGGTGAATAGAAATGATTGTCATAGTAATTCAAAAGAATTCACTACGACAAGAAATAGGCGCAATGAGTTGTAAACCATTTGGTAGAGTCATTGTGAAATAAGGTCCAATCAATTGTTTCTTCTACAGACACGTTCCAATTCCTTGGATTCAAGGCATTCAGAACCGATAATTCAGAACTTGTATGGTGGGCCTAAGCAGATTGTCAAGGTTGGTTATACAACAAAAACAAAATCACTTATCAAATATATACTTTTGAGTATTGAGACAGCTCTAGTCAATAAGATACAGATCCACATTGATATGTTTAGTAACAAAGGAATGAGTAATCTGTATGATAAATGAAGTTTCAAAACTTACTGAGCCAAATTTGTGAGACTGCCATTAAAACAGGGTTGGAAAAGTGTTTCATTTGATATTTGTTCTGTAATCAAGTCTATCCGCATGGAATTGGCTAATATAAAAGTCTAATATAAAATTATGACATTCATTCTTGTGCTCAGATAGTGTGTTTTTGCAACCTTATTTCATTTTTTTGTATGGGGTGGAGGGAATAGCCAACTATAAATTACATACTTAAATGCTGTTGCATAATAGAAGTGGAAAAAAATTGCTCAAAGCCCTCATCCGTCATCTGTGTACAAGAAAGCTAAGCGCCACTTTGAGTGATGTACAAGCGAACTGGAACCTTCGGTGTGATAGGGAAAAAACCCTGATAAGATAGTACTTGTTGAAGTTTCCTGTTCTGTTGCATGGATAAGCCAAATATGATATCAAATATTTTATGAAGATTGGTGATCTTGAAGCAACTGTTTAATATTGAAAACGATAATGTCACGTCACTTTGATGTGTTTTTATTTCAAATGTATCATATTGGCTAGAATATACAAACTTTTCTTGTTTGATATCACTGACCTCCTGGCAATATTTAACAATGTACCCTAGTCACATTCAGGTCTTAATATAAATGTATGATGACTCATAAGTTTTACTTTTCTGAGAAGAAAAAGAAAAAGAGAAAAGCATGAGAAGAAGAATATTTGTGAGAGTGCTGGCATCAACCCCATGATATGCACATTTTCCAAAGCTGAAATGAGATTTGTCTGTCACCTTCAAATGAATTACACAAATTGACTCACTCTCGAATCCCAACGAATTGAGAAATTTGGTGATTTGACTGATTTCCTCTGAAATTAGAGAGAGAGAGAGAGGAAGAAAGAGGTGTAGGATGTATCGGAGTTGAAAGTGTGAATGGGGGGGTTGGTTCTAACCCCTCCCATGGGGTAAAGCTTGTATCTCATCACCCATCGGCACATGGTATCTCAAAGCAAAAGGCACAGACCACCGCCACTAGCTGGCTTGCATCGTTTACAGACACCTTCCAATCCAACCAAACTTTTCAACCTTCTCTTCAATAGATTATGTTTGCTCTAACTTCCACTCAATCTATCACTAACTGCTCTATTATTCCAAGTTCTTAAAGGCTACGAATTCTCCAAATTATTCTGGGTATGACTCAAAAGTATGCCCTATTGATAATTTTAACTATATACACATACCATTTTTTGTTTGCATTAATGGTTATTATTGCACATGATATTAATTTATTAGTGTTTAGCAAGACAGTAAAATGCAGGTGTTATTGATTTTGACTGAAACACAAAGTGCAAAGAAAATAGATTAATATTTTCCCCAATTCAGATATAATTATATTTCAAGAATTTTATGGTTTAAGAAATGGCATTTCTAAATCCAATATTTGCACATTTATAAGTATTTGTACTATATGTTTGCGGCTTTTATGACTACAGTCGAAATTGAATATTTTGTTTTGAGGATAAGTTGAAGTAATACTGTTGAACAGGCATTGGTCATTGCTCAGGTTGGCCTAAATATGAATGTTTGAGTTTGATAGAATGTGATATGGAATGGGTTAGATTGGGAGATATTAGGGTGAGGTTCTTCTATCATGTCATTGTTCAGACCTAAGGGATTCATGGAAGAAGCTACGGATATGAATTCATCTGACACGCTAATTAGATAGCACCATCTTGGACCAATTTACCAAACCTATGGGACAATCTCTGCTAACCCGCTTCCTCTTCCGATTTGCCGTATTATTAGAAACTCGCGGATCACGAACTGAAATTATTTTGGATGCGCCCATAGCGGACTACTGTCCTACATGACAAGGCCAATCTAGGATTCTGCACCTCTGATGAGTAAATATTCTCTCCTCCCTCCCTCAGCTCCTTTCCATCGTGTCTGACATTTCCAACTTGGCTACCCTAGTTAGTATCAGGCAATTAAAGCATTCACCAAAATCACTTTTGATTTGTGATGTGGGTTTGATGCTACTTGGAAATAGAATATCTCTAGCTAACAATAGGCTGTGTGTATTGATTGGTTTAGGGATATATTTGATGCGACCTGATAGGTTTGATCCAGTGATTGAACTTGAACTTGGTGAAGATGTCTCCTACTGTGTAGACTGACTGACATTGTGAGTGAAGTCAGACCAGGCAACCTCACAGCCAATGTGTCAGGTTCTTAGCACTTGCAAAACAACTGGATTCTGTGCTGGTGGTTGAGCTTGACGTACAGACTCTCTTCCTTTACTTTGCTTGGTTTAACTTCTCATTCTCTCATTCTGCTGCTTTGAAAGTAACTCAAGCAAGTCAAGAACAGCTTCTTTTTTTTCTGATTTCACCAAGGATTTTGAGGACAGTATTTGCCTTTTGACAAAGAGAAGATCTCTATGTGGCAGTGCCCGTGTATTTATGTTTTTCTCCGTGGATACCGACAGATTTTTTCTTTACTGAGTTTGAGACTTTGCATTCATTATGTATTGTCTGCCTGATGCCAGGTCGTATAGAATGTACTATACAGGGGTAAGTTCAATTAGGGAAAAAAAGTGATATAAGTTATGCCTTACTGATTTCCATCCAACTTACCAGTCTTTGGCAAATCTGTATGTGCAGTTTGTTTGTTATTTTTGCAAATAGTATCCGATTATTCTGTATCATGATACATAATAAAAGTCTATGTCATGCTCTGATTTGAACTTGAATTATTTTGATAGCATGGAAGAATTAAATTTATGTGTTAAAAGCTTTTTCATAGGATTGATTACTCTTGTAATCCTTCATATACAGCATATTATTGGTCAATTCCTATAATTCTGGACCTTCCAGTCCTGCCAGTCCTGCCCTGGCTGTCCTCTCTTCAGGTTGTCCTCCTGATGTAAGGTACTTCTCATCCCCCAAATTCAGATGCATCTCTCCTTGCCCCTACAGTTGTTTTTCCACCTGCTGACCCCTCGCGACCCCGTGAAAACAACCCACCAACCACCCCTCTCTCATCATTGAGTGTAGGGAGTATACCCTATCAGCCTGCTTGAGAGCTAGGCAGGAGGGAAGCCCAAAGGTGTACAAATGGGTTGAGTACTGCTCTTAATAGGTCCTATCGCCCACAGATCAATACCTAACTATATCGTCTGTTTAGAGCCAGAAGGGCATTAAGTGGCATTAACTCATATACTTTAACACAGAATTAACACCCTTCTGGCTCCAAACAGACAATATCTACTTTTTTGGTAATGTAAAGAAGATAAAAAGAAAACAACTATTTAGAAATTGTTGTAAACCTTATTTTCACTTCATAGATGTTGATGTTGGCAATAAAGAATTGACTATGATGTTAGATGTGTAGGAATTTATTTTTAGTTCAGGGGAGGATTTATGTAGAACTAGTATCAGAAAGTAGTGAGTGCCCTTATGAAAATGTGTGTTTATGTTTGGTGATTGCTGTATTTACAAAACATGACATAGTTACTTTTGTTTGAAAGAAAGAATAGCTTCAAATGTGTACTTTTACATGAAGACCTCCTATGTTTAGAGGATGTTGACCAGCTAAATGTGTTAGTAGGTGGTTGCCATGACATCTGCACTTGTAGAAAGTAAATCACATTTACATTCAACTTCATTCACAATATCTGGTCCATAGGGAATTTTGTTTCATATCCAAACCTAGTTATGAGGAGATTTATTGATCTCTCTGGATGGAACATTTTCATATGGGTGTTGTTGACGAAAGCTTTTGTAACCTAATCCTGTGTAGAAAAATGGAATATGTAGGAAATATTTTCATGTGACCATTTAATGTATGTTTATAATCCTAAATATTAGTAATGTATTATGATTACTAGATGGTAAAAATAGTTACAATGCAGCCTCAACATTTGTTTTATTAAAGTCGTTACTTGAAGGATATCACCCTCTCAATAGTGTTTGAATGGTCTGGACTCTGGAAAGTACTTTGGAAAATTAAAAGCAGGATATAAAAAAAATCCCTGTTGGTAAATCTCACATTTTCTATAGAAGATTTCCATAAGTAGATTTTATTCTGAAAAGAATACAAGATTGATATTACACGTGTATCCTTACTAGATATCTTGTTGCATATAAATTTAATAGACAAAAAAAGTAAATACTTCAGTATAAGCAAAGCACAGACATATTTATGTCTTGCTGTAAAATCTTTTTGTGTTGAATATATAAATATCTTTCTGTAAATGGGGAGCACCTCAGTTACAACATTATTTATTATTCTGAACTATTAAATGAATTCAAATTTATGCAAATATATTCAGACAATTTGAAGGTTACTAAATAGATTAAAATAATTTTTTTTCTTTTCTTTTTTCTTCTTTTTTTTTTTTACAGCAAACTCGCATGGAGGAGAGGTTAGATGATGCAATCAATGTGTTACAAAAGCATGCCCAGAGCTCCGTTGATTTGGGTCTACCGGTAGGACCAATGGGTACTAGTGGGGGTCTAATGCCTGGTGCCACACCTCATTCTGGTTCAGGACCTATGGGGGCTAACATCTCATCGTATACAGGACATACAGGACAGTATCTAGATTCACACATGGTAAGTAAACATAATTTATCTGCATCAGTATCAATTAGATTATTTTGTCCAGCCTTCGTTGCTATAGTATCTATTATCCTCATTGAAGATTTAATCTGCCATTGTACCAGCTGAAGATCCAGTAATAATCTTTTGAATTATTATGTAAAAAATGCTTGATTTCTTCCTGGTATGTTAGAAAGGAAGAAAGGTCGACATGTACATGTAGCTTCCATAACCACAGATACAGTGAAACCTGTCTATAAAGACCACTCAAGGGAGACAAGAAAAGCGGTCTTTATGAGCAGGTGGTCTTTATGTACAGGTTTCTTTAATACACGTTTCAATGAGAAACACTTTTCAAGGGAAACAAAAATTATGGTCTTTATAGACAGGCGGTCTTTCTATACAGGTGATCGCTAAAGCAGGTTCCACTGTACCACTTGAACCATATACCATTGTAATGATTTCAAGAGCAAGAAAGCTGACCAGGCCACCAGGAAATGTCATGGTTTGGACAGACACGGGGACATGAATAATCCCTGAATGTTATTTGGATGAAGCCTATCATTATGTAACAGTGTAATTCCTTCAATTAAGCATATCCTGCTTATATAGGTTACAGGTGTTATGTAATTCTCTTTTCGTCTATTTACATATACATTATTCCCAATGCTTCTTGCAGGGACAAAGATTCTATGACTTGGTATGTTGTGTTTTCATAAAATATGAAGCAACCCAAATGTATGTGTGTTAACATTAAATAAAGGAATGGGCTTGGCTGTAAAATATTGATAAAATACAAGAAACAAAACAAATATATAAGGACTATGTATTGTTTTCATTATCAGTGGTTATGTTAGGTAAAAGAAATGATCACGAGGAACACTTCAATTTCTTGATTAGAATTGTTTATCTAGTAGGAAACCCATAAATTGTCATTTTTAAAAATTTTCTTGAAACTTTAAATAAAATATGACGTAGTTTGTAGGTAGCTTCACATTGACTGGTATGTCATAATTCTTCCTCTAATTAATACTAAAACCATGCAGTTGTAGGGAAAGGTAAAGTTTGGACTAAAATGAACTTCTAGACAGGGTCATTTTTGAAGGCCATCAGCTAGAAAGGTAAAGGTAGAAGTCCTAGTGGTAAACAAGAACAAGAACTCTCAAGGGAGGAGGAAAGCGTACCAGGACTATACAAACACTGGTTTGTAAGTGCTGAGCTGGGAATGAACTTGGAAAGCGGAAATTAACTTTGTAGACGATACTTGTGATCACTTTCACAGATATTCTGATAGCTCTACTGGTCTGGTCTGAGCTTGTACAAGATCTGTGTGTTAGTATAGCTAGGTATATATGCTTGTGACAGTCATATGTTTGCTTCTACCGTACTGTGTAAGGCTGTAACAAATTGTACAGGCATTGACGCTAGACAATTAACACGTTTTGGAAAAGCTCTTTGTTGGTTCTTTTGCTACAAAATTTTAGGACAGAATTTCCTTGTATATAAGGCACTCTGAAATATTTCTGAAAAAGGCAAGCATCTTTTAGTCGGTTAAAGCCCTTTTTTGGTCCTCTCTTTCTCTGGGATTTTAGTTAAATGTATAGAAAACAACAATTATTCAACCAAGAGCTTTGAACTTTACAAAACACAATGCATTGTCTTCATAGGTGGGGTGCGGTAATAAAAATTTAAGATATTTAAATGCTGAAGCTTATTGTTATGAGAAGAACACGTTAACATGTGAAGTGGAAAGACAGAAAAGGAAGTAGGACAAAGGATTTATGGAAGATTGATTATCAACTTAGAAGCGGAACCTTGTTGCTCAACATTTTCTTAATACCAGGCTAATCGTTTGAAAGATCTCTACTAGCTCTTAATACAGGGGATCTATTAATAAAGGAACTATGAGGGAGGTATTCTAATCTGCTCGTCATTTGCCCGGCAAGTGCTTGCATGGTGTAAGCAACGCATCAATCCTAGCTTCACCCCAAATACCGTAATATTTAGAAGATGAACTACTCGTAAGCAGCTGCCCTCCTAGTCATTGAAACTGTTCAAGTAGCTGGAAAGCACAACACTTGATTATGGTAGGCCAGGCTGTTCAATCTCATCTTGACTGCTCAAATAAAATCGAATTTGATAGCTGTATTGCTAACAGTACAAAACAGAAGTACGTAAACTGAGAATTATGCTATTACTTCCCGTACTTCTGACAACAGTATAAAACCTAAGTAAATTTGGGGCTGCATATCTAAGTTGCATTTTAGTTTGTTTATGTGTTTCCTCTTTGACAAGGGAGGGGGTACAACTCTTAATCTTGCAACAAATCTCTTTTTTCTCAGATATTAATTAAATTGATATGGAAAGTAGTGAGATATTTTACATCATTTTTTTTTTCTGCAGGTTTACTAGAGATTACATCAAAAATATTTGTTCAGAATACTTTTTAAATCGTTTTAATCTTTTTATTGTATTGGGAAATAATATTCTTTTCTAAGGATTACAAGTTAAATGTTTAGAGGGTGATGGTCAGGGGAAAAATTGAAAGGGTTAGTGTCAGCATTTAACTATCTTCATGAAGAATGTTCACTTCTTTAAAAATCTATTGACAATATTCTGAATGCAGAGAATATTCTTCAAGTTAAAATCCTCTGTTTCATGCCTTAAAGTCCTGTTGTTCAATGACTTGCTTGTTAAGGAAAAGGAAATCTGTTAGATTTCTGGTATTACCGGCCATTGCTCTCCAAGAAAAAAGAACAGATAAACATATGATGTAAGGAAGTATTCTGGTAGTAATGGGCTGTGAAGACTAGAAAGGAATGATAGTAAGGAGGTGGTGTCTTTCACTACCATCAAAGAGGGAGGATATAAAATGAAAATGGGTTAATCGTTTTACGCTAATCTAACCGCAACTGTGTTTAGGATCAGTTGCAGTGCTACCACAACCACCATCGGTCTGTAGAAAGTGACAACTCTTACCACAACCACACACTCATCAAGGAGAGGGCCTTTAAAGGAATCTGTTTAGTAAATCATCATTAGAGAAAAGCTTCACTGGCCTACAAGTGCAAAGTGAAGTTTGCCAGACAGAAAATGTGTTCTTTGCAAAAGACCAGAAAGTGATTTGGCTTCTGTTTGATTTTTTCTTCTCTGTTGGTTGGCTACCCATCCATCCGCCCTCTTTTCACTTCATCTCTCTTTTTTTCTGTTTTTCTTCCTCTCTCCCTCTCTCTGTCACTTTCTCTCTGTAATCATTTTATAAAAATCCCCTTAAAGGTATTGTTTAGTTTTGGTAAGCCCTGAAAAACTTTTCATCAGATTTATTGCATTTTTAAAAATAAATAGCACGATACTAGCCATACAAAGATGCTGTGAAGATTTTACATCCTAAAGTGGCATATTAAGCAAATGGGAGGCAAAATATAATTTAGGTGCCGGGTCATGGATATAAAGAACTTCAGTGTGCACTATACACTATAAATGCGTTTTAAAATCTACACACAGTGACACACATGCTCTATGTACTTCTATGCGAAGCCTCAAGGTTGTTGTGCGGGAAGCCATCGGGTGGAAAGGTCTAGAGTAGGGCAGGATATGGCTGTGATCTAGCGTCCCTTAAATATATTTACGGTAAGATTCACCGGAAATCATTGATGGAATACAAAATGACCAAAACATCTTTTTAATACATGGAAAACAACATGTTTCTGTCCAAATCCCATTTTGCTACCAAAACTGTACATGAGCTTTAAACATTTCTAAAAATAGAAAGATTCTATTTTCTTGTATATATGCACACAAAAAAAAAAAAAAGTTGTTTACTTGAATGTTATTTTGAAGGAATGGTAATTGGCCTTGAAGTCTTGTTTGTAACCTAAAAAGAAAAAAAAAAGAGAGAGAAAAGGAAAAGAGAACTTTCTTATTGTGCAGCAGTTAATAATTATCATTCATTACCATGTTTTAGCTTCATTTCAACTTGCATTTCCACATCCCCAGTGATGTAATGTTTTTTGTCAACTTGCCTAATTTAGTTGGTATAGCTTATCAGATGTGTAATTGAAGTTCAAAGTCAGTCAAATCAGGTGACTAGGATAGAATTATTAGTTGTGTGAATTGATTGACTATTGGGCTAATACAGTCTCAGAAGAAGGCAAAGTTTGTTTGTGTGGGTTAAGCCTTCACCACACTGACAAACATTGCAGTTGTGGAAGGAAAAGTTCAACAAAAAAGGAAGTGTTTTTTTTCCTGAGAGCAAGATACCAGGAGGTTTATATCAAGTATAACTGGATAGAATTAAAGTTGCAGAGAACTAAATAAATTTAAGAAAGGGTAATTTCTTTTCGTAATGAGCTAATAAAAAATGTTATGAAGAGATATGAGGATTCTCCTGTTGTCTGGACAGTTCATTTGAAGGTTATTCATGAAGCTCTGAAATCCATGAAATTCGAGTCTTCAAATATTTTTTGAAGGACATGTTGCATAATTTCCCCCTCTAATATATAGTGACGATTTAAGTTGTTTATGTGATAGAAGAATACTTCTTCAAGTTCCAACCCTATTGTGTAGTGTATCATAGGTTGAGTGACTCTTCTAGACAAACCTCTGGCTCCATTTAAATCACAGAATATTGAAAACAAACTTTCTTTTCCACTTCCCCTCCTCTGTGCCGTTTGATGCCACATCGCTTCACTCACGTACATAACTCATACAATACCAACACTTCCAAATAAATTTCCACCCAAATTCATAAATGTCAGCGGTGATTATGAATTGGATTTGAAACGTAGGAGTCCAGAGATGAGAGAAGGAGAAATCTAGAGAATAGTGGGATTAGTTAGATTATTGTAGAAATAGGAAGACATAAATAATATAGCAACAGTTGTGTTCGTGTTACGTCTAGAGAGAATTGATTGTCTGGTTTTACTTCTTGAATATTGCGTGCGGAAAGGTTGTATTCCCCATGACGTTCCTCTATCCCAGCTCCCCACCCGTCCCCCTAAAAATCTTGAGTGTACTTTTGAACTAGACGTGATGTAGGTTTCTTGTCTGTTGTCTCCAGTTTCTCTTTCATTTCCAAGCTGCCAATTTCCAGATTCCTTTGTTTCTGTTAAAAAGTGAATAAATAGAAAATAAATAAATGAAATAAAATTAGGTAATAGCTAAATAAGTAAATTGTGGAGGGGATGATTTCAATATTTGTGAAAGCTGTGTACTACATGTATTTTCACAGATGTTATCTATGAAATTTACAAGAAAAATTATGTTATCGTGTATGAAAATTGTGCAAAAGGTATTCCTGCTTAGCTTACAAGGTTAGCTTACAATGTTTGGAAGAAAATGTTTTCTTTAGCCCACATAGCAATAGCAGTGATGAATTATGAAATTCATGTACTAGAATTTTGTTTACTTTTTAAGGATGCATTATTCTATGACATACTAGTATTTTCAGAGAGCATGGTTTAAAGAGTGTCTTACATGCTTCTTATCACGTTCGTTCATCGTCTTGCCTTGTAGATGCACCCCAATCTCTGTAGCTTTCGTCATCTTGTGCTCACCTTGGGTTCTCAATCCACATGCATTTATTTGTCTGTCATCATATCACTACAGCTTGACAAATTTTGCTTGTCTCACCATTATAATTCCACTCTTGTTATTCCCACCGATCCTTTTGTTTTACCCCTCTCTACCCTCTTCCTATTACCTTTTAACATTTCTTCTTCATTTACTTGTTCACAATGGAAACAATTCTTTTTTAAACTCTTTGCCATCCACCACTGCAAAAAAAATGATTTCTCCTCTATACCCATCAGAATGGAGTAAGGGGGTGAGGGGTGGGGTTGGTAGGGTGGGGTTGGTAGGGAGGTGTACATGTACCCACAATTAAGTATAAAATACAATATCTTTTGCAAGATTTCAATTTTACTTGATTTTATTGTTAGTTTCTTCCACACCACATAATGAGTTGTGTAAGCTTTCAATTGGGCAATTTTATATTATGTAAATAACTGATATGATAACAACCTTATTTTCACTTAGTTACAAAAACTTTTGGGGAATTTTTTTTTCAATTTAAAGCAACCAAACCAGAAAAGGAGCAATTATTTGAATCTGTTATCATGTCTTCATTGTCAGTCATGCTATTTTCAGATCCAATTTTCTCTGCCACATGTGAATAATTTCTGCCATTAAGAAAATCATCCTTGACAGTAACCTGACATCTAAGCTAACCTTGTCAAAAATCTTTTCAAAACAGTTTTCCCTTTGATACAATGTCCAGTCACAGCAAACCTAGAAAAAGAAGAAGAAGAAAAAAAAAATTAGATTGACTGAAAAATTACCCCAGACCTCAAACTTATTCTTCTTCCACTCTTCATCCCTCTATCTCTCCCTTTTTTATATATAAAATATGAAATATTACAAAGGGATTCTACTGGCAGATTGAATGGCCATGTCAACCCTATCCTATTGGCTTTTAAATTTTATTTTATTTTACAATTTTCATCTTCCATCAAAACTTAAAACTCGAAGTATTTAATCTTTTTTGTAAGTACATGATTCCTTTTAATATGTAGACTTATATTTTATGGTCTGCACCACTTGAGTATGCTTAGAGAAATGTTTTTATACAATTTATTTTATGAATGTGTCAAAATGAAGAAAAAAAATTACCAGTAATCAATGCCATAGTAACACAAGTTTTACTTAATTAATTTCTTTTTCTAAAAAGTGATGTTCCTAAATATATTTTTGTCTGTTTTGATGAAATTGATTTCTGAGCATTCATGGTCAGCATTTACATAATTCCTTTTAAAAGTGGCATTAAACTGACAGAACTTGAACAGCGCCATCTTAAAGTGATAGCTAAATTAAAATTATAATTTGAAAATCCATTGCATTTTATTTTGAATTTTGACAAACAGTTTGTTCGGGATCATAGGCAAATTTTATACTTCAAACTTTTATTTTTGACTTGGCATTGTGGAAAGTTGTGTGCAGGTACATTCTAAGCTTTTAAAAACTAGAATGGGGGAATGATGGATAATGAAAGGCACAGACATTTATCGAATCCTGTTGAAGGATGGCGCTATTTAGGACCCCCAGTTTACTGTCACTTTAATATGTAGACTTATACTGTATGGTCTGCACCACTTGAGTATGCCTAGAGAAATATTTTTATACATTTTATTTCACATTTACAGAGTGTGCCAAAATTAAAAAAACACTTTTACCAGTAGCTTTGCAAAGACTGATCTTACCGTCAGGAATAGCAGGCTAGTTAGTTTCATACTAATCTTTGTTTCTAGACCTGGTCTCCTAAGGTTTGTAGTCTGAAACTATTGACATGTTTCCTCTGGTCTTTAAATGATGAGCAATTTGCGTGTTTGGGAATGACACACGAGGTCACCATTCTCATCAGTACAGAGGAGGTACTATAGACATAGATATACAATCTTTTACTTTCACTTGGAGTACGGGCCAAAAAGACAGGTCAAATCTTACAAGATTTCTCATAGCCAAACCCAACACTGAACTTGGAAATGATATAGGACTACTCATAAATGAAATAAAACATGAAACCATAGACCCATGATTTAACTACATTCCAGGGGAACTTCTTCTTCTTCATGAAGTACATGTAAATTGTATTGACCAGTCATGTCTTTAGAACAAAAATTACATGTATCTTGTTATCCACTTGCGATGATGTTTACACATTACGAGGTATTTTCTTAAAAATATAACATGTATGCTGTGTAATAACAATGCCATCAGTTCTGATATATTTATAACCATGTAATCATAGATAATAGAAGAAACCAAGTCATAAATCTAAAGATTAATCAGAAGTCAATATATTTATATTTTGAATTGATTTAATAGACAGTTATGTTGTCTTGTAATAGCTTGTCATGACGCAGATGTGATTGATGGTTATTTCTGTGGAAATTTGAAAAGTTAGGAGTTATGATTTTTTTAAATTCCAGTGCATGAATGACATTATGGTTTGACAATCTTGTTAGACTAGATTCCTTGTGGAGCCTGACCATGACCCCGTGTTCCATCAGGCCTGTGGGTCTGGGTAGGAGAGAGGAAGGAGAGGCGCCACATGCTCCAATATCACAACATTGCAGATTCCTTCCTTTTCTAACAAGATACTCTGACATTTCTCTCAGTTTGGAGTTATATGACCCTACAATGACAATGTTCTTATCACTATACACATTTGGTGGATAGTTTTTTCTTTATATTTATATTTTATTTATTTTCATTAAAAAAAGAAAGAAAGAACTATTTTGTGAAAAAACAAGCATCTCTTTACTAAAAAATAAGTCAACATTATGAAGATTACAAAGTAGATTCATTTTATTATTACTTGATTTGAATGTCTGATTATGTATTATTTTTGATAATATAGGTAAACTATGAATATTTATCATTATTATGTTAAGTAATGATATTTTTATTGAGAAATTGCAAAAAGGACTTTGCAATTATGCTTCATATATCCGGTAAACCGTAAATAATTATCAGGACGTTTCCAAAAGAATAAAAAGATGACAATTTCCAAATAACCCTCTGTTGTAAAATTTCAGGCTTGGGATGCCTGGAGTATGTAACTCCATTCTTTTAAGTGTTATGTGTTATTTGTTATTTGTTATTTTGAAATTATCAGGATGATTTGTCTCAACATTTGTTACTATTTTCTCATTGTTTCACAGCCTGGTGGTCCACAATCATTATCAGAGAGAGGAGGGATGCTATCACAAGATATCAATCCTGGCCAACCCTATGGAGGTAAACTTATTCTGCCTTTTCATATCATTTGTATAAATATTGTAATAATCATATTAATTACACATTCAATTAATTGTATTCAACCAGAACTTGTCACTTTATTCTTCTTTTAAAAATTATTAGAGAGGTTATTATCTTTTTCAATTGTTTTTGATAATTATTTTTAGTTTGCTTTTAGCAGGGTGGGGGATTTATAGAGGTCATTGATTCTTAAATTCAACTAAAGTGGGGGCATGCCATATTTGTTTCCCCAAAGCAATCAATATGGTAGTTTGATATTACTCTGTATTTATGTCTAGATTTTAGTTTGTCACAATTGAGCTGGTTTTACGATGGTCACCTTGTTCTAATTTCATCCCATTCTGTTCAGCTCAAAATATTATCACCCCAGAAATACAGGCTGCCTCCTCCAAGTTTCATAGAGGTAGTCTTACTGCGATTAGGGTCTCAAATATGTGGCATTTTCATCCATGGATTTGGAGCTTCTTGTGCTGGTTGATCATTCACACATGGCAATCTCATTGTATTAAAGCTTCATTTTCACCTCTCAGCCATTCTTTCATCCCTTTTAAGATTAGAAGGGTGAAAGATTTTAGAGTTGATTTTTAACATCAAGATATGTACAAGTTTGAACAGATTCAATAAAGAATGTACAAACCGAGATTCAAGAAAGAAAGTTTGATGATGAGTTAGCATGAGTCCACAGAGAAGGTGGAAGAGGCATTTTTCTTGTAACCACACATGAAGCGAGTGCCTGTTTTGAGAGGGTATGTTTATTTTCACTGTGCTTGAATCAGATTCACATCTCCTGCTGAGAGACATCCTCATCTTCACCTACAGTCCTGTTCACATGGTAGTCCTAAATCCAACTCATGTAGACATTCGTATTCAGATTCACCTGCAGTCCTGTTGACATGGTAGTCCTAAATCCAACTCATGTTGACATTCGTATTCAGATTCACCTGCAGTCCTGTTCACATGGTAGTCCTAAATCCAACTCATGTAGACATTCGTATTCAGTTTCACCTACAGTCCTGTTGACATGGTAGTCCTAAATCCAACTCATGTAGACATTCGTATTCAGATTCACCTGCAGTCCTGTTCACATGGTAGTCCTAAATCCAACTCATGTTGACATTCGTATTCAGATTCACCTGCAGTCCTGTTCACATGGTAGTCCTAAATCCAACTCATGTAGACATATTCGTATTCAGCTTCACCTTCAGTCCTGTTCACATGGTAGTCCTAAATCCAACTCATGTAGACATATTCGTATTCAGCTTCACCTTCAGTCCTGTTCACATGGTAGTCCTAAATCCAAGTCATTATAGACATCTTCATATTTAGCTTCATCCACAGTCCAGTTCACATCTCATTTTTAATCCTGGCTCATCTAGACCTATCTTCACCTACAGCAGGGCTCAACAGTGACCAGGTGCACACGAGCCCTAAAATTTAGCCCAGGACCCCCAAACTTCAAAATTCAAACATGTGCCCGATACAAATAGACTTTATAATTTTTAATTGAGACCCTCTATGCAAAAAAAAAAAATGTTAGTCTAGAGCCATGACTACAATCACTTTCATATGTGGTTCTTGATCTTCATTTTTACCATTATTCCTAGCCCCATCAGTACATCTCAGACTGCTAATTAGGCCTACGTCATTAATAATGTGGCAGTAGGCAGTTACGCAGTGAATAATAACTTCAGAGATTGAGAGCACAGAGTCTTTATTTTGAAGGGAAAATGTTACCACCTTCTCATTTTTTATTTTTGTTTTTATTTTTAAAGAGGCATGATCTGAATTAAGATAAATAAATGATGCATTAATCTACTGTTTCAGAATTTTGGAAGAATTAGTTTAAGAGCTGTATCCCTTGTTGAAAGCAAGAACTTTTAAATGTAAAAATGAAAACGACAAAGAAAACAAAATATCATTTTTAAATGTAAGTAGGACTGTATTCACTTGCATTAATAGAGCATCCTGTCCCTGGTGTATGCAGTATTTGCAGTGAACTCCTATCCCTAACTTTCTTATTTTTATTACATAGTTATAATAATAGGCCCTAGATGAATGAGATGACTTGTTTAGTCTATATTTCAGTGTATCAGTGCTGGTATTAAGGGCTTCTCTTAGAATAATTAACTTGAACAATTGATGCTCACTATAAAGGACATTTTGGTTGTCTTTTTATGGCTTTTGTATGAAAAGAAAATAAGTGAAACTCTTTGATATTCACCTTTAAATGTTCTTCGATGTTGATATTACACTGCCAGGCCTATAGTAGAATGATGTGAAAATATCTTGCTATTTCCTCTTCATTCTCACAATGAATTAGTATGTACCTGTTCACGATGGAATCAAGGGGGTGGGGTTGAGGGTAGGTGTCAATTGAGTTGATTTGAGTTGATTCATTATCATGCATCATGGCTAAACTATTGCAACCTAAAGATGAACCTTTACCTCTAGTTCCTCTGGCATAAGATGTAATTATTGATTTGGATGGTGAAATAAGGATGGGGAGGGGCAATAATATACCCCATTTGTAGGAGCTTTATTCTCCTTGCTAGGCATTACACCATCTCAAGGGCCAGCAGCAGCCAGCCGACAAGGGTATAGCATTCAATCCTTTATCTCCCTTCACCGGCTGACTTCAATTTACACCCAAGGTTGGACTTACATTGCTCCTAGCTTCAGGATGACTGAATGTTCTTTGTCCATTGTTTGGGAGGAAGTTATGTTGCATACCTGTGCTGTAATATAAACCAGCCACATACATTCGTGTTTCAAAATAAAGCTAGTGATTAGAATTCACTTCAATGAAGACATTTGGCAAACAGAAAAATTACATGAGAATCATCAGTTATTTATCATCATATCATAGTTATTTAATTATTGTTTTTCTGCTTTCATTTTAAAGCTAGTTCGATGCAGAGTCTGACCACCATGTAAACTGGCGTTCCGTCATATATAATTTACACTGTATCAAATTCTTTCAATCTAGCGAATTCAAGTGTAGTGTTTTTTCCTTGTCCTGTATCCCAGATAGATATGCCCCCTTCTGTGAATGCCCATCATTCCCCCTTCCTTGAAGAACGTTGAAGAGTTGTAAGGAAGAAGATTTCCATCTGGTGACAGACATGAATTGCTTCATCCTATCTCAAGTCTGGTAGCTAAACATATTCCGTTCACATTGAACAGAAAGAAGCCCCCCTTCAAACTGGTTCCAGATTTGTTGTGTTGTTTGCTGATGTCTTCCAAAGCCCTAAAGCATGTGGCTTTTGACAAATTGATCAGGCATGGGTTCAGCTGTCTTACTGACAAACTTTGGGATAGGTGGGACTAAAGCTGTCATAAATGGGTAACCCATGTCACTAATTTGAAATGAAATTGCAAGCTCGTTGTTACTCAAGAGTGAAAGAAGTATGCAAATACTTGAGTGAAGCTTCTAAATGGGTATCATACTCACGACATATTAAAATAGTTCAGTCTTAGTGTGTATGGTTAGTCTTGGTTATTTGCGATATAAGTAAAAGTGAAATATTGCTTCTTGCCAGTCAGGCTTCATTTCATAAACTCACTGGATGATTGTAAACTTTGTAATTGATTCCACCTGTCTGGTTAAAATAGCCCAGCTTTATTCATTTATCTGACACTTTTCATGCTAGAATTCACTATCTTTTTATGATCTGATCATGAATAGACAGTTACCATGGTTACATGTCAGAGACAAACATGACTAATTAATCAGCAAATCAAGAGCTTAATGTCAAACTATTAGTAGAACCTTTGGGGGTTCCATATTTTGTGCAAGTCACTACATCAGGGAATGGAATGCACTTCAAAATCAGAAAGGGTTCTGAGAATGCAAATGAACAAAATATGGAGAGGTTTTGAGTGTGTACAGATGAGAAGCGTGAATGAAGCTTTAGTGGTACTAGGTGACCCATTAGAGTGAATCATAAGAGAATGTTGAAGAGAAGAAAAAGGGGTTGTCATATTTACAAGGATTAAAAACATCTTAATTCTGTCAGAAAATGTATACCTCACCCTTACTCTCAGCTTAATCTCTTTTAGAAGTTAAATATTTTCTTGTGAAATGTAATATATTTCTATAGAAAAAGACCTTGCAGCCTGAAAGTTTAGTATTCAGAACTGAATTGGATGACTAATTAAAGGCATTTATGCAGGGATTCTGATAAAGTATTAATGCTTTATCATTATCGTGGGCAAACAAATATATCAAGAATGTTCAAAGAGAAAACTATTATCATATAAATATGAACAGAAAATATTCTTTTGCTTTTTTGCTTTTCTTTTAACAATATGATTTTGTGTTTTGTTGTTTTTTGTGGGGGGGGGGGGACACCATGCTAAAGAGGTCATGATCAGAGGTCAATCATCCATGTTCTCTTTCCCAACTTTCTTTTTCTTTATCAGTGTTATTGGTGAAATAGATGATAGAAAGAAGAAGAGAGGTAGAGAAAGATTCCACACAGCTGGAGTGAAAGCAAAAAGTCTAGCAACCTGCTGAGAAAGTCCAGCTAATTTGAGCTAATTTTCCCTGCAAGACATACATTTAGGAAGAGAGCAAAGGAGTGTATTTCTTAAAGTCTGTGACTCATGGGTTAGATGCTATGCCCCCCCCCCCCCCAAATCAGTTTTATTGATGAAATACAATTGCTTTTATTTTCATTTTTAGTTTTGTTTTATGACTTTTACAAACTTACAAAGGAAAAAAGAGGTCAAGTAGAGGAAAACTGACTCATACGAGTTAGGCTATATTGGACATTTTTAAAACCAATATACATCCAGTTTTTAAGGTTTTTATTGTGTAGCAGAGTTTGATTGGCTTTATACTGTAAACTTTGATGATTCACCAATACATACACACTGTATAATTTCCTCAAATTTTCACTTATTTTCTATTTATTATTTACAGATTGTTTCCCAACTGATAAGTTACTAGAGCCTCAAATGTATCACTGCCGTTGAATAAAAGCCTTTCCCCTGCTCTACTACACAGATGAATCCCAGGTGCTACTTCTCAATCAAATCTCTCTGGCATTTCTAGAAACATTTCTCCCTACACCAGAACAGGGATATGTTTTTGAATTTATGCAATATGCCGGAATAGACATGTATTTTTTTTTCACCTCCAAGTTTTCCCCTGTATTATCTCAACCTTCTCAGTCAAGTCAGACAACATGTTTTTAGCCAAGTCCAAATAAGCCATGGATTTTTCCTTTGCATCTGAGCATAAAGTACTTTCAGATGATGGAGTTTATAGCATCTGTCCATTTTGCATCCTGGAAGGGGAGGAAGAATGAGATTGGGGGGGGGGGGGGGGGGGGGGGGGGGGACAGGCGAGAAGAAGGAACTTGTTAAAGGCTGTAGACTTGGTATAGAGGGAGAGAGGGGCGGCATTGGATTGAGGATTGACAAATGTTATTGATAGGGGCAGGATGAAAGAAATGAGGATAGAAGAGATGTACAGAGAAAGAAAGAGAAAGAGAGATAGAGAAAGAAAGGAGGTGAATAAAAGAGTGAGGAGAAGAAGAGTCAATATTAGATTAATTTGTGTATTGTCAAACTTAAAGTTGTTTTATATTTTTTGAACACTGATCCCTGTAATGAATATGATGAATTTGTTGTGATACATTGCTTGAGGGTATTTGAATAAACAAGAATTTTAGACTGTCATTTAAAAAGGAAATTCAAATTAATAAGGGGGATTATATAGATCTCTCTGAAGATTTGTTGGGTATTTGATGTTTCTTTCTTTATTATGAGCAAATAGAAGGCCAGTAGTTTGCTTGGAAACTTGATAATTTGATATTTATAATATACATGTTTCTAGTACAGGTAAAGTATGAGAAGAAATTTTATACCGGTATATTTAAAAATGAAATCTCATCAAAGGGGCATAGGAGTCTGTGCTGTTCACTACATTTTTGTTAAAATGAAGCCAAGCTCCTTGTAAGACTAATTTAATATACCACCAGGGGGTGAAACTTGGAAGGAAAGGTTTGCCAGGCTTGTTTGAAATTGGTATGACAACTGTGTTTTGAAGAGTTCCAGTTGTAGATTTCTCAGGACCTCACAAATATAAATGCATTTAGTGTTTCTTAAAATGTAGATGATGGTGGTACAGTTTAATCCAGATAATACTATGGTAATTCAGAAGACAAGGTTCATGATAATATATTGTTTAAAATTAGAATAGATTACAATACAAAGCAGGGTAAAAGTTGAAGGAAAAAAAGTTTTTTGAGGGCTACTTTTTATATGAACTTTTGCTATGTAATGCTTTGACATCGGCTTTTATACATGTTCTAAGGCATTTTTTGAGAGTTGGGGGAGGGGGGGGGGGGGGGGGGGAGGGGGAGGTTGTACTGAGCTTCCTTTTCTTTTTCTTTTTTTTCCTTTATTTTATCCCCCTGTTAGTTTGTGTAAATTCAGAAACCTTTGGGCATGTGTAATTAGATGGTACACTGTTACTACAGATGACTGATCTGTCAAGATAACTCTTTTGTATCCAATTATTCATTCTCATGCTGATCATGAATGTAGGGGCTGATGACCCTTTTGACCTAGGACCTGTCTTCTCCTTGCCTCCTATGCCACCATCATGCCTGCTACCCTCTGCGCCTCTCACTCATACCGAATTGGTGTTAATAAGTCTTGGCATTTTATGGGCATGGGGTAAGGCATGCCCTCCTTTTCACTTCAAGGCATACATTATCAATGCAGAGGAGTAGGGGTTTTATCTGAAGAAACGGGGAAAAGATTTTAAAAACACTTCAGAGAGAGAGAGAGAGATACTGAAGAGAGACAGTAGGGAGATGGAGAGAAGGGGGAGGGGGCAGATAATGCTGTGTTTGGTAATAAACTAGAATGACACTCTCAATGACAACCTCAATGGGGAGAATGAGACATTTCAATTTGGAGAGGAAGTTTTTGGCCGCCTCAGTCTCCGGAATGGAAAAGGTCCTTACAAAATTTGTCAATCATTGGCACATCCAACCTAGGGCAGAAAGATAGAAAGATTCATGGAGTTTGGTAGATCAAACAGTCAATAACTGGAGTAGATGCTTCAAGTTTAGATTGATAAATGGAAGTTTGAAGATAAGAAAATGCAATGTGTATGTATGTATAGATGTGTATATTTGAATACACAAAAAACAAAAAGAGCCCAAAGGCATTGATGTTGTGTAAAATGCAATAAATGTAGGGAATTATATCCTGGCTCTCCAAATATGATTTTGAAATGACAGGATTCAAATCATACAATTGGTGCCATCAAACTGTAAGTCTTGTACCTGTATTTATTAAATGTAGAAATATTGCTGAGGTTATAACAGTATGAGAAAAATCAAGAGTAAATGAAATTGAGCTTTCCAATGAGAGGTAGAAAGAAAGAAAGTTGAACTGTAGGAGCAGTATTGAGACACAGATAGGTGAAGATAGATAAGCCAAGTTCACAAGTTGTAAGACCGAGGATTGGATGATTCTTAGGAAGTCCACAGATGAAATCATAATTCGATAGCGGAGGTCGACAGAGATTCAGTTTGAAATTGAGGCGTAATTCAATCAGCGGCCAAAAATTTGGGATATAAGATTACTTGTTTAGTGTTACCCAGCACTAGAGGTGTAAAGGTGATAAGGTAGTTTATTGACTTCCTCAACATTTGAGTGGTTTATGATTGCAGAGGCAAGCTAATGCAACTCAAATGAATGTTTCCTAACGACATAACTCACATATATCTTAGCTGAGCTCTGAAACCAGACATATTGCCAGTTTCCTAGGTTTGCTTGAGTAATGACTTCAATCTACCCATTACAATCGCTAAGATGAGATGAATGTGAAAAGAATACCAACACTTGAAAAAGTAAAATGTATTTAAAATAAAAATGAAATCACTTGTTTCCAAGAATATCTGCATGTTTTGTAGAATTTTTTCTTCTTCTAGATTTCCTTAACTACACCACTCTTTATTTATTTGCATTATGTAATACACTTGCTTAATTAGCCTATTTCTCAAGTGAATTTATGAAGGTGGATTAAAGTAGTTGATATTTCAATGTTATTCTTTTTTTTCCTTTGAGATGGGTTCTCTTGAATCTACTTTATTATATTAATTTTCATCATAAGATTCAATTGAAAAAAAATGCACAAATTACCATTCATGCCTGACATAACCCTTGCCAGAATTTGACATTACCGTAGGATTTGAGAAGAATCAGAAGACCATGTGTAATTAATCAATCATGTACAATGGACCTCTTGTTGCCATTTCTGCCTGTGTTTTAATGTTTCAAACCATGTCTTGGTGCTCATATTTCTCCTAAAATGGATTAGGCTATATCATTTTAATAATTTCAAAGGATATCATTTACAAATGCAACTAGTTTAATATCTCATGTGATTCTCATGATTGATACGTTTGTTCTTCCAGGACATGGTGAGTTGATGGGGAGTGGACTAGACAATGGACTCAAATCAACTACCAATACCAAGAAGAAGACCAAACCAGATGAGAGCAAGACGAAAGGAGGAGGTGGAGGAGGCGGAGGATTGATGCTTGATAATGAGAGAGAAGATGTATCAAGTGGAGGTGCACAGACTGCTAAGAAGGGAGATGCTAACGCTGCAGCTAAAAACAAAAAAAGGTTCAAGTATGTTTGATATTTGTCTTTTTTCCTCTCCCTCATCTGCCCACATAAACATTTATTGTCCAGGGAGTCACTCTTAAAGGGAAAGTACACCCTGATATTAAGTTGATATGAATAAAAGAAGAAAAATAGAGAAACCGATTAGTGAAAGTTTGAGCAAAATCCGACATGAAATAAGAAAGTTATGAATTTTTGAAGTTGTAATCAATCAAACACAAAATGGCAACTCTGTGACGTATCTTGTGAGCTCCTCTCCCATTTGCTCAGTGCAGAAAATCTCATAAATTTTCATTTTCTTAGTTTTTGATGAAGTTTTGTGTAGAATAATTATAATATTCAGCTTTTATATAGCACCTAATACATCGGCGATGTCTCTATAAAGCGCTTTACAGATATATTATTACCCCGGTCACCGGATTCTAGCTTGCCCGCACACATTGTGTGCACTTTCTCCACTCCCTGGGGAGTATTCCAGCAATGGGCCGTGGGGCTCACATTGCTAAGCAAACGACATTAACTTTCGCATCCTACCGGGTACCCATTTAACACCTGGGTGGAGAGTGGCAAATGTAGATTAACGTCTTGCCAAAGGACGCTAGTGCTGCAGTGGGATTTGACCTCGTGGTTCACAGTCCAGGGACTTATCCACTGATCCACAGCACCTCTACCTATATCTAAGGTGCATGGATGATTAAATATTTTCTTTAGAGAAAATGGAAATTAATGATTTTGGGGTACAGGGCAAATGGGAGAGGAGCTCGCCAGATATGTCACAGAGTTGCCAGTTTGTGTTTGATTGATCACAACTTGAAAAATTCATAACTTTCTTATTTCTTATTGTATTTTGCTCAAACCTTCACTGATCTGCTTCTTTTAGGACCAACTTGTAATCAGGGTGGACTTTTCCTTTAAGGATTTTCTATATAGTAGGAAATTTTTTTTTTCTCTTTTAAATGTTAAACCTACTCTGTTTCCAAAAGTTAATCTGCGCATGCATCTATGCATAAATGTTTGCTTCAATTTGCCTTTTCACTACCCTATATTTGCTACGAATAATTTCATACATTACTTAAACTGCAAGTCAGTTGGAGTGGCATTTCTCTGATGTACTGGGGAGGGAATGACTATCAATTGTAGGAATATGATCTTGTAGGTTAAGATCATATCTTCACTTAGCATGACTGTTCAAAATTCAAACATTAATGTGTTCAACTCCTTGCTGAAAATGCTGTGTGGAGGAAAAGCTTAGTGATAGGGGTTGTCAACGGCAGCTTAAAGTTTTGACACTGTGCTTGAGATCATGTATCGGATGTAATTAAACACTGAGAATGATACAAGACTATCAGGTTGATTCTTCTCTTAACCCTCACAGTCTTGACATTCAAAGTGCTATAAGCTCAAGAGGGTTCATTTGAAAGGCATTCAATGGAAATATTGAACTTCTAGTTTCAGATTTAAATAAACTTTAATAGCCTGAAGGTATCAGCTTAGGTAGAAGCTAGAACTAGTACCACCAGTAACTTAGATTTGTCAGATACATGTTTGATAAGACGGATTTATGGTGTCTAGGGAGTTAAAGTAGAGCAGGTTTGTAGGCGCTTGTGTCATCTACTGAGTGTCTCTAATCCCTTCTAATTACCCTGTTATTGCCCTTCTTAATCCCTAAGCTTCCTCCAATGAGACAGAGATGACAGGAAGTCTACTGGATTATGGGTCCTTCCCCTAACCCTAATCCATGTCCCCCTCATGGTTGCTTCAGAGAGCCAATACTGTAATATTATGTGTGGGTAGAAAGGGGTGAAAGGGATGGCCGAATGGGGTACATAAATCACTTTAACATGCACAGAACTTAATATTTACTAGGATGACTCATTTCTAGATTACATAGACAAGTATAAAATAAAGATGAAGAGGCTCAAATTATTAACTGAGATGTCATGTAGAGGTAGGGTTGTATTAAATATTCAAGCATGAAATTTATAGAAGTTGGTTTAAACTTGAGAATATTAATTAAAGCATGGGCAAGTATATATTCAAAGTTGTCAATATACATTTTAATCTCGTAGAAGCATATCATCACTTGTTTTATCTGCTTCATTTGGTTGAATGGGGAAGATAGCCTAGTGTATAAGATGTGACTAACCCCATGCCCTCGCTTTATTTCATCCAATTCAGAAATGATTCAAGAAGTGGTGGTGGTGGTGGTGCAGTGCCGCAGCAGGGAGGCAAAAGTCTTATGATCCTCAATCCTGGTTCACCAGAGTTAGTTTACTCTCTTTCTTTACCTAACACATTGTCAGAGCTTTTCTGACCTAACACTATCGATGTCAGAGTATGATACCAAACCTTGAACGTAAGAGATCTGGTCAAGACTCTCAAACACTTCAGCCTTTGACTTGTTTAAGATATACTTATTCTTACATTTTGGATGAAATAATTGATTTCATGAGTTATAGTTCTGTTCCGGTAGAGGCAAAACAACAATTTGTATTGATCAGGGATATCAGCATTCAGAAAGAGTTCTGCATTATTAATAAATTCCATTTTGATGGAGGGATATATTTGTTCTTGTTCAATATATAAGGCTCTAATTTTTAATATTCTCTACTACAAAGGGAAAGAGATGTACATCCTGAATCACTTCTGTCTTTCAATAAGCTTAGCTTCTGCAATAAAAGAAATTAATGACCTCTTTATCATAGAGGGGAAAAAAGATGAAAAACAGGAAGGAAGAAAGGGAATAAAGCGAAGTAAGGTGGTTGTACTAGTTGACCTGGTATTGAGGTTTTGTGGTATTAGTTTTCCATTCTAGTCAAAGGCTGATTTGTACATTAGGACAGATCCATTCGCAAACAACATCTATGTCTTCTTTCACCTTGATCAATTACATATGATTATGACATTAATGGCAAAATTTAATGAGATGAGCATAACGAGCAATCGATTTTCATGCAAGATTTTTGCCCACCCTGAACTGCTGCTAATGAAAATGGCATACAGTGATTGGTTTATCTTGAAAATAGATCAAGAAATTAGATACACATGTCTGTAGGTGGTCGGCCCTTACGTTTCAGCTTCAGTTATTCACGCTTTGGTCTATACACTATAAGCGAGGGCATGAAAAAGCCGCATGATGTATAAAAGGTTGTTGGTTTTCAAAGTTTAGAATGGGATTTCTATTGTAGCTGGTCATTTCTTAAAGCTGTCCTCCAATTCACATGCAACTAACTAGGGCTTTAGTTAAGATTAGAACCACCATTCATGTATGCAATTTGGAAGTGTAGAAGGTAAAGTACTTCCATATAATAAACATATGTGTAAAATTCAGGACTAAAATATATGTAGCAGATTGCTAAATGATTTAATTGTATGTGGATTCAAGATGGTTAAGAATCTTGTAGTTCTTTCAGTTTGTAACTTTAAGCTATTTTATTATTTAAAAAATTCCTTGTAGTCAGTGGGCTGTTAATTTTTATCTGGATTATGGATGGTCACTCTTGCCTTCTACCCTCCAAAAAATATCTCTCTGCTTTGTTCTACTTTGTTCTGTTTGTGTTGTGCACACACCTTAAGTTGTATTTACATGTCTATGATCACAATTTTCACTAAAATGAAGGTTTCACTAAGCTTCCAAACTTGTACTTATTTTTTTGGAGGAGGAGGGAGGGGGATATGTGATATCTAGTTACCAGTATTATCTATTGTTTGTGTTATGTGTGTAAAATTCACTACGCCATGAAGGAATATGGTTGTTATAGATCAAACTATTGTAGGCTATATGTGGTTATTGTAACAAAATATGATAGATATGATAAAGAGAGGATACTGTAGGTACTGCAAAATCAAAGATAAGGATGAAATAGAGACATACCAAAGCTTTTACTATTTGCTTATTACAATAAAGTATGAAGTAGAAAGTAAAAACTAAACTTTACAACCTAAAAGATCAAAGCTGAATAGTTTTTCTATTTTTCTCTCAGCTATCTGTTAGGTTTTGAATAACTTTCTATGTTATTCTTGTGATTTATTTTATCTTTGTTCAGTGTTATTCTTAGCTATTGAATGGCTTTTCTTTCTTGTGATACAAGCAAATATAATCTTGTTTTCCTTACAAGGCTGTTGAAAATTCTGTATTTTACAGAGGTTAGATTGTGAAGTTTTTTTCTTGATTTTTTAGTACAGTTAACACTTTCGAGACCACTGACCACATTTTGTGGTTTGGTTCAATAACTTTTGATCCAGAGCTCTAAAAAATATACCAGATGCAGGAGTATAAAGAGCAAATATTTCTGCAAATAACAATGTCTATTTTTGTTGCATGACCATATTGCATTTGATGCCAGAAATTTGCAAAGGAGAATAAGCCTTACATTCCTTGAATTGGCAACACATTGAGAGTTTTAAAATCATTGTTTTTTCAAATTGGCAATTTTTTTCAACTTTTCGACAAAGTTCCTAACCATGTTGTTGTTTTCAAAGACATTACTTTTTATTGGAACCATGTAGCATTAAAAGAAATATATTTTGTTGCCAATTTGAAGAACAAAATCTGATCAGTGTAGCCCTTAAATAATTCTTGTCCTGAAACGACAGTTAACACTGCATAAGTAGAATCTGTTGGGACCAAAAAAATAGTTCCACTTATGCAACACTTGACTTAGGAAATGTTAATAACACATGTTTTACATAGTTTGGTCAAAAAAATGGATTGACTTAGGGAAATTTCGACTTATGCGACTTTGAGTTATGAAAGGTTAACTGTATAGAGGAACGTATTATTAGGATAGAAGTTCATGCTGGTCCTTATTGCCATTATTTCAGCAGTGAGTCAGATGATGAAGGGCTCTCACCGGAGCAGAAGCAGGTCAAAGAGAAAGAACGTCGTCATGCCAACAATGCAAGGGAGCGCATCCGTGTAAGAGACATCAATGAAGCATTCAAAGAGCTTGGTAGGATGTGTCAGTTACACCTCAAGCAAGACAAGGCCCAAACTAAACTCACTATTCTACATTCGGCAGTCTCTGTCATCACTACCTTGGAACATCAAGTTAGAGGTTAGTCCTTCTCAAAACCTTCCTCTAAAGGTTTTCAATCACAAACTCTGTCTATATTCCCTAAAGATTTCAAGTTTGGTAGTTGTTTGTACAATTATGAAAACCATGTGGAACTTGAATAATCATCATAAATGGGAAAAGAAGTATAAGAGAGATATTTATCCCAGAGCTATTTTTATAATGTTTTAGGGGGTAAATTTATGCACGGTGTTCATCATCTTTCTTGTCTTCCTGACAATTTTTTTTTAATTTGATAGGTAAAGCAAGTCTTTCTTTTTTCCCTGGTATTTCCTTGCATGCTAAATGGATGTCCAGATAATTGTTCAATACATTAATTTGATTCTTCTTCATTTTTTATAGCAATAGTATTGAACTTATGAAGCTATGGTGCGTTACCAGTATTAACCCTTTGTCTGAATACCAGTAATTAAGCTTGAATTTAGTAGATGTGACAGTTCAAACATCACAACAGAATGCAAAACCACCCAGTGTCTTCATTCCATAGTAATTTTTCTTATATTCAAGAATGTTGTTGATCTGATGCAGTGTAATTGTGTATTTTTGTGTTTCCCTGATTACGATTACAGAACGTAACCTGAACCCCAAAGCAGCGTGCCTTAAGCGGCGAGAGAAGAGAAAGTGGAAGAGATGCCCAACAGAGGGTCTCTTGGAGGACCAGGTCCTGGTTCAGATCCCTTGGTATCACAGTCTGGACTAGCAGGTAGGTAAGTCTCTGTTTCTCCCAGACCACCCTCTTGCATTCATTCAGCAAGTAGGCCATGTCGGTTGAATTGAGACAGGAGGTCGGCAATATCTTTCAAAGTATTCTCTTTAACTAAAAGGATGGGTGGATTTTAAGTTCATGCATAGCTGCTGTTCAGGTATTATCTTTGCTTTGGTAGGAATAAAGGTGAAAAATATATTCTCCTTTGTGGAGTTAACCATTTGGAAAGTGTCATTAAGCGGTAGAGTTAGTTTCGGAGCACAAAGGAAGCTCAGGGGGCAGATTCAACCCAATACATCCAATTGTTTTGGCAAATAGAACAAACATTGGTGGCTTAAGGTCCAGGATGTGTTCTGTCACTTTGAATCTTTTTCTGGCCTTTTCTAAAATTGGCTGCTGCTGCTGCTATGTCCATGTGCAGGGTAATAAACCCATTTTCATTTTGGTTCCAAATATTTCTGACCTGGCTATAGTACATGAAAGTGACAAGTTACAGGAAGAAATCATTTAAGTCTTAACCTGATGAAAAACAGCTCTGTAGTCTTTGTCTGCAAGTCAGGGTGAAACTCGGGCTAGCAAGCAAACCAAGCTGCTCATTGGTGATGCTAAGGTCTGATCCTGCCAGGACCAATCAACACTAAGCCTGCTACACCAAGTCATTACCCAAAGAGACGGGTCAGGAAACAACGCCCCTTGAATTCGGTTCCAATTGCCCCACGTCAATTCCCGGGAGGTGTGCAGACGCGAGCCACTGTGACTGGGCGAGGAGCGCATAACCCCAAAGACCTACCCACGAAAAGTGCTGTTTAATCGCAAGTGGGGAGACCAAGATTTGATCCTCATCCTGTTTTGAAGGGCATTTTGTTTTCTGCTCGTAATATTTGCTGAGGAAACTTAACAAGTAATATCAGTTATCATAGTGTTAAATTGATGCATTTCCTGCTGAGGCCCATACTTTTCCTATGAGGATTCACAGCTTGTCAATATTTGGGAGCAGAGTGACAAACGAAATCTAATGTGAGCTAGTTTTCTTGTTAGTGTGACCCTGAGCCGTGAAATCTAACACCATAACCTCAAAGTTATTGGCTCAGTAAAAAGAAAGTCGATATGTGTAACTTTTGCCTGTAGATGAAAGCTTATCATTATTAGCTTGTGGTGTGGTCTGGTGGCATGGGTTGTTGAGTCAAGTGTCATTAGAATCAAGGAAGAAGTATAGATGCCAGGCCAAGATGACTTGAGCTTGCATTAAATCTTTAAACCCTCTCAGTTTATCAAAATCTTGTGATAATGAAAAGACAGAAAATAAAAAAGTAGAACTGAAGCTAACCTTTACAGGTCAAATGTCACAGTGTATAATAAATATTCTATTCAATGTTGGCATAAGATTCATTTCTTTTCATAAGTACAAATCAAGCATTCAATGATATTTGTTAAGTTATATTAAAAAGTTGTAGTATTAATATGTATGCCATGTACGACAACTGTTCAATAATTGTTCATTGCAGACTGGCAGCACTAAAATTAATGTCGGCCAGATTTGTCAGATGTTATAGCAAATGATATATTGAGGACAGTGTTTTCATTGTTCATCTTTGGAAGTAAAGCATGTAGGAGGATCAAACTTTCTTAGCTCTCCTTCGTTACTCACAGGGCTACAGTAGCCAAATTTCCATTTACTTTGTTCACTTCCTTGTTTATAGTGCAAACCAGAATTCAATCTTGGTGCCTCTGCTGAATTGTACTGATCAACTGTAAAAGATGAAATTTGTGTACAGCTAGAAAGTATAACATCAACCTAAAAAAAATCTTACCTGGCATGCTATAGGTTGATAATTAAGGAGTATGAAGGAAATGAAGGCTAACATGAAAATGCGCAGGAGGAACCCAACTGTGACTTTGGTTCCCCTCAGGCCTTATTTTGCGAGCGTGAACGGGTTCGTTGACTAGTGTAATCACAAGTTGCTTTTATGTTTATTGAGAATATACTTAACCCTAAAAGTGCCTCCCCCCCGCCCCCCCCCCCCCCCCCCGAGAGAATTTTTGCCACGAAATTTGAACTGCTGCATTTTACGCCGCGCCTCTTTATGACTTTTTTCTTTCCAGTCTTGCACATTTTTTTGACACCAAGTATTCGAAAATCGGTCATACCGTTACCAAGTCACATGACCTTTGTGACCTCACATCAGCCCGAAAACAGAGAATTTCTGAGTTTTGTGTACAAAACGAATGGGAAACAGCATTTCCTCATATTCCTCCATTATGACCTATAATTTCGTATTTAAGCTGTTATAATCATCTATTCTAACTAAATAGTGGTCCAGACATTTTGAAACAGCAAACTTTAAAAAACAATTAAAAAGTTAAAGTTGAAAAACAAAGGAATACATAAGAAATTTGTAAAACAATAGAATACATGAGAATTGAAACCACTTTCAATTTTTTTTCTTTCATAATGTTTTTAATATTTATAAAGAGCTTCTTGCATAGAAATTTTTATTTTTTTTCATTACTTGATATCACTCAAAAATGTCTATTTATTCATATAATTTGCATATATTATCATATTAAATAGAAAATAAAGATTAACATATAAAGAACGATGGATTTGTGATTCTTGAGGTCTGTGCATAATTTTGCGGCGATTGGTCATGTCACGGCTGAGATATCAAGGGGGGCCCATCATGCCCCCCTCCCCCCAGTCCTCGATACTTCCAATATAGGCTTTTTAGGGTTAAACTTGCAGTATTTCTTTATAAAAGTATCATCTTCAGCCCATATATGGAATCTCTAACATACAGAGCAAACTATTTTGTGTCGATTGGTACCCTATAATTCTTGTTGTTGACTGCCTTTGGAAGAGAGCCGTGGCTTCTCTATCTCTCTATATTCAATCTTATTTGATTGTCCTTTTCTGAACTGACGTGTTCTTGTAGGATATGATGCAAATGCTGTAATATAATTAATGGTATTCACAAGGATATCATTTGCAAAATTAGAAAATGGTTCAATGTTACTATACTTCCTCCTATTCAATCAATATTGCTTCAACATCTCTATGAGTTTCAATAACTGGAATACATCTAATGATTGAATGTTCCATGTATGTTCTCTTCTGATTATCCCCTTATTCTCATCCTCATAGGCAATAACCTCCATGGTCGGGGAATGCAGTCCTGTTTGGGGCAGACGTCGGGTGCACCCGGGGGCTACGCCAGCCATCTTTATGACAACTCCATGTCCCACGGTGGCCCTCATCAGACAAGTCTTGGATCGATGGGAGGGGGGCACATGTCAGCCATGGATCTTAACCCCTCCCCATCCTCTATGGGAGGTGGAGAGCACATATCTAAGAGCGGTTTGTCGCACCTATCTCACTCCTCTGCTCAGCCATTAGAGCCACTCACGCCGGAGGAAAATGACAGTATTGCTGTACAGTAACGGCCCTTCGTCCGTTAGTCTGCCGCTACAGACCCTGACTTGTGGGTGGAGTGTCACTATTATCTTATTGTGACTTGATTAAAGTGAGCTCACCCTTGACAAGGATATATGGAAGCAGTACCTAACCAGACCAAGTAGTTCTGTTTCAGACTGCCAAAACTTTCACTGACTTTGTTCTGATGTCCTTCATGTGGGTCTGTACCAGTAGACTACATCTATGTATTGCAGCCGTGCAGCTTTATCGAAAAGTCTATTAATTATATATGCCTGTAATGTACATTGATGAAGTCATAACTTGATTGGATAACACCTCTTCTATATTTGTAAAGGAGAGGACTTTTTTGTATGAGAAATGAATTGTTTTCCTGTCTCTCATTGTTATTGTAAAGTATGATGATTGAAGAGAAGGATAGATGTTATGTTCTGTTTCACATCGGTGAAACCCTGTTAAAGAGATGAGATGTTAATGGGTAGTGCAGATATCCGGTGAAGGTACTAAGCTTTTTGGATGAAGATACGACAGGATACCTTTCTTATTTTCAGATGGTTTTTGAAAGCCCTGAAACATGTGTGCAGATATCATTTCATAGTATTTGGGTTTCTTCTTTTTGTTCTCTTGTATGTGTTCAAATAGAAGTACATTTGCCATCATACCTTGTTATTCAATGTAAAGTTGTAAAAAGTTTCCAGGAAAAAAAAAAAGAAGAAAAAAAAAGAAAAGACAAGGTGTAGTGACGGCAGATTTATTTCTGCATCCAGCTTTATCTGGATCAGCTGTATCATTTCTTTGTAAAATAATATTTTATTTCTTCTGTGTCTGGGTAATCATATTTGTTATATTAATTGTTTCACTGCACAATAGTAGTCACTTAACCCCCCCTTCACTTTCCCTATTGAATTGTTTCGGTGCTCATTATTTGTTTTCCTTTGCCTAGTCTCTATGTACTATCCCATTTCTTTCTCAAGAGGGTATGTGTTTTGTCATTTCTTCTCTCTTTTATTGGTAACTTTGTGTTTATTTAGGTCAGCCTTGCTATCTTGTCGCTTAGTTGGATTTATTTTTCTTGTTCAACAGACGGTGCAATCTCGTAAAAGACATGGTTCTAACTTTTGCTCAAAAAATTGGCGGTAAATGATGTTGCTATCCTCTACTTCTACTTCCCTGCCCTTAAATTCATGACAACTGCCATAGCTCTTATGCTGCTTCTTATATCCAGTCTACAGTTCTCCCGGTTTGGCTGCCAACATTTAGATATTTCATTGATGCTTAGTTAGGATAGCAACTCACACATGATATTAGGGTCCGCAACTGTAAGGTCACCAAAGGTCACAATATGATAGTCACATGATAGTCTCATGATTGAATCAAAAGCAATATTGAATTAAATGAGACAAGTTAGAGGCCCAGAAATAGTGATATGACTCAGATAATTATGTTTGACAAACTTTGGCAGATATGTTCAGAGTGTTCAAATCAAACCAGACAAAGTATTGTAATTAAGTATGCGAAAGAGTGGTAAATAAAGATAAACATATTAAACACCTTGACCTTCTGCTAATCTGCCATTAAGTTGGACAAACTTCTCCGCTATCAACTTAAACTAAAATAAGTGCGGTATATGACAAATAATGAGGTAATGAAACAGTGTGCATTGTTTGACTCAACCATTACAAAGTTATAGAATGTAATTTGATTTAATTTATGCATTTTCTATGTACAATGAAAAGATTGTTTACTTTTTTATTGACCATAATATATACTTCTATTCTTGAATTCTTGAATGTTATAATCATGTAACTCAAGGAGAAAGCTATACCAATCATGAAGAATGTTTGAGTTTAAAGTGGCAGTTTAACATTGCACTTATTCATATTAATGTCCATTATTGCATTTTGTGCAAGGTGTGTTTATGATTTCAGTGGTATATATTTGTTTGTCTACTCTTTATACTTGGTTGTCATATCAGGGGCAAGATTGTATCAGGGTCTGTCCATTGTCCAGGAGGGTGTTTCACAAAGAGTTAAGTTGGACTTACAGTCGCACTTCAATTCCTGGTTGCGTGCTGTATATTACGCATCACCGCATTGGTCAGATCATGTTCAGGGGACGCTCGTTATTGGGTAATCTACCAATGAGATTGCGCGTTTAATACCGTATGCGCATTGGCACTCACGCATGACTTTAAGTCAAACTTAACTCTTTGTGAAACACCCCCAGGATTCAAAGAAATGGAGATTTGATCTCAAACAAATCAAGTTTTTCAGTCCATCATTACCATAAGAATAGTATGTGAATTTATCCTTACATATCATTTGAATGGTAGGCCAATATCAGGAGTACATATTCTGCTTTCTTAGAAACCCCTCTGAAGACACCAATATTACCATTAAAAAGTAGAAATAAATTCCTCATCTTTTAAAATGTTATTACTTTTATTTATTTGCTCACCATTGTTCATACTTGTGTTGTAAAGAAGAGGCCTTTCACAAAATGTATCAGATAATGCAGCACTTTTGAAACAAGATGGTTGATACATTTGTACTCAAGAAATATGTAACTAAATTAATATATTTGAAAGTATTGCTCCAGTCTATTAACAGAAAACTACTTTCTCTTTTGCCTTGCTTTGCAATGTTTTCTAGATTAATGCTCATAATTTGCAATTTATCTCAATAATTCTCATGAAATTGACAAATCACATTCCATATGATATGTCCATGCATTTAGTGCATAATGATTTCACTTTGTTTTTTCTTTTGGAGAAATTTACAAAAATTTAAATGTGTATTTATGAGAATCGACTGTTAATTATTCTTATAGATCTAAAGTATTATGTTGTTTTTCATTGTAATATTATTACACATAATTGATATTACTTTTTAATCCAGTTTATTGGGATAAGTTTAATAGTACTTTTTGATTGTATAGACATGTATTTCACAGAGGGGCATATAAACAGTGAAGTATTCTAAACATGAGTAGTCCATCAAACTCCTCAATGCTCAATTCTCTCTGCATTTCCCTCTTCTTTTCACACATATTTTTATTTTTTTTTCATTTATTATTTTTTAGCTGCAAAGGTGAAAGGGAAAAGTAATCTTGAGTAGTATGTAGCCATATTGATTTAGTATAGATTAAGACGTGGGTGATATTTTGCTAAGATGCTTGTGTATGTAATACAACTGTAAATGTTGTAGATGATTGTTTCAATTAGATGAAGAATGATGAGAAACTTTTATCTCCCTATCTCATTATGAGAGAGATAAAGATAGAGGAGATAGAAGGCAATTTGGAATATATTTTGTGACTCTAACCCGAGAAGGGTTAACTTATTTATGACCAGGTAAATGAAGAGATAGGCACACTCTAAATCTACATTTCGGGAATTTGTTCTTGCTCTGTCCAATTCTCCTGTAACTTTTGTAGAAATGTGTTTTCTTATTATGTGTTGTTTATCATGATTCTTTAATCTCTAATTGTTGTTTTTTTTTATTTTTGAAACATTTAAGATGCTTCTCTCTATCTTGGATAATGACACTTTGAAGCTATGATGAGTAAACCATGGTGACTTGTACAGAAAGGGTAATTTTATATCATTATTGATAAATTATCTCAAATGGGTGAATGGTGAAGGACTTTGTTCCAAGCAATTTTGTTTTTATGTTTTTAACATGCTAGTAATCTGTAGAATCTAGTAGATATTTTTGTAGATGATAATTTTTTTTTTCTCTATCTCTCTGTAAAAGGAATAAGATTATTATTTGTGCTTTCCGTTGTTTAATTCACCCCTCATCTCTTTCAGATAAAGATGGCCAGATCTTTCAAATCACTGACATTACTGTCCCTGTAAACATATTGACATTATTAACAACATTTGTGTGAAAGGGTATTGAGATTCTGGAAAAGTGTTTTGACACATAACCTAATAATGGAAACAATGAATTCTATAAGAGGTGAAATCTTGTAACTTGTTAACGTATGAAGCAGGTTATTGACTGGGAAACCTATCCACATCATCTCTTAAATAGATTGTTAGAAAAAAAAATTGCCAAACATTATGAACATCTCAGGCTGTCACTGTAAGAAATAAGGGGTCAGCTTAATGAGTAAAATAAATATTTCCTTTGAAATTCTTGTGGTTTTATACATTTCACATTTTTCTCCACCATAGTGCTGTGGTAAGCAACATCCATGTTCTGCTGATAAATACATTGGCCTGTAACAGAGTGAGGCTCAGTACTTAAAAACTACTGCACACAAAAAATTTGATTGTTGGAATCACTTGTTTTGAACCAAATCTTGTTGAAAGAATTGCTATCAAAGTTGGTTGGATTTCAAGTTTTTCAATACAAAAGGGTTTTTCCAGCTTATGTGAGCCTGTATTCTACCATATTCCTCCTGTAAATTTCAAGTAATATTTTATCTTTTTTTTTTTATAGTCTTTTAAGAAGAATCTGTCTGTTTGGTTTCAACCCAGCATCTTTCAAATGTATATATGCTTCTCGTTTAGGAAATAAATGTGCCATCTCTTTTTACCTACCCTGAATGCTTGACATAGTCTGTTTGCTTTGAGAGAGAGAGAGAGAGAGAGAAAGAAAAGGCACGGCTCCACACTCACTTTATCACAGGGAGTCCAGGGGGGCGTTTCATAAAGCTGTTCGTAAAGTTACGCATGACTTTACGAACGACTGGAACATGTTCTTGGGTGCTATACTAATCAGATTCTCAATGATTTAGCACAAGAACTGATCACCAGTCATTCAACATCAGGGGTTCAGAGTTCTGGTAAAGGTGAAATAGAGTTTGTAAGAAGATCATTGTCAAAATGACCCCTGAAATGGATTGCTCTTCAAATGCCCTCATATTCTATATATGACGAGAAATAGCTGAAGTGTTCGGGCTGAACATTCATGCCAAATGTGTGTGCAGTTCCATATACCCATTTCCGAGTGCAGTGCATGTGCTTTTTAAGCGAGACTGGATTAATTTCTTCTAATTTTGATGATTCCAAAGCCTCACAGTACACATCTTATGTAGACATAATCAGCCTTTTCCAATTGCATTGAGACAGTTTCTTTCACAATTAAATCTCATGACCAGAACTCAACTTTATCTTTAAATTGGAGGGGGGCATGTGCATCATATGGTTAGTGGTGAGCCCTTGAAAAGGTCTAGTGAGAAAGTAAAATAGGAAGGAGAAAGGAATGGAAGTTTAAGCTGGACCAGATTTTTTTCTAAAGAGGGAAGAAGGAAAGTTGAGATAAGTGAGAGAACATTAAAAAAAGGATCAAGGAAGGAATATGTGGTGTGTGTGTGTGTGTGTGTGTGTGTGGGGGGGGGGGGGGAAGGAAGATGGAATAGAGGGAAAAGAAATAAGAAAAGTGAGAGAAGATAAAGAAATGGTTGTTAAACTAAGGGAAGGGGAGAGAAGATGGGGTAAATTAAGTGGAAGAATAGGAGAAAGAAGGTAGAGATGAGTGGTAAGTGGCAGAGGATATAAAGTAAGAAAGGAGAGATTATGTAAAGATAGGTGAGTGGAATAGGAGAAAACGGATATGATAGTATTAGTGGAGAATGAAGAAAGGAGAGCAGAGAGGAAGGAAATACATAAGATGAAGGAAAGAACAAGATTTCTCGAAAAAGATCTATCAAAATTAAGAATTTATTTCAACCCTTTGACTTCTACCAAAACAGAGCATTGTCTTTAAATATGCATGTAACAAGTGGATTTCTTTTAATTCAATTATATTCAAAAAGTGCAGGTTATTAAATTCTAAGCATTTTGGAATTATGGTAACAAATAAAACTATGTAAGGTATACTTAGTGTGTCATATAAAGGTATACATGTATAATAATACACACAGCTCAAAATTAAAGAACATTGTATGGAAGCATAGAATCATTGATTAAAGGAAGAATGAGTGATGATATACACATAAATTATTTATGAATTTGTAAAAATTAGAGTTGGAAGAAATATGAAATTTGGGTAATGATACACAATGTAGAAAGAAATATTTGATAAGGATATGAATTTTCATAATTGAAATAAAAAGCTTGGCATAATCAAATTTATTGATAATTATTATATTTAATCTTTTTTTAAAGCTTCATTAAGCATCTAATAAAGATTACTAGTATTCTAAATAACAGAGAGTACATTAAACAGTTATCACAAAACAATTTATATGTTACACCAAGTAATACTGTCCATGTGATGTACATATACATGTAGCATTCTAAAAACAAATATGCTGTCCAAACTGTGTAATACTTTTCAGAGGTAGTACAAATAACAACATAAAACAAAATACTGAAGTGGTTTCAATAATATTGCTAAATACCATCTCCCATTTGCACCCACAACATCAGGTCTTAATTATTAGTTGCAAGATTTTATAAATAGTAAGTAGTATATTGCGAATTGCAGCGAGAATCTAGGCACTTGATTGTCCAATAGCACATCATCAGGATGACTACATGTTTTATACAACTACACACAGATTGTCTTATAAATCTATCACACATAAATAACAAATTTGTATTATCAATATAAAAAAAAAATATTAAGTTGTGAGGGAATGATGTCACACACTCATTACTGATTTGCCAATTTGTCTAGTGATTTTCAATGTTTTCCCTAGTTTTTCATGTCATTGAAAAATTCATACATTTTTTTATTAATTGTCCCATTTTCTTCAATTATGTTGTTGTTCTGTTCTTCTGTTTGTCTGATTTTTTTCTGCTATTGAAAGCAATCTATTCTGGAACCGGTCTTGCCCTTTAATGTTGCTCAAGACTGTATCAAATTTCAAGATATTTGAACAACAACAACAAATTTCAAGACCTGATTCTTGCATTTCTTCCCATTGCAATAACATTTACTCAAGGGGACTGTTGAACAACAAAGAGAATCAATGCTACAACCAAGTATTTCTACAGCTATGACTGGTTATGGTAACAACTTTGCACAACAAAAGATTTACAAGATAATTTATATGTTACACCAAGTAATACTGTCATGTGATGTACATATAGCATTATAAAAACAAATATGCTGTCCAAACTGTGTAATACTTTTCAGAGGTAGTACAAATAACAACATAAAACAAAAATACTGAAGTGGTTTCAATAATATTGCTAAATACCATCTCCCATTTGCACCCACAACATCAGGTCTTAATTATTAGTTGCAAGAAGCACATTGTATCATTGTATATGTGTTTTAAAATAAAAGATTTTATAAATAGTAAGTACTATATTGCTAATTGTAAAGAGAATCTAGATACTTGATTGGCCAATAGCACATCATCAGGATGACTACATGTTTTAGACAACTACACACAGATTGCCTTATAAATCTATCACACATAAATAACAAACATTTTGATGACTGGGTACACTTTGGATTGTAATAATAATATAATAATAATATGTCTAGCCTCATCAGTATTATATACTGTTCTCCCTGAGGGCCCTACAATCATATTATTACCCTGGCTTTAGCTGCACATACAGAATATGTTTGACCTTTTCTGTGGTACTATACTGAAAACTGGCTTAGTCAGAAAGGGTGGGTAGCGTCGCGTCACGTCGCGTTGACGCGAACGCCATCATTCGTCCAAAGCCCGCCCTGGTTTAGCCGAAATGGTGCGTAGGGAGCATCGGGTCGTGTCGCGTTGACTGGAACGCCACCATTCGTCCAAAGCCCCAAGCCCCCCCGGTTTAGCTGAAAGGGTGCATTGACTTTTTCTAAATATTGTTATTATTATTATTATTATCAGGGACGTATCCAGGAGTTTGTAAAAAAGGGGGGGGGGCACAGAAATACAGGGCTGTCCTGGATTCCCCCCCCCTTACAAAATCCTGGATCCGCCCTTGATGACAGCCCTGCATTTCTTTCCCCCCCCCCCCCCCCCCGTTACAAAATCATGGATCAGCCCCGATGACAGACCTGCATTTATGTGCCCCCCCTTTTACAAAATCCTGGATCTGCCTATGATGACAGCCCTGCATTTCTGTGCCCCCCCCCCCTTTTTACAAAATCCTGGATACACCCCTGATAATAATGATAATAATAATATTCAGAGAAAGTCAACGCACCCTTTCGGCAAAACTGGGGGGCTTGGGGGTTGGACGGGGGTTGGACGGGGGTTGGACGAATGGTGGCGTTCGTGTCAACGTGACGCTACCCACCCTTTCGGAACAAGCGCTGAAAACTCTTGTCTTATATTAAAATGTTTCCCATTTGTGAAATGCAAAAACTTTTTTATTCAGTGAAAGATGCAGCATTTCATTCAACCACCTTATCAAATGGTAAGGATGCATCTATCACCTCATGAAACAGCTTTACTATATATCACCCATAAACATTAAACATCATATTAACTGACAAAGATAAGGAAGAAAAGTTACTGTGCACACCATGATAAAGCACCTATCAACTGGAGCATATGAATCTAAATACAATCATATTAAACATTATACATCAACATTAAAATACCAAACATAAGTCCTGAATTAAAACATTGTTATAAGGAAAAAATGATCAAAGTGGTTCAATCACTGCAGATTAAAGAATGGACTGATTAGAAACATGATTACACTACTCAGAAATATCTCAATATCCACTACCATAAGAAAACAGTTATCACTCTAGTAATATCTACTGGCCATGTACTATAAAACATCACTGAGCTTGGTCATCCAAATAGTAATTTCATTCACTATAAGCTGCTATAAGCCATTTGAATTAAATCTTGGTTAAACCTTATATTTTACTATCTAAAGGAAGCCAGGGTCACATTTAGTAGACCCTAGAGCTGCCCTACTATTAACCCTTTGACTACTGAATTCTGTAATTCCCATAGGTTTAATACATGGATGACCCGGTTCCCGTAGGCAATGGGTTAAAACAGACACGAGCATACTCACACGTGCGCATCATACAGTAGGGTGTACCTTGGATTGAAAATCTTGTTATTGTTACCGTTATCGGACAATGTGACCCACGCTTAATTGCATTTTAAAAAAATATTTGGATATAGCACATATTAAAAGAAAATGAAAAGAATTATTGACACACTGTCAAGTTATACAACTGCCTTTTCTAAGATGAAACATTTAAAGTTTCTCGAAAGGAAAGCTCTACTTCTCTTTGCGAATATTTTTATTTGCTTTGTTAGCGTAGATCATGGCAGTGAAAGGTTCTTCAAAGTGTAGAGCTATGAGATACATAATACCTATCAATGTAGACAGTAATAAACCTGCAGGACTGGCCTTCCTGTAAAAGAAAAACAAAATATAACATTTTTTTATTAACATAAGATTTGTTCTTTTCTATCCAATCCTTGCATTCCTCTCAAATTTTCTTCCTTAAAAATTGTTCTCAGTCATATTTATTCATTTTTTTCTCTTTCACTTGTTCACTTGTTCACTTTTCATTAGAATTTCAGTTGTCTTTCACCCCCCCCCCTCTCTCTCTCTCTCTCTCTTCCCCTCTTTACAAGCATGATTGGCTTATATACATCTCACCTGTAATCAAAAAGAGTTGGGTATCATGAAATTCAAATTTCACTCTAGAACTGCATGTTACTTTATTCAATCTTTTGAATTTTAAAAATATTCACCAGCTCTTTTCTTTCTTTTTCTTTGCTTCGTTCTTTCTGGATCATCCTGTTTTCATTTTATAACTATTTCCACTTCATAAATACAGTATGTGTATGATTTTTTTATTTACTGAACTTCATTGATATACCAGTATATGAATATTTGTTCATAGAGAATAGAATAACAAGTAAAGAAATAAAACAAATGTATATGTTAAGAACAGTAGGGTACAGTGCATTTCACTGAAAAAATATTTCATGAATAAATATTCTAATGAATACATTTCATAAAAACTTTCATAGAATATACTGATATCTAGTGGTTATGACACTGGTCTAGTAATCCAGAGGTCGCGGGTTCGAATTCCGCCCGGTTCCGCCTGTGATTTTTTTCACAGCACCCGGGCAACCTATCACACAGCAGTAGCGTGTGTCACCCCCTTGTGGGCCGTTGGAGACAAATTGAATAAATTTATTTATGACATTATATCACCCGACGGATTAATTCAATACCTTTGACTTGATAGTCCCCATATTGGGATAGTTTGAACCTGATCACTCAGGGCACTCCGGTGGTCTAGTGGTTATGACACTGGTCTAGTAATCCAGAGGTCGCGGGTTCGAATCCCCCCCGGTTCCGCCTGTGATTTTTTTCACAGCACCCGGGCAACCTATCACACAGCAGTAGCGTGTGTCACCCCCTTGTGGGCCGTTGGAGACAAATTGAATAAATTTATTTATGACAATATACTGATTATATGCACAGAATTAGAGAACTCACACAAGGGAAGCTCCTATAAACTCCAGAGTTGAGCCCAGGTACATGGGATTGTCAAAGATGTTGAATGGGAAAGATGTGACCCTTTCATCCATCAGAATATCAAAACTATCAGCTAGATTTGAGAAAGCAAAAAACAAAAACAAAACAGAGAAATAATAAATCTTGACTACTTCTAATATATTTCCCTTTCTTATATTAACCTATATTCTGTCCAACTTCCATACTTTCTAAAATGACAATGTTCTTATATCAGCTAATAACCTTATACCTTTATGTTATTACTTCCATTGAAATTCAAATTTTCTATATTTGTAGCATGATCTTCCTCATCTACTTCTTTTTTTCATTTCTTAAAGATCTCCTATAACTGATTTGTATTGACTCTGTTACCACTTTAGACATTTTTACAAGTTTTCCTCCTAGCCTTCTTTGAATGCAGGTTAATGATACAGTTTATTATATTACTGCAATCTCTCTTCCTCCTTTCTCCTCTCTCTCTTTATATGTCTGCATACCTGATAATTAACAGTCCTATATTATCTATTAAAAAGCCGACTTCATTTCTCTTCCACTCTGACATTTTACAATAATTAAGAGAAACTCACCGAAACCATATCCATAGAAATTGAGAGCAACAATAGCCCATGTAGCTATGATAATCCCTGATATTGTCAGAGTCTGTCCTAGGATATTTATTATCATATGATCCAAAACAGGCCATGGTTCCTGACTAGTCACTGCCTGGTAGAAACTAATACAAGAACAATCATAAAAACATTCATCAAACTTATATGTATGCTTAGGTATAGGGCAAAACAAAAGTGTCTATAATGATTTTTGTTTTCTTCTTTTCTTCTTCTTTCTTCTTTGAATCCATAAAATGTTCACTATCTCTATATTTGTGTTAACATCCTCTTCGGACATAGAGAGAAGTCATGTCTATTTCAAATCATTACACTTTATCCATCCACTTTATCCATCTTCTAAAGAGATAAGTTACAGGATTTTAAAAACATTTATAGTTGGAGTTGTGAGAATGTTGATGTTTGGTTGATTATGGCCATTGATAATCTCACAATTCTCTTTCTAGCCTAATAATTCATCTTCTTCATACAAAAGAGGACATCTCTACTTATGTCATAATTGCAGTCGAATAAGTACACTATGTTGTTTAAATCCATGCTTGATTTTTCAGTAATCAAAAATTTTAAGCAACAAGCAAAATGGCAAGAGACAGACAGTTTTGTGTACATGTCTTACGTTTTGAATCTGCACAAAGCTAAGATGGCAATGATACAACAGAAGAAAAAGCAGGCTAGTTTCTTGGATCCAAAGAGCGTGGTTAAGAAATTGGTCCGATACTCATAGCGAGAAGCCTGGTGAGAGGAATACCCAGAATAGCAACCACATATAAATAAAATATCATGCAGTAAATAATGCAGTAAAGTACATCAGCAAAAATGTCATAAAAAGGGAACCAAAGTAAGGAGAGGATGAATACTACAAAATTGGATGAAAACAGAGGCTTACGGAAGCTCTTTCATACAATCACCACAGTAAAATGCAAAACAGAAAGCTTCAGTTATCATTGTTAAAAGCTATTCTATACATGCAAAAACATCTCACTATAAATATAACTTGGATCAAATTACAAGGAAATCATATTCTGGCATAAAAATTGAAAATTTTTATTATCAATATAAAAAAAATAATTATTAAGTTGTGAGGGAATGACGTCACACACTCATTACTGATTTGCCAATTTGTCTAGTGATTTTCAATGTTTTCCCTAGTTTGCCCTAGTTTTTCATGTCATTGAAAAATTCATAATTTTTTTTATTAATTGTCCCATTTTCCTCAATTATGTTGTTGTTCTGTTTGTCTGATTATTCTGGGACCGGTCTTGCCCTTTAAAGTTGCTCAAGACTGCATCAAATTTTAAGATATTTGAACAACAACAACCAATTTCAAGACCTGATTCTTGCATTTCTTTCCATTGCAATAACATTTACTCAAGGGGACTGTTGAACAACAAAAAGAATCAATGCTCCATCCAAGTACTTCTACAGCTATGATCGGTTATGGTAACAACATTGCACAACAAAAGATTTACAAAACAAAAAAACTACAATAAGTGAATGCTAAAACAAATCGTTTTATGAAAATCAGTACAAATGTATTTTATTCACATTGTTCTTCAAAACTGAAGACATTTTATGACACACGATTTTCAGTCTAAATGTAATACAAGCTTCAAATAATTATTCATGATACTGAATATAAGATACATATATATATATATATATATATATATATACCGGTGTATATATATTCTTTGTGACGTATATATCTTGTGCTCCAGTGCACTTTATATGCATGCGTATGTGTATATTTGATGCATCTTTGTTTTGGATAAAATTGTTGTTTCATTCAAAATACTTGATAAAGCCCAAGAGCAAAAATTTGTAAATTTCAACTTGTCTACAGAGTTTCTTCATTTATTGTTTGTGATTTAATATATAAAATAGAAGTTCTGCTCGGACATGAAATGTAAATAACAAACAATAAAAAAAAATAAAGACACTCTGTGAATGATGTAGAAGTACAAATTTTCGACCTTATATATAGAAAATATATATGTAGTAGTATATACTAGAACTCCAGAAATTATTAAAATGAAATATTTTAGCAAAATACAAAAAAAGATGTGAAAACATAATTATCCTTCTGTTATCAAATAGAAGAAACCAATTAGCAAATAAGTCAAATGAAAATAAAACTGGAGCCTCTACAGGTCACAATGCTTTTGTAAAAACAGACACATTGAATGGTTTGTTCCTATCTCCGTTTAATGCTTACACGTTCACACCCATGGCAAAGTTTAACCTATTAGAATTAAAATGGAAATAAATGCCAAACATGTTAGGTGGAAGCATAAATACAACAATCTACCAAATCAGAGAATCATTGCAACATTCATATACAAATCAAAAATAAAACAGCTGCAGAAAATAAGTATAAGGGGCTGTGATAGCTGTATAAAATATTTAAAAAAACATATCAAAGAATGACTAAGTTCACATTCTGCAGCTTGAGTGAAACTCGACAGTGGTCATGCTTAAACATCTCTTCGCACTGCCCAAGGTTGCTCCGCGAACACACACACACACACACAGTCGCGTATAATACATGTACATAACCATACAGAGAAATTACCAGCTCCCTCAAACTACCATTTAACTTCCGCAGTCGATGCCACCGGTGACCTTTATATTTGGGTGGTGAATTTGGTTAATGCGATACATGTACATGTATACAACAGTGGTATTTGTGCGTGGGTGTTCACCGGAAAACGAGGACACTTTTATGAAAACACACCTTCGAACCGAGGACACACACAAGACCGAGGACTGTCCTCGTTTTGATTTACAGTTTGTTGGCTTTATGTTTAGCTTCTAACTACGCTGTTTGACCTATCAAGCATTTCTGAGTCCACGTTTGGGTGGTAGTGAAATTTTTCGTGGGTATAATTTTGCTTACGCACTCTATCCAACAGACGGCACGCCCGGAAAGCATGTTACCAATGAACGGGATTTATTTTTAGTCTTCCAGGATTATTCTTTTCAAAAGCAATTGCAAAATAACTGTGAATAGTTAATTATGAATAATTATGAAAAAGTCCTCGGTTGGGTAGTGTTGACACACTGTCCTCGTTTTCCGGTGGAAACACGTATGCGTGTGGTCGATTGACTGCAGGTTTTTTTTAATTGACCGTTATCTAATAAATTTTTAACACTTTACATGACATGTTTGTATACAAGGTATTTCTTAACAGGGTTATGTGTTACACGCAACCGCATGTAATTTCACGACCATGTGAAGAGACGCTTAAAGGGTCTCTGAGGCCAAAAAAATAATTTGTTTACAGTTAGATTGTATAAAATTAACCCCAAATATCTTTACCCGGCATTCTACAGGTTAGCGGTTAAGGAGTTTGAAGAAAATAAAGGACAGCGTAAATGATCAACGCGCAGAACTCAACTCGAGTTGAGTTCCGCACGAGCAGTTTTCTATGCGTGTGCGTTTTTTTATGCGTGCCCGTTCGGCGAACGCCAGGACGGGTTAGTGGAATTATCTCGATCGCATTATCGCTTTACCGTCTGCTAGGTGCACTGCCGGGGCTGACAAGCACTCAAAAATTAATTTACGGACTTACGGATAATATTCGACTCTAATGAAACAACAAATGAATGAAGGATACAACGCAAAATGTTTTTATCGAATTGGAAATTGGTTCGGCGCATAAATTACAAAGAATCTACAGACCAAATGAAACAAAAAATAATTAGAACTAAGACACAAAATACATTTAATCGAAAAATGATTTGGCGCTTAACTTAGGGATAATTATGCAACCCAAATTATGAAATGAATGAAGTATACAATGCAAAATGTTGTTTTATCGATTGGAAATTGATTTGGCGCGTAACTAATGGATAATATTCAACCCAAATAAAACATGAAATGAAGTATACAACGCAAAATGTTTATATCGAATAGAAAATTGGTTCTGCGCATAAATTACAAAGATTCTACAGACCAAATGAAAAAACAAATAAATTAGACCTAAGATGCAAAATACATTTATCGAATCGAAAATTGATTAGGCATAATATACAACCCCCCAAAATATGAAATAAATGAAGTATACAACGCAAAATGTTTCTTATCGAATGGAAATTGATTTGGCGCGTAACTAATGGATAATATACAATCCAAATAAAACATGAAATGGATTAAGTTATACAACGCAAAATGTTTATATCGAACAGAAAATTGGTTCGCCCCATAAATTACAAAGAATCTACAGACCAAATGAAACAACAAATAAATTACAAATAAGATGCAAAATACATTTTAAATATCGAATCGAAAATTGATTTGGCACTTAGCTTAGGGATAATATACAACCCAAATAAAACATCAAATGGATGAAATATACAACGCAAACTGTTTTTTATCGAACTTGAAAATTCAGTTGGCGCTTAATTTATGGAGAATCTACAACTCAAATAAACCAACAGATGAAACAAGTATTCAACACAAAACGATTAAATCGATATATCGTTAGGTGAGGTATCGTGATTGATTGACTAGTCTTTGCTCAAGTCTTATTTATATTATTTTTTTTGGGTATTTTATTTTCAAAAATCAATATCTCCTGTATGCTTTCACCGTTGAATGTCGTGGGTTGATTTTGTGTAAGCTAACTATACACAAATTATTTTTTCAGGCCTCAGGTACCCTTTAAGAATGACCACTGTTGGTCTAGAGTGCTTCGCTGAAGCTGATTTCTTCATATGATTGGTGATATAAATTGAGATATAGTTCTATCAATCCAATTCAACTGAATTTTGGGGATAGGGGGTGGTAAACAAATTGTACTTTCTGCAAGCTTTAGCAGATCACTGTTGAAGATGGAGCTATTGTTGATGCAGTTTGAAAAATCATGTCCAACAAAGTCCAACAAAGTCCAACAAAGGTTGTATATATACGCATTGAGTCTGTCAAATCTCTTAATACAGACATATGAGGTAGATAAACGCTTTCTTCAATGTATGGTCCAATTGTACCAGAATGTTGTACTGCATCAGTAATAGCTCCATTTTTGAAAGGATAAAAGTAATCAAAAGACAGGTAAACATTACCAATTATATAAAAAGAACTGTTCCAGTTCAAGTTCATTTTTTTTCTATAACAATATTCATATTGGAAAGCTCCTAATAATACATGTACAAGCTTATTTGTGAAAGTGAAATACTGGGTGTACACAAAATGGAAGGCTGAAATTATATTGTGTGATCAAAGCTCCTAACTTTTTATTTGTGGCATTTATCTACAAAAAATTTCCAATGCGTTACATGATTGCATAATACAACTATGTTTGTGTAAATATATGATTATCAAAAACATTTCCATTTTTGCATCAGCCTTGTAATATATGTACTACAGATTAATAAACTGCATTTCATCAAATATCAAAAAACTAATTAGAATGAATCAAATCAATGAAACGTAGAATGTATAATCATTCAAAACCTAAGCATAAAACTTTACAAGAAATACTATGACATGAACCAATGCAGGATAATTCATTAAAATCATAATAGTGTCGTATGATAAGATAAGAATATTGGTACAATCTGACATTCAAAATGACATCAAGTGTAATGGGTTAATCACGTTTTCTTTAGTAAGATAACCTGAGTGAATATTCAATATTTAACAAAAACTAAATATTTGAAGATACTTTCAAGTTTCATGAGGCATTTATGTTTGTCTGTGAAAAATAATGTAAAGTATACAAAAGTAATATACACTCTACTAGTCCAGCATTTTGTTGACATTTCCAATGCTTTCCAAAAGTGTATGTATGATTCAACAGCAAGACAATGCTTCAAAGAGACAAAAAGCATACTTTACTGTGAAACTACAATATCTAAGAAAACAGCCAAATTTGACCCCTATTACATTAATTTCTTCACTCAAACGAGAAAATAAACAAAGCTGAGACCCCTACGACTGATATCAACAGTACTTACATTTGTATCTGTAAGAAATACAGTACACAATTTCTTTCATTATCCATTCTAATCTGCTAGGGATACATTGATGAAAGTACTCCAATGAAATTATGAAAATACATAAAGGAATGGCACTTCTCTGTTAGTATTTGTATGTACATTGTGCTCAATAGTACTATAGCGCAATATGGTACATTAATGAAATCTTTGCACGAATGAAAAAAATTCAGATTAAAAATACATTTATTTCCTTCTTATAATCAAATAAATACAAAATAAAATGTAAATGAACAAAAGAACCAAAAAAAAACATGGTGGCAGGAAGCCAGGGTCCAAGCAAGCAAATGGCTTGTTGGGTCATCTTTATACATATTTACATATATAATATTTGATTTATTTATTTCTGCTTGATTTCTCAATTCATCAAATAATGCATACGTTATACAAATTATGCGATATACAATACAATGGAACATCATGACATTAATATATCTTAAACTACAAGGCTAACAGTAGGATTATAGAAAGAGAAATCAAACAAGAGGGTTTTCATAATAAGCCGAGGCTTGACAGCATGAAAGCCCTTTGAGATAAAATATAATTAAAAAAGTAATGAGAGAGAGAATGGGAAGAGGATACAGAGAGAAATAGGGATGAAGAGAGGAGGATAAAATGAGGCAATTGTACCTTTCCAAATATTTTAAATAACAACTGTATTAACAATAGAGAGTTAATCATCCGGTTTGAGAGGCAGAAATGATATTAACATAATAGCAAGTGGTAAACTCGTTTTGTAAACTAATATCATATCAAAGAGGTGATTATAACATACAAAAAATATAGAAGATAAAAAAAGAAAAGGAAAGGACAAAAATGTAAAAAATCTGCAATATGTGCTACTGACTATAGGCCTATTGTATGAAGTATATGTAAATGTACGAAGTGAAGAGCTGGTTTTAATAGAGTCATTTAAGTTGTTCCAGAGTTTGGGACCAAAAAAACTAATATTTTGTTGAAATGCAACTGTTCTATGTCTAAGAATATGATGTCTCTCACAGAGCTTGTTGGATAATTAAGAAAACTACAATTAAAATTACAACAGATTACAAAACTGTTCGGGGAGATATTTGTAAATGCACTTATACATAAAAACATACTGTTGGTAACTGACAATATCTTCAAATTTTAAGAGTCTCAAGTCATGAAATTAGGGGTCGGTGTGAGTTCCAGATGGTACATCGCAAACAGTTCTTATCATCATCTTTTGTAATGTAGTTAGCTTACTTATATACTTATATTAGACGCATAGGTATTGCCCCACACAAGAGTGAAGTACGATAAATATGGGAGAACTAAAGAGCAATACAAAATTTGAAGAACATTCTGAGGAAACAGAAAATGAAGTCTATGTATAATACTTGTATTTTTGGCAAGTTTATTTTCTACTTCATGGATAGGCGGTTTCCAAGACAACTATCAATACAAACATCTCAAAATTTGATTGTTTTTTTTCAACTCCTGCAATTTCTGAATTGTTCACTTTTATATTTCTTTCATCTATACCAGGAATGTTGTCTTTTTTGCTGAATATAAAAAATTGCATTTCTTGGAGTTGACAGATAACTGATTGGCTTGCAGCCATTCGCATACTTTATTTAACTTTCTATTGGCTATATTGCATAGGGAGTTAATATTTGTGTCAGAGTACAGTATATTTGTATCATCTGCATATAAAACAAGATCAAAACCTTTAACTTGGGATTTTGTCCCTAGAAACCCAACCAAATCAAGTGAATATATCATTCAATGTTAGAAAGATTATTTGTTTTTCTTGCTCTCCTCCAGTGCCTTTTTTGCATATATCTTGGATGTAAAAGGTCCTTCAAAACGCATTGCTATGATATACATGACGGCAAGGACTGCTGTTAATAATAGACCTGTTGGACTTGCAGACCTGTACATGAGAAGTAGATAAAATAGATATGATTTATTCAACAAATAATACAATTATGAGGGGAAAAAAAAAGGAGAAAAGATAAGGGGAAGACTACAAAGAAAAAGATGAATCAAAACTACAAAATTATCAAAGCACATTTGTCTCAGGATGTGAATTTGTAGCAAGACAAAATGACACTAAAACCTGTTTAACAGAAACCTGAAAGCCTGAAATAACTTGAGCAAGGTGAAACAAGTGTTCAATAGGTTAATAAAAATCCATTCACTAATCACACTTCATCAATCGACAAAATATTATTTAAAGTATTGAAAACATTCTTCAGACACATGGATGTGCAAAAAAATGATACGCATGCAATTCATTTGTTACTGTTAGAAATCAGTCAAATAGTCCAATTTGATAATGTTATATAATTTGTCACATGTTAAACCTGAGTAGTCCGAATATGATTTGCTATATTTTCTCTCTTTGTTTTCCATTTCATTTCCATGTGATTGTTACTTTTCTTTATACTAATGCATTGTATTGTAAAACAAAATATTGATGTCAATGTCAAAGAAGTTACTTAATAAAATACCAAATTACTAAATGAGGTACAAGAAACATTTTATGTGTGTGAAATATTAAAAAGAAAAAGCTTTCTCAAGACAAACTATTCCATAAACAACTCCTGCAGCTAGACAAAAGCAATCCTTACATTACTGGGTCTGAAATAAGTGCAATGTTAATAATCAATCAATACAACCATTGTATTCATATTTTAAAACAATCTAATTTGGGAATGTATGGAAAGAGACATGCCTACATATAAATATCTCAGTAACTATAATTGTAATACTATTGTTCAGCATTTTCGAAGATAAAATATGCGAAAAGAGACAGCATGTAGGCAACATTTTAACTAGAAGGAAAGATGATGTAAAATAAGTACCATATTATTTTGCGTTGGCAAGATATTTCAGTCCACATGGTTGTTAAAGTAATGGATAGTTAACTTACTGAAGAGCAATACCAAGATGTTCGAGTACAGAACCCCAGTACATAGGATCATTGACAATGTTGAATGGAAAGGACGTCACTTTTTTCTCCATTAGAATGCCAAAATAATCACCTGATAAATTGAAAAAAGACAATCACTTTAAAAAAAATTCATCTCTTGTTGACAACACTTTCACATCTTCATTAGATATACTCAGTGGATAACAAGAATTGCTCAGTTATACTCTGCTAAGCAGATTTTACTTTTACTCTTTGTCCATCTCTTTATCTATGGCTAGCTCATTTAATGTACTTGTTCATAATCACATGACAATTCTGTTTCATTCTGTTCTCATGTATCTTTGTTTATTACTTCTGTATTTTTCTCTCCCTCCCTCCCTCCTCTCCCTCTCTCTCCCTCCCTCTCTCCATCCTTCTCTCTTTCTCTGTCCCCATCTTTATGAGTCTCTGTCTACATATGTCTCTCTCCCTCATCTCTCTCTCTCTCTCTTTCTCTCGCTCTGTCTCTCTCCCCTCTGTCTGTCTGTCTGTCTCTCTCTCTTTCCTAATCTTCTGTCTGTGTATCTACCTAGATATGTTCCATAGAATCCCAATGCAAAGAAGCTTGTGATAACAAGAATAATCCCGACTGCAAGTATTCCTGTTCCGATCATCCAGACAAGGTCTGTCTCAAGAAGCTTCCATGTGTATTGAGTGCCAATGGCAAGCTGGAATCTATTAATGAATAGATAATTATATACAAAAAATGGTCATAAATTTGTAGCAGAATGTATCTTATTCTTTGTGTAAACTGATAATTTCTACCTCTCCGAACCTCATACTTCTTTTTTTTTAATTATAAAAACATAAACAAATACTAAAGCTCATTACATTGACAAAATAAGAGCAATATGAGGGGGTCTCGTAGCATTTCTACACCAGAATTTAAATTATATTTTTCTTTTACTAACTTTTACACATGCATACTTGGCATTGAAAATCCCATTTTGAAATAGTATGGAAGGGCTCAAAATCACAGAATGAGGATATCTACATGTATCAACTAAATTGGTATTACTGGCCTTGAGAAGGGTTCGGTGCAATTAGAATGTGGGCTATGGTTTCGTTGACAATTGGTTGACTTTTACTGACCTTCTGCTTCTGACTAAAGCAAGAAAGACAATGGTAGGTGCCAGGAAAATACATCCTCTATTTGGTGAACCAATTAGTCTGCTGATAATCTTCTTATTATACTCCAATCTTGCTACCTGATAATACAAAAAATACAAATTATCATCTCAACACACACTTCTTTAATTCCATGGAATGTTTGATTGCATTCAAAATCAAGTATTATATTCTGTATGGTCAGAGGTTTGTTTTCCTTAGATCCTCATTGATAACATTTCTACAGATTCAGCGTGAGCATAACTGAGCAACTTTGCCAACAGTAAATCTTCTTTCCTTACATGTATAACAATGAAATATGAATGAATGCATGAATGAATGAATTTATTTCATAATACTGCAGAAATCTGCAATGAACATTACAATTAAAAGTATACATCGTTCCAATATTGAATACAGATATCATAATCAATAACAATTCCAATGTAATCAAAAGTGAAAATTGACATTAGTAAATAGAAGGCAGTATCATGGGAGAGCCTAAGGAAAAGCACAGCTTGTTAAATGCAGATTCCAAAGTCCTTATCCATTATTTTCAATTTGATGCCTACTATCTTACCTATAGTTAAATTCACTCTATTTCCTTATAGAGTACCGAAGTGATGACGTCACAAAAAGCTTTTTTTCATTTTGACATTTTTTATACCATATCTCAAAGGAACATTGTGAAAAACATCCAGAGCCCAAATTTTATGGCAATTGGCTCATTGAGTTTCGAGATATGGCCGCATGAATACCTCCTTAGCCCCATTGAAGTCAGTGTTAAATTGGCCTGGTTCTAAACTGTTAAGAACCAGGCCAATGTACATTGACTTCAATGGGGCTAATTAGATATTCATATAGCCATACCTTGGGCCACCATGAACTGATTCATGTCAAATTTGATGTGTGAACGTTTTCCATCATGCTCTACCTAAATATGGTCCTAAAAATACTGAAATACAAAAATCAAAATTTGATGACGTCACACTTCGGTACTCTATATGCATAAACAAGTTTTGTTGTTGGGTTCCATTGCCTCTAATGCATATTACATCAAACAAGTTTAATAAAAACAAGATGAATACGACTGCGTCTCTGATATGCCTCCACCTAAATTCAACTAAGTTCATGACTCAAACTGTTCTTGAAATATTTTAATAACCAGAATAAAAAGCCTACAATTACATGTTAATTACATGTTAATTTACCTCTTTGACATTTGACCTTTCACCTTATAACCCCCAAAGTCTTTATCTCCTCTTCGTCATGAATACAAAATAGTTGAGATATGGTGATAACAAAGCTAAAAAAACATAAATTTCACATATAATGACCTCTATGACCTGCCACATTTCACCCACGTGAACAAAAATCTAATCAGTTTGTCTCACTATGGAGATGCGTACTAGTTCCATGTTTGACGTTAATGGCTCAAATTGTTCAAGAGTGTTAACAAGGCAAAAACTTGAAATTTCATGGTAAAAGATGTCCATGACATTTGACCTTTGACCTACATATGCCAAAATCTTATCAGATCGTCTTCCTATGATGATACATATCAGTACCAGGTTTGAAGTTAATGGATCAAATGGTTCATGAGATATAGTGTTAACAAGGCAAAATCCTGCAATATCAGAATTGACCTCTGACCTTTGACCTACGTATCCCAAAATATAATCAGATTGTCTACATATGGTGATACATACTATCACCAAATTCATACCTCAAATGGTTCTTGAGTTATCCCGAAAACAATGCTAACACCTGAAATTTAAGAAACTGACCTGTGACCTTTGACCTTTTACCTACGTACCCTAAAATCTAATCAGATCGTCTTCCTATGGTGATACATACTAGCACCAAGTTTGAAGTTCCTATCTCATGTGGTTCTTGAGTTACATCTATTAATTGTGAGAACGTGAAAGTGGGACGGACGGACAGACGGACGGACAACCAGAAAAAATTAATGCCTTCGGTGGGCGGAGGCATAAAAAGCATGGTAGAAACAGCATCATTTTGTTAGAAAGAGGGAGAAGAGAGGAAACTTATATAATAATATGATTTGTGTGAAAGTAGAAAAATAAGAAAAACAGAATGGCGAAAGTTTGAAAGAACTCGGAAAAGGAATAAGAAAGTTATTGATGTTTGAAAAATGAGATCACTAAATCTATGCGAATCTCAAATTAATATTGTAGATAGCATATTATTATATATATTATTTAATACTGAGTAATAAATTTTGAAAAAAATAAATTTTAGTTATTTTTGTGTTGGAGCAAATGGGGGAGATGTCCGCCTATACATCACAGTAAATACCGATGCGGCCATTTTGAAATTCCCTTATGTGTAGTGATTACAACTTTTCAAAATTCATAACTTTCTTATTGCTTGTCCAATTTTGTTCAAAATTTCACCAATCTGCTTCGCTGATTTTTCCTTTTTCTTCCAGAACTTGCCATTAAGGTTGGATTTCCCCTTCAATAATGGTACTCTATGCAAAACACATGTAATTACGATACGAAAATGAGATGTTAGTTTGAATGAAAAATAGGGCAAGTCCAAGGTGTATGTTTTTTTGGTATCCCACACACTACCAAATACTGTGAAGTTATGAATATAAATTGACATCAGATGTACCATTATACCCGGTACTTCATAACTTAATCAAGGAGATACATGTACTAGGCAAGCTTGACTAGTACCTCCTTGATCATCAGATACATGTATTTGAATCTTAGATGTGGACTTTATAACATAGGAGACAAAGTAGCTGGGACTTGCCCAGTTATGAGCAAGTGAGATAAAAAGTTGGTCCCAGAAAAAATGAAACCGGATTTCATGGCAGAAATTTTCTATCATAATGAATAATTTCTTTGGTGCAATATATATAAGCCCTGGAAAAAATTATTAGACCAAGATTCTGGAATAATTAGGGTACTATAATATGCATACAAAATTATACAAATGATTTGTCTTTGTATTTCATTGAATGAATACCAAATTCCAGCAATTATACCTTGCTTTTGTGATATTTTTATTTCTTTCTTACCACAAAAATAACACTATCAGTAACCATTCTTGGTATAATAATTTTTTCCATGGCTGTACATGTATGAAACGCTCTGCTTCTGCATTTTGTTAAGTGAGCAGTATGACGTAATTAGCTCTGATACCAAATCATATAGAGTTGATAGGTTAAGAAGTTACTCATGCAATCAAATCAAATGTAAAGAGAAGCAATTATACATGTAGTTACAGAGTACTCTATTAAAGAGCTACATAATTACACAATATAAGAAACAAAAATACAGAAATAACAAAGATTTGTGAAAAATTATTGAAGGAAATAAAAGCAACTTACATCTTCTTGCTCCACAATTACATTCCATGCATCCTAAGCTTACAGCTCATCCTCATGCTGGCAGTGTGAATTCATTACATAGCTAACTATTTTTGAGATGGTTCAAGTTTCATTGAACATAAACATTCAGGCTAAGCCATCTATTTACTATAAAAAGCACATGCACATGCAATTCGATACTATACAATTATTTGAAAATAAAGATCAATGCACTTATAAAATTTTATTAAAATTCCTTTTAATAGAAATGCGAGATTGCGCGAAACCATTTTCGGAAAAGATCTTTCTTTGATTATCTTTTATATTTGTTCTTCTTTTCACTTCGAGTTTCAAGATATTGAGGTATCCCAAAGGGGACCCCTGTCTGCACCTGAGAGACATATAGGAAACTTTTCTGAGAAACCTTCGTACAAAACACGAGCAGGTTTGTCAGGACGGTGCCAATTTAGAATCGACAGGACCTGGTAACCTGGCATGATACATTTTATCTTTAAAAAAATGAAAAAAGAAATAATAATTATTAAAAAGAAAAAAATTAACTACCAAAAAAAAAAGAACAAAAAAATTGTTGGTGATAATAGTCAAAATTGACTGATTGCCATATAACAATAATCAACAACATTAGTAATTCCTGGGGGAAATTTCTTAATGATTTCTTGATTTTAATTTATTTGACTCATAAGATAATGATAAATAAATGAATGGCAACCATACCCGGTATTCCTATAGGCTTCAAAGGTGATTTTCTTTTAAGCTGATTAAAAAGCAAATATGAAATGAACAGCAGTTTATATTATCTTTCATCTATAATCTGAGTGCTATACCAATCAGCTTTTTTGTGAATATTTGTAACTCCTGTCAAATTGTCATACACAGTGTGTGTGTATACAACTGTAATATTTACATATCTTTTAATTCATTACAAACATCATTCATCACAAACATTCATCATATCTGAGTGTGTTTATTCTTCACACAGAACTCACGAGCATGATTACATGCATACTGTAAAATCACTATGTAAATGTAGTCATTGGAAGATCATATCTAATGTTTGTCAGTTTGGATGTAAAATAACTTACTTTATCATTATCACATTATAGCCCCTCTCTATATGTGAGATTGTTACTTTGCTTCGACGGGAGCCCGGATAGCTCAGTTGGTAGAGCACTGGTCATGTAATCCAGGGTCCTGGGTTTGAATCCCGGTCGGGGCATTGTAATTTTCTCACATTTACTTTCTTTATGATATATTCAATTTACTTCAATCCTATCAATTATGACATCTCTAAATCAATGACAGTTGGATTTGAGTGTTAACTCTATTTATTTTTTTTTTAATTGTTATACTGCCAATAATTGGACAAGATCCAAGGATAGATGAGACAGAAATCCATATCTGGGTCCTAATCATTCTCTAAGATGATAATAGAAATGGATTAATTATGTTGTTCCGCTTAGCTCTTTATCTCCCTCCTCCTTTTATTCTGTCTTTCATGATCTCTCATGCAAAGAATGTAATCCCACAACTACAGGGACTACATGATTATAACCCTTTCAATTGTCTTGGGCTAATCAAAGGGGGGCAGATGAGGGGGGCATCGTATCTACCCTTGAAAGTTGAGAAAGTATTTAAGAGTGGAAGTATGACAGGTGTTGAGGGTCTCATGGAATAGCAGGCCAGGAAGATGACATCCGTCTAAAAAGGTAGGATGGATACGATTTCTGTCATTTTTCTCTTTACGTAAATAACAGCAATTTATATGTTTCTGGCCAACAATCCAAAATTTCATTAAAATTTGCATATCAAAGTTATAAAAATATATGTTTAAAGTAATACATATCTTTCCAAAATTATTACCATATTCTTATTTGATTTCTTTGCTTTTAATACTTTGAAGTGTACTTATATCTCAGATTTGTGTATTACATGGTTCTCAATAAACAAAGAATGCTGATTTGTTTCAACAATAATTATTTAAGTTGGGTTCAAATGCACATAGCTAAGAAAAATGATATATGCATAGTGAGGCATGACAAACGTAAACAGGAAATATTTTCCCTCCTGAGAATGCTAATTTCTCTAATTTTTGTACTTTTCTACTTTCAAAATAGACAAGTAATCACAAATATTGTAATATTCATAATACATATTGTTATAATAGAAAGATATTCCAAGAGATTAAAGTATTCCTAAACAAAATTACACAGATATTACCATTTGCTTTTTAATTACAGTTACTATGACAGGGGAAAAAAAATACCCCCATAATGATAAGGCAGTCGAATGACATCCTATCAAAAGAATACCAAAAGACCCACAGAAGCATAGTGCTTGTTTACAAAAAAATGACCCTTAGTGATATGTCAGAATGGGTTAATATCAAACTTGTCCACTTGAGTGATACCTCCCTGATACCATATGCTGTATCCCAGAAAAGAAATAGACTTTGATCTCCTGAGTCAGGCCAATTTACAATGTGGTTTCTTTTCTTCTTAACCTTTTTCATCTATTTGAAAGCGCTGACAAATTGGGACAACTTAATCTCTAAAATGGACTTCTATCCTTCACTTGGCCCTATGGACTTTCAACTTAAGAAAAGATTAACTTGAGGATAGGATGCTCTTGGGGAGCTAGTGAAAGGAAGGCTTAAGCTTAAGAGGATAAATGAGATAGTCTAAGTCAAAGATTTAAGTCAAAGAACATGGTCTTACATCCATTGATTAGGACCAACATGTTGGAACAACAATCAGGTTCATTGTAGGAGATAATTAGGCCAAAGCTTGGTAGGATGAGAATCACATTGGATCTGACCTGGTTCTCTTGGCTCACATGGTTTCCATTGTATACAAGTTTTATACTTTTCATTTGAATTTATTTAAACAAAACAATCATGCTTTTCCTTATGGAGATGTCATAACTAAATATTTTGAAATGATTGTGAATATACCTAGGTTGAATAGCAGGTCTGTTTGTACCATTCCTCACTTCTGTGGTTAATCAAATACACCCATTACCTGAAACCATCTTCCTTTACGTTTCCATGCATTTATATACATCTACTACTTGACAGAGTTTGCTCGCTCTCTCTCTCTTTCTCTCCAGGGAATATAAATAATGATAACTATGGAATCACTGTAATATTTTGTCATCTTTTCTATGCTAATAATCCCTTTTTCCGCCAAACATTTTCCAACTTCTTTTATCTCATCCTCCATTTTTTCTGCTCTATCACTGTTTTGACCATGGCATAGATATGAGTTTGATATTTTATATAATTTGTTATTTTGTTATCAATATCACTAAATGTATATATGTATTTTATTGTGCTCAATACAATATAAATTCTACTGTAATGCAGCACTTGGGTTACAATACAATTTGCACCCAATGGAGCATTTTCTTATAAATCCAAACAAGAAAAGTTGGTGGAATAGCTACAAGAGAATGCATAAAAAAGCAGGAAATCATATTGTGTCAGCAACATTTGCAATGTATGCTCCATAATAGTGAATTGAATTCTCGCTACCCCAAATACGCAATTTCGCAAACAGATGGCATTTGTCATGCAAACCACGCATGCGCAGTGCTGACAATATCCTGATTGGGTCGACAAGTGTTTGTCTTTTTGCATTGAAAATGTACACAGGTATTACAAAAATCCTAGAGTTTGAGTATAAATTAACATGTTTGAAAAGATACCATCATGATTTATTGAGACAATTGGTTGCATTTTCAAAATGTGAGTGGTTTATGTCATGCGATCCAAAAATTAAGCATTTTAGCACTCATTTCATTCATAAGCCGTAGTATTTCAATACGGACCGGAAGTGAAGTTGACGAAGATGCGGACCATTTCCATGCATAATATTGCCCTCTACGTCGAAAATTGCATGTTTGAGGTAGCGAGAATTGAATCTCATTAAACATCATTGATTTACATCAATATTCTGTTCATAAACATATGACAAAGTATAATCATACAGGTATATACTTTTAAAAAATGTAGATAAAACATTTAGAGTGTATAACAGAAGTATAAGTATAGTGACAATGGTCCAATTGGAACTTCGTTTTAGAAAGCATCATATCATTTTTTTCTGATTTGATTTATTTCATTTCATGCACATTGCAAACTAATACATTCTTTATGTTTTGACAATGTAATTTACAGTAAGCTATTTTATTGTACATGTATTGCCATATTGTGTAGTTTTAATGCATTTTTATGGAAATAAAATGAATAAACAAACCAACAAAAAAGTATATATAAAAAATCATCTAAATTGATTGCAATTGCAATATTCATTATCACTGCATTAGTTCATTTATCTATCATTACTACATAAGTTTGAAATAGGTTCATCCTAAATCAATTATTCAGCACTTCTTCTCTAACTCTATTATTTCATAGTTTGTTTGGGCTGGATAACCTGGGAACATTATTTTTTAAGTCTTTTGTTTTGTGAGTTAATACATGCTCAGGAGGTGGAACATTGAAGGTTAGTTTAAGATGTAACAATGTAAATGACCCTTATCTTCTTTCCAATTAACAAAACTAGCAGACCATGGACCCAAGGATAGCAGACTTAAATTTCACTTTACTCTAAAGGCTGTGTATCGATCACTTGCACTCTTTCTCTACATATGTCATACATCCATCATAAAATCTTGCTACCTGATATCTATTTTTCAAATATAAATAAAACAGAAACTCTTCTAATTATTCTATTTTGGACTCATAAATGTGCTTGTCAAAAAATTGCAAAATAAGGTAACTGTTTGAATTTTACATAATGAGGTATTTTGGGGGGGAAATATTCATGTTCCTTACATAATGAGTGTGGATGAACACAGCAAGGGTTTGAAATAAGTGATTATTGATTACTAACGGGTCTATACAAGGGCCTGTACTATGGTTCAGTTGATGGATCAGTGGTCATAGAATCAGAGGGTTCTAGGTTCAAAACTAATTCGTACAATAGTAGCCGGCCTTGGATTAAGTAACAATCCTCAATAACCAAGTCCCTCAGATTAAAAAATAATTATTATCGACTGTCCAACTGATATTGTTTAACCAAAGCACTAAGAAAGCAAGTGTGTATATACTTGACAGCAAATATCTAGAGGTCCTACCAGTATATAACTCCCATCCGAGGGATGCGTTAATTGAGGAGTAATGCCTCGCCCAAAGGAACTTATTCCTGTATTCCAAGACCACTCTACATGTCACTAGATCAATGTGTCTAAACCTTTGAAGATAATCTGCATATGTGGATATGAACTTCAGTGACTTTTTTTCTGATAATAAGATTAGCAAAGACATGTGGGAAAACAGCAGTCTGTTTTATCTAACCTCCAATAATCGCTGTAATTGTCAATCAATCGGCTTTCTAAGTGAAAAAGAAAGGACAGCTATCTCACAAAAACTTTCACACATATAATTATTCCCAACATTAGGGGTGGGGAGTTTCGGGTATTTTTTCAATTCGGGAACCCGACAATTTTTCGGGCGGGTTCCCGGTTACCCGAAAATCATATAACACAAATTACAAGCTTATATTTACCCTTAAGAAGCTATTAACACTGGGAAAAACTCGAAAGCGCATCACTGCAGTGGGGCGCTACATGGATATTTACATGTAGATATTGAATGGCTGGTCGACGTTATCTACCGCCTTGTCATGTTACATACATGAGTAATCATTAAATACTTATTTTCGGGAAACGGGCATGTAATATTTTGACCCGGGACCCGATGCTCTCGGGCGGGACCCGGGTACCCGGTTTTTAGTCCCAACACTACCCAACATACAGACTTTTGAAGACTACAATCTATTTCAATCATTTCACATCAAGTGACTGCTAACTTCATAAGATGATAATAAAGCTCACAAACATATTTGAGAACAACCTTTTTAAATATACTTTGATAGTCTTACATTGCTACACTGACACATCTAGGTCTATCAATCTAAGACTAAGTGTCTGTCACAGATGGCATCTTCCCTATAGTAGAGAAGCAAGGACTTCTTAAAGAAATGTCTTCTGCTTCCCATGAAGAATGAAATACTTTGAGTAAGGTGAACAATAGAGGCCCCTCCCTTACCCCATCTAGGGAAGCCAGAGTGGTCTATTGTCCTCACAGTATCTATTTTACTTCAACAAGTTAGTTAGCCCTGAAGGGGGGGGGGGGGGGTTGGGGTAATCTCAAGTTAATCCCCTCATGGGGAGGTATTGGTTATTGTTACGCAAATGAAGATGTGGAGAAGAACCAATGAGAATTAAGGAATGGTTCCAAGACAATTATCTACTGAATGGGCGCCTAGTTTGGCTTGGGGCATTAATAATGCAGAGGTATAGATCACATTGCCCATCTTATAAGGGAGAGTTTTGCGGCTTTTACTACCACTTAGTTGACTGCTGCCTTGAGGGATAAGTCACTCTTCATGAGATCTTGCTGCTTCTGTTAGGGGATACAGGTGTATGTGGTAAGACTTGTGGTGGGTACTATGGCTTTACATGTGTATTCCAACCTGTTGCAAAACTGTATTAAGCTATTCACATTAAATTCAGCACTATATTTTTACATGTACTACTTTTAGCATCCTTTAATATTTGTATGGTATGGTTCAAAGTTTGGAACGTTTGTATACTAGAATTGTTACATAAGATTGTTGAGAATAATAACACTTACATTTTGCAAAAGTATCTTTTAATAATATGTACATCATACTTTACTTTATTTTTTGTATTTTCAGAGCAAAATATCCTGATTAGGAAAGCACAAAGTCTTTAAAAAATAAAATTGTTCATCTCTATTTTTGATACATGTAGGTTATATTTATTTTTGCAAGTTTCCTTTTTATTCAAGCTGCCTTTGAAAACATCTTTAAACAGCTCTACCGTACATCCATTTGAATGATATCTTTTTTTACAAATTCATTCTGTCACTTACTATTATACTACATTTCCAAAAAATTGGTTGGTAAAAAAAATAATGACTTATCCTGTGTAATATCAAACACAGCTTCCTCTAGAAGGATCTTAATTACACAAGATAGGATTTCATTCACGTTTGTCTTGTTCAGTATCCTTTCACTCAACATTATTATGCAGTAGCCTGTGTATATAGGGATAGAGGAAAGGCTCTTTTGTTAAATGTTTCTGAGCAATCTCAGTGAGTACGTGCATCTTTGAGATCTGATATTCAAGTCTCCTTACAAGCTGGAGGTTGATCAAGTCTTTAGAGATCTTTGGAGTGAAGCTTGAAGAATGAGTGGAGAAAGACAATTACTGGGAGAAGAATGGGGCAGGTCTTGGCTTGGGTTATGTAACTGGTCCTTTCTCTTTTTTATCTGCATGAGTTATTGACAGTGTTATCAGGGTATTGTGATATAGGAATTGAGACCAGGGGAAAAAGAGGTTTAAATCCATTGTGCAGTAGTTGCCCTTACAGGTATTTTTTTGATCTATGGCTTTAATAACTCTAGTTTATGATATTGAGAAAAGTATTAGAAGTCGCTTAAAATTTCTTGGTAAGGGTGTTTAAGAGTACACCTTATAGATAATTGTTAGCAGGTAAATTCACTGTGTGTGTGTTGTACAATAAAAACTTATATGGAAGCTCTACACTAGCATCTTGATCAGTGAGGCCACAAAGAATGTCTTCCACCATTCTACCTCCAGTACAATGGCAAAGGAAAGCATCGCAGCAGTATTAAGAGTTCCAGATCTACAGAAAACTTTCTCCAATCCTCAGTGTTCTTTGGTTTTTGTGGAACAGCTCCTGTGAATTTTATAAGACCATGAGTTGTCCCACAAAGAACACAGATCGCTGTGAAACAGCATTGCAAGCTTCCCATGGATAGCGACACTTCTGCAATCATCTCCAAATTTAGACTAAACTACTCATAAAGTATACTCATAACTAGTTACTATAGTCTAACATAACACCTGTGATATTTATGGCAATATCTGGCGGTTGTGTATAAGCTGTCATAATACAATATACATATGCCAAATGCATTATGTAAGATATTACTGATATTTTGGACTATCCAGGCTACTACAAAAATAAAGTGAAAAAAAAATACTCAAATGAAAGTGACTTTGAATTTCTTCAGGCAGTTCTTCAGCTTTTTACCACTAATGAACTGGTCTTGACTGTATAGGGAATTGTCTTTGTTCTAGGCCTATTAATACATCCTTAGTTTACACAAAATCATTTAGATTTACATTAGTTTTATATTGGTAATCCAATAAAGAAAGTATGTGTTCATTCAGAGCAAAAGCCTTTTCCATTTGAATATATGCAAGTCTTTATGTGCAATCTCAACATCAAAATTTTTGTGCAGTAACTGTAATCCTTTTGGGGGAAATCTATTCATGTTAACCTTTGAAACCTACAAAATAACCACAGTCTGTCTAAACAGAAATATTTTCCATTCAAGTTAGATTTTTATAAAGTATGTTTTAAGGAGGAAAATTGACCCTCCTGTAATACATATAGGTAAGGTTCACTCTGGCAGTAGCACTTAGTAAAAATGTAAACAGCAGTGTTTCAAATGCAAACTTTATATTCATTTTCAACTCATGACCTGTAAAATTTGGATTTTAATGTATGTTTTTGAAAAGCAATTATCAGATTCATTCCTGGCAAAACTAGATTGTGTACATGTATAATATTTTACTCATGCAATTCATCATATTGACACATTTCTTTCAGATACTCCCTTTCATACTCCCTTCTTTCAGATACTCCCTTTCATACTCCCTTTCATTCAGATACTCCCCTTCATACTCCCTTTCATTCAGATACTCCCTTTCATACTCTCTTTCATTCAGATACTCCCTTTCATACTCCCTTTCTTTCAGATACTCCCTTTCATACTCCCTTCTTTCAGATACTCCCTTTCATACTCTCTTTCATTCAGATACTCCCTTTCATACTCCCTTCTTTCAGATACTCCCCTTCATACTCCCTTTCATACTCTCTTTCATTCAGATACTCCCCTTCATACTCCCTTTCATACTCCCTTTCATTCAGATACTCCCCTTCATACTCCCTTTCATACTCCCTTTCATTCAGATACTCCCCTTCATACTCCCTTTCATTCAAATACTCCCTTTCATACTCTTTCATTCAGATACTCCCTTCTTTCAGATACTCCCCTTCATACTCCCTTTCATACTATCTTTCATTCAGATACTCCCCTTCATACTCCCTTTCATTCAGATACTCCCTTTCATACTCCCTTTCATACTCTCTTTCATTCAGATACTCCCCTTCATACTCCCTTTCATTCAGATACTCCCTTTCATACTCCCTTTCATTCAGATACTCCCTTTCATACTCCCTTTCATTCAGATACTCCCTTTCATACTCTCTTTCATTCAGATACTCCCTTTCATACTCCCTTCTTTCAGATACTCCCCTTCATACTCCCTTTCATTCAGATACTCCCTTTCATACTCTCTTTCATTCAGATACTCCCTTTCATACTCCCTTTCATACTCTCTTTCATTCAGATACTCCCCTTCATACTCCCTTTCATTCAGATACTCCCTTTCATACTCTCTTTCATTCAGATACTCCCTTTCATACTCCCTTTCATACTCTCTTTCATTCAGATACTCCCTTTCATACTCCCTTCTTTCAGATACTCCCCTTCATACTCCCTTTCATACTCTCTTTCATTCAGATACTCCCCTTCATACTCCCTTTCATTCAGATACTCCCTTTCATACTCCCTTTCATTCAGATACTCCCTTTCATTCAGATACTCCCTTTCATACTCTCTTTCATTCAGATACTCCCCTTCATACTCCCTTTCATTCAGATACTCCCTTTCATACTCTCTTTCATTCAGATACTCCCTTTCATACTCCCTTCTTTCAGATACTCCCCTTCATACTCCCTTTCATACTCTCTTTCATTCAGATACTCCCCTTCATACTCCCTTTCATTCAGATACTCCCTTTCATACTCTCTTTCATTCAGATACTCCCTTTCATACTCCCTTCTTTCAGATACTCCCCTTCATACTCCCTTTCATACTCTCTTTCATTCAGATACTCCCCTTCATACTCCCTTTCATACTAACTTTCACAGGAGCAAGGACAAACCAACGTAAAAGAAGAAAACCCTTCCCCCAAACAATTTCTGGCCTCTAGCAGATAGACCACTTGCAACAGCTAGACCACTAGCAGATAGACCACAGTGACAGCAGGTATTTTTTTTCATGAAAAAGCGGACCTCATCCCAAGAAGGGGGGGGTCGTCCGACCCCTCTGACCCCCCTCTGGCTACGGGCCTCTCCCTTTCATTCTGACAGATACTCCCTTCTTTCAGATAATCCCTTTCATACTCCCTTTCACAGGAGCAAGGAAAAACCAACGTAAAAGAAGAAAACCCTTCCCCCAAACAAACACATTACAACACAACAAATCTAGTCTAAAAAGCAAACCACAAAAATAACAATTGCCCTTTTTTCTCTATCTTTCAAACAGTCAATTACCTGTAAATTTCTGGCCATAATAGTAAACAACTGTCTTCTGTGGAATGTTTCTCCAAAGTCCTGACATCCAATCAATATTGAATCACAGATAAAGGAAGTCATCCTATATATTTTTCATCATAATATTCCTGATGAATACACACAAAATTAAAAAAAAAATAGTAATAGATTACCAACCTGTCATTCCAATGCGACATGTTCTCAACCCATGCATCACATGTATGATCTATATACCTTTTAAATCCATTTTAAAACTCAACAGATTTGGATATTTTGAAGGGGAAGATTATATGTGACCCATCACGTCAAAATGAGACAGAAGTCGCATTTTTTGAAATTTCATTTTATTATTGATTATTATTCTCCATTTCATATGCTTTAATTTGGTATATAGTTCAACTCTAGAGAGTGAGTATTAGTGGATATAATAGCTTTTGAAACTTGAGTAAAGTGGGACTGTGAAAAGGTATTTCTTCGAGAAAAACGCTTCCAAAGTTTGACTTCCGTTTTGCTGACATGCATCATTTTCTGTTTGTAATGTCAACTAGATTTGGATAAAACCCTTGGCAACCGTTTATTAATTCTAATAAAAACTAGTCCTTATGTTTCTTTAGGATCGCTTCTCATGAAAACATGAATTTTAATTCTTTTAAGCCATGAATTCTAACGCTTTAAGGGGTAGCAAATCAAGTAGTTTCATGGCAATGAAAAAGCTTCCCGCATCAACTTCGTGCTTTTTTCGTTGAGCCTTTCCTATGGAAACCCCGGCCCGTGCCCCCCCCCCCCCTTTTGGAAGAGAAGTATGAATTTTGACCATAGACGATCCGCCATTTTCTCGATTGTGCCCCCCCCCCCCCCTTTTAGAGTGAAGTCCCCTTTTTTTTTTTGCTTGTCAGGGAATTATGGAGGGAAACTGGACCCCCATAACCCCTTAATGACCGATTTTTGGAGGTTTGGCGAATTTTCTTTTGGTCCCTACCCTTTTAATACAACAGTGATATTGACAGAGATCATTGATGTCTGAATATAAAGCTTACTTTTTTTACTTTTCGTCTTGTGAAAGAGCAATAGAAATCGCCGCTTTCTGAAGCTGAAGAATTAACACACGATTATTGATTTTCTCTCTCTCTCGTTCTACATCACGCACCTGTTTCATAATCTCCACAGTTGTCTTTCCTACTTTTGAAAGCTAACTCTCTTTTCTGTTCGCTCTTTACTTATTACCAGATTAAACAACGATGGAATAAAACAGATTCATAATAAAGAAATTTTATCCTGCTCTAGTTCATTCTACCTTTAAAAAATGTTTCTAAAAGCATCTTTCTTTTTTTTTCGCCGTGTCAAAGAGGTAAAGAATTTGCCCCTTTCAATGGACAAGAATTAAGTCACATCCTGCATGTGCGAGACGATTATTGATTTTTCTTCTCTCTCATTGTCCTTCTAAATCACGCGTTTGTTTCATAATCTCCACACAGGTCCTTTTCTGTATGGTTAAAAAGCTACATTTCTTTTATCCTCAATTACTTATGTTCAACAGCGGGATAAAGATAAACTGCTTCTTATACTAACGCCGCTCTATAGTTAATAGAGCTTCAAAAAAAAAATAATAATAATGACAACTACTTTTTGTAAAAAATAACGCCCAGACAATTCTCTCTCCTTCTAAATCTTTCACCTGTATCATAATTTTGACAGTTCTTCTAAATTCTGTTTTGAAAGCTAACTCTTTCTTGTCTGTTCGGCTTTTTAAACGAATAAGAGAATTGGCCGTTAACTGGCGGTATATGAACATGATGAAGATAAACTGCGTCTTAGCTTGAAAGTCATCGTTTCTCTCCGCTCTAGTTTACTCGAAAAAAAATGTATACAAAATACTGGTGTCTAATAAATTTCTTTTCTTTTCGCCATGTTATACAGAGGTAGAGAATTCGCCCCTTTCAAAGAACAAGGATTAAGTCACCTCCAGCAAGAGACGATTATTGATTTTCTCTCTCCCCCTCTCTCTTTGTCATAAATCACTCACTTGTTTCATAATCTCTACACAAGGACTTATCTTTCTGGTTAAAAGGCAAATTTCTTTTCTTTTTGGCATTTAAAAGGGTTACAGAATTTACCCCTTATTATTATCGTGTAAAACAGTGTTGTTGTTCGTAAGTCATCTTTTCACTCCGCTCTTGTTGACGACCCTCTCTCCTTCTAAATCACACACTTCTATCAAAACTGCCAGTTCTTCTTACTTCTGTTTTGAAAGTCAACACTTTTCTATTCCCTCTTTACTTTCAATAGATTAAACAGCGATGGTTTAAACCAGCTTCATAATGAAGCGACATACATGTACTATCTCTGCAAATTCTTTTACAGAGATCACGTGACTGCGAACGTCCAATGAACGAAACCACGCATCGCTAGGGGCGGGGCCTAGCGGATGGCTTTCTTTTCGCGCTGGCAAGCGCCAGCTGTCCGAAAAAATAGAAGAGTTGACCAAAAAAAACACTAGTAGAAAAACTGCTTTTCTACCCTTTCCCGTTATATTTAGGACTCAAGCATTGAAAAATTGAAGATTCAAATCAGAGAAGAAAAAAAATATGACGAAATTTGAAGTTTTTTAAGATTTGCCCAATTTTCTCAAGTTCTAGCCCAGCGACTTCTGTCTCATTTTGTTGTGACGGGTCACATATGATAGCCATTTAAACTTTTAAAAATCAATTATCAAGAACTCTATATAAATATAATTTATAGATTGGAATCTGTAGATACTCCTTATAACAAGATTTGATAGTTTATAAAGGCCTTCTTGAGAGCATAAATTCCATAATTTGATAGACCTGACCACTATGCTATATTCTAACTTATACATAAAACATATGGTACAAGGAAAAAAAGTGCACCCATATCACCTAACTACCAATTTTTCAAGTCACAAGACAGGTCATATTTTCCTATTTTAGATGAACATTCAGGCTGTTATATTTCAACACTTGAACATATTTTGATGTTTTAGATGTTTTAGTTCGATTACATAATCAAAATGATCTCGAACATTTCTCGAGTCTCACAAGATATAAACATAATCTGCCCATGCATGCAAAGGAAACACTTGAGGGATCTCCTACAGTATGAACAGGTTTATATGATATCAATGAAACTTCACTGAATCAGCTTGTGACCTAGGTCTATCCTTCACATCAAAATTTAAGAGATTACATCAAGACACTTTTATTGAAGGTAGCAAAACAAAACATCAATCTCAGATGAACTAACAATAGAAGAGAGTGTGTCCAGAAGTGTTTCATTCATAATGATAGAAGTTTATGGCATAATAGGCTTTATCATGGTTTAGATCCTGGTGTTTATCTCTTTTCCTCATTAATAACCAGCATATGGGTGGGGTAGGTCATAATAGACACACAAGTACCTTTAGTGAAATGTTCAATCGAAAAGCATTTTTGAACGAGGAATGCATTGGTTTGCTTCCAAAAGCCCTTTACTGTTCTCTTCATAAAGTTGAACAAACACTGATATCTATTTGATTTTTCATGTTTATATTTTTAAGTGTTTATTTAACCAACTTTAAAAAAAAATCAGAAAACTAAAAGATAGTAAGAAATGGAGAAAAGATAATGATAAAGGATGAAATTGAAATAATAGAATAAATCTACAGTATAAAAGCTGAAGATATCCTGAAAACTCACAACTTATACATTTTTAGTAGCAAACACCAAATATGTGGAAGACTCAAATTACTTCATGGATATACATATGTATCTTATGGAATATAAATCAAGCTAGATATCCATCTGTTATTCACTCCCCCCCCCCCCCCTCTCTCTCTCTCTCTTCATTTTGTTCTCTATCTATAAAATACTGCAGATGATAGTTCAACATACAAATATTCATTCATATGCATCAAAAGATGGGGGAAAGTGGCTATCAACCCCAATACATAAAAAATTGAAATAAATAAACTTTTTTGCTGCTCAGAGCAGTTTTGTATGTCTCCTGAAAGTAAATTGGAAGTCTGTGGATATTCTCTACAACCATGTCAGCAAAAAAATGAGAATCTTTCTTTTTTGCTTGTCAATTTTTTGGTGCAAATTTGTCAGCATACAACACCGCCCCCTCCTCAAGCAATCTTGTGACCCCTCCTGTCAATATGAGATGAGAAGAGAATCAGCTAAAGAATTATCTTTGGACTTATTAAACTTACAATATGAGAACATACAAAGGAATAAAGATATTGTGTAATGCATGGCTCCTAATCCAGAGTGATAGAATTTACTTTGAGTTTTTAATTATATAAATATCATGCTAAAATTTTTTTCTTACTCTGTCTTTCCCTTCCTGCACTTTTAAGAGTTTAATAACCCAAGCTGAAGAAAGAAACCCAAGATAAATACTGGCTACATGTATATTGATTCCTATTTTCTTGCCTACATGTTTGTGTTATAAATGATATTAATCCATCAAACCATCCACCAGCATGTGTTTTAGAACAGAATTGGTTCACAGATCAAAGTAGAAGAAACAATCCTAAGATCAATAGATCAGCGCCAGCCATTGATCCCGGTTTACCGTCAGATGGACGGTTTCTCACCGCTGAGGTTGTCCGGTGGTGGGAATATTGATAAATGCTAGCTAACAACTTGTTGCTCTCTTGCCTCTACACAATAGCAGCCTTGATAGGAATAAACAAATATGGTGGGACATTATCTTTACACGTTTAATAGTAAAGCACAGGAGAAGGATGCATCACCCATTTTCATTCTGCTTTCATGAGATGTGAGATCTTTCCAAAATATAAATAGCTGAAACATTAAAAAAAAATCCTCAAATTAAATAAGAAGGAGTATCATCTCACTTCCATTAGCCTATATTTCTTTTTGTGCAATAATCTTGGAAAGTGGTAGCTTTAACCACACATGCATACACACAACTCTTTTTTTTAATAACAGTGTCAGCCTTCTCACTCACCTGGTTTACAGTCCTTTTCAGGACTTCACACTTTCAAGAAAGATTACTTCTACATTCTCTATCTATCTATCTTGCCTTTCGATTTCTTCCCCTCTTAACTTTCTCCACTTTCTTCTCTTACTCAAAAGTCCTTTTCAGGACTTACCACATGAACCATAAGCCTTCTCAATGTTAACTCCAGATTGATAATAACAATCAAATAGCAAATCTCCCGTAATTGATCATATTTCTTGTTTCTCTCTTCCTCCACATCCAAATTGTAACTATTTGGATATACAGCCTAGTTAACTGACGACCTGCAATAACAACATCAGTTTTGTGGACCTTCTATTTCAGTCTTGTGGGCTGTCAGACAACTGAAGTGTCAGTACCTGTTTCCTACCATTTTCGTCCTGTCCTGTTTTATCCTACTAATATCATGACACCTGGTGCACACACTCTTCCTTATGAATTTCTAAACTCTGTAATTTATATGTTAATATCGAAGGCAAAAAAAAAAGGGAAAAATATAAATTATTGACTTTCAGTTTGCTCCTCTTAGTCTTGAAACTAATCTTTGATCTATCAATATGTACCATATTATTTATTAAATGAATGAAATAGAAATAGAAATAAAGAAAGAGAGAAAGAAAGAGAAAGACACAATGACAGATTTAGAAAGCGGTTAGAAGTAACATGAAAAGATATAAAAACAGATTGCCCAGACGATATATGAAAGTCTGAGTATTTTATATTTTTAAAAATTCAGTCATTTTTATCCTCTTTAATACATTCAATTCCTACAAAAACTAACAAACCAAATAAGAGATGGATGGATTAAAAGAAAAGAAGGAAAGAGGTGATGAGAGGGAGAGGACGAGAGAGGGGGTAGTTCTAAAGACATGGGTAAGAGATGGAGACACAGACAGAAACATTTGTAAAGACTTTGGTTCAATAATGCATCGAGGTGAAGATGCGATTAAAGTGGCAGGGTACTATTTCAGAGAGAGGAAGAATAGGAAGTCAGAAAAATCAATATCATTTCATTCACCACTGGATTACTGCTCATCCCTGGGAAGATATTGGTAGGAGAACAGATGTGAGAAAAATAAGTTAATCTGCAGGGTTAAAGATAAACTACTTTACCCTCAATGGTCCTACAAAGCATTTGCAAGTTTGTCATTTGGAAAGATGGAAATTTTCTTTATCAAGTTTAGCTATGATCAGATAATAAAAGAAAAAATAAAAGAATAGGTGAAGCAAGAATACAACAGAAGCAAAAGTGCAAGGGGGGGGGGGGGGACTTGACGTCAACTTGACGTCAACTTACAACTTAAGCAGCTCTCATACATCTGAGAATGTTCATTACGAAAAGGTACGATTCTTTGCGACAAAAAAAAAATCGCAGATTTTCCCAGCATTTCGTAATGAACATTCGCAGAGGTTCGTAACGTTCGTAAATGTTCGTAAGAATTCGCAGCCGAGTGCAGGCTTCGCAGATTTTTTTCAACATGTTCAAAAATTTCAGGAAACGTAACTATTCGTAATGTAACGTAACATATTCGTATTTCATTCGTATCTATCGTAACTCATTCGTATATTTCGTAACTCATTCTTAATGACTTGACAGCCAAGAATTTGATACGAATTAATGCGAATATTACGAATATCTGCGAATTATCCATGGTGAACAGTGTACAATTGGAAAAATGTGGAGAGAATGTCATGAAAAGTTGCTGTAGAATTGTGAAACGCTGTGAAAACGCGCGGAAAATACGTCACTTCCGGTTATATCGCATATAAATCGCAAACATTCGTAACTTTTCCGTAACTGTTCCGTAAGTATCGCAGTCAATCGCAAACATTCGTGGATTTTCACATCGTTACCATTCGTATCCAAATTCGTAAAATATTCTCGCATGTATGCGAGAGGCTTTAATATGATCTAGTAACAGATTCTCAGCACTCAGACATAATGTGAGGATCCACTACATAAAATTGGCAGCAGGAAATTGTTTACTGGTATATATATATATTTATTGACATATAATTCACCTTTTCAGCACAACTAAAGAAATAAATTATATACAATACATAGCAGATGTTGTTGGAGGCTAGATAATGTTGTTTGTTAGTTGTTAGATGTTAGTTTGGACAGCCAATGGGAAGTTATTTGACAGATAAATTTGCATTTTATTGCATATGGCAGTAGTGCATTGTACATGTCTGATTTGTTATATCTATGCATATCATTCAACACATAATAAATTATTATAGCAGTGCAGCATTATTAAAGAGTTATATTTACTGTTCTGGCATACTCTATGACTATAGACCTACATAACTTACACAGTTCCAGAAGACTGGGTTGAATATGATAACAGCCATACAGTAGTACATGTTAGGATCAGACCAATTAATCCTTGGCTTGTGACAGGTCCACCAAAATAGATCCAAATCCATCTGGAAAAGTATAGAATTCAACAAAACAAGGCCTAAAATTAAGAATATTGCTAAATGATGTTCACTGCAAAATACATCACAAGTAATTGACACTCTTTTATAAAAATCAGTGTGTGCACCATAAGAATCTGTCCAGATTATGCAGCATAGAGGTGCTGATATTTTTGTCAAGGAATCGGCGGGTCAAGGTCAATGCAAATTGTCTTTGATTGAAACTCCAATACCATTTGCTTAGAGGTGACTTGATTAAAAAGATATCATTACCAATGCTTGTTTACTTTACCAGATAAATAAAAACACTGATAATATGCTGATAAGAGAACTACAGGGAACCTACAGATTTAAGTCCTATCAAATTACCTGGGATGGATGTCTACCTAAGAATACTAATACACTGACTTACGGTTGATGAATACATCTACCCACACACATATGAACTGTTGACTCAGTGATCATTTTCAAAGAGGCCGATTTTTCTTGATACAATCTTATCTCGGCATGTTATGTATAATGTTTGCTTAATCTCCAATACCCTTCTAGATTGACTTTGAAAGATCTTTGCCATTGTTACTGTCATTGTCTGCAGTAAACTATCAAAATGTTATAATAAAGGTCTATTTAAATTTTAACAAGAAATCTTGCAAAATCAGTCCATAGTGTCATGGGATAAATATTACATGGGTGGTGACCATAGTATGGAATTTTTAAATTCTTTTTTTAATTAAAAAATAAACATCAACATTTATTCTCACTAAACATTGATAATTTGATACATTGTAATTTTTCTTGAAATAAATATCATAACTAAATTAATAGTGAGTCCTCTTATAGTTTTATCATATTCTTTATTACAAGAGGTTCATCCTTATCAATGGTTTAAATAAGAGCATAAAATAAGAACTTTAACTATAACTTTTTACATTGCTTTTTATTAAACTTCTGACCTCAAAGTTTTGGAGAGGTCAAGGTCCAAAGTTTTGATGGACTTAACCATCAAGCTAAGTAACAAAATTTAACTTAGCTATGAAACTTTGATATATTTTTTCTTCTTTCGCTCTTAATCAAACTAACTTGATATTTAGATGGAGTATTCATTTAAAGGGAAAGTCCACCCTAGTAGCAAGTTAGTTTTAATGAAGAAAAAAATGAGAGAAAAATCTGAAAATTTGATAAAAATAAGAACATAATTTTATTTACCATTCAGGAGGAGTTAACTGAAGATTAAATGATATTCACAGAGATGAAATAGTTAAATTGTAATTGCAAAAATACCAATAATATAGGTTACATGAGAGGAGAAGAAGAGCAGTGCTCAGTAATATTCTCTTTGCACAGTATTGATTTTTTTGTGGATAACTCTGGATACAGTAGGCATGAATGAAGTTCTCATGTGGTCAATAGAGGGCCCTCTTCAAGAAAGCTGTGACTGCAAGATGTGGTGGGGGTTTTCTATGGATGAATGGTAACAAGATTTATGCCCATTAAATAAGAAAAAACTAGATGAATCTTCGACCGCGTGCGGTCGGAATTTATGCCTCCGCCATCACCAGATTGGAAATGTATGGCATACATGTACACTCTAAAAAGGATTGGTCCAACAAAATTACAAATCTTTTCACTTAAAATGCACAGGAGATTTATTTCATTTCATTTTCATCCCGTACAAATAAAAAACTTACCATTGATGACTTACAATCATCAAATACACCAAGGAAATAGATATTTTATAGCAAATAGACCACTGTCCCCTTGAAATTTCTAAAATAGGTAGGCCTAGACTCCATACATCACGAACCATTTTTATGTATATAATGACCTCTATGACCTTTGAACTTTGACCTTGAGACCCTAAAATCTAATCAGTTCATCGTCCCTCACATATACATACATGGGCCAAGTTAGAGGTTGATCCTCAAACAGTTCTAAAGTTATTGCAAGAACGAACCATTTTTATGTGCATAATGACGCCTCTGACCTTTGACCTTGAGACCCTAAAATCTAATCAGTTCATCATCCCTCCCATATGCAAACATGGGCCAGGTTAGAAGCTGATCTGTCAAACAGTTCTTCATTTATCACAAGAACAAACCATTTTCATGTATATAATGACCTCTATGAAAATCTAATCAGTTCATCCTCCCTCCCATATGCATACATGGGCCAAGTTACAAACTGATCCAAAAAACAGTTTTGAAGTTATCGCGAGAACGAAAAGGGGACGGACGGACGGACGACCCGAAAACATAATGCCTCCGGTGGGCGGTGGGCAGAGGCATAAAAATTATACATGTATCTTACAAGGAAAAAAAGGAAAAGAGAAACAGAAAAAACAAATTCATTTCATGCACCAAATAATTTGATCTAGTGTTTATAGGCTCTGGAGTACAATTTATGATCAATCTTATAAATGCAATTTCTAGTTTAAAAAATTACATTAAACATGACTAAAAAATGATGAATATGTGAGGCTCTGTGTCTTTGGAATAACTGCACTGACACAAAATAAACTAGAGCACTCGGAGGGGGGGGGGGGGGGACCAGTCCGAGTACATGTATCCCCTGAACCCGTCACCCATCCCCCATTTGAATCAATGTTGTGACTGAAATGGATAAAGTGGCAATTTGGGACCTCGGGTATCACTGCTGACAAATTTGAACTTTTTGTACTTTTGTCATTTTTTAGTTGTTTTGAAATTGAACGTGATCCTACAAGAACTGCAGCCTTAAGAGCGCTCACAAGAAAGTCTTTACCATTTCTTTAAAAAATATGGTTACCATGGCAACTATGACTCCACCCACACCAAAAATAATAGGCGTCTTCATCTTACCATAATGCACCTCCATGCGAAATTTGAAGGTGATCCGACAAGAACTGCAGCTGGTAGAGCGCTCACAAGAAAATCTCTGGGGCGGACGCAGCGCGACGATGCCAAATCCATAGTATACAATAATTAATTAGGTTGCATGAATTATCTAGAATATGATGCTCAATCAGCATCTAGGCGGATCGTTTTTTAAGGATATTTCAAGGAGTGCTTATCTCCCCCTATATATTATCCATACAACAATGTAAATTACAATTTAGGATTAATTTGAGTATGATGGTTTTAATATAAAGTTTCATATCATTCCATAGCAAGCAATTTAATTTTACAGTGGACTATGAATAACTGCTCCTGCCCCCAATTTTTTTTTTTTAAATAAATGAGGGAGATGTGAGTTGGTCTAGTGGTAGCCTCTGCGGTTGCGATCAACTCTCTGTCTCTGCCAACAAACTGACTCTGATTGGACCCAGGTTCGAAACTAAGTCAAGTCTTTGGAATCCATTGCATGAAAGGTTGGTCCCAGATGTATTTTGTCAATATCAAAGATTCTGATGTAATATGTGGATGTCCAATAATAACAATTGGGTTATCAATTCAATAGCTCATAGTCACAAAAAAATATTTTTAAAAATTTGTATAATGTAAAAGTATATTTGAATATAAAATTGAGAAATTCTGCTGAAAACAAACTGAACTGAGAGTTGACACAGTAGCATGCATCTACTAAAACCTTGAATTTCACTGCACTAATTTTGAATAGTGAATACTGAATTTATGAAGATATTTGACTAGTCTCAGATATAAAATTGCAAATGAATATTGATGAATAATGTAATAAGAAACTTCATTGGGTGAGAACATAAGGGCTTTTACTAAACAGTCAGGTCAAGTCAGGTCAGGTCGGGTCACGGTGCAGCTTGCTGCATAGAAATTTTTGAACATTAAATTGTATGATGTCTTCAAGGGGACAAATAGAAAAAGTGCAATCTCATTATGATTTTCTTATTTTTGGTTTAAAACTCTCACTTCCACCCGCTCTTTCGCTCTCGCTTTTTTTTTGTAGTTGGCGGTTTTTTTTTTTGGGGGGGGGGGGGGAGAACGCCCCCACCACCCCCCTCCCCCCCCCCCTGGCTATGCGTCTGAGCCTATTCAACCATTAAAGATACATGTACATCTATGTTGGAGTACGAACTTATCATATCTTCAGATAAGCTTGTACATGTATAAGTACGGATGTTGGCTACATCGTGGTTGAGGAAACCACTCGTTCGTATGTGAGGGAAAAGAGGAAACTAATGCATGTGACGCAATGAAGTGCTTCTGTGCAGAGTGAACATTAGTTTCCTCAACCACGATAATGCCTGTCAGTTTGGGTTTAGTCAGTCGTAATCCTAAATTTGTACGGACAAGGAAATTTTTCCTCACCCGTATAAATTCGGGGTCACGCCATCTCTCGACCTGGCAGCAGTTTGGGATATAGCGGAGATTGATCTCAAAATAAAATCGTTTAGAATCTGAACTAATAATATGTGGCACTAAGACATCAAAATAAGAGATCAAAAGATTGAAAATTAGAATATCATTTACTAGCAAATTGTCTGCGAAAATCCCTCCTGTTTGGTCACCAGCTAACCCACTGATTCAGGAAATATGGAATTTTAAGCATTAAAGTTTGTCTTCATTTATTTTTCTGCTAAGACCAAATGACCCTTCTGTACGGCTGCCCTCTCTGTGTGGAGAGAGGAAATCTGCATTTGTGTATTGTTGGCAGTATTACAGGGGGTTGTTTCATCAAACCTTCATAACGACAAGATCAGCGACATCTCAACATTGTCGCTCAACTTGTCTGCTAAGTGTTTCACAAAGCCGTCTTTGCCAAGGCCATCGATAACTTCCCTAACAAGTGACTTGTCCATACTCCAAACCTGTCATATCTTTTTAGAACACCATCACAAGCCAGTTTTTAGTAGGTCTATGGACTGCAAAAGAAATGAAAACTGTAAATTTATAGAAAATGTACTTTCTAATCTCCTTTCTGATTTCCTTTATCAAACAGTTTTTATCAATATTTGTGTTATAATATTGCACCCACACACAGTATGTTCTTGTGTCTTGACCCCCTGACAAGTTTGAGATTAATATTATTTTCTTCAGATCGGTCGACCATAGAAGCAGCATCGGAAATGCAAATACACACCCATGTGAATGACGACAATTAATCATTTACATATTTTCCTTATATTTTTCCTTTATCAAGCAAAGCATTGATATAAATAATATGAAATGTACTTTTTATGAAAATTAAAAATTGGGTCATAAAATAGCTTGATTCAATTAATTTTTTCTTTCAATTGAACAAACTTTGGGTTTTCTTGCCATAATTCATCAATATTAATTTTTGCTGCCATTTTTGACATTTTGGAAAAGTTTTAATAGGCAAAATAGAGCCCCAAAATTTGTTTGGGTAATTGACGATAGATCAATTAAAGACTATGAGTTTGAGCTGATGAGTATTGATATAACTGAGATAGCATTTATCATGTCTTTGTGAATGAGTATGACGGTTTGATGAAACGCTGCTCAGTTTGTCAGGTCCCTGGAGTTAGTCAGGTCCACAACATTTATGTAGATCTCTGACAAGAGTTAACTTATGACTGTCAATTGTGTCATGGAGTTGATTTGATGAAATGACTCCCAGGCCAGCAGTAATACATGGGGTAGCAATTAGACTCTAACTTTGTTACCTAGGGATACCTAGGGAAGATACTGAACGCAGGCACTAAAGTGCGACTACATGCTTTTCTCTGAAATTACATGTATTTTTCATCTAAAAATTAAACTAAATAAAACTTCAACTATTGATTGATTGCATTCATTAAGTTAAATTTAGTTAAACTAGATATCCAAAGAAAATCACAAATATGGCAATTAATGTATCACTAGAAACTGGGAAGCTTACAGATGGCAATCGTATAAGTTTTATGTCAACTGCGTATCTGATGATTATAAAAACAACATAAATAAAAGCTCTTCTCAGCATCTGGAATATCCGAGGATTCGCCAGAAATATAGCGATGTTTTGATGTCGTCACACTAGGGATCGATCCCGCTTAAGCAGACGACGTCCTATAATGAATGAACGTAATTGCAATGCAATTATTTATCAAATTATAAAGAGTTTGGTACATTTAAACATGACCTTATTTCACACCATTCTAAAAGGGAAAGTGAACTGATTCTGATAACTAAAACCGTTTGATTGTAAATACACAGGAGAAGGGTCAATGATCAATGAAATAAACCCCACTTTCAAATTGAAAAGCCCTCCGAATAATATCACAGATTGTATTCGTTCCCTCTTGAAACGCCAAACATGCCCCGGTGCAAGCAGCTGAAAATACAATGGCGTCTTATTTTGTTTACAAGTGACTGATTCCTTTATTTTTTTAACGTTGCATTTTTCATCAAAATAATACGATACACGAAGTTAAGAGTGAGGCAACAGACTAACATTAAGACTGACGCTAGTCAAGTAAGAGAAATAAGTGAAGAGGAGATGACAAAACAGGCACTGAAAACTGTGTAAGATGTTATGGGACATCGTCTGCTTAGACAGGACTGGTCCTTCGTGTGTCGTCACACATCTCAGCAGCGTTCAAGGAGCTCTTCAGCTGCTATATCGGGGGCTGTATTTTACCGTTTTATAATTGATAATAATCATTAATTCAAATGTTTCCAAGCGTTGAATTTGGATAACCTTGTTTAATTTATGCCATCTATGCAATAATAAGTATTCAGCCAATATTTATTTTGATGGAATTTTCTTGCAATGTGATCTTTAACCAACTTACAACTTACCAAAAACGATGATTTATTGCGTCATCTGCCTACAGTCGAATGGCAGAATGTAATCACGATGCACTTTATGACAGGTCACACCGTGCGTAACTATACACAGCGCTGTCGCGAAGCAATACCGCAATGGACAGGTTTTGGCAGTCAAAAGTTGAAATATTATACCCTCTGGACATTGCCTGATGGCTTGCTCGGGATTGAACTTCAACAAATCCATTCAAGCAATCGATTTCATGTGAGTATAACGTAAAATTGGAAGTTTATCATACATTTTAAATTAATTTTGTACATTGTTTTTAGTGACATTGAGGGGTGTCGCAATGAAAGTCTATACGCACGGCGTCTGGTCAGGCTAGCACTACGCCTCTATATTCATTCAGTTCCAAGTTCTTCTTCCTTTTCAAGATGGCTGGATCGTTTCCTGGTGCAGGCGTTTCATAATCGTACTTAATAAAATAATGGGCTCATTTTCCAGCACCTATCCAAAGCTACTTCAAAACTGTGTACACTCGGGGCACTAATGGTGTCGTTGTGAAGATTATTCCATGGTTTACGTATTCGTACATATAAAGAATTTTTGTAACTCTGAGTTTTGGTCCTAGGAATAAACATTTTTTTACTAAAATAAAATGTCCTCTTGTCTGATCTCTGGATTGTAATTCAAGATTTGGTGTTACATGTACATCAGATTCGTATTTATTAAAAATCTTGTATGTTTCAATCATATCGTCTCGAACCCTCCTGTAAGCTAAGGTAGGGATATTCAACTTCCTCAATCTTTGTGCATAAGGCAGCCCCTTTTAGTTTTATTCTGTCTTTGGGACTAATTATCTAGTTGCTTTTCTTTGCAGGACATTTTCCAAAGACCAGTCCAAAGCATGCATGTACTATTGTATTCGTAGGCCTAATCATGTAGCCAAGGTGGGGGCTCCACAAAGGGTCACACTCACAGCATATGTTTTCACCATGACCATATTGGTTAGGGAGTACAAACAAGGTCATATTATAACCTTGTACATTGGATGAGTGGGTTTAGTTGAACTGTACTGTACTGTGCCCAACCAAGCAGCCCCTGGCCTGGGCGCGGGCATGCCATGGGCCTGGCGCCCGTGGGCCGGCGTGGCCTGTGCCTGTGGCTGTGCATGTAATGTATTGCCGCGGCTAGCGGCTTGCTGGTAGGGCCGGGGTAGCTGACAGACACTGTCACGATCACGATTCAGTAATTCCGTTCTTTGAAATCATAGAGAAATCAGAATGATACTTACTTTACCAAAATCAAGTCCGTCAAATCCTTCACAACAGTCTGTGAGTAATTTCACCATATTTCCTGATCTAATTCTTGTTTTCGAGCTGAACGGTGTCGTCTGCTAGAGACCGCGAGCGGAAACAAGGGTCAAAGGTTGTCACAAGGCCAAAGGTAAATTTATCCGCGTATTTACGTTAAACGATGACAAACCAACATTACACTCTTTTACCCTTTTAAATGTATCATTCAGAAAGATTTTTTCATTCAATTTTTTTTTTTACACATTATTATGGAATTCATGACAAGAAGTAAACTAATACTAGTACCACCAAGAGGGTTCTATTTTCATCGCGTATCTTTTTATTACCGGTGGTAAGAGCTGTGGTGAGGTGCGAGATCTTCTAATTGATTGACTTGACCCGAAAAGTGCGTTTAATTGTCTAACTTTGTTACAACTAAATAAGCCACAAACTGTTTCATAACAACGGCTTTGAGAAATTGATGCGAAAATGAGCAGCAGATTGAGTACAAAACCATCCAAGAAGGATAGGCCAAGATCAAGTGGTTAGTATATCTTGTAATATGAGTGAGATATATTTTGTTGCTAGCCAGCTCGAAGACCAACAACATGTTACAGCATTGCCGCCCTCTGCGAGCGTAACTTAGCTGTTGCCTAGTGTATACAAATTGAATACTGTAGAATGTAGTGTGTACGGTATGTGTGCATGATAGTGTGGCAAAATTACAGCTGTTACACATGTTCAAACCTATTAAAAATATATCTGATTCAATGTTTTATTCATTCTTTTGGTTTTAATTGCTTTTTAATATTCAGGATGTAAATTTTTGAGAAAGATAGGTCTAGGCTTAGTCTACATTGGAAATGATGGAATAATGTAAAAACTTTAATTTTAAAAAGTCATTTATTTTCAACTCGAGCAGTCGAGGTAGGCCGGCTAGACATGCTAACTTAGATCTACTTCTTCTTGATGAGTACAGTCCACCATCTGGTGTATTCTCGTACTTGTATGGTTTGGCCGGCAGGTGCAGCGTATGTACAGTGCCAAATAAAAAGACTACAAGGTAACTATGTGCAGCTAAAAAACCACAGAATCCCCTTTTAGCGGAGCTGGATTTCCTGTACCTCCTGCCTAAATGAGATGGCAGAGGTACGGTTCACAATATCTCCAGGAAGCATGTTCCAAAGTCTTATAGAGTCTGGGTAGAATGACTTCTGGTAGACTAGAGTCCTTGCAAAGGGGATCTGGAATTGTTGAGAATGTCCACGGTGTGATGTTGTTACCGGCAATAGATTGGTATGAGGAATGTCTGTAAGTTGGTTTACAATACGGTACATCAGCATCATCTTGAGTTGTGCCCGACGTTCTTGGAGAGATGGCCACTGGAGTTTGCTCAGCATCAGTTTAACACTGCTTGTTCGATGAAAGTCACCTGTGACAAAGCGAGCGTATCGACGCTGAACCATTTCCAGTCTCCAAATGTTGTCTTGGGTATGTGGATCCCATACCGTGCAGGCATACTCAAGGATGGGTCGTACTAGTGTCAAGTAGCACAATGCTTTGGTCTGCCTCGGACAGGGTCTGATGTTTCGCTGTAAAAAGGCGCTGATGTTGTTTGCCTTCTTAGTGACAGTTTTGATGTGGTGGGTCCAGTTCATGTTGTTCTTGAGATGAATGCCAAGATACTTTGCAGTGTCTGCTTCCTCAAGAACTTGGCCATGGATGACGTAGGAACACTCCACAGGCTTCCTTTTGTTGGTGACCCTGAGAACTTGGCACTTCTGGGGATTGAATTCCATTAGCCAGTCTCTTTCCCACTCTTGCAAGGCATCCAAGTCCTTCTGGAGCAGTCTTGAGTCAGCACTGGAATTGATCTTGCGATAGAGCATGCAGTCATCTGCAAAGAGACGAACAGTGCAGCCTGGAGAAACATACTCAGGTAGGTCATTGATGAACAGCAGAAAAAGGAGCGGGCCTAAGACACTACCTTGAGGTACCCCTGAAGTGACTTTAGTAGTGCCTGATGTTGATCCTTCAAGGACTACTCGCTGACTCCGGTCATGAAGGAAATCAGTTATCCATCTATGGGTGTTGCCCCTGATGCCATAGTGCTGCAGCTTGTAAAGGAGCCGAGCATGAGGAACTTTGTCGAAAGCTTTGGAGAAATCGAGGAGGATGACGTCATGTTGCTCTCTGTCGTCAATCCCTTTGGCAAGGTCTTGGATAGCAAGAATGAGCTGGGACTCACAAGATCGGCGTTTACGAAATCCATGCTGAGCATCAGAGAGAGCATTCTTAGCTTCGAGGTGATCCATGATGGCACTGTAGATGATGTGCTCTAAAACTTTACAAGAGATTGATGTGAGTGAGATGGGGCGGTAGTTCTCAGCCTTATGCCTTTCACCCTTTTTGAAGATGGGAGTAACATCTGCTTCCTTCCAGTCATCAGGCAATACTCCTTGGTCAAGTGAGGATTGATAAAACAGAGTGAAGACTGGGGTGAGCTCCAGGGCCAGCGATTTGAGGAGTCTTGCTGAAATCTTGTCCGGACCTGTAGCCTTGTGGACATCAAGTTCTGAAAGGAGCTTGTAAACTCCGTAAGGAGCGACAGTAATATCACTCATCGACAGATAAGGATTTTCCTTGACTTTGATGTTACTCCTGCACTCGTTGCTGTTGAAAACAGAGACAAACTGGCGGTTAAGTATGTCTGCTTTTGTTGGACTGTCAGAGTAGGTGATGCCATCGCTTGCCTTCAGCGGAGATACTCCTGAAGAGTCACAACGTCTACTCTTGATGAAACTCCAAAAGCGTTTAGGATTACCAGCAGAATCTGGACTAACGATATTGGTTAAGTAGTCATCATATGCATGCTTACAGGATTGTCTGGTTTTCTTCTTCAGATGCTGATATTTAAGGAAGTCCTTTGGATCCTGCGTTCTCCTGGCTCGGACATAGCATCGTTTTTTTTGACGAGTTAGCCGCTTGAGAGATGTTGTAATCCATGGTTGGTGGAAACGAGTCGATGACATCTTAGAAGGGATGTGCTTGTCTTGGAGATCAGTGAGAAACTCCTTAATTGAGAGCCACATGTCAGCAACCGAACTTTGTGTACATGAAGAGTATCTTGCGATGAATTCCTTTGAAAAGGAAACGCAGTCCTTCTTCATGTTATCAATGTTGGCATTCTTCCAGAGGTATATCTTCCGTTTGACTGGTTTTTGTCGTCTGGGCATGATGCTTGTATCTATCAAGACTAGATCGTGATCACCAATGCCTGGGAGAGCCACACATCTGTTCAAGAGGGAAGGTCTGTTTGACATGAACAAATCTAGAATGTTATCGAGTCTTGTGGGGAACTTCACCATTTGTTGCAAACCACAGTTGCCTAGCATGTCCAGGAACCGCTTCTTCACTGCTTGGGTGTTCTGGTTGCCTTCAGCTGCTAGGGTATCCCAGTTGATATCAGGGACATTAAGGTCTCCACCTAACCAGAAGATAGCATTTCTGTGCTTGCACTGTAGTTCTTCAACGGCACTACACAAGTCATCCATATACTGCAGTGAGCTGGAAGGTGGACGGTACAGTGCTCCGATGATGAGAGTTTTCCTTCTTTCCAGTGGAAGCTTAATAAAAGTTGCTTCACATTTGTGCTTGGTAGAAAGGTGTTCATATATGAATTCCTTTTTCAGCGCTATCAATACACCACCATAACCATCACCACGGTCCCTGCGAATGACACTGTAACTTTGCGGAAATAGCTCAGAGCTGCTGATGCCCTCATTCAGCCAAGTCTCAGTACCTATGATGACACCAGGATTAGCGGAGTCAATCATGTTACCAATCTCTTCTTTTTTGTTCTTTGCACTCTGAAAATTTACAATCAAGATCTTCACATTTTGGTTGGTCTTGTTAGCCTTTTTCTTGTTCTTAGTTTTCGGAAGCCGGTTCGGTGACGAGGTGGCAATAGGCGGGCCAGGACTGTTGTTAGAAGTACAGGAGGTATCACAAGTGGAGAGACTAGAAAACGAGTTTGAAGTATTCAGAGTATGTGAGTCGAATAACGAGGAAGAAAACTGCGGTATGCCACAGCCTACACACTGCCAAGAAACGCTTGAATTTGCAAGAGCCAGATACACAGGTGTTGACATGTGCATGCATTCCACATGATACCATTTCAGACAATCGTCACATGCTACCCCCCGTTGTCTCCAAGTCACTGCGTGATTGCATATTTGACAAGGATATTTTGTCCTCGGGCCTGGGTTGGATTCGACGTCAGATGCATTTGATAATAGAAGCAGGCTGAGGTAAAGCAGAGAGCGTGCTTTGGGGAGGTACCAAAAGTACAAGTGATCCTTTCTGCCAAAGCAAAAGGAGTGAAGTGACTTGGTAAGAATTTCCGATTGCGAGAGTGAATGTGAGGAATATCCATGAACATGGCCATGGGTTCCTACAGACTTGACAACAGTTAGCTTCATGATTGGAGAACTGTCCAAAGGTTGCGTATGTTCAGTCAAAATAAAATTCAACAGCGTGGACACTAACATCAGATAGCCAACCAGCTTGTTACATGTAGCTCTTGCCATGTTTGTAGTTGTAGAAGGCTGAGTTTAGACAAAATAATGTTATTAAGAATGCTTTAAAAAGTTAGCTACAAAACACAAAACTTAGCTGCAGATCAGCTTTCAGGGCCACATATTCCAACTCCAAAAAGCACATCTGGGACTACAGTACTGCAGAAAACAAAGATGGCTGCCATAGCATTCTGAGGTCCACAACAAGAATCCCTAAAATTTCCCCAAATTTATTCCCAAATGACTCAACCATCACAAATATGAAGAAATGAAGAGATGGTCCTGCTATTCCACTTCAAGTTTCAAAGAAAACTTTCCAAAACCATCAACAATTTGCAGATGTTATCTGGAGCTCTTCAAGAGGCCCTGCACACACGCACACCGCCACCGCCACCGCCACCCTCTAATCAATTATCATCACAATTTCACATGATCATGTCAATAACAATAGATATCCAATTTTGTTTACATTCCTCTAATTAAATGTCATTGCTTCTGTGTTATAAATATAATATGTATTCTCTCTTCTGCAACCTTAAAGTGATTGAGTAACTTTGTGGAGGATTGATAAAATCTGAGCTTTCTGGCCTTACATGTTATCAGTGTATGTAATATGGTGTAAAAATGAAGCCCATCTGGAAAAAAGCACTTCAAAATCATCATGTGCTTCACAAAAGTAAACATATGCAAGTGACCGGAAAATGCCAGACTCATTTTCCCCATTGACTCAGTGTTAGACTAAAGCGTATGGCCATACGCTTTCGTAAATGGGAGTATTCAGTCGCAGATATCTTAATAATAGCATTATATATTTGAAAACCTTTCTATGCCTGGCTATTTATTTATCATTCTGAACATCATTATACAAGACAGATATCAATATTCAATAATTTATTAAATCAAGCCTCCACAAAGTTACTCAATGCCTTTAAGTTGCAGATATAACCCATAGTCATAGAGAGGGTCTGTTTAGGCAGTGGCATACAAAGAAAAATTCTAGACCTAGTCTTACTGCGGCAGCCCGAACACGTAGTGTTCGGGCTGCGATCAGCAGTCCTTTTCAACAACATGGCGAATGGGACTGGTTTCGAAAATTGAGAGTAAAAAGTGACATTCATCGATTCTACACATTTTTTAGGAAAAGCTGATTTGTGGAAGGTCTGTTTAGGTAAGTGGCATCGTATGATACTTTAATTTCCAGAAATAACTTATATGGCCATATTTTCAATGGTCATTTGAACATTGGTAAATTGTGAGACCCACCGAATCGTACTGGTTTCACGGGTTGTCCCGGGGCTAGGACTAGGCCTAACTATACACAGCTTCGCGACAGCGCTGTACAAGCTGGCCATTCAAAAGCGTTGCAAACCGCGACTACAAAATAGTGACTAAATGCTTTTTGATTTAATTACATCCTTTCTAGTTTCTTGAAGTAATTATAGTACCAAATCAAGCTTAAACTATTACTCTATTGCGCTCCATAACTTAAATTTAGTAAGCCAACTTACAACTTACCAAAAAACGATTTATTGCGTCGTCTGCCATGTCTGCCCACACTGCCACAGTAGCTGTACTATCTCGTCTCGCAAACGGCAGAGGTGATAGTACAGCTACTGTGGGCAGACATGGCATACGACGAAATAAATCATCGTGTATAAAATCTGTGTATAGTTAGACTAGGCCTAGCCCCGGGACGCTGCCACGAAGTGAGTGAAACCAGTACGATTCGGTGGGTCTCACAATTTACCAATGTTCAAATGACCATTGAAAATATAGCCATATAAGTTATTTTTTGAAATTAAAGTATCATATATACGATGCCACTTACCTAAACAGACCTTCCGCAAATCAGCTTTTCCTAAAAAATGTGTAGAATCGATGAATGTCACTTTTTACTCTCAAATTCTCAATTTTCGAAACCAGTCCCATTTGCCATGTTGTTGAAGCAGAAGCGAAAATAGGCACTTGCGCATGCGCCTATGAGTATTTATTACAACGACGGCATAGTTTTTCGTCACAGGAATAATGAATATTCATATATCCACTGTGATCCGGCGATCTCTATTCGCTCGAGCTCCTGCCTGCCACTCGTCTTAATGAATATTCATAATGCTCCCTTCTTGTCTGACGCATGCGCATTGCAAGCAAAACACCGACCTACGGAAGTTTTTAGTACAGGCTTTTGGAGATAAATAGGCCTTTTTTGTATCATCCTCATTGAAAACAAAGACGACAGTCAATCGGAAAGTATTGTAAGTACCTAAAGTAGCCTAAAATCAAATAATGTCATGTTTCATGGCTATCATTTTGACGAACGACCTTGTAATTAAGAGACATCCAAGCAATCAAAGGACTGCTGATCGCAGTAAGGCCTAGTCCTAACTTACATGTAAAGCCAAAAAAAGGAGAGGGGTAAAGTAGCCTGGAACTGGAAGGCTCCATATCTGATGTAGATAACCACACGAGGCTCTGGCAAGCTCATCAGCGCGGCCTGCTGTGTGTGTGTGAATCTGTAATACATGGGCGTTGCCAGGGGAGTGGGGAGAGTGGGGAGGGTGGGGAGGGTGCGAACGCACCCCCCTCCAGACAAAAAAAAAAAATTTTTTTTTTTTTTTTTTTTGCTTGTCAGGGAATTATGGAGGGAAACTGGACCCCCATAACCCCCCGCCACTGAGCGAATTTTGAAGGTCTGGCGAAAATTTTTTTTGTCGCCCAGTGTTCTCGGCAGTGTAGAATATCCGTGTCGCGTTTGACACACGCAAATTTCGGGAGACTCACTTGCGTGACACGCAAAATCCGAGCGACGCGTGGAAAAAAAAAAAAATCTGTTGTCACGCATCGGTACTACGCATCGGTCATAAAAAGTTCTTATTCGGAATATATTTGCAGATTCTTGTCACTCGAGTTTAATAGACGGTATAGAACACCTTACTGAAAATAAGCTCGTACCTGTCCTTTATATGAAAACTCGTACCGTACTCGCACTCACTCAGTGCCCACTGCGTTTGCGCCGCAGTAGCTTGATCGGTCGAAGCACTGTCGCCGCGCCGGCTCTGAGAGAAACGGTGGTCACAAAATTTGAGCGAAGTGGACCTTCCTAATAGCAACACTGAATGTGTTGACGCCCTCTACGTTCGTTGGTATCACCATTCACCAAAGTTCCGAGCAAGCTAGCGATAGCAGCCACATACGGTACGGAGAAGTGCTAGCAGCCTCACGGACCAGTACAGTCGAGTCACGCTTTCAGATCAAACGTAAACAAACATGATTGTACTTTAAAAAAAAAACAAGATGAATGCGACTTCGTCTCCTATATGCCTCCGCCTAAATTCAGTTGATGGCTCAAACTCTCATTACATTCATCTCAGACGTCCGTGCTGTGATTGAAAATCTGCTCCATACGGTAAGTCCTTACAAAACATGATGGAAAGGCGAAAATCTGACTTTTGAAAAAAAGCACACGTGGAAATCCAAAGATCACGCGTTAATTTGGCCGCCACCCAATCGGCCGGTTTCCGACACGCGCGAGAAAATCACCCCCCACTGAGCGACTTTTCGAGAAGCTGGCGAGACCAACAAAATACGGGTCTACCTTTTCCAAAAGTTGGGTCAAACCCCCCCCCCCCTCCCCCCCTGGCTGTTCATTTAGTCACGCGTTATGGAAAGCGGTCCTTATGAATAGCGGTCATTATAACTAGCCGTCCTTATGACTAGCGAGGTAATTTGTCTCAGGTTTGCTCACTATTTATAAAGGACTGCTATTCATTTAGTCACGTATTATGGATAGCTGCCCTTATGAATAGTGGTCATTATGACTAGCGGACCTTATGATGAGCGGTCCTTATGATGAGCAAAGTTACCCCAAATTTAAGGCTTAAAATGCCAAATCATCCCGTAAAGAGAGTAGAAATAGAGATAATGATTATCGTGTGTTTTTGTGAGGCAGGCAATTACTGTTGCTACCGGGACAGCTCCGGCGTAGAAGCACTCTAGCGATAGCTTAGACACTCTCACCAGCAGGCTCTGCGCTGCAGATGTTAGACTAATTGATCGGACAAATTTCACATCTTAAAATGCTTCTGTGATATTCTTAAGGCCTACTATCATTCTTTTACTATTCTCTTGTAGTTCAAGGTTTCTTTATTTTTTCCACATGTTTTTTCAGTGTTTACATATACACAAATTTATATTACATAATATCAAACAAAATTACGATAAGAAGTGTTTACATAAATGGAAAATTTTTAAAACAATTATACTATCATAATTTCGGTGATATCAGGCATAGTAAAGAAACAAAAGTGGAGGAGTCTATTAAAAAGCACAGCTTGTATTTTATAGACCCCTTTGTGAGAAAAAATATACTTACAAATGCTCTAAGTTTATGGAAATAATTACGAAATATATATACTTTGCGCTATTCCCCCCCCCCCCCCTTGGTTTGGGGTTTCTTGGGTTATGAGAAGTGGAAAATAGACCATTTTTATTCTCCCCGAGCACCCGTTCCGTCGTATTTTGAATCACTACACACATACACACACACACACACGCACGTTTACATGGCTTTACTTCCGAGGACAACTATTGTTCCTCTATTGTTACTCGTCCTCGGACAGTCGACGGAATAAGGCATAAATTCATTGTTCGACGTTCGAGGACTATTGTCCGCCTTCCGAGGACCATTGTTGTCATGATTTTTTTTTTGTTCTCTGTCTGAAAATGTCCTCGGACATAATGCTAAACAAACGCACACACACACGTTTACATGGCTTTACTTCCGAGGACAACTATTGTTACTCGTCCTCGGACAGTCGACGGAATAAGGCATAAATTCGTTGTTCGACGTTCGAGGACTATTGTCCGGCTTCCGAGGACCATTGTTGTCATGATTTTTTTTTTGTTCTCTGTCCGAAAATGTCCTCGGACATAATGCTAAACAAACGCACACACACACGTTTACATGGCTTTACTTCCGAGGACAACTATTGTTCCTCTATTGTTACTCGTCCTCGGACAGTCGACGGAATAAAGCACAAATTCATTGTTCGACGTTCGAGGACTATTGTCCGGCTTCCGAGGACCATTGTTGTCATGATTTTTTTTTTGTTCTCTGTCCGAAAATGTCCTCGGACATAATGCTAAACAAACGCACAGAGGCCATGCACATACACTTTAATGGACCGTTTGCCTGAAAAGTTCTGATAAATCTCTCTTTTTTGGTTCATTTTGAGGTTTCTTTTCTGAATTGTGCAGGTTATCTAATAGTTGATATTACTCAGAATATCCCTTTGACTTTTCTTTCCTTGTGGTTAATAAGAATATAAAATGAACAATGAAACAACCAAATTCCCTACAACTATCCCACAGTAACGACCATTCACTTTGTACAGCAATGCTGTGCGTAGCAGAAAAAGTGAATCAGAGTTTGCCCGAATACACTTGTGGGTGTAACTATAAATACATTAGTAATCCGGCGTATTGTTTTACTTACAAGTTTGATGACATCTCTCAAAATGAAGATTTCTAGACCCTTTTTAGTAATTTCATATTTTCAGACAGGGAAACTATACCAGTTGCCATGCGACAACTCTAGTTAAATGGTTAGATTTTTCTTGTCTGAGCATAGTATAACGAAAGGAATATTGATGTTTTAGCATCATTTGATTGAAAAATCGACACAGAATTAAAGTCTTGTAACCCATGTATTCATTGGATTTAAAAAATCATGGGGTCGTTTCATCAAATCAACTCCATGACAGTCATAACTGTTGTCGGCGATCTACGGAAATGTCATGGACCTGAAAAACTGTTTAACGAAGACATGATAAACGACAACTCAATGATATCGATACTCATCGGCAAAAAAACATAGTCTATATCACAGTCCATTGGAATTATCGTCAATTACCCAAACAGATTTTGAGGCTCAGTTTTTCCCAAACTATTACAAAATGTCAAAAATGGCAGCGAAGATGAATGCTTGTGATACAAACATCCCGTTTACATGAAAAGATGTGTTACTTATGGGATCTTAGAATTTATAAAATTGAGAAAACTCGAGGAGGCTTTTGCGATGTACGAATCTAGATTTGTAGGTAAGAGGATACCGTAAGTGACTAATTACGGAAAGAAGACCCAAATCGTGTTCATTTTAGAGAAAATGATTAAATTAAGATATCCTATGGCCCAATTTTAAATATTTAGTCATTAAAAGATACATATAATATCATTCATATCAAATCATTGCGTGAAAACGGGAAGAATAGCGAAAATACATACATGATAAATTGTCGTCGTTCACATGGGTCTGTATATACAGACTGTTCAGTTTTCAACGTTGATTCTATGGTAGACAGATGTGGGTATTTTTAATATTAATCTCATTTACTTGTTGCGGGGTCAAGAAGCCATAAGAACATATTGTTCGTCTGTACAATATTATAATACGGACATTAGTAATACTATCTGGTAAAGGAATGATAAAGGATAGTGCTTGGAGATCATGAAATAAATGTTCTCTTAATTTACATTTATTATTTTTTCGCAGCCCATAGACTAACTAATAGCTGACTTGTGGTGGCGTTCTAAAAAGATATGACAGGTCTGGAGCACCGACAAGTCACTTGTCGGTGAAGTTGGTCTTGGTTAAGACGGCTTTGTGAAACAGTTAGCGGACAGGTTGAGCGACAGCGTTGAGATGTCGCTGATCTTGTCGTTATGACGGTTTGATGAAACGACCCCCATATTACTGGGTGTGGTTTATCCAAAGCACTCGATGGGTAGAGACAACTCTTGGTGGATGGAGGTCAGTAATTGACAAGCAGAAACTCAGTGCACGGTAGCAAACTTCAGTGTACATGTATGTATTCCATAGTCGTATCTTTATACGAACACATTTACGGATATTCTTATCTTGTTTGTATGCCCAATTTGTTACTTAATTTGTGTTTCTTATGTTTCCTCTCACCTGAAGAGACTAATACTTGTAAACCGTGTCAAAGATATGAATGCAAATTATAACAAAATATTCCCTTTCATCTGACATTGAATATAAAAAGGATAGATCGTATGTTGGTCTGCTTTAACAGGTTATTTCTTAAAGGGAAATTAACCTCAGCGTATGAATTAGCTTATTTTGAATGGTGTAGTATATGCCTCTTATTTGATACATGCAATTTCATGTAAAAACACAGGATATAGATATAAATCACTATTTTCCAGCCAAGTTATCGTCTGCTAGCAATAATAAGGGGGCTGCCATTACTTTATGTGTACACGAACATATTTTTCATCCCAAGTAAAATTTCCTTCATCGTTAACTTGTAATTGATTTTTAGAGGACAAATATATATTAGATAAAGTCACATATTCTGAAATGTAAGTTTAGTTTTATATATTTTTTAAAAGGTCTTAATTTGTTCATAAAAAATATACTTCATAAAAAATATACGTCAAGGACGGAGAATTGACGTCAAGGACGGAGACAATCGTAACAATACCAAAACAAAGCGAGGAATCTGCTTTACAGGATGGCTATTAGAACTCATGGGTCGTCAATTATCTAGGCCCATGGCCAATAACAATCGTAATACAATCAGAACAAAGGAAATTCTCAATTTTTATTTTGAAGTGTAATGTTTGAAGAAGCTGTTATTCAATTACTGCAGGTGTTTACCAAAGAAAACTTAGAGGTTCATTGTAATTTTAGCATTTGTAATTTTGTAAAGGATTCTGCAGAATGAGAAGTACGGCAGATTTCATCAAGTAGTAAAAGTATGTTGGACTATGGCACTTGAATTTCAATCTGGGTTTTCCTTCTATTTTGAATAGTGAGATTGGAGTAGGTATGTGACCTGTTGTCTTGAGATTGTCTCAACGAACCCTGAATACAGCCATTGGTTTAACACTTGTTTTCAGTCTTTTTGGCATGCAATGCCAAGAGTCTCTTATTGAAACTATGTACACTGAAGATAACATTTGTATTGATCAGCTTTTGGTTGTCCTGTCTGTGGAATCCATTACAAGAACTTTCAATTAAGAGTCAATACATGTATGTGTGAGGATAGGTGCCTTAGTTTTGTTTGTCAGGGTAAACATTTTTACAAGTTCCAGAAAAGCAGCCTAGTAGGATTCTTGCCTTTGATCTGGAACTTATTGTTTGATGATTTCTCCGTGAGGTTTCCTGAGCTTTGAGTTATGGGAAAGACTTTGCTGTATTAGAGGCCATTGAGTACTTTATAGACAAGGCTTTCATTTAGTTTTGGAGGGTGCTCTACGAGAAACTACTTTTTTAGCACAATGGATGGTGCGCCTAATCAAGCTGTGCGGAGACACACCCTTGGAAGTAATAATATAGTTTCTAAGGTGAAAGTAGCAGTGAATTCTAATAGAAGGAAGACATTGATCCCTGGAGTGCTTGTTCGAGATCACGAAACACTTCTCAGTGAGTACAAATATCTGAACATAAGAAGTTAATATTAAGCTAACTTTGCACTTATTCTCAAGATCATACATGTATATATCGAAAGGAGGTTATAATAAGGAAAAATGGTGTGATCCTTTCCTACCTTGTACATGTAGGTAGCAAAAATCAGGGATTGAAGGTAAAATAATAGGAGAAAAACAACGTATTTTTTAAAGTTTCATTACCAGTGAGTTGTCTTTTTCTCCCTCTCCATGGAGCAGAAGCTTATCAAATAATTACTGTATATATGTGGATAATGTTGATAGACATCACCATATATGTAGCTGTCATGCACATTTAATGTTCGCGAATTTCACGAGTGGTTCAGATTCGTGAAAGTTTCATGTCGCAAAGTCATTGAATCGTAATAGACACCCTTGAATTCTTGCAAATCGCAAAAGTTTCATGTCGCAAACATTTCTGATTTTACAGTATTTGCAAGTTTCTTTCTTTCTTTTTTTTGTTTGTTATATGTTTGTGTGCCCATTGGAGACTCTGTTAGATTTGGTGTTGATAGTATTGCTCTTTTTATTAGCTCACCTGAGCCTAAGGCTCGAGTGAGCTATTGCGCCCCCAATTGTAAAAGCTATGTAAATTTCAAACATCTTCTTCTCCAGAACCAGGCATAGCTCAGACTTGGTATTGTGTATGGAGATACCTCTATAGATGAAGAATGAATGTTGTTCATGAAATTTCTCTGAGTGGCCCTATAGGGGCCCTGTGGGGGTAACATACTGGGGGGGGGGGGCGCTGCCAGGCAAAATGTACATTCTGATCTTCTTCTCCAAAACACATGATCGGAATTCAACCAAACTTGGTAGGAATCATCCTTAGGGGTAGGGGACCCAAAGTTGCTAAAATGGTACATGTGGCCCCCAGGGGGGCCCAGGGGGAAGGCCCCCAATTGTAAAAGCTATGTAAATTTCAAACATCTTCTTCTCCAGAACCAGGCATAGCTCAGACTTGGTATTGTGTATGGAGATACCTCTATAGATGAAGAATGAATGTTGTTCATGAAATTTCTCTGAGTGGCCCGTCGTCCGTCGTCCGTCCGTCCGTCACAAACGTTAAAGTTTACCTGCAAGACTCTCTTATGATGCATTACTTGGCAACTGTTACTGCATTGGCAGCCACACTTGGGTGATAGAAGCACTAGGGGCATCTCCATGTTATTGTGTTGTCGGAGGTCACATGATAGGGTCAAATGTCATTTGAGGTCATACGTTCAAGTTTACCTGCAAGACTCTCTTATGACAGATAACTTTGCAACCGTCACTCACTTTTCAACCAAACTTGGGTTGTAGATGCACTAAGGGGACCTGCATGTTATGGTGCCGTTGGAGGTCACATGATAAGGTCAAAGGTCATATGTTAAAGTTTACCTGCAAGACTCTCTTATGACAGATAACTTTGCAACCATCACTCACTTTTCAACCAAACTTGGGTTGTAGATGCACTGAGGGGACCTGCATGTTATGGTGCCGTTGGAGGTCACATGATAAGGTCAAAGGTCATTTGAGGTCATACGTTAAAGTTTACCTGCAAGACTCTCTTATGACAGATAACTTTGCAACCGTCACTCACTTTTCAACCAAACTTGGGTTGTAGATGCACTAAGGGGACCTGCATGTTATGGTGCCATTGGAGGTCACATGATAAGGTCAAAGGTCATACGTTAAAGTTTACCTGCAAGACTCTTGTAGCGGTTGGTCGCTACTTATAAGGCGAGATGGGAATAAGAAGCAATCACCACTTACCGACTTTATGCGTGCAGGGGTTAACCGGACATGGATCCTCCAAAATGCCAAAAGTTTCCAAATATTGCACAATCCGATTCAAATATATATTTACACAGGTATCACCACAGAAGTGATCACAAAACTACTTGGCTAGCACAAGCGAGATTTGGACTGTTCTCTGAGTGAATTGCAGAGAATAAAATGATGAAATAGAAATTCCTCCAGGTGAGATGATGGAGTATAGAATTAATGTGAAGTAGAGAATTGTAGAAATTGCTCCAATTGAAGTGCAGGAAACAAATTCAGAAGTGAAGAGATGACATCCTCAAATTAACGTGTTAACTCGATGAGAAAACTTTGAGAAGTGTGTCTAGCAAAGGTGGAGATGAAAAGTGTTTGTTCTTATCCCTTGCTAGTGTAGCAGGATGAAGAAGAAAGGGAGTATTGTTGAAAATCCTTGAATTGAAGGTGAGTCATTAATGTGCGATGGGCATGGCCATGCAGCTGACCACTTGTTGATAGATAAATGTGATAACATAGGGGTGGTTGTGACTGCTGGTATAAAGGGCAATGTCCTCTCAAAATGACTTTGTACAATAAGTGAAAGTGAGAAATTAAAGAAAAGATGAAGTGAGGATGAGGAAAATACTACATCAGCCCCCTCCTAGAACGTTGAATAAAATGAAACGGTCGATAATTGAGAAAGTAGTCCGAATGAAATTAAATAATATCTCATTTGAAATTCCAAACTTGAACATAGCGTTTGGGAAAGTGTACTCTTCTGCCGGAGCGAGTTTGTCTGACTTCGGGCTTGGCAGGAGGAGTGATAGAGGGAGGTTGAGGCTGAGAGGTTGGTGTAGTAGGCGCTTGTGAAGGTATAGGGTCCTGTGAGAGTGTTGGACCAGGGTTGGTAGTAGATTTGACGGGCGAGTCCAAGTATGCAGGTTTCAAACGGTCGAGACTGACGCTGTCTTGTTTTCCTTTGAGTTGGATGATGAAAAACTTGTCAGTTCGTCTGATGACTTCGAATGGGCCGTCGTATGGTGGTTGGAGAGGTTTCTTGACTGCATCATGTCGCACAAATACATGGGTGCATGTTGTGAGATCAGGATGAACCTGTGGTTTGCGTTGTTGAGCACGGGTGGGCAGAGGTTTGAGGTTCTGCATTTGTCTCCGTAGTCGGTGGATGTAGTTGCTAGGGTCCAAATCACAATCATTCTGACTAGGCGCTACAAACTGACCTGGCAATCTTATTGTTGTTCCATATACCATTTCAGCTGTGCAACAACCTAAATCAGATTTGACTGCAGTTCGGATACCAAGCAAGACGAGAGGGAGAGTCTCAGTCCATCTCGCACTAGTGGTAGCTTTGAGAGATGCTTTGAGTTGTCGATGAAAGCGCTCTACAAGTCCATTTGATGCTGGGTGGTAAGATGTAGTTCGAATCCGAGAGCTGCCAAGAAGATGAGTTAGGGCTTGAAAGAGAGAAGATTCAAATTGTCGTCCTCTGTCGGTTGTGATGGTTGAGGGAGCTCCGAAACGAGATACCCATTGTGAAATGAAAGCTTGGGCAACAGTCTCAGCTGATATGTCGGGGATTGGTATTGCCTCAGGCCATCGAGTGAAACGGTCAACACAAGTGAGGAGATATGCATTGCCATTTGAAGGAGGGAGGGGTCCCACGAGATCGATGTGGATGTGGTTGAATCTAGCGTCTGGTGTTGCAAAAGTACCTATCGGTGCCTTGGTATGACGATGTACTTTGCAACGTTGACACTGTATGCAAGTTTTAGTCCAACTTCTGACATCTTTGTTGATTCCAGGCCATACAAATCGCTCAGTGATGAGTTTTTGGGTAGCATTGATGCCGGGGTGAGAAAGGTTATGAAGAGCATCAAACACAACTCGCCGAAATTTGGCTGGGATGTAAGGGCGAGGATTTGCGGTTGAAGTGTCACATAGAATGGTAGAGTCAGAAGTAGGGAGTGGTAGAGATTGGAGTTTGAGCGAGGTGGCAGTGAGTTGCCTGAGTTCCTCGTCATCCTCCTGAGCAGTGGCGATGGCATTGAAATCAATGGTGGAAGACGATTTCAGCGAGTTGATTTCCATGCGGGAAAGTGTGTCTGCCACTACATTGTGTTTGCCACTAACATGCCTAATATCAGTCGTGAATTGCGATATGTAGTCTAGATGCCGGACTTCTCGTGGTGAATACCTGTCGGGTTTAGAGTTGTAGGCATGGATGAGTGGTTTGTGATCTGTGTAGACACAGAATTGCCGTCCTTCTAGTGCATGCTTGAAGTGACGAATGGTGAGGTAGATAGCTAGAAGTTCACGTCCGAAAGTGCTATATCTGGTCTCTGCTGGCTGCAGGCGTTTGGAGAAGAAGGCGATGGGTTGCCAGTCATCGTCAACTAGTTGCTGCAACACCCCTCCGACAGCAACATCTGATGCATCAACCATAATGCAGAGTGGGGCATTAGGCTTAGGGTGTGACAGAAGTGTAGCGTTAGCTAATGCTGTCTTGACTGAGTTGAATGCATGCAGGGCTGTTTCGTCGAGATGAATTGCCTTGTTTTTCTGCTTGCATGCCAGGAGATCAGTGAGTGGTTGTGTGGTAGCTGCACAATCGGGAATGAAGCGTCGATAGAAGTTGATGAGTCCGAGAAACTCGCGAAGTTTGCGTAGAGAATCAGGGACAGGGAATTCGTTGATGACTTTGACTTTCTCGGGAAGAGGGCGGATGCCGTTCTCATCAACGATATGGCCGAGAAAGGTGAGGGAGGATGCGCCAAATTCACATTTGGCTGGGTTGATGACAACTCCATATTTCGCAAGTCTAGTGAAGAGAAGTTGCAGGTGTTGTACATGCTGCTCCAGTGTCTCACTTGCGATGAGGAGGTCATCGATGTAGGCGTACACAAAGGGAAGACCACGGGTTACCTCATCAATAAATCGTTGAAAAGTTTGTGCGGCATTGCGTAGCCCAAAAGGCATGCGCACAAACTCAAATAACCCAAAGGGTGTGGTGATGGCTGTTTTGTGTACGTCTGAGGGATCGACTGGTATCTGATGATAAGCTCGAATGAGATCGAGTTTTGTGAAAACTCGTTTGCCTGCTAGGGCAGAGGTGAAGTCTTGAAGATGGGGGATTGGATATTTATCGGGAACCGTATTCCTGTTTAGTGCCCGATAGTCTCCGCACGGTCTCCAGTCTCCAGGGGTTTTCTTGGGCACCATATGAAGTGGGGATGCCCAGTTGCTGCTGGATGGTCGGATGATACCCAGTTCTAGCATGTGGTCAAATTCAGCTTTTGCAATGGTATACCTGTCGGTTGCTAGGCGACGAGGACGGGCTGAAACAGGAGGGCCTTTAGTCTCAATGTGATGGGTGACGGAATGTTTGATTGTTGCCTCCTTGTACACAGGGCGTGTGATGTCAGGGAATTGATTGAGAAGAGATTTGTAAGCAGCTTGACTGTCTGGCTTTACAAACATAGGACTGATAGAAGGAGAAGAAGAAAGGATGCCTTTTACTGAAAGATTAGTAGTAGAATCGATGAGTCGAAGATTTCGAACATCAACCAGCAAACCAAAGTGGTGTAGGAAGTCTGCCCCTAGGATAGGCGTGGAAATATCAGCAATGATGAAAATCCATCTGCAAGCTCGACGTAAGCCGACGTCGAGAGTCAGGCTTCGCTCTCCATAAGTAGTAATACTTGAGCGATTTACTGCTTGTAGATGAAATTTCGAAGAAGGGTGATGTTTTTCGGATTTTGAAGGAGGAAGAACGCTTACTTCAGCTCCAGTGTCTACGAGAAATCGAATTCCAGTTTTCCTATCGGTAACGTAGAAGAGGCGACTATTTTGTGTCGTGCCAGTGTGATTTGTAGCTGCTAGATTAGATTTGTTCTTTCCATGGTTGTTAGACATATTTTTGAATTTACAGGGTGGTACGCATTTGTTGGCTTTAGAATCGAAACGCCAGTGGTAGTAACAGTAGTCTCCAGCATGTTGATGTGAGCGGGACTGGCTAGCTTGGTTTGAATGCTGTGATGATCTGTCTTCACTACTTTTGCTCCTATTGGTTTGATTTTTTTGAGATTGGGAAGTCAAAGTTTGAATTAGAATTGAGAGCTGTAAGATTTGTGCTCGCATTTGTTGAATGGTAGGAGTTGACTGAGTAGAAGAAGTAGGGTGATTTTGATTGTCAGTCGACATGTTGAGGAGATGAAAAATGAGCTGACCATATAAATGAAGAAAGGAAGACAATAAATGAAAACAATTTGACGAAGGATGAATGCTACTCAGCACGTTGGTCGGGTTAGATCACGTCGGGGTCACCAGTGTAGCGGTTGGTCGCTACTTATAAGGCGAGATGGGAATAAGAAGCAATCACCACTTACCGACTTTATGCGTGCAGGGGTTAACCGGACATGGATCCTCCAAAATGCCAAAAGTTTCCAAATATTGCACAATCCGATTCAAATATATATTTACACAGGTATCACCACAGAAATGATCACAAAACTACTTGGCTAGCACAAGCGAGATTTGGACTGTTCTCTGAGTGAATTGCAGAGAATAAAATGATGAAATAGAAATTCCTCCAGGTGAGATGATGGAGTATAGAATTAATGTGAAGTAGAGAATTGTAGAAATTGCTCCAATTGAAGTGCAGGAAACAAATTCAGAAGTGAAGAGATGACATCCTCAAATTAACGTGTTAACTCGATGAGAAAACTTTGAGAAGTGTGTCTAGCAAAGGTGGAGATGAAAAGTGTTTGTTCTTATCCCTTGCTAGTGTAGCAGGATGAAGAAGAAAAGGAGTATTGTTGAAAATCCTTGAATTGAAGGTGAGTCATTAATGTGCGATGGGCATGGCCATGCAGCTGACCACTTGTTGATAGATAAATGTGATAACATAGGGGTGGTTGTGACTGCTGGTATAAAGGGCAATGTCCTCTCAAAATGACTTTGTACAATAAGTGAAAGTGAGAAATTAAAGAAAAGATGAAGTGAGGATGAGGAAAATACTACACTCTCTTATGACAGATAACTTTGCAACCATCACTCACTTTTCAACCAAACTTGGGTTTTAGAAGCACTTGGGGGACCTGCATGTTATGCTGCCTTCAGAGGTCACATGGTAAGGTCAAAGGTCATTTCAGGTCAAACATTATAGTTTACCCACAAGACTCTCTTATGACATAACTTTGTAAACGTCACTTTCCAAACATTAGTAATGTAGATATATGCAAGCATAACTTATGCAGATTTATGCACTTGGGGGACCTGTTGCATGGCAACAGAGATCACGATATTTCTAGTTATCGCATGTGGGCGAGACACATTATCGATAATGCCTTGTTTTAACTTTCACATTTAATGCAAACTGCACTTTGTTCGAAAATCGGGTCGCAGTCGGATCGTATAGTGTGCACCGGGCTTAAAATGGCATTGCTATTTGCCACGCACAAACCCTTAACACTTATCCACAAATGTTATCGGGCCCCATTGCTTTTCTAGGGTTGGTTCTCTTGAAATATATCACAACATCTGTAAACACACAATGAATTGCTTTCTCAACTCAATACATTGTCTAGCTATCTCATCGTTAAAACTCTCAGTATCAAAATTTACGGGCATATAAACGTGTTTGCAGTGTCATGCAAATTACCACACGCAAAATCTGGGGTAGTATTCCGTTTCTTTTTGCACCCTGTCATTGTTTGCATACATTTCCATGCATTTCTAGTATTATTTGATCAGTATGCATTTTCAAGCTTTTTTTTGTATGTACACGTTTTGCTTCTTCTTTTTCTTTCTTAATTTCCTTCTTGATTTCCTTAGATCACCCTCTTTCTTATTAAAAAAAAGCAATTCTCTTTTCCTTCCCATTTTTTTTTTATTGCTTCCTAACCAAGTGTTTTTGCTTCAGAAATATTAATTGCCACAGTGCAGCTCCCTCTGTCAAAAATTTCTCACTTTTATTCATTTATCAGATGAGAAATGCAACACAAATTTAATAGGAAAAGCTTCTTTCCAGACAAGATCAATTTCAAACATTGATCTTCACTTGATTCTAACTTTATCTTATCCAGTACCTGCAGCTGTTTCTTATAACCTAGCTCTGTTGCTGTGTGTGATGGTAGGTTTATTTTATGTACTCATGTTAATAAATTCCACTTCCAGTGTACCCTGGGATTTTATTCATTTTTCTTTCAAATGAAGACCTAGGATTGAATTCATGATTGCTATCAATATTGATTGGATTCCATTGACCTACTAGCAGATTTATTTCTCTCCATAGTAAAGATTATTTAAAGCTTCAGCCAGTAATTCAATTTTCTGCTTCATAGTGCACACCTTCTTATGCCTCATTAGATTTCATGAAATCAAATATACAATTTGTCCACATGCACAGAAAAGGTGAGAGAAAATTGAAAATGTTACCTCTGAGAACCTTGACGGAGGCACTTGAAATCATTCCCTCGGTTTGAAATTACAGGCCAGGAGAAAAAAAAGAAAACAGAAGCATTTCTTCATTTCTGCAGCTACTGAGGAACAGTCTACAAGTTTTTTGTTTAACACATGGCAGTTGAAAGGCATTTACTACTCATTTTGTTTGACTGTCTCTATTGCAGTACATAGGGGGTTTTTTAAAGAAGGAAGATATATGTGTCTAGCACTAGCTCCTCTGTGTGGAAGAGCTTTAGACCAATACTGAAGACTTTCTTCTATAAAGTCAACAACTCCTATTAGCAGGCCAGCGAATTTGTATTTTCAGAATTCTCATCAACAAAGTTTTTTTGTCATTGGGATGTCAGTCATTAGATATGTATCTCAATTAAAGGCTTGGCTGGAGCAGTTTTGATAGTGATCAGACACAAAGATTTCTTCTTTACTGGAAAGGAGACGTCATTGATAGGAGTGTGTGAAGGTTACTATGGATGGGGCAGTCAGGAATTCACGAAGGCACTCCCTGGCAATCAATCTTCTACCTAAGATGAAGTTGTCTGGGAGTCCTGGTAGGAGAAGGAAGACTTTCTTCTCAGGAGTAATGGCCCAAGATCAGGAGACTTTGTTGAGTAAGTCAGATTGTAACAGTACATGCTGCTATAGTACTTATAGCAAAGGTAAAGAAGCCAACTGTAGTATTTGCTTCGTGTTGTTTTGGGCAGGTTCCTTTTACTTAGATAGGTACAAACAATTTTCAGTCCAGTTGGGTTTTCAAGATTCGTACTTTATCACTTCCTTGTGTTTCAAGCAACTTTTCAGCAATTTTGTAAAGTCCTATAAATATTTCGGCTAGATCTGTTTTGAAAAAGTGCATAAAATTAAAAAGTTTTTTCCCCCTAAAAAAGGGACATTTCGTAGCTTTTGTTGTCATAACAAAGTACCTACATTCTCCTTTAGTATGTTCCCTTTCAAATATATACTTTTATCTGCATTTATAATTAACTTACTTTCTTCTTGTTATTGTGATAAGGAGAATTTCATACCTCGTAAGAGTGTCAACATTTCATTTTTATTTAAATAAGGAAATTGATGAATGACAAATCAGTGTTGGGGGATTCCAAGTTATTTTGTCAAAATCCATATTAGAAAAAAATGCAGAGTGATGATAAAGGTCTGTTCTGAAATATGGCTATGGGATATTTTTTTTTCCTGTTGATAAGATGCGCATTTGTTAATCTGTGTCAGCAAATTTGTATTGCTATGGTGACACTGACTAATCTATCATGCACACATTTATGAGGTTAAAGGAGCAGTGCTTTAATATTGATCTTGACACCTACTTCAACCAAAGTAAATTACAAGTTGACATGATCTGTAATCTTGTTAAGGGAGAAGAGCTGACCCACTTTTGTTTGGGTATTGTTCTCAACTTTTATTTCACCTCTTAGTGTAAATACATGTACATGTACCATATAGGAGGGTAAAGTTCACAGATCTGTTGCTAAATATGAAGGGTAATGGCTTTCAGTTGTTTATTTTTTTTTTTTTTTTACTATATGGCATATTTTCATCTGGATGGACTTTGCTTTGATTAATGATGATGACCAGTTCTGACCCAAATTAGCTATTTAGCAGTGTTATTGTGGTGATACCAAATACTTTCAGATAAGAATGTTCTGTAGTGAACTGAAAAAGGCTGGTTGTGCACTACCGATAACCATCAGAAGATAAAACTGGAGATTACTGGCTACATAATATATTTCTATATGTTTTGGAATGTTAATTCTAGGCATATTTCACCCTGACCATATGTGGTCTGGACTATTTTTCATGCTGTAGAAGTAAAACTTTGAATGGATTTATTAACTACTGCTCTACATGGACTTCTCTTGAAAGTATCAAATGTGGTAGATGTTGTTTGAAGTGTGCTTTAGGCAATTCACAAAATGTTGCCTTTTTGCAATAGAAGTTTAATGGATCATTTTTAAAGCAACACATGAACTGCTTTGGAGCTGCCTTGGAATATTTTTTTGTTTGGCTAAAATCCGAGTGCACTTTGCCAAATGCCTATCGTGATAGCTTTGTGAATTTGAAGCAACCATTTAGACCTGCCTGAAATTCATGTAAAGATGAATAGAACATCTTCTACTGATAGAACATCTGATGATGTGTCTCCAAGGAGACATCATTCTTCTCAACTCAAGAGGAGACAGTCCTCTATGAAGTTACATGTACCTCATTCTAAACCCAACTCCAGACAGGATAAGAAACCTAGTGTTGGGATTAGTAGAGAGTGGTCTAAGGCAGGTGAGAGATCATTCATCACAATACAAGGGCATTTGAATTTCATGCTTTTATGTTGTCCTGGTTTCTTCTGAGGCAAAGGTATAGAGCAGATCATCTTTATTATCTGAGTATCAAATGATGTTGACATTCAGCAGCATTCAGCTAATATCAATTTGTGGCCAATACTGACAAATTTTCATTCATATTCTTACTTTTGAAGCTAATGAAAATATGAAATACCAGGGAAGACAGTGTAGAAAAGGAAGTAATGTTTTTAAAATCTTACCTGTCATCCTTGATGTGATGTTGCAATTCTTCCATTGAGCAATAGTAAAGAGCTTTTGTAAAAGTGTAATGCGTGCTGGTTGATAGAAATAACCTAGAAGCAAGTTATTTGCTTTGCTGTGATTTTCATTCATGCAGCATATGTTCTTGAAAGAGAAACCTGTTGAAAGATGTTGTAACTAGCTAAATTTCTCTTTAAGTGTAAAAATAAAAGAGATCTATGCTGCCTTTCTGCATACATGTAGATTTTCTGATTTCAGCTTGACAGAAAGTTTGCTTTTTGTTACATTCAATTTTTTATTTCATACTTGTACATATGTATGTACTCTCAGATAACACCTGCTCTGCAAGGTTAGAAGTGCACCGCTATTATATGTCTATTCTGTCAGTTCCAATGCAATTTTTTTTCGTACATTTGGTACTTTGGTACATTGAATACATGTAAAAGAGAGAGCATTTTTATTAATTGTACATTGCATAAAAATAGGATACCAAACACTGGATCATCAAAAGGATACAGCAGGTGGTTTGGTTCTCTTACTCTTCCTGGTTTTAACACCTATGTGTATGAAAATCTCTTTATCTGCTGACTAGGATAATAGAAGTGGCTATTACTCCAAGAGAGTATGATGGTCACATATTAATCTATTCTGTATATACTGTATGTTTGATTGCCAATGTATTCTATGGAAAATTGATGTAGAATGTCTTCCTAGATGTCGACATTGGAAGAAGAGTGATGAAAAGTACTCATAGATGATTGACTATGTATTCATACGATGTGCCATGTTTGCAATCATTCAAAAACAAGATTAAAAATATGAAAATTTATTGCCATCATAATTTCCATATAACATAGATTTCCCCATACTTTCAGTCCCTACTTGCCCTGTTCCACATGGTCCTATTTCTGACATGTGGTGACAATCTTAAATCTTTCTGGTAGTGTTTTGTCCAAGTCTACATGTTACTCAGTCTGCCTTACCTGGTCTCATCTTCCTCTGAACTATTAGCTGCTGAGGAGGTCATACAAATCTATTTCACTATCCCCATCTCTGTCCACTTTATACATTGTATGATTCTGATTATATTATCTTTTGAATAAGTTATGAAAACCTTATGATAAAATGTATGTGTGTCCATTTTCATGTAGCATACATTGTAGATGTAGCATCAAAACAACCCCTTGTGGTATATCCTTGAATGATATTGAAATTAATTATCTGTGTGCTCTATTCTATTCCATCAATTGCCGGTCATGACTGATTGAGTGTGAAATTAAGTTTCTTTATTTACCTCTTTTAGAGGTTGTGTAGTCATTGTAGTCTCACACAGTCACATGCAGCGTTTTGTTCTTGTAAAGTTGTTTGCAACCCCCTACATACTGTATGATTGTGTAAACGTAACAAGTGATTTCTTTTATATATCACCACTCAGCTGTCTCTTTCATCAAGAATAGTTTTGATGTATGATAGACCAGTCAGCATTCAAGTCAATCTGACCTGGTCCCTTCCCTGCCATGGCAACGGCCAACTGCAAAGAATGCAGGCAATAGGATCGATCCCATCTGCTCCATGAAAAGTAGTTTAATGAATAGACACACTTGTACGTCATTCGTACTTGATAGGCGTGTGAAAAATTCTGTATATTATCCTCTCCATCCATCAGCTGTGGAGTGATGCTCCTACTCAATGGTCTATACTTGAGAAAGACAAAGTGGAAAAAGTGATTGTGTCAAGTATATTTTACGTACTAATCTGGTTGGATATCATGAATCGAAGCAGGAAACATAGCAATGTGCTTATCCCCGGTACTGGTAGCCGCAGACAGTCCATTATTAGTGATAGCAAATCGAGGAATGGCAGCTCAAGTAAGTTGAAAAATCAAGCGTAAATACATTCAATATATTGTTTGTAACAACAAGCTACATGTACAACTGTACATTTAGATCAGTAAATTTGTATTTGTTGTTTGATGTATGTCCTTTGAAAGCCCAACATGGACATTGTAAGGGAACAGATCTCTTTATAGCAATAGAACACAGAGACAAAGAAACATTTCCAATTCATGGAAATTAATCCTTTTTAAAGAAAGGACTCAGAACATATTACTGAAATTCATAAATGTTTGATCCTGTGATAAGAGTAGTCTTAAAATCAAACAGCTATTTAGTTTTCTTGAATAATGAGAAATGCTTGCTAGGACCATCTATTCAATGATTTTGACTCTGTATTTAAACAAGAAAATTTATGATGATATTGAAAGTAAACTTTTGAAGCCTTTTTTTTTTAATAACCAAATGCTTGTTTATTTCATTTTAGAAAGCTTATATCTCGAATAATGATCACTTTCTATAACAAAATATGAATTAGGTCCTCAAGGTTATATGTAGGATGGAGAAAAAATGATATGGTATGAAATGAGATTTTGTTTTGTGGCTACTTAGTTATATAATGGTCACATACATGTACTGGTAATATTTTGCATTTTGAGTTTAGTTGTTTAGTTCAGATTCTTGTCATGACTTCAAGGAAGGTTTGAAGGCCAGGCTTCTAGTATGTCAACATTTCCAATATTGATGTTATTTACACAACCCTTGAGAGACATGATGAAGAGGTTGGAGCCCAGGCCTGGAGCTCTCTCCCCCTTATGTGGCTTCTTGACTGAAGAGGGTCTCATGCTCTCAGCTGTCAATCATCTTGTACTATCCTTGAAATGGGATGAGTCTCCGCCCCCTCTAGCAAATCAACACCTTAAACAATAGGATGTACTCTTCTTCACTCACTTAATCTACTTGCATCTTTTTTCATTCTATTGATCAATAATTCTCTCTCTTTTGGAGGACAAGTATAGAAATTGTTCATATGTGTGGAAGAGGAGAAAGGATGCGTTACAGGACCTGTTCAATTGCTCATAGATCTAATGTACAATGTACTGATGTCTGATAAACCAAGTCTGTAGTTAGCATATCTTGAGCTCCAGTATTACATCTGTGTGGGTGTGATGGCATATTTACAGTGAAGAATGTTGCCATGGTAACTAGTCATCTATTCTGGATATATTTCATGGCAGAGTTTAAAGTTCATGTTCATTTCAGCAAGTCTCTTCATGCTGGTAAGTAATATTATATGTGCAGGTAACCAATTACAGTTTAATCAGTATAACTAGAACTCTCTTGACCCTTGTCAATAACATTCTCTTTTATTCTATTTTGTGTTTAGCGGGTATGATTTTTTTTTTGCAATAGAATGGACCATAATTATGCTAATACTAAGTTGAATATCAGAATTTTAAACTGGCTTTTTCTTTCTTCTGTGAAGAAGTAAGATAAAGAGCTGAATTTAGAGGATTTGTGATTATTATCACTTGTCTGTCTGTTTGTCTCTCTCTCTCCCTCGTTCCATTTCTGTCTCTTGCTCTCTTTCGCTCTCTCTCTCTCTCTCTCTCTATCTGCCAATGCGTGCTTGTCCCTCACTCTGACTCTATCTTGTCCACTCCCCTTTTTGATTTATTTTTTCCTGAAATTATTCCACAATTATTAGGAAATCCACTCTTATCTTAAAACATGCATGTACATGTGATGTAATTTATTCATTTTCATGTGTGATTATGGACAACTCTCTACATTTATTTTTGTTCATGTTGTCTTTGCAGACAAGTGCTTAGAGACATAGATATATTAGGCTCTATATAAATCCAGAATATTTATATTATATTGTCAGTTTGTCCCTCATCCTAAGATTAATTTTTGCTATTCAATTAGTGTATAAACTAGAATGGTATCACATGATTCATTACAACTTTTTAGTAAGGATACTGTTGTGACATTGTAGTTAATCAGGGTGCATGGTGAGAGGGAACACTAGTACAAAGCCTACCTTGCATTTTGTGATATTAATGATGTCATATTTTTTTATTGAGTTATTTTTTTTCTTAGAGCTAAAAATATATCTTTAGTATGGTCAAGATATGATGAAAGGTGTATCATTCTCACAACTCTCTTTTGTAAATCATATTATCTGTGATGTAGCACACCCACATTTTTGCCAGCAATACTATAAATAACCATAACATGATCTTTCAAAAAAAGATTCTTTGAACATATCCACATGCACACAAATAGAAATGCCATGGATGTAATTTCATGAATTTGAATACCATAGCTCAGTTCCTAGCAGATCCGTTCAAAACAAATTTTGGCAGTAATATCTTTTGTTTTATTGTGTTGAATGCTTAACTCATTTTTTTTTCTTCGAATAATCTTATACATGTACACTGGTAATGAAATGAATGAAAACATCAAAGACTAAACTATGTAGATTTGTCCGTTTGTGTCCCTTTACTGAGAATATTTCATTTACTGGTATTTAAAAAAAAGAACAAAGAAATAGAGGTTGTTTTTAAGTTGTATTTTATAAATCAAAGTTTGCCAAAAAAGAATCTCCCTGTTACTTGGACTCGGGATCTTGTAGGAAAAAGTGTTCAGATGATTTCAAAGATCATTCCTGCTTGAATAACAGTTTGTAGGCCCATGATATCTGCAACAGTCTAGCACAGTATTAGCACTACAAAATGTCAAGCAGATTGATGATCAATACTCATTGGAGAATAGTTCTATGAATTCCAAACATTAAATGACATGTTTGTGACACTGAGGAGGATAGCGACATGTGCTTAACAACAAATAAACATTTAACTGTTGCTGGAATTCAAAGATGATGCAAGTCTAAACATGAACTTCTTATTTTATTGATAAGAAAGTTTTCCTTTGCAAGAGGACTTCCTGTTTCCATTGGTAGCCAAGATCGATACCTGACTGGTTACTATGGACAAGGAACAGTGGCTTATATAGTAGCCATGCTATCAACCATACACCGTAGACAGTCCTTGTTTGGTCATCATGATGATGATGATGATGATGATGATGGCTTCTTCTATAGCGCCGGTATCCGCCTCAAATGGGCGCTCATGAATTGTTTTAAGAACAAAAACATTCAAATTGATCCTATGAAATTGAGCTTACACTATTCATGAAATATGATACAGAAAGATCATTCATTGTTTTATGTGAGAACTTTGTAAGCTAAAGAGATTAGGATGCTGGAGTAAAATGATGAGGGCTAAGATTCAGAAACGTTGTCAAATATAGATGTTGATAACTTGCCTAACAGTGTTAATGGAGTTTTTCTTTTGTTTGCACAGAGTGCAATAAAAGAAGAACTGAGTACAGACACCAGCAAGTATACAATGTGTTTCTCTTTCTTGGATACTGTGTTTGTTCTTCTGCTAAAAGCAAAGTAAAGACAAAATACCTTGAGCCTGTGTGCTGAGTACTGCAGATTAAAATCAGCTTATCTTATGCCTTAGTCACACCAACTCCAAACCAACTGATTCTTGGCCACTGGAGGTAATATAAAAGTTTGTTTGGTCTGTTGTTGGCCTGTTGTCAGTCTCATTGGTGTGACTGGGGTATAATATTATACTTCTTTATCTCTCTTTTACAACCTTGAGTTTGTGGTGTAATTAGACAAACATGTAACAGTGTATCACTATTGGATTTAGTTTGTTACAGGTTAGATATTGATGGGATATTAGCTTATAGTCATCTCAAGATGTCCATGGGAGTGAACAGAAGTAGGAGCACCTCTGTTTAGAATCATACTGAAAACGTCTCCTTTAATTTCGAATTTTCAATGGCTCTTCAATATCCGTGATCTGCAGATACTTTTCATATTTGTTTCTCATGCACAGATTCATCTACAGCTCAGTAATCAATCTACATATATTTCAATAAAAGTTGCCCGTCAATTTGGATGTGACTATATGCAGTGTGACTTTTGAAATTTTGTGAATATGATGAGCAAATTTCTAACTGAATTGAAGGCAATAATCTTGCAACCTTTTAGAGGAACTTGTAAAATAGCTCTATAATTGATATCTTGCTGATGTTGTCAAGGTGATATACCATCATTAATCGGATTCCAGAATGAGTATCAGTTCGTTTTTGAATCGCTGTCAGGAACTGTCTTCTGTGTGAAAGACGCCATCTTGCCATTGTTTGTTGTTGATGTATATAATGTCAGAGACATCTAAGATGGATCGATCTAGTAAACGTCAAAAGTCTCCATCTCGTTTGAGTCCTTCCAGATCGTCTTCAATGAATAGCCTTTCATCAGGAATCAGTGGAACAGCCTCTAGGAAAGGGCTCAACTCGGCTCTTAATGCTCACATTTTACATTACGTTGGTGCAAGTCAGTACTGGATAAGAGAAAGTTGCTAGGTGGCCATAGATAGTGTTCAAAATAAGTTTGGTGGTGGTTGTCAACTACCAAGTTTCACATTCTAAAATACGATAAAGTACATAACTTTGTTTTCCTATAAATGAAATTGTTGAATCCAATTGGTGAATTGGCAACACATTTTTCCAAGGTGAAAGGAGTGATATAGATGTATATGGTTTCATGACTTTACAACTGAATGATTGCATGTATGCTTTTATGTTACCATGAAGGGATGACAGGTAAAATGTAGTGATATAAGACCCCATTTACAGTGCAGGGCCGGGCCGAGCCCGGCCTCGGCCCGGCCTAAATGATAACCTTTCAATATTTTGTCGTAGTGGCGCTCTGCATGTAAACAAACGTTTATTTTGGTGTGGCGCGGGATATTTGTACCGATATTTTTTTTTTAGCTCGCATGCATACGACGAACGATCGAACACCACAGCTGCCCGCTTAACTTATCAGATAATTTCTTTAATAATCTTTGTACGATCGAGAAGACAAGAGGATGGATGAGGAAGGTAGTATTCTTAGAATTCAAAGGTATAATCATGACAGGAGGATGAGGAGAGAGCAATGTGAGAAGAATCGTCGCAGGAGGAATGGCCTGCTCTTTCGAACGAAACAGCACAAGAGATGAACGATGATAATTGAATTAAAAACACTAGTATCTCGACTTTTATTTACGCGGACAAACTTTGGAAATCTCAGCAGAAAAGACAACAAAGCAGTTTACAGTGAAGTTTAGGCCGGCCTCGGCCCGGGCTTACTCTCACTGTAAACAGGGTCTAAGCCTTTCATATTCTTTCAAAACAAGATATGTGAAGTAAACGAAGAAGCTTGACTGGGGAGGAATTTTTAATTTGTAAACAAATCTTTCGGCATATTACTCCCAGTGTTAAAGATCGTATGCTCGATCTGTAATGAAAAACACAAGTCAGAAAAAATTGGAACCAGCGGGATTCGAACCTGTCATCTACTGCTTGCCGGGCAGCGACTTAACCACCAGGCTATTCTGGTTCACGGCCAAGTCACGACGAACTAGAATCAAATACCCAAGATCCTCTTCTTTCTGACTCATTAATATTCAAACGGTCCGCCGTGGAACAATGGTTAGTAAACGAAGAAGCTTGACTGGGGAGGAATTTTTAATTTGTAAACAAATCTTTCGGCATATTACTCCCAGTAATATGCCGAAAGATTTGTTTACAAATTAAAAATTCCTCCCCAAGATTCAGTAGATGACAGGTTCGAATCCCGCTGGTTCCAATTTTTTCTGACTTGTGTTTTTCATTACAGATCGAGCATACGATCTTTAACACTGGGAGTAATATGCCGAAAGATTTGTTTACAAATTAAAAATTCCTCCCCAGTCAAGCTTCTTCGTTTACTAACCATTGTTCCACGGCGGACCGTTTGAATATTAATGAGTCAGAAAGAAGAGGATCTTGGGTATTTGATTCTAGTTCGTCGTGACTTGGCCGTGAACCAGAATAGCCTGGTGGTTAAGTCGCTGCCCGGCAAGCAGTAGATGACAGGTTCGAATCCCGCTGGTTCCAATTTTTTCTGACTTGTGTTTTTCATTACAGATCGAGCATACGATCTTTAACACTGGGAGTAATATGCCGAAAGATTTGTTTACAAATTAAAAAATTCCTCCCCAGTCAAGCTTCTTCGTTTACTAACCATTGTTCCACGGCGGACCGTTTGAATATTAATGAGTCAGAAAGAAGAGGATCTTGGGTATTTGATTCTAGTTCGTCGTGACTTGGCCGTGAACCAGAATAGCCTGGTGGTTAAGTCGCTGCCCGGCAAGCAGTAGATGACAGGTTCAAATCCCGCTGGTTCCAATTTTTTCTGACTTGTGTTTTTCATTACAGATCGAGCATACGATCTTTAACACTGGGAGTAATATGCCGAAAGATTTGTTTACAAATTAAAAATTCCTCCCCAGTCAAGCTTCTTCGTTTACTAACCATTGTTCCACGGCGGACCGTTTGAATATTAATGAGTCAGAAAGAAGAGGATCTTGGGTATTTGATTCTAGTTCGTCGTGACTTGGCCGTGAACCAGAATAGCCTGGTGGTTAAGTCGCTGCCCGGCAAGCAGTAGATGACAGGTTCGAATCCCGCTGGTTCCAATTTTTTCAGACTTGTGTTTTTCATTACAGATCGAGCATACGATCTTTAACACTGGGAGTAATATGCCGAAAGATTTGTTTACAAATTAAAAATTCCTCCCCAGTCAAGCTTCTTCGTTTACTAACCATTGTTCCACGGCGGACCGTTTGAATATTAATGAGTCAGAAAGAAGAGGATCTTGGGTATTTGATTCTAGTTCGTCGTGACTTGGCCGTGAACCAGAATAGCCTGGTGGTTAAGTCGCTGCCCGGCAAGCAGTAGATGACAGGTTCGAATCCCGCTGGTTCCAATTTTTTCTGACTTGTGTTTTTCATTACAGATCGAGCATACGATCTTTAACACTGGGAGTAATATGCCGAAAGATTTGTTTACAAATTAAAAATTCCTCCCCAGTCAAGCTTCTTCGTTTACTAACCATTGTTCCACGGCGGACCGTTTGAATATTAATGAGTCAGAAAGAAGAGGATCTTGGGTATTTGATTCTAGTTCGTCGTGACTTGGCCGTGAACCAGAATAGCCTGGTGGTTAAGTCGCTGCCCGGCAAGCAGTAGATGACAGGTTCGAATCCCGCTGGTTCCAATTTTTTCTGACTTGTGTTTTTCATTACAGATCGAGCATACGATCTTTAACACTGGGAGTAATATGCCGAAAGATTTGTTTACAAATTAAAAGATATGTGAAGTTAGAGATTTAGAGGCTAAACCCTGATTAGTCAGAAGCTGTTCACAGTCTGTGGACTATATTCTTTCTATAAACTTCATCGTCCATCCTGCTGTAGTCTGGATTTTTTCCCTCTTTTTCTTGTTGAACACACTGCTTATGCTACATCATGTAACAAATGTTATCAATCCAGGTCCAAATCAACTTGTACATGCTAGATGCATTGAAACATGTATTTAAGTGGAAATGAACATTCATTTTTTTCTATGACATTGTGTAAGTGTATATGAAGATTGTCTTTTTCTTATAATTCCTCTATCACAAAAAATGTGTAGATGTATTAGAGGATGGGCCCTATGGAGAATAGCTGACACAAACTTTTTTATGTTTATTTCTATATTTGTCTCCATTACAGATAAGCTGAAAAAGAATCGTCGTGATGGTACACCAGAGAAACCTATCAGTCCAAACAACTCTCAGAGTTTGATAGAGGAAGAGGTGGTACCGCCTAGTAAACAAGTCATCAATGGAGAGGACATACAGGCACTGGCCATTGACCCCCTGGAGCTTACTAAGGTCAGATACTATACTGTTCATACAACTTGTAACAAAAGAAGGTCAAGGCTTATTGAAAATTTGTTGAACTGATGGTGGGAGTGGAAAGAAAGAAAGTCGGTATTCACTTAAACAAAAGAATAGAAAGAGAGACTTCAAAGTTACTATCACTTTTGTATCAGGCCTGAATCTTTCATAAATTTATAGAAAACATGATAAAAAGTTGCAAGCCAAATGATTGTGAAGTGTTTTCAAATTTATTGGTGTACAATTTTGTGGTGGTTGAATATTGGGGTAAAACTTTGAAACCATGTTGCCCCAATGTCCATATGAGTATGCAAATCACTGTGACAAAAGCAAGTTTTGTTATTCAACAAAAATATTGAATAATAAAAGACGGGATGTGATGATATTTGTGCTGTATGCAGCATTTGCTTTAAAGAAACTTCATTATGATCATGAGTATAGTATATGCATGTATATTCTGTGAAAGGTAACTCCATGGGTGTTGTCATTCTTTATTACAGATGCGAGCTCCAAAGCCTCCTCAGTCTCCTAAGGTACGTCCGTCCTCTAAGAAGGTGACAGTACGAAAGATGAAACCACAGTCAGAGCTGGACAAACCCAAGACTAGACCCATCCTCATCGCCAAGCCTGCCCCACCCAGTGCCCCTCTTATGAAAAAGGACTACATCGGTAAGTACAGGTAGCATATTATATCTGTGATGTCCTCAACAGAGGAATGTGTATTAAAGCAATGATATTTGAGACCAGCTTTTGAAAGTAAAACATTTAGGTATCCCACTTTATCCACACGTTGTTTAGATTACTTTTTTTTAAGCCTGTGCATGAAAGAACCAAATTGTACTTTATTTTTTAAATAGACAAAGGCATAATACAAAACTTAAAACATGAACATAACAATATCAACATCATTTTCAGTGCTCCCTAAGAGTGCTGTATTGAAGATATCACCGCACATATACATGTCCATAAACAATATTGTTTTGTATATGTTAGGTGGTGGAGGTCCTCGGTTTGATTCCACCGGGAACATCTTACCTCATAGCATCCTAGGAACTGTGGAAGCTTTCAAGATGGAGGCTGTGCAACATGGACACATGGAGGTAAATCACTGAAGAAGTGCATCAGATTGTTTTGTGACGTTTAGAAATAGTTCTTTTTTAACAATCAACCGAAATTATCTGTTTCGATAAATTTTCATTTGTTGTTATTTAGGAATTATGACATTAATTCAGTACATTTTGTTACTTTGGATAGAAGCAAGTATTATCATTAGCAACAAGCTCACAACCTTTTGAATCTGATTAGCCATGCTATGATCCTCTGCATAGATTTGAATGTTCAATGATATGTTCACTGCCATTTAGATTAACAATCATTTTGATCATTGCCCCCCGCTAGATGGCTGAGGACCATCCCATAGAGCCCCGCCCTAAGACACCAGCTGTGAAATCAGAATTTGGTAAGAAGGTGGAACCCAAACCTCGAGATCCATTCATGGATGAGAACCAAGCTCTGATTAACTGGCAACACAAGATGATTGAGAGGAAGAAAACTCAAGGCTATATCTCAAGTAAGTTCACTACACCATCGCTACTCATACTGCTGGAGAATAGATGTTTGATTGTTCTTTCATATGAAGATACAATTCTATATTTTTAGGTTTTTTCTTAAAAGAAAAACAAATCACTTCTTTGAATTACAGGATACAAAATGATGAAGAATATTCCCCATGTTCTTTTTCTTCTTCCATTCGTTATCAGAGTTACTCCAGAAGCCTGCAGAGACGCTGGTAATGAATCAAGCTGAGGAGTATCGGCAGACACAGGAGGAACGTTATATCATTGACAGAGCTATTCCTGCTCAAGACTATGGCAAAGGATGTAAGTTCTACATCACAATCCATAATTAAACAAAAACAAAAACAAAAACAATGAAGGACTGTTCATATTTTCTAGAGCAGTGTCTACTCTTTTAGGTCCCATGATGCTCTTCTATGTTATTCTTTTCTGCTCCTCGTTTAACCACTTTCTGGCATTTTCTTGTTGATTCATTATTTTAGGAATGCATATGACAATTATTCCTGAAATATATAAGCTGAAAATCTGGGATTGAATGTGGAGCCCATTGCCCCAACTTCAATTTGTGTATGTTTCAGTTGCATACCATGTGAGGAAGACTCAACTTGTCATTTACAGAAATTGTACACAGAGTGAATGAGTATATTTGGTAATCAAAACTTGCAGCAGAGCTTCAACAAAGGGACATCATCTTATATTAACAATAGCTTGAAATGGATCTTACGATTGATTTTTACGATTGATTGTACATTGTAGTCGATGGGATTGATCGTAAAAATTAATTGTATGATCAATCTAAAGCTTTATGTTACACGGCCTAATATTAGTTATGATTTATCGATGGGGATTCTTAAAGTAAAATGAATAAGAAATTTGATGATTTTTCACTTTTCATATATTTATCGTTTCAGATCGTGTTGGCAGTGAATTTTGGAAGCAGCAAGAAAGATTTGGAGATGACTTGACAGGCATACAGTAAGTTGACTTTTGTTGAATATGAGAACTTTCTTTCATTTGTTTTGTTTCTGAATAAAATTATGAAATTGTGATCATGATCATGATCATTGTAGCCTAAAATACATGACATGTAGGTTTAGTAGTAAGAATTAAACCATATCTAAACTCTTAATACACCCTTTTTTAATGCTAGAAAATGTACCTTTGTTACATTTATAGTGCATTATGTATTCATTAAGGAACAGGTTACTTTGACAATATTAAAGGCAAGAAGGTTGTAGAAGTTTAAGGCAGCGAAAATGGTCAAGAAAATGTTTTGGTGAAAATGTCTTGGTGACCATGTCTTGGTGACCATATCCTACCACCCCAAAATGGGTCCTAACTTCAGAAAAGAAAGTATTAAAGATCACATTGCAAGAAAATTCCATCAAAATAAATATTGGCTTAATACTTATTATTGCATAGATGGCATAAATTATACAAGGTTATGCAAATTCAACGCTTGGAAACATTTGAATTAATGATTATTATCAATTATAAAACGGTAAAATACAGCCCCCGATATAGCAGCTGAAGAGCTCCTTGAATGCTGCTGAGATGTGTGACGACACACGAAGGACCAGTCCTGTCTAAGCAGACGATGTCCCATAACATCTTACACATTTTTCAGTGCCTGTTTTGTCATCTCCTCTTCACTTATTTCTCTTACTTGACTAGCGTCAGTCTTAATGTTAGTCTGTTGCCTCACTCTTAACTTCGTGTATGGTATTATTTTGATGAAAAATGCAGCGTTAAAAAAATAAAGGAATCAGTCACTTGTAAACAAAATAAGACGCCATTGTATTTTCAGCTGCTTGCACCGGGGCATGTTCGGCGTTTCAAGAGGGAACGAATACAATCTGTGATATTATTCGGAGGGCTTTTCAATTTGAAAATGGGGTTTATTTCATTGATCATTGACCCTTCTCCTGTGTATTTACAATCAAACGGTTTTAGTTATCAGAATCAGTTTCACTTTCCCTTTTAGAATGGTGTGAAATAAGGTCATGTTAAATATACCAAACTCTTTATAATTTGATAAATAATTGCATTGCAATTACGTTCATTCATTATAGGACGTCGTCTGCTTAAGCAGGATCGATCCCTAGTGTGACGACATCAAAACATCGCTATATTTCTGGCGAATCCTCGGATATTCCAGATGCTTAGAAGAGCTTTTATTTATGTTGTTTTTATAATCATCAGATACGCAGTTGACATAAAACTTATACGATTGCCATCTGTAAGCTTCCCAGTTTCTAGTGATACATTAATTGCCATATTTGTGATTTTCTTGCAATGTGATCTTTAACAGCTCCCATCTATAACTTGCATTCTGCAAAACATGTTAACATAATACATATTTTCATTATATAATCATGGTATTGCTTTAAGCCCTCATATGATAACGTATTATGGTAAATGCATGTATCATGGTGTAGATAAACTGATTTGATTTGTTGGACATATAGGCCCGAATTCACAAAAGAGGCTTATCTAACCCATTTTTTAAACCTCCATAAGCGTAGTACGTGCATGTCCTCATGTCCAATGGGCGTTCAGTAATGCGCTTATTTACGCTTATTTACGCTTATTTACACTTATTTTAGTCCACGGCGGAGGTTTAGACCATGGGTTAATATAAACCTCTTTTGTGAATTCGGCCATGGGGTTATTCATGATTGTAATTTTTTTCTATATTTCAGTATGACTCTCAGCCAGACAGAGAGAGGTTACCCACCACCAGTTGAACATATCGGATACTCAAAGCTTACTAAGAGTGAAATGGGTGAGTATATTATACAAAACAGAAACAGCTGTCAGTATCAGTATTCTAAATGATATTAGATAAATGCAAATATATAGTTTGAAGATAAGTCAAAGAATTGTTGGTACTCCAAAATAAGAAATCACATTGAACAAAGATATAATGTGAAAGTTTTCTGTCCTGTAGTCATCATCCTCGCAAATTACTCTAAGATTGCAAGATGTAATGATTTGTTATGTTGTTGTTCAGTGCTTTACTATGATTCTGACCAAGAGTGAAATATTTCTTAGCAAGAAGAAATATCTATGTAGACAAGTATAGCCAATTTTACAGCAAGATATTTGTTTGTGCATTTTTCTAATGAATATATATGTTTAAAATCTGTGACATCATAATTTCTTGAACAATCAAGGACATTGCTTTTCTTTGTAGAACTAATCTAGGATAAACTGATGAAATGTGTTTCCAGGATTAGGAAACAATCTATTATCTACTTTATAGCACAATTAATTGTTAATGTCCTCATAACTAATTAGACATCTATGAAAGTTTAAACTTAGTATCAGATAGTCAATTGGCTTCTTTAGCGTACAGTCTTATTTATTTTGGTAGTAGCAAAATGCATACATCTTTTGTCCTTTTATCATGAGAACTAATCTCAGTGCATCTGTCAGATTCAAACTGATCCAGTCTGTATGCTGCAAGATTGCATAAGTTTATTTTGAAAGGGTCAGGCT